>NW_004624737.1:31261145-31305904 GCF_000247695.1 Heterocephalus glaber
TTTGAGAAGTAACATTTCTTAATATATTTTCTTTCAATATATTTAGGAAAAATATATTGACGCAAAAGAGAAATATTTACCTGTACATTGTCCTCCATTGGTTGGATCTCCATAATAACCTGGCATGCAGTCTTGACACTGTTTACCCGTGGTGAGGTTTTTACACTGTTCACATACATTATTATTGATGCAAGTGCTATGTCCATTACATTGGCAATCTAAAGAAAACAGCAAAAACCATTATAAATATCTACATAGCAACAGAAGCAATAATAGCTATCAAGAAAGAATTTATTATAAAAATCTAGATCCTAGCAAAGTCCAAAGAACACTTCACAAGTTTTTTTTTAATGCATAACATATATATATCAAACTACTAATGCAAGACAATATATACAATAAATTGTGTGGTAAAATTTTATCTTAACCTCTATAAACTTTATAAAAGCAGAAGACAGAAATAATATGAAATGTAAAAAATTATAGCTAATCAGGGAAATATTTTTTAAAGATTCATATGAATGGCATGGCTATTAAGTTACATAAAAAACTGAATATAGCTTTGATAAAGAATGTCAAATGTGGCAAAATATATTTGTGCTTAATAACAAAGGATCAATAAATGTAGAAAATTCTGTGGCAATAAATATTAACTTCACAAAACTAAATTAGCTAGATGTAGTGGAGCATGCCTGTAACCCAGAGCACTGAGAAGCTGAGAAAGGGGCGCTGCAAGTCCAGTATCCACCTGGACAGTTTAAAGACTTAGTGAGGCCCCATCTCAAAGTACAAAAGAAAACAGAGCTGGGATGTGGCTCAGTGTAAAGGTCCTGGGTTCGATCCCTATTACCACTATAAATGAATACACACATACATACATAAACAGTAAAATGAATAAAAATAGAACTTTTAAATTAATTTGTATAAATGTATACAGTATCTTCTTTGGACAAGAACATTTTGAAGTTTAACTGAAATTCTATTCTAACTTGAAGTAAACGGAATCAGATTTAAAGTAGAGTGGAGCCTTAACTTGTGAACTCAAATTAGATTGGGAGGGCTGGTTGTAACTCAAGTTGGTCAGTTGAAGGCTCAGGCTCGTCTACACAGCCTTCAAAGTCTCTCTCCTGTATCCAGGCAGATCTCAGTGTCCTTAGAGAGACATCAGCCCAGGATTTCTCAATTAACCCCACACAGGAAAGGATGTTATAATGTTTCTTCCTTCTTTAAGGATTAAATCTGCATCAGAGCATCTGGAAGCACAAGCGACCAGCATTCAGCTCATAGCTCAATACTTTGGTTTTAAGTTAAAACTAAAATTCCAGTCATAACCCAAGTTGTTTGTATGTTAGATGGGCCACAACTTCAGGATCCACTTGTATAAGCTCTTTTTTGTGTCTTCAGACTTTAATATGTTTTCATATTAATATTACAGAAGTATCAAAAAATTTCAGACCATCTATAAAGTTCATATATGAAGACACATGCTTTAAATGCCTGTGTGAAGCACTGACTAGTTCAGTAACTGCTTGCCTAGATAGATATCATCATCCTTATCACCCTTATAAGCATCATTATTATTATTACAATGAAGATAGCAGCCAGCATCTCATTGAGCTCTCTCTCACTCTATGCAATATGGGAAAGCCAATATTTAGCCAGTGTCAGTTTGTGATTGGTGTCTATTCTCATTGGTCAGAGTACATTTTGCATCAGTTTTTTAAAGACTGTAAATACATGCCCAGAGAGAGTAGCAAGCAGTACACATGAATTATTTGACACCAAGAACAATGCTGTGGGGAAGCTACTATTTTAAGTACCATTTCTAAGATGAAGAAGCCTAGGTTAAGTAATTGCCCAAAGTCCACAGCTAATCAGATAAAGAAACAAATATGTATTTGGGAATTCTAAGCCAGAAAATAAAACATTAAATACCATATGCAACTGCCACACTTGTACGGAGTACATTTGAAAATGAGATGGATTTGGCAAGATAGCATCATAGGGTTATCAACATAAATTAACTTCAAAGAAACACACACGCAAAAAGATTAAAATCAAATAACTGTATTTTACAGAGGTATTCAGAAATATAATTTTATCTAAACAGTACAGAAATGACATGAACTCATCATAGAAATGTGTTAATCATCATCTTTTTTATGAAATTGAGAAAAATTATAATGTAGTTTTAAAAACTGCATTATATTATGATACACCTAGAAGAAAATTTGATTAAAAGGGAAGTGTTCATGATAAATTAAACAGGGATAGAAACCATTATATTTTGAATAATGAAAATTTTGTTTTGAAATATAAATATTTAAATGCTTATCAACTTTCAAAAAGTTAACGATAGTATCAGTTTACTAAGATCACATTTAAACAGCAGATTCATATCATCTTTATATGCAATAATGCTGTTATTAAAATTTTTAATCTTTAAGTATTATGCTTAATAGGTTAAGATATTGTTTCACAGCAAATTTATTATGTGGTACCAGTAATTAATTTACTCAGGAAAAACGAAAAATTTTATTGAGTGCCAAGTACATATAAGGCATTACTTGAAGATATAAACCAAGAACTGGGTTTCTCTATGTATAGTACTTCATGAAATTTCTGGCAAATGAAGGATTCACTGGTGGGAGGTGCATTAAATTTTGAATAAGAGGGTTGAATTCAGCTCTCACAACTAAAATCCTTCTCGTAGATTAACACTGAAATAAGGAAATTTGCCAGTAGCAACAAAAATATAGTCATGGTACAGCTACACAAAAAAAACTAGACAGTAGTAATCTATATTATCTCTTAAAATTAAAAGAAGACCCCTGGTATAATACCACTCAAACTTTCCTTCCTGAGAGAGATTTTGAAGACAAGGATTGCCAGGCCAGGATTTAGCTCAATGTTTCTGCCGCCTGCCTCACAAGCACAAGGTCCCAAGTTCAATCTCCGGTACCAAAAAAAAAAAAAGATAAGGATAGCCACAGGTTAGCCAAAAGGCACATCACTGGGTTATACATCCATACAGGTACTGGAAAGTGTGACCCAAGGGTATTCAATAAAGTGGATATATCAAGCAGAAAGCTGGTATAATTTAGATTTAACTGCAGGAAAAATTTATAGCAAAAGAAAAAGATTGATCATTGTCATACCCTACAACTAGTATGGTATCAACGGCAAAGGAGAAAGAATGTTATAAAAAGCTATACCCACACATAACAACAATATGAAACATAGATAAGGACAAAATAGACTATGACTGTTTTATTCTTTGCCATAAGAATGTTTACCAATAGTCAATTATTATTATAATTAGCTTACATCTAATAATTTTCCAGGTTACACTGTTACTGCAATCTAGCTAAAGAACATTTAAAAAATAAAGAAAATCTATCTATTCTATTTTGTTTAAATTTTAAAACCAGCCCAGATAACTTCTCATTTATGGATACACAAACAGAAAAAAATGAAACATAATGACATACTTAAAAAAAATAAAATGACAAATCTAGCATTTGATACGCAAAAAAGAAACATAGTTTTTAAATTTGTCCATTCTAAAGCAGATGTGCAACATTTTAAAATATCTTCTTGACAACCTCAATAAACTTCAAAAATACATATATAGAAATTCAATGAAAAACTACCCAAAATATTTTCAATACATAGCCTATCTTAAAGAAAAAGAATTATCAGGTGCTAACATGAAGCAGAGATTCAAAACAAGAATGGTAAAGAAAGGTTTGAATAAGCATTAAAATTATACTATTTATGGGATAAATAAGTAAGCAACCACTAGCAAATATAGATTTCACAATCTAGCAAGGGTATGAGATAAAATTGCTGGCATCCTTAAGAAAGGGAGCTAAATTAAACCATGTTCATAAAGTGAATTCATCAACTGCAATAACTAGCTCTGAAAAAGGTACTAAAACAGGTCATAAGCCCAAGAAGAAAACAACCAAAATACACTGGTATATGTGTATGACATGAAAAAGGCACATACAAGAACTTAAAGCCTCAGCCAGATATTATGTGTTGGACTGAAATTTACATTGTCCATATAGAAACTCCAAAATCAAGCATTAATATAGTATTTTGTCCACCCTTCAGGAAGAAAAGTATTACACACTTAAAAAAACAGATGCACATGGCCCCTGATATAGTGGCACAATTTAGGCACATAAATATTCTGCAAAATAGGGACTGGGGATTTGTTTTTCCTGTAAAGGACTAGATAGTAAATATTTAGACTCTGCAAGCCATATAGTCTCTGCCATAGCTACTCCTTTCTGCCACTTGTATACAATATACATCTGAGCACAGCTATATACAAAAATAAAACTTTCTTTAAACAATTGGGAAATAGACCAGATTTGGCCTCCAGGCATTGGTTTGCCAACGTGACATGATAAAAAAAAAACAAAACATTAAATTAAATCTCACAATGAAAAATTACAACAAACCACAAAGAAGAATCAGAAAAAATGAGAGAAATAATAAAAATAAGAAATGACACACAACCACTTAAAGAAAAAATAGAAGATAAAAATGCTCAAATAATTAAAGATAGAAAATACTTTAAAGAAATTTAAAGAAGTAAAGGAAGGTATAGTGATATCAAATAAAGCATATCAACAGATATAAAAATAATTAAGAATAAAAGAAAAGTTAAAATACAAAAATAGTAAATACAATAGACAGATTCAACAATAGATTTGAACTGGCAGAGGAAAAATTACCAAGCTTAAAGATACATAAATAGAGATTATGTAATCTAAAGTACAGAAGGAAAAAGATTGGAAAGAAGTAGACAGAGCTTTGGAAAAATGTGGAATTAACATATGTGTAAAGGAAATGCTGAAAAGAGATAAAGAGGCTAAATATTTAAAGAAACAATTTCTTTTAACTCCCCAAATTTGACAAAATATTTTAAATGTGATAAACACAGATATTCATAAACAGATACACTGTGATAAAAATAATGAAGGCCAAAGACAAGGAGAAAATTTTGAATTCAGCCAGAAAATAAAACTACTATTATTTTCAAAAATAAAATGCACGGGGTGATGATATTTTCAGAGTTCTCAAAAACTCAACTGAGAGTCCTCTGTTCAGCAAAGTTATGATTTAAAAACAAACTGAAGGGCTGGGGATTTAGCTCAGTGGTTCCACCGCCTGTCTCGCAAGTGCAAGATTCCGAGTTCAATCCCCAGTACCAAAAAAATACATAAATAAAAATAAATACATTGAAGTCAGTTGTGGTGGCAGATAGGCATCTGCATCTGCCATCCCAGCTATAACCCCAGCTGCTTAGGACACTGAAGTCCATCACTTAAGCCCATGAATTGAAAGCCAATCTATGCAACATAATGAAACCCAATGGAGAGAGCGAGAAGTAGTGATAGAGAGGAAGAGATGGAGAGATAAAGATAGAGCAAGAGAGGGATAGGGACAAAGAGCAAGAGAGAAACTGAAATGAAATAATGGCATTCTCAAGTACACAAAAATGGACAGAATTCATTGCTAATGTCCACTTCTCAAGAAATACTAAAGAAAGAATGACCTATCTGTAGGTCAGGGTATCTGAAAAACTGAAAGCTAGTGAGGTGTTTGAAAGGACACTGGCAGGATGGAGAGGAAGTTGAAAACAGGAGCATGATGACTGGGGATTAGGGACCCAGATCTGAGTGCCGAGAAGACTGTGGATCCGGTGCTGTGTGAGCAGACAGACTGAGAACGGTGAGACCCTGAGAGAGAGGAAACCAAACAGGCCCTGGAATAGGCACTTACCCACTATTCCTCAGAAACACAAGGACTGTTTCTGCCCAAGGGACATACTGTTCACTGCTCATGTTCCACCTTCAGGTGGCCTCATGGAAGCCCCTACATCCCACTGCCCAGGGGCTGCTGAATGTAGCAGGACCTGAAGTGGTTAGGGAGCTAGAGAGAGATGCCCTAGCCAGAGGAAGTTCAGTGTCACACTTGGCAAAAGGCTTACAGAAAGAGACTACAGAGAAAGCTACAGGGTTAGCCTTTTGAAGCAAAGAAAGAGGGGAACAAGAGGGTCCTGGTGGAAATTGGCAAAAACTGGGTACTAAGCCAATCACACTGCATCAGCCCTCCTTGAATTACCTGTGTAAATTGTACATTAAGACAGTGGCAAAGACCTACATGTAGCCACACATAGCACTTGATGTGGGGAGGTGGGCTTAGAGGTATATCCAGATCAATAAGCCTCCTCATTCATCGGCAGGAGCTGGGCGGATCACAGAGGATACCAACTCAGAGGACTGTAATAGCAGGCAGTGCACTGTGGACTGGAAAGAACTGTGGAGAATTAACTTGTAGATATAGTAATGGTCTGATGAGGGCAGGTGAAGAGGAACAATGGCAGCCTCCAAAGTCCATCCAAGTTCCCCCTATGAGTCAAAGCTTCCCAGACTCACTAGTTGAACTCAGAATACAACATGAATAGGACTGTAATGATGCTTTAATATTGTTTTCACAACCACATGCACTTTGGCAGGGATATTTCTCAGTTTTTCTTGTCCTCTTCCTCCTTTTTCTGTCTTCTTCTTATTCCTTTACTTTACTTTCCTTCTCTTCTTTTCCTCCTTACATGAGGCATGTATATAGGAAGTGTCTATCTATGTGCAAAGGAGAATAAGAATAAAGCAGTGCTTTAATCTCCACAGAACTTTCCGTGGCCAAGTCACAGTGACCCTTACTGAAACTGTGCACAGAGGATCCAAACATAAGCTAACTATACCATATTAACAGGTTCCAACATTCTTACAGCTTCTCTTAATCTACAATTACACTTCCTTCCCTCTGCAGCCCTTCTCCCACTCCCACAAAAAGTTCTCTCAAACTCCCTCAACACTAGCCTTTTAGTCCAAGTCTAAAAGTAATTTCAATAGTCTGATCTTCTGTTTTACATGCTTTAATAATTCTCTTCTCTCCTTCTCTTACTCATTTTCCCCTTCCTTTATCTCCCCCACCATGACCACCATCATTAAGTTATTAATGAAAGGTACTGATTTATTTCTGTGATTGTATTGGTTTCCTGTTGTTATTTCCTTTATTTTCCAATTTGCTTAATTGCTCACCCCGCTTACTCTATCCATTCCAGTAGACCCTTTGGCATTGCTGCTGTCAATGTTTCTTCCTTGGATATCCTTGAGTATGTCTTGTAATGCTGGTTTGGTAGTCATGAATTTCTTAAGGTGCTCTTTTTCATCTAAGGACTACTTTTTCTATCAATTTTGAAAGATAACTTTGCAGGATATATTAATCTGGGTTTATACTTGTTTTCTTTTAGGCCTTAAAGAACTTCCCTCCAAGCTCTCCTTGTCTTTGAGATTTGTGTTGAGAACTCTGCATTAATTCTAATAGTTTTACCTTTATAGGTGATTTTTTTGTTTTTCTCTATAAGCTTTTAAAATTCTGTCCTTATTCTGGGATTTTGACTATCATGTCAAAAAGTTCTTCATTGTTTGTGGGTATCTCAGTTTCTATGTGGCTCATTTACTTGTGTGTTGAAGCCTTTTACCATACTTAGAAAGTTGTCTGCTATAATTTGTGTAAACAGGTTATTTATGCTATTTGTGTTGTCTTCTAAATTTTCCCTAATTCTAATTAAGATACACTTTGTGTCATCTGCCCATAGCTATTGGAATCGTTTCCTATGATCTCTTGTTGTTCTTAAGTTGTCTCTATGTACATGATCACCTGCATTAGCCCTGCCTTCTATTTGACACTCTACTCACTTTGGCCACTTAGGTTGCTCATATTTTCAATAGAATTTTCATCAGCTGGATTTATGTTTAGTACTTCTTTATGGACTCTAATTCTTTCCTAACCTAGTCATTACTGTTTTATGTCATTTTGGTTAGCTCAACAAGATTTTATTTGTAGCTTTGACAAATTTACCAACATTCAGAGTTGAATCACATTTTTTAATTACTGGATTTAAAACACAGCTACAGATAGTTCAGCCCAACAACAGAATACACTTAAGTACATTATCTTTTCAGTTATATAATCTTTGAGCTCACCAAAACATTTCATTCATCTGTTTGTTTGTTCTCTTTCCACTTTGTATAATTCAGCCATTTGCTTTCTGATTTCATTCCCATTGATGCCCTGTGGATCATCTCTGTGGTGCTCAGGAGTGTTTGCAGCATCTCTCATGTTTCTGTTGGGATTTTGTGTGAAGGACTGAAGATCAATTAGAGTTGAATGACTTTGCTAGGATGAAGATTTCTTTAATTAATATATGCTTTCTAGTGATGTGATCTTGGCTTTGGCTCCTTTTTGTTATTTATCTACCTGCTCAACCCACTCAATTTAATCAGATCAGACCTTCTCACTGTGTTGCACAAAATGAATCCCTATCGGTTATGGAATATTACTTTCAACAGATTCAACCATAGATCAATTGTGTACACTAAAATGGTTTCAACTACTCAATCAAGAGACATAGATTGCCAGATTGGATCAAAAAACAAAAGTCAACTAGGCTACATACAAGAAACACATGTATTATTTAAAGAAGTCCATAGATGAACTGGGTTCAGCAAAGCTGTAGCAAAGAAGACTATAGAAAAATTACTTGTATCATGTTTTAATATACTTGCAATGAACAATCAAAAAGTGAATTTAGTAAAAATATTTAATTAACAATAGCATCAAAAAAATAATGCATTTAACTAACAAAATGCAAGACATGTACACTGAAAACTATAAAAACATTCTTGAAGGAAATTAAAGAAAATTTATCCTATGTCATGGATGCCAATATTACAAATAGGTAAGTTAATTAGATATCTTGTAGGTAGTAAGGCAGGGCCAACCCACAAGGAGTTAATATGGAGAACAGTCAAGGAGCCAACATGGAGGACAGTGAAGACACATTGATTGAAGGCCAGTATTGTAAAAGGAGAGAAACTACCACATCCATGTAGGATGAATAGCACTGATTGATATTCTAAATAGGTATCAATTACCTGGGTGGGGGACAAAGATCTTCCAAGAAAGATCCTTGACCCACCCCTTTCCACTGAAAATCCTTGCTCAGTTCCTTTTACACTTGCTATGTGACTTGCTCCCTCACTGGATCCCCATTTAATGAATATTACTTGGGTGACTGGTTTTGTCCCACCGCATGCCCATCTTGTAAATTTCCATTGGGTCTCACAGTTTTGTCCCACTTTGTACCCACGTCACCACGTGGCTTTGCTGTATAAAATATCTTTGACCAGTGAGGTAAGCTGGCAACCCACTTTCTGGTCCCCCCTCTGTCTCTCTTAGGCAATAAATTTTTCCTACTCTTAATGTCCATCGTTCCTAGAATTCATTCTTTGATTTCAGAGATCACAAACTCCTGTTTCAGGTATCCAGTAGGTTTAGGAGTTACATCTTTTCCCCCCTATATCACCAAGACAGTACTATTAATAGCAACTTATCCCAAATTGGTCTACAAATGCAATGCAATATCCAATTCCTGTTTTTATAAGAACAGAAAATCAGATCCTAGAATGCAAATAAGTTACAAAGGACCCAAAGAGCCAAAGGAGACTTAAGAAAGTAAAACAAAGTTGGAAGACTAACACTTTTGAATTTTAAAACCTATTAAAAGATATAATAATCAACAGAGTGCAGTAATGGCATAAGAATAGAATTATATATCAATGGACTAAAAAAGGAGTCCAAAAACAAACCTATATGTCTATCATCAATTGGCTTTCAACAGAATGTCACCATTAACTGGATACAGTCTTAGTAACAAATGGTGCATATACACATGCAAAAAGAATGAATGTAGAAGGGTCCATTTTGTAGAACCATACAAAAATTAACTCAAAGTGGAATTAAAATATAAACATAATAGCCAAAATTATTAAACATCTTTGCAGAAAATATAGGTACAAGTTTTCATGGCTTTGGGTCAGGCAATAGTTTCTTAGATATGATATCTAAAACATAAACAAGAAAAAATATATTAAAACATAAATAAAATTTTAAAAAAACTTTTGTATTTCACAAATACCACCAAAAAAGTAAAAGTATTAGATAGGTAAATTAATTAGGTATCTTGTAGGCAGTCAGACTGGGCCTGCCCTCTGGGATTCAATCCGAATGACAATGGAAACACATTCACCTAAGGTCAGCATTATAAAAAAGGAAAAAGTACTATCCTTTCCTACTTCCCCTAGAGATGAATAGCAAAGACTGATGTTCTAAATAGACATCAATCTCCCTAGCCCATTTCCTTTCCAGACATTTCTTGTTCATTCTATGTGACTTGTTTTCCCATTTGATCCCCATTTAATCAACATTACCTGGGTGACTGTACTTGTAATCTTATTGGTTGATTATGGTTTTGTCCCACCTCACGCCCATTTTGAGAATTTCCACTGGATCTTATTACTTAGCTATAGTTTTGTCCCACTTTGTACCCTCCCCATCTAATGGCTTTGCTCCATAAAAAACCCCTGGGAAACAGGGCCACTTTCCATTTCCTCTTCTTTCTTTCTTAGGTAGAAGCTATCTTTCTCTCAATACATTTTTCCTAGTGTTAACCTCTGTTGTTCCTAGAATTCATTCTTTGATTTTAGAGAACACAAACTCGAGTTTTGTTTATCTAGCAGGTTGGGACTTATAATATTTCCCTGTTTGTATTATTTTTGGTTATTTGGATTACTTGCTGCCCTATATCAAAAGGACAACCCATAAAATTGGAGAAAATATTTGTCAATTATATCTCTGATAAGGGCCTCATGCCCAGAATATATTAATAACTCATAACTCTACAATGAACAGAAAATAACCCAATTTAAAACTGGGCAAAAGATTTGAGTAAACATTTTCCAAAGAAGACATAACAGTCTTCAATAAATACATGAAAATACCATCATTACTTCTATGAAAACTACAATTCAAAATCAAAATAATATCTAATTTACACTATTAGAATAGTGATAATCAAAATGATAAACAATAAATAGTACTGGCAAGGAAGTAAACTGAAATTGTAATACAAATGCAGCCAATAATGCAAAATGGTACAGGTGCTCTAGAAAACAATCTGGCAAACCCACACAAAAAAAGAAACTAAATAAATGATTATGAGGTGCTGGGGAAAGGAAAAATAGCAAATATCTCTTAAAGGGTATAAGGTTTTATTGGGGGACAATTCACACATTCTGTAACTATATGATGGTGATGGCTGCTGATTTAGTATACCAAAACCACTGAATTATACATCTCAAAATGGTGAATTTTATGGCACATGATTTGTATGTTAAAAAACAAATAAATGAAAATAAGAATTAGATGAGCTGCAAAATAATATACAGAAATTATTTTCTTTTCAGTATGTTTCATTTATTATGTGTTAGTTTACACTTATTATCATTTAAAAAGTGGATATTTCCAACCTTTAAAACCAGGTTGGTATTGTAATTTTCTCAGACCATCAAATCCATCCAAAATGATGGTATAAAAATTCTAAGTCTAGGTTTCTCTCCTTCTTGGAATTTTATTTTTAAAATATCAGGTATAGAACCCTAGTCTATAGGATTGAGAAATGATAGACCAAGTAGAACCATTCTAGCTGAGGACCTGAAGACCAAAAAAAATGGTTTTTTTTGTTTTGTTTTTTTTTTGGTACCGGGGATCGAACTCTGGACCTTGTGCTTGCGAGGCAGTCACCAGAACCACTGAGCTAAATCTCCAGCCCTAAAAAAAAAGGTTTTAAAACATCAGACTTATGAAAAATTATACATAGACTCAGTAATTCATATCAATGGAAAACGTCAACCACAGGAAATAATCTGTAGGTATACTGAAGGATTTTTTTTACTCAATTCCTTATAAAAAATATACATTTAAAGCAAAAATTAAAATGTATTGAAGGGTTTATAACATATACACAAGTAAAATATATAGCACTAATTACACAGGACAGGAAAGAAACAAATGAAATTACACTTTTATAATATCCTTAGCTTACACATGCAGTAGTATACTATTGATTCAAGGTAGACTGTGACAAAGTGAAGATAGCTATTACAATCACCACGGCAGGTTTAAAAAACACAAAATAAATGTAGCTTAAAAATTCAATAAAGGTGATAAAATTTGATATAAAAATGGTCAATTAACCCAAAAAAGGTAAAAAGATGAACAAAGAAAAAAATTAAGAAAATTTCAAAAATAAACATTATGATTGTAGCTTAAACTTAATAATGGCAACATTATACTAAATGAAAAATGACTAAATGCTTTAATTTAAAAAATTGTCCCAAGAGATTTAAAACGCAACTAAACCAAGACCTATGCACTGTTTACAAGACATTCACTGTAAATAATAAAAACAGAAGAGTTTTACATCTTCCCTTGAAGGATTAGCCATAGTGAGAACTGACCTGCAGTCATAACATGAAAACTAAACAAAATATTGTGCATGAAATAACAACGACTTTCAAATATAAGAGTGCAGTTCCCTAAGAACAAGGATGCAAACAAACTGAGCCCTATGACCATCCTGGTTTGCTACATGGAGGCAGAATGGAAGCCGCAACAGGGAAAGATCCATATCAGAGGCCAGATACCTCATTTAAGTTGAGAAAACAAAGAGCAAATTTCAGGAAGGCTATGATAGCTAGAATTTACAGGGCAAAATGCTAGAGAAGAGACAGTTGCACACAGGGATTTTGAATCTTTGACTGAATAATCAATTGACCAAAATAGTGTAAGATACCATAATGTTGGGGAAAAAAATCACCCAGAAACAGTAAACCATGCAATGCTAGACCTCATATCAAATTGGAAATAGTTCGAATTCCTACTCGCCAGATTTGCAGGGAAACTCACAACAAAGGGCATTGGAAAGAAAAAAAAGGCCACAGAAAAATACTCACTTAGTAATGGAAATAAATAAGCACTGGATTTAGAACTGCTATATACACACCTTAAAAACAATTTTAACTGAATGCCAGAACAAAGTCCGACATTCTGGAACAGGAGAAAAATTCACATGCTAAAGTACAAAATTCACAATGTCCAGGGATACCACCAAAAATAATCATGCTCAAAATCTTATCTATAATCAGTTACAAAATATAACAATTAAAAATGGTACACAAGTTGCAACTATCAGAGAAGTATTTTTAAAACTATTAATATGTTCCTTATCCTCAAAAATACAGTATAAGCCATGAGCATAAGAGATATGAAAAGTATAAAAATGATCAGAATAAAATTTCTAAGTATTAAAGATAAAATATACAAAATGAAGAATGAATTCAATAGAGAAGACAGTTCTCAACAAATGGTACTGTGACAACTGGATATACACACAAAAGAATTAAGTTTTAAGAGAATTAAGAATTAAGAGCCCTACATTACACCATACACAAAAAAATTAACTCAAAATGAATCAAATTCCTAAATACAAAAGCTAAGTCTGTTATTTAGAGAAAATATAGGCATAAATATTTGAGATGATAGATGAGGAAATTGATCCTTGAGTAATCAATAGCCTAAGAAACATTAGGGAAAATGATAAGGTTTTTATCAAAATTTAAAATGTCTGGGCTTTAAAAACTACCATCAAGAAAGTGAAAAGACAACCTACAGAAGGGGAGGAAATGTTTGCAAATCATATCTGTAATGTATTCCTTGACTTGTATTCAAACTACATGAAGAAATCTTAAAGTTTAACAATAAAAAAGAAATATTCACATTAAACAATGCACAAAGGGTTTGAATAGACATTTCTCCAAAGATGCCAAAAAGGCACATGATGATTAATGTCATCAAGCATCAAGAAAATCAAAATCATGATGAGCTACCACTTCACAGGATGATGATCAAAATGACAAGTGACAACCAGTGTTGGTGAGGATATAGAGTAACTGGAACCCTCAAACACTGCTAATACAATAATACAACAGCTTTGAAAAAGTCTGGCAGTCCCTCAAAAGGTTAAATATATAGCAACCATATGACACTGATATTCTACTCAAAAAGAAATGAAAACATATCCATAAATAAACTTCCACACAATGTTCATTAAGTCCATTCTTCAAATAGCCAAATACGGAGAAACACTGAAGTATTCATTAGTGATAAATGAATAAAACATGATATATAAACATAATAAGATCTTACTTGACAACAAAAAGAAATGAAGTATTGCTACATGCTATAACAAGAGTAAACCCTGAAAATATATAAAGTAAAATAAGCCAAAGACTACATCTGTGTTATTCCATTGATATGAAATATCTAGAATAAGCAAATCCACAGAAAGATGAAATAAAGCAGTAATGCCTAAAGCTGGCAAGGGTGACTGGAGCACCAACAGAGAGTGATTGCTAATGAATACAGGATTTCTTTTGAGCAGGATAAAATGTTTTAAAACTCATTGTGATAGCTGTACAACTCAGTGAATATACTAAAAACATCGAGTTTTGCCCACTAAGTGGGCAAACTGTATGGTGTATCACTCAAGTTTTATGTGTGAATGGAGGCTGGACTCAGTTTACTTAAACAATAATCTCAGCATTGCTATGAAGTTATTCTGTAAATATGGTTAACATCTATAACCCACAACTAAGTTTGTAGTAACTTGTTTGCTATATAGGCACAGGTATACAATCATTACCACAATGAGTTTTAAAACATTTTTATCCTTCCCAAAAGAATTCTTATACACAGGAAATAACATTCCCTGTTAATACTCCACTCATTTTTGCCAAGCCTAAGCAGTCACTGTTCACTTTGTCTCTCTATGGATTTGTTTACTGATCATTTAGAACCTTAGATGATACAGGTAATATTTTTTTTGCTCTAAAATCTACTGGTCTGCTATTAATGGAGTGAATTCAGGCTTCTCTTCATTAGTGTATAGAACAATTTGTTTTCCTCCTTTTACTTTTAAAATATGTGTTTTTGAATTTTAAATGAGTTACTTATAGGTAACCTAGGGTGGGTTCTTTCTTTTTTAGCCAATATGAACAACTCAGCCTTTTCTACTGAGGTAAGTAAATCACTTATATATAGCATGTTTATTGATATATTGTGCTTATATCTTTAATACTGCCATATTAGTTAACTGTCTCATCTGTTCTAAACCTTTCTTTTCTCTTGTAATGCATATTTTGGATAAACTACTGATCATTATTTCATTCCATCTCCTTTCTGGGTTTATTAGCTGTAACTCTGTCACCTTAGTAGATATTTCAGAGTTATAGAATATATATCTACAAATTATCATACTATACCTTCAAGAGATTATAATACTTCACCTGTAAGATTCTGACAACAAATTATGTTCCTTTTATTTCTCTTGCCCATTCAGCTACTGTCAAGGTTTATTTCTAAATGTGGTTTATCTCCACAATGAAATGTTCCTTTTTTTGCTTTAAGTACTTTATTGACTTCGAAGATATGTACGTATTAACAAAAATGTCTTCACCTATAATGTTACCATTTCATTTGCTCTTCATTCCTTTGTGTTGATCAGATTTATTTTGAATAGTTTTCCTTCTGCTTGAAGTTCTTCCTTCAATATTTCTTATAGATCAGGTCCACTGGTGATGACTTCTTACACTTTTTAAATCTCAGTGAATGTTTATTTCACCTTTATTTTTAAATAAACTATCTTTAAGAACACAGTATTGTTTCTTCTTTTAAACTCTTCATTTGTTTACTAACTTTCACTATTTTCTTTTTTTATTAGTACACGTTTGCAATAAACAATTACATTCATTGCAGGACTTGGTACAGTTACATGACACATCTTAATTTCTTTACTTCCCCTTTCCCTCCCCGTTCCTCTCCCTCTATCTCTTGGTCGCCTTCCCTTTTGCAAAAGACCTATCCCTCTGTTTCCTATTCTGTATCTTTTCCTTTCTTTTTTATTTATACCTTTGGGTTTCTCATGTAATAGACATTACTTATTTCTGATCACTTCTTGGCCTTTTGGCTAAGATCAAATGTAAACTTATTTCTGATATATTTCACTTAATATTATGGTCTAAAGGTATATCCATTTTCCTACAAATGACTTAAAAGTTATCCATCTTTATAGCAGAATAGTACTCCTTTGTGTATAAATAATTTTCTTTATTCATTAGTTAATTTAAATATAGGCCACTTCCAAGACTTAATTGCCTTTGTATAAAAATGGATATACATGTATCACTGTAATATGATGTGTCTTTAACTCTAATAGGAGAACACTTGGGTCAAATGGAATTTCTAATTTTTTAGGTGTTCTTTTTTTTTTTTTTTAGGTTTTTGAGGAATCTTCATACTGATTCCCATAATGGTTGTTCTAGTTTACATTCCCACAACAATGCAGGAGGGCTCCTTTTTTCTTACATCCTCACCAGCATGTTATTGTTTGATTTATGTCAGCTACTCTTTCTGGAATAAGGAGAAATCTCAGTATTCTTTTAATTTGCATTTCTTTAATGGCCAGTAATGATAAACATTTTTCATGTATTTTTTTGGCCATTTGCACACTCCTTCTGAGAAGTATCTATTCATTTCACTTGACCATTTTTTGACTAGGGCTTTTATTTGGGGGGTCTGATTTTTTTGAGTACTTTATATATTCTAGCTATTAGCCCTTTTACCTGACATATAGAGAAAAATTATTTCTCATTCTGTAGTTTGTCTCTTGACTCTTTGGTTGTTTCTTCTGCTATAATCCCATTTGTTGATTCTTGATGTTATTTCTTGTGCAATTGGAGTTCTCTTCAGAAAACTTTTGTCTATGCCTATGTCTTAAAGAGTTTTATGTATTATATCTTCCAGCAGACTGTTTGTTTATATCTAGATCTTTGATCCATTTTTATTTTAATTTAGTACATAGTAAGAGATATGAGTCAGATCCAAACTTTTGCATGTGTATAACAACATTTCCTACACCATTTGCTGAAGAGACTACCTTTGCCCAGCATGTTTTTGACCCCTTTGTCAAGGATCAGGGGGCTAAAAGTGTTTTGGTTTGTTTCTGCATCCTCTATTCTGTTCCACTGATCCTCATGTCTGTTTTGTGCCGTAACCTACTGCTTTTATAACTATAGCTTTGTAATATAGCTTGAGATCTGGGGTTCTGAAGACTGCTTTGCTCTGTTGCCAAGGTTTGCTTTTGCCTTTAATCTTCTCTGATTTCATAAAACATTTAGGATTGTTTTCCTAGTTCTATGAAGAATACACTGGTATTTTGATTAGGATGACTAAATCTTTAGATCAAAATATTAGCCTATTCAGAAACATGAGATGCCTTTTCATTTTTTTGTATTCCCTGATCTCCTTTTTCAGAGTACTATAATTTTTGTTGTAGAAGTATTTCACTTCCTTGGTTAGGTTAATTTCTAAATATTTAATTTTTCTTGATGATGCTGTGAATAGTATTGTTTTCCTAATTTCTTTCAGATGGGTTCACTATTGGTGAAAACCGAGGAATCCTATTGATTTTTGTCCTGTATGTTGATTTATTGTCCTGTTACATTGCTCAATTTAATTAACTGTAGCAACTTTTTCATGGAATGTTGGGGTCTTCTAGAGTAGAGTATCATGTCATCTGAAAATAAACTTCATTTAAATTCTTTCTTCTCTATAAGAAAGTCTTTTGTTTCTTTCTCCTAGTATATTACTCTGGCTAATATATTAAGTGCTATATAAAACAAAAGTAGTGATAAAAGACATCTATGACTCATTCCTGATTTACAGAAGGAAATTTTTCAGCCTTTCCCCATTTATGATGATTTTGGCCATCGGTTTGTCTTGAATGGCTTTTTTTTTTTTTTTTTTTTTTTGTACCAGGGATTGAACTCGGGTCCTTGCGCTTACACAGCAGGGGGAAAAACCACTGAGCTAAATCCCCGGCCCTTGAATGGCTTTTATAAGATTGAGATGAGGTCCTTCTACATCTGTTTTTTCCAGGGTTTTTATAAGGAATAGAAGTTAGTTTCTATCAAAAGCTTTCTATCATTGATATGACGCTGTGATTTTTGTCTTGCTTAAATTTATGTGGTATATTAAATGTATTGATTTCCACATTTTCAACCATCCTACATCCCTGGGAATAAATCTACTCGCTCATTATGTATGATCTTTTTGATTATTTGTTGCATTCTCTTTGCCAGGTATAATGTTGAGAATATTTCTACCTACGTTAATTAAAGAGATTGGCCTGTATTTTTCTTTTTTGGTCGGTTTCTTGTATGGTTTGGAATCAGAATAATGCTGGTTTCCAGGAATGGGTTTGAAATTACTCCTTCCATTTCAATTTCATTGAACAGTTTCAGGAGTATTGGCATTACATCTTTCCTTGAAAGGTTTGTAGAATTCAGTGGTGAATCAGTCATGTTGGGAACTTTTCTTAGTTGGTAGGTTTTGCAATACTTCCTCAATTTGCCTATTGCTGTATTATTCAGAGCTTCTATTTATTTTGGTTAAGTTTTTATACTTTATATATGTCTAGAAATCTGTCTATTTCTTCAAGATTCCCCAATATATCTGAATACAATTTTTCACAGTAGTTTCTACTGAGCTTCTAATTTCAGTGGTATCCACTGTGATTTTACCTTTTTCAAATATAAATGCATGGATGTGGGTGGTTTCTTTTCTTAGGTTTGGAAAAATTTGTCTATTTTATTTACTCTTTCAAAGAAACAGCTCTGCAATTAATTGATTGTTTGTATTGTTTTTCTAATCTCAATTTCATTGATTTCTGCTTGGATCTTTCTGATTTTCTTTCTTTTACTAGGTTGGGATCGGGTTATTCTTGTTTTTCTAGTATCTTTAAGTGCATTGTTAGGTTATTTTTTTGAGCTTGCTCTGTTTTTATATGATGAGCACTAACAGCAATAAACTACCCCCTTAGAACTACTTACATTGTGTCCCTTAGATTTTGGTATTTTGTACTGGCATTATCATTTGATTACAGAAATTGTTTCATTTCTTCCTTGATTTCTTGTGGCCCATTGAGTGCTCAGGAATACATTTGTCAATGTCCAAGTGTGTGTAAAATTTCTGAGCTTTATTTTGTGCTTTATTTCTAGTTGCAGTATACTATGAACTGATATTATACATGAAATTATTTCAATTTTTTTATATTTATGCCAGCAGGTTTTATAAATAGAATGTGGTCTACTTTGGAGAAATTTCCATGTACTGATGAAAAGAATGTGCATCTTGTTCCTGTACGATAAAACACTCTGAATATGTGGTTCATCTCTGATATTTCTTAATTCTTTTGTTTACTTGGTTTGTTTATTTTTTATCATGGACATTAAGGTCACTCACTATGTTTGCATTGGTGTTTATTTGATCTTTTATGTCCAGTTTTATTTTGTGAAATTAGGTACACCAATATTCAGTGCTACATATTTCTAATTGTCTCTTCCTGTTAAAATGTTCCCTTAGAGCCAGGGATGTAGTTCAGTGGCGCCTCACCTGCCTGGCAAGCGCAAGGTCCTGAGTTCGTTCCCTGGTTCTGCAAAAAAAAAAAAAAAAAAAAAAAGTTCCCTTAACTAATATGTAGTAGAGCTTTTTACAATCTTCTAATCAGTTTTAGCTTGAACTTTACTTTGAGAATAAAACTGCCAGCTCTGCTTGCTGTAATATAATTTTCCTTTCTCTGGTTTTTATACTATGAATTTCTTATTGGGTTAGACAAGTGTCATTAAAATAGCAACCTGTGTTTTGTTTTTTGATCCAACCTGCCAATCAGTGTCTTCTAATTGGTGAGTTGAAACCATTTACATTGAACATTATTATTGTAACTTACTGACTTATTCATATCATTGTGTACTTTTCAGTTGTTGATTCCTTTTTCTCTTTTCATTCAACAACTCACCTTGCTTCACATATTCACTCCACCCAACACTTTGCCTTTGTTGGCTTCATTGTCTCTATGATATTCTTGAGTATTTTCTGGAGTGCTGGTTTGAGGATCATGAGTTTCTTAAAGTGTTCTTTGTTATGGAATGTTCTTATTTCTCCATAAATTTTAAAGACAGTTTTGCAGGATATATTACTCTGGGTTGGTAGGTGTTTTCTTTTAGGACTTGAAATACTTCACACCATTCTCTCCTGGCCTTTAAAGTTTGTGGTGAAAAGTCGGCTGTAATATTAATGAGTTCTAACTTTCTAAGTCAGTTTTTGCTTTTCTCCAAAAGCTGTGAAGAGTCAGTCTTTGTGCTAGACTTCTGGCATTTTGACTATGATGGGTCATGGAGAGCCTCTATTTTTCAACATAGTTATCTGGCTTTCTGTAAGCTGCCATATTCATATATTGGAAAGTATTCTACTAGAAATGTTTTGTTTTTCCTTTTTCCATATTTTCATTAGTACATGTTGGCATTACATAGTGTTTACATTCCTTGTGTGGAGTTGTACAAATGTATAACATATCTTCTTTTTTTTTTTTAGTAATTTTAGAGAAAGTATACTTCCAGGCAATGTTGTTTACTAGAGATAAAGTGGAACATTACAAATGTAATATATTGGGTTTATGTACCAGAAATATATAACTATCATAGATTAATATATCTTAATATATATTAATATATCTTCTTTTTTATCCCTTTTCTTCCCCTCCTCTCTATATCTCTTGATCTCTCTTCTATTTGAAAAAGTTCTATCTCCCTAGTTCCTATTATCCATCTTTTAGTTCTCAATTTATAAAGTATCTCATATAAGAGAAATCATGTGATATTTAAGTTTGCATTTCTGATTCATTTATCTTAATGTTATGGTTTCAGGGGAAATCAATTTTCCTACAAATAATTCAAGTTCACTTTCATTTATGGAAGAATAGTCCTCTATTGTGTGTAAATGCTATATTTTCTTTATTCATTTGCTGATAGACATACAGGCCACTTCCAAAATTTAGCAATTATAAATTGTTCTGTTATAAACACAGGTATGCTTGTATCACTGTAATATATCTTTTAATATAATGAGAAAATATCTAGATGGGGAATACCATAGTTGAATGGAATTACTAATTTTAGTTTTTCAAGACTATTCTTTTGTATTTCAATAGTGTTTGTACTAGTTTACATTCTAATCAATAATATAGAAGAAATTTTTCCTCACTGCATTGCCAGCATTTCTTATTTGATTTCTTAATGATGGCAATTCTTTGTGGAGTAAGAATTTCAGTGTTATTTTACTTTGCATTTCCCAAATGGCCAGAAATATTGAGCATTTCTTCACATATTTATTGGGCATTTGTACATCTTTTATGAAGTGTCTATTCACTTGACTTGCCAATTTTTTCATTGGGTCTTTTATTATGGAGGGCTAATTTTTTGAGTTCTTTATATACTCTAGATATAAATTAGTTGTCTGAGAAATAACTGCTAATTTTTTTTCTAATTCTCTAAGTTGTCTCTGTTGTCTATGTGGAATGTTTCCTTTGTTGTGCTGAAGCTTTCTAATTAGATATGGTCCCATTTGTTGATTCTCAGTACTATTTCCTGTACAATCAAGATTCTGTTCAGAAAGTCCATGCCTATACCTATGAATTTCAGGAGTTTTGCCTACTTTATATTTTAGCAGGTTGACTATTTCTATTTTAACATTTTGTTATTTGATTCAGTTTGATTTTAGCCTAGTAGGCAATGAAAGATATGAGTCTAGGCTCAATCTTCCACATATGGATTGCCAGTTATCCAAGTATCATTTATTAAACAGCCTGTTTCCTCCACCTCCACTGTATGTTTTTGGCATCTTTGTCAAAGAGCAGGTAGTTCAATGTGCCTGGAGTTATTTTTACTATTCTATTCTGTTCTGTGGATCCTCATGATTCTTTGTGTGCAAGTACTATGGTATTTTTATCACTTTAGTTTTATAATGGAGGTCTGGACTGTGATGCTACCCACTTTGCTCTTGTTACTCAGAGTTGCTCTTGCTCTTCTGGGTTCCATATGAATTTAGGATTCTTTTCTGTTGTTCTGTGGTGAACCCTGTTGGCATTTTCATTGGAAATGCATTAAATCTGTATATCTTTTTTTTTTTTTTTTTTTGCGGTACCAGGGATTGAATTCAGGACCTTGCACTTGCGAGGCAGGCACAGCACCACTGAGCTAAATCCCTGGTCCATTTGTATATCAATTTTGAAGGTATGGCCATTTTGACTATATCCAGGAACAGGGGATATCTTTCCATTTTATGACATCTTCTTCTATTTTCTTTTTCAGCTGCTGTTTTTGGTGAAGAGGTCTTTCATTTCCTTAGGTTAATTACTAAGTATTTAATATACCTTGGTACTCTTCTAACTGGTATTTTTTTTCTAATTTCTTTCTCAACGGGTTATTTGTGTACAGGAATGCAGCTGATTTTTCCATGTTGACTTTACATCCTTCCACATTACTCTATATAGTTATTAATTCTAAGAGTCTTCTGGTGGAATTTTTTCAAGTCTATTTAGAAGCCCATGTCATCTCCAAATAATGATAATTTCACTTCTTCATTACCTAGAATATCCCTTTTACTGCTTTTTCTTGCTTAATTGCTCTAGCTAGTGTTTCAAGTACTATGTTTAACAGCAGTGATGACAATGGACATCCTTGTCTTATTCCAGATTTTAGAGGAAAAGCTTTCAGTTTTTCATCATTTGATATTCCGTCGGTAATAGGTTTGACACGAACATATTCTATCTGATTGAGATAAGGTCCTTTTATATCTTTTTTCTTCACAATTTATATCACAAATGGATGGTGGATTTTGACAAAGGCTTTTTATGCATTTATTAAGATGATCATTTGATTTTTGTCTTTGCATATGGTTATGTGATGTAATACACTTATTGATTTGTGTATGTTGAACCATCCTTGCATCAATGGAATGAAGCCTACTTGGTCATATGTGATCTTTCTGATGATTTGTTGCATTCTGTATTAAAAAGATTCAGTGTGCAGGTGCCATCCTGTTTTTACAAACTTTAGGTTTGTAATATAACATCAAGTCTGGAATTGTGATGCTCTCCTTTTTGGCTGGATCCTTTTTGGTTGGATCCTTGTTTGTTTTTGGAATCAGGCTAACAGTAGCTTTCAGAAATGACTTTTGGAGCACTACTTCCCTTTCAATTTCATGAAAGAGCTTGAGGAGAGTGTTAGATCTTCCTTGAAGTTTTCTAGAATTCAGTAGTGAATCCATTAAGACCGAGGTTTTTCTTAATTCATAGGTTTTATACTACTACTTCAATTTCATTGCCTATTATTTGATTATTCAAGGTATTTAAATCTTGGTTCAGTTTTGGTAATTCATCTATATCTAAGAATATATCCATTTCTTCTTAATTCTCCAATTTACTGTTGTACAGGTTTGCAAAGTAGATGTTAATAGTCTTTTTTTTTTTGTACCAGAGATTGAACTCAGAACCTTGCACTTGCAAAGCAGGCAGCAGAACCACTGAGCTAAATCCCCAGCCCCTGTTAATAGTGTTTTTTATTTGGGCATTTTTCATTGTGATTTCACCTCTTTCATTTCTAATTGCATTGATTTTGATCTTTTTTTTTTCCTCCTTGTTAGATTGGCTAAGGTTTTCTCTATTTTGTTTATTCTTTTGAAAGACCAACTTTTTAATTCATTAATTCTTAGTTTTGTTTTGTTGATCTCAATTTTACTGATATTTCCTCTGATCTTTATAACTGCCTTCTTCATAACTAGCTTGGGTTTTGGATTGTTCCCGTATTCTAAGACCCTGGCTTGCATCATTAGGCTACATATTGGATCTCACTGTTTTTCAGAAGATTCAAGGCTTCACTTAAGATTCTTTTCACTGTGTTTGGTAGGTTATGAAATGTTTTTACTGGCATTGTCATTTAGTTTTAGAAATTCTTATTATTTCTTCCTTGATTTCTTCTGTAATCCACTGTTCATTTAAGAGTGTACAGTATTGTTTACTTTCTAAGCATTTGATTTCTGTGTTTTGTCTTGTCATTATTTCAAGTTTTATTGTGCTATGGCCTGATAATATGCATGCCATAATGTCAATTCTTTTACATTTACTTAATCTTGCTTTACTAGCAAGTATGTCATTTTGAAGAAAGTTCAATGTGCTACTGAGAAGAATGTATATTCTGTTGCTGCGTGGAACATTCTGTAGATATCTATTAAGTCCTTTTAGTTTTCTCTCTCTTCTCTTTTGCACTTTCAACATTTTTCCTCTTCAATTTTTTATTTCCTGTTTCTTTCTCTTCTTTTTCTTATTCCTTCTTCCCTGCAACTGTTCTCTAACACTGTTAACTCCTTCTCCTTCTCCTTCTCCTTCTCCTTCCCCTTCTCCTTTTTTTTTTTTTTTTTTTTTTTTTTTTGGTACAGGGGATCAAATGTGGGTCCTTGTGCTTGGGGGCAGGCGGCAGAACCACTGGGCTAATCCTCGGCCCTTGTTAATTTTTTTGTTCCTCAATAGGACAATCTATCTCACTTTTCTCTTCTCTTTCTCATATCTCACTGATTAATTTTTCAAATTTTACATTTTTCATTCCCTGGCTCACCACAACTACTTTACTAGTGTAACTACTAAGTTTTATGAATTTGTAGATAGCTAGTTAAATTTATGCATCTGCTGTGGAATACTGATCAATTGTTAGCAGAGGTAAAGTTATTCCATTTAGTAGATTTTTTTCTGTAGATTAGTAGTAGGCTAATATTCAGTTTGTGTTTCTATTCATACTATAATCATAGATGTCTTTTCTATGATTAAAGGTGGTACAATATTGGTCCTTAGGGTTTGTCATTACTCAGTTTGTATTTGATATTATAATTAATGCTGATTTTATTGTTATAGCCAAGGTAACATATCTCTTGCTATTAACTGGTTTTCTTGTGATGAATGTATCTGGATTGCCTTGGCGTCATTAACACTGTGGCCCTTTCCTGGGTCCTGAGATAAATAGCTGTAAACTCTCATCCCAGGTAAATGGCGGTGGTTTGATGAAGGACAAAGGCAAAGGCCAATAGTAATGGCCAGGGGACACCTCTGAAAAGTAGACATTGACTAAAGAGGTCCCCATAATAGAAGCAAAGCTTTCCAGAACACAAAAAAAAACAAATAGAATAGAAATGTGAGAATATATGCCAAAAACATGCCTCCAGAAACTCCAACCCCCCCCCAAAGAAAGAGTTTATCAAAGGTGATCCATAGGGCATCGAAGGGAATGAAACCAATGGCCATACACCAGAATTATGCAAAGTGATATCAACAGAGATAATAAAACAGATTAAAAAGCCATTTGGCAAGGTCACAAGAGATATGAGTAAACTAATTATTGACCCAACTAGACAAAATGATGGGCAAGTCAACAGAAGGCACTAATAAAAGCTAGCAGAGCTAAGTAAATTTATGCAAAGCATGAATGATCAGCACAGAAAAGAATTAGAGCCCATAAAAAGACTTGGAATAGAAATTCAGGAAATTAAAAATTCTATCAAAAGCATGGGCAGCAGAAGTGACCAATGTGAGGACAGAGTATAAACACTGTAAGACAGGGTTGCTGTTAGTGATCAGTTAATCAGAGATATCTTAAAACCAAAAACCTGTTTTCTTACATTGAAGGGTGCTACATGTCCTGCCTGCTGGGTGCCACATGGGCCTACTTGCTCATGGCAGGGAGTTGCCTGCACATTTGATGCCTGTCTGCGTGCTCAAGTCAGGGAAGGGCCACTGCACATGTGGCTTATGCCTGATTGTTTTTGTGGGGGAAGTGTGTGCCACACCTCTGGCTCAGCCCTCT
Organism: Heterocephalus glaber; assembly: GCF_000247695.1. Next base: position 31,286,930 of record NW_004624737.1, read on the forward strand.
TTTCTCACATCAGGGGCTATCACACATCCAATATGGGCCTGCTTGCTCACCTTGGGGGAGGGTTGTCACACATCCAACATGGGCCTGGCAGCTCCAATTTCTGGAAACAGATTTTTTTATTGTATATGTACTGTCCTCTAATTTCTTTCTGACTCCAATTACTTTGTCTTTTCAGTGTCATTTAGAAGCTGGTGGATAAAATTTTCTTCTCTTGTCATTTTTACAGTTACCCTGATTATATCATCATGTGATTCCATTTTTTCCTTGATTTCTGAAAATCTTTACATTAGTCATTTCTGCTATGTATGAATTTAATAAAATTCTTTATCTCTGGTATATCTGTATCTCTGGTACCTCCCTATCTCTGGTACATTTGGCACCTCTTAATGAAATCTATTCTTTTGGTAAATTTATCATTTATGTTTTGAACCATTTTAGTCAGCTTTTCCAATTATTTTAGTTGTTTATCCCATAACCATATTGGTTAATTTGTTTGATACTTCCACTGTCTTTGGGGTTATGTTCTCTTTGAACTTGCTAAGTTTCTTTGCTTCTTCTTTAATCATTTTGTACATCACTGCTATCTACTATTTGCTTTTCTCTCCATCAGTGCTACTTGGGTCTGCTTTGGGAAAGCTGGGATGCTTTGGAGGCATTTTGTAGCTTTGTTTCCACGTTCCTATTATGTGTGTGCACAGGTGCTGAGGGTTGAGGTAGGTTGGATAGAGTGAAGAAAGTTTGTTGTTGGTATGACAATTTCTTTAGTTAGGTTTCCTTTTCTTTTTTTTTTTTTTTTTTTTTTTTCGGTACCAGGGATTGAACTCAGGACTTTGTGCTTGCCAGGCAGGCACGACACCACTGAACTATATCCCTGGCCCAATTAGGTTATGTTTTCCAGTAATGTATTGTTGGCTTTGTTTTTCAAGAGGTATTATTTACCTCTTCAACATATTCAATTTAATTAAGATGGACCCAGTCATTATGTTGCAAGGAAAAAATTTCTACTGGTTTTAACATCAACAGATTCAATCACACTTCAGTCATAAACATTAAAACTTCTTTTGATAATTTCACCTTTTCGTCAATACCTGTTATACAGTCTATTGTGGTACTCTTTGTGGTTTATCTAGGATGTGGGAAGGAGAGAGAATGGGGAAAATGAAGCCAGTATGTCAGAGGGAAGAGAAGGAGGTAAGAAAATTGTTAAGTAAAAGATAAAAGTTTAGACTCTTAGAATTATTTGTATAGTTAGAGAAAAGTTAATGTTAAAGAGATTTGAGAGAGTATTTGTGTAGGTAGCAGGAGGTATGCAGATGGATGGAAGTGTACTTAAGAGATTGAAGAAAGCCGTGAGATTGTCTGAACCTGTTAAAATACCTGTAAGCAGTTTTGTTTGGTTTCTCCAGCCCCAATTTTATTAAAGATTACCCTGACATGTCCTTGAATGGTTCTTTTGTATTTAAGCACTGTTAATTCTTATTCTCTAGTGTATTCATGTGTTATATTTATGCCACTAGATAAATGGGGAGAAGGAAGGGAAGACAAGAAGGTGAGATGATAAGAGGGGAAAAAAAAGAGTAGGGAGGGAACAGAGTCAAAAAATGGAAGAATAAAAACACCAAAAAAAGGAGCAAGTGACATGGGAAAATCTTGAAGAATAAAGTATAATGCACAATAACAGTGAAGAAGCAAGAACCAGAGACAGAAAAAAAATGAAAAGTAATCAAGGTGCGCCAAATGAAACAAAGAAGCAAAGAAATAATAACTACAACAACCAAAATAAAAACCTTCACACAGTTGTTATAACATTAACCAAGTGAAGCCATAGCTCCCTGTACACTGGAGTCAGTCTGACTGCAAGTAGCCAAGCAATGTCCCCCTATGGAACAGTCAACTGCCTGCCCAAACCCATAAGGGCTGCTGCCTCCTCTGAATGTTTCCTGGTTGCAAGCTGTACTCCAGGTGTGATCCCTTGCAGGCCTCCATGGATCTAAATGCCTTAATTAATTTGGGGGAGGGATGGTAAATGTCACAGACATCTCCATGACTTCCTTCCAGGCTTCCCTTACCTAATATATGGCCAAAAGCCACGGGCCGAGATGCTATTCACTGTCTGCAGATCTCTGTCTCAGCTCTGCCTGCTCCACCTGCAGAACCTACTGCCACCCCTAAGCTTGGTTGGATACCCACTTTGCTGCTGCGGGGCAGTAGGCAAACCTCAGGCCTTTCTGGTTTTGGAGAAACAACAGGAGAGTGCCCACTGTGTTCTGGTTCTGTGGGGTAGCCCTCTGCCCTGGGCAGCAGTGTCTGTCCTCTCACAGATCTCCCCTGCTCCACTCTGCTCTGCAATATTTATTGCAGATTGGGTTTTTCCTGCCCTCCACAGTCCTCAGGTAGGAGGTGCTGGGGGATCCCAGTGTGAACCCACTGGCAAATGTGGCTAGCACACTGAATGTCCCATGAACAGCACACTCGCTGTATATGGGAGGAATGAGTGATATTTTTTTTCATGTCAGGCAAGCCTTTTCTCTATCCCAGTCCCGCTGCTTACAGGCACTAGAACTATTTGATCATTCTCTTGCTTTGGGGCTGGTGGAATCCCCAGGTTGCACATGTCTTGCTCATTGTGCTTAGTAGTAAGGTTAGAGTGCCTATGAGTCTATACAGTCAGTCAGCTCATCACTGAATGGCTAGTTTCCCCCTTCAGTCCAATCCTCTCCCAAGATGCCATGTACACCAGGTCTGGGGTGGATGGTGAGATGCTGCGATGGAGGAGTGATTTGGTTTCCACACCCGCACTCCTAGAAAACTAGATTTCCTTTTCATTTAGCCTCCCATATCAGACTTTATCTTTTGCCCCCTCGGGGTGTCTGCTTTTCTCCAGCACAATTCAGAGACACTGACCCTTGCTGCCACTCCCTGGGAGACTTCTCTCCCAGACACTTCCTCTGTTTTCTGATGAGAAATCTGATATCAGACTTATCTCTGCTCCTGTAACTGGAATGTTTTCCACCAGCTACTTCTATCTTTTCATTACTTGTTTAAGCAATTTGATTGTATGTGTTGATATACTGTACTATATTTCTTCACGTTTCTTGGTCTTGAGGTTCACTGATATTCTACCACTGTGCATTTATACTTTTCATCTAATTTGGAAAATTTTGGCTATTATTTCTTCTAATTATTCAAACATGCTTCTATCTCCTTTCTTCAGAGTAATTAACTGCAAAAATACTAGGCCACATGAGCTTCACGTGGGTTTCATTGATGTTCTATTCATTTTATTCCAATTATTCTATTTATGCTTCATGTTGGATACTTCTGTTGTCTTTGGGGACAGCAATCTTTATTTCTGACTATCTTATCTCTATTAATCACATCCAATGCATTTCTCACCTCAGATGTATTTCTGTAAGTTCTACTGGTCTTCATTTAGTGTTTGTTATAATTGTACTTCACATGTTTAACAGTTCATCGCTACTTAAAATGTGGAATACTATATACTTATAATAATCATTTCAATATCCTTGTCTAATAATATATTTCATTTCTAGTTTGGGTTTAATTGATAGATTTTTCCTTTCTTAAGATGGATCATATTTTCCTGCTTCTTTGCATGCATATTAAGTTTTGATTAAAGACATCATAAATTTTAAAAAATGATTTTTTGGCACTAGATTTTTTTTATATTTTTATAAAGATTATCTTTTTTCTGGAAATCGGTTGACTGATTCTTCTGGTCATATGTGAGTGCTCAGTAACTCAGATTGGTGTAGCATGTACATAGTTTAGGGCTAATTTTTCCACACAGGGGAAGAAAAATCACCTCTGGATACTCTCCAATGAATAAAGAGGTTTTCCACTTTAGCTTTTCAGAAAAGTCAATTCCCAGCCTTATATGATCTTTGGGAAGTATTTCTTTATTCCTTTTTTGTGGTTAAAATCATGTCATTTTCTAATTATGAACTTTTCTTTTTTAGTTAAGTATTCAAAGGATACCTTTGCACAGTTCTTCAGAATTTTCTCTCTGAACAGGTCTCTCTTCTTTGGTTTCCTTTCTGAGCAATGTAGTCTTCTTGGCCTTCTCAGACTCATAGCTCCATCTCCTTAATTCTGGCTTCATCCACCTGGCCTCACTGCTTCCTGAAAACTTTCTTTAGGCATTAAACTGAGGCAGGTATAGGGCTCATCTAATTTGTTTTCTGTCTCCATGGGATCGCTGGCTTTTTCTGCCTAATATCCAAAGTCTTACAAACTGTGTTTCATATCTTTTGTCTCATTTCTTAATTGCTCCAGCTGGGGGTCATTGAGTTGAGTTAGTTTTTGAACAAGCAAAAATCCTAGTTTGTCCAGAACTCTACTGGGTTTAGTATGGAAAGTCTCACATCAAAGGAAATTACTCAGTCCTTGGCACACCAGGACTGTTAGAGACCCTAGTCACTGTGACTATATTTTTGCTTGATAATGAAGTTCTTTTTTATTTTTAAAACATATTCAAAAGATAATCTACTATATACAATAATAAACAGAAGTGTGCTATGGGGTTTATAATGTATTTAAAAGTAAACATATTCAGTAAGTAATATATAAGTGAAGTATAGTATCACTTAAATGTAGATAGTGACAAGTTAAGATGAATACTTTAAAACCTACAGCAACCACCAAAAAAAGATATAATCAAGAACTACATAAAATGAAGCCATAGAACATACTCAGTTCATTTAAAGAAAGACAGGAAAAGAGGTAAATAGGAAAAAAAAAAAGATGGAAAAAACTGGAGGGTCAATTTAAGCTAAGCCTTATTGAAAATCAGATTTAATATAAAAGGCTCAAACAGATAAGTCTCAGATTGTATTAAACAGAAAGACCTAAGAATGTATCATTTCTAAGAAACACACTGTAAATGTGACATATTTTAAAGAACACAGAAATTCATCTATAATAAAAATACTAATCAAAAAAAAGTTTTAGAGAAAATTTCAATCATTAAGTTCTTATATGAGAAAAAAGTTGTCATATCAATTATCTAACTTTACCCTTACAACTAGAGAGGGAGTGCTAAGAAAACAGAAAGAAGAAAAAAAAATTAAAATAAGAAAAATATTGATATATAAAATTCCCAACAATCAAAAAAATCAATGAAACAAAAAGCTGCTCACAGAGTCAATAAAAATTGAGAAGTCTCTAGCAAGACTAAAATAGAAAATACACATTATGAATATTTAAAATAAAAGAGTAGGTATCACTAAAGATCATAAAGATCACCTTAACATCCTGGCTAAACTAGATAAATTTCTTGAAAAACACAAACTACCACACTTACTGAAGAAAAACTAGTCAATTCAAATAATCCTTTATCTACTTTTAAAAAATGAATTTTTAGTTGAAATCTCTCTCCTAAAGAGAAACCCATGCGGGCCGGGGATTTAGCTCAGTGGTTCTGCCACCTGCCTCGCAAGCGCAAGGTCCCGAGTTCGATCCCCGGTACCCCCCCCCAAAAAAAAACCCATGCAAGATGTCTTCTTTTATAAACTCCATCAAACATTAAAATAATAAACAACATATATTCTATACAAACATTTCCAAAAAAGAGAAGGAAATATTTCAGCTATTAAAATTGTTAAGAAAACTGCAGATCAGTAGTCCTACTGAGTAAGTACAAAAATACTTGAAAAAATTTGAGCACATTGAATCCAAAAATACATCAAAAGAATAATATTTCATGAGCAAGTAGGGTTTACTCAAGAATTGCAAGTGTGGTTTGCCACTTGAAAATCAATCTATATAATCAACCATGTTAAACTAAAACAAACAATAATTATATAATCATGTTTATATATTATATATATATATACACAGAAAAGTACTTGAAAAAATTACACATCTGTTTGTGATTTTTTTAAAAACTGTCAACTACCTAGAAATAGAAGGGAACTTCCTCAAGCTAATAAAGACATCTAATGAAAAAAACAACAGCTAATATCATACACAAAGGTAAAGACTAAATGCTTTCCAACTAAAACTGACCATGCTCAATAATTCTATTCTATGTTATATTGTAGTGTCTAGTGAATGCAGCACATGTAAATCACATGATTTCAAAAGGGAAAAACCTATTTATTGCTAAGGAATTTAAAGAAAAATACTAAAAAGTCTGTAAAAAAACTATTAGGTATTTTTTAAAAGATGAGAATCAAATTACAACATACATAACTGATACAGAAAAATAAATTGAATTCCTACAAAATAATAATTGAAAAATTAATTTCTTTTAAATACCACTTTTAGTAGCATAAAGAAATATGTTAAAACTTTCTGGTAACTAAAAACTTTTAAAAAAGGCTGCTTTGGGTGTTTCTCAATATGTCCTCCAAAAAAAAAAGAGTAAGAATTTTAAAAAGAAAATGATCCATATGTTATTGCTTCGTTATAACCTGACAATAAAAAATCCCCAAACCTTAAAACAACTATAGATTTTTAAAAGAAAAACCAATTCAAGGAAGAAAGAATCCCTTTCGCTCCCATTTCATTGTAAGAATTCATGGTAAACAAGGCCTCACCAAGGTAAATCAAGGAGAAAGAGAAGAAGGGCTCTACCTTCAAGTTTAAATTTGAAATAAAACCTCCATCTCCATGTCTATCTTAGGCATGAAAATGCTAAAATATTAACCTTGTAGATTCAACCGTCATCTATAAGAAACTTAAAAGATGGCATAATTTGAAGTTGGCATGATTTGGTATAGTTTTTTGGGGGGGAAGTACAAAGTGAAAAAGAAAGGTGCCTTTTGGCAACCAGATGGTTGAGGTATATACAAATGAAGTAAAAAAAATTAAATTCTTGCCAGACTGAAAAAAGCTCAAATACCAATTCTTACCTCTACTACCAATTTCTGTGCTGGGGAAGAAAGGCACAGAAACTAAGTAACTTGCCACTACTCTGAGCAAGTCCATGTCAGATGCTTTCCCCTGCCACCACTGTTTTGGATAGCCATCTCCCAGCTATGATACAAAAATGAAAAAAAAATTAATATATATGTACAGACCTATTACTTTAAAAAATAAATGGAAAATTTTCAGATAAACACTAAATTATAAGATATCCAAGGGAGAAGAGATTCCCTTGAAAATTTAATGAGGCATTAAAAAAATCGAAAAACTACCAAGTGAAGAGGTGCTAAAGAAAGAGGGACAGAAGTGAAAAAGAATTAATATGCAGAAGTATAGCCCAGAAAAATTCTCAAAAATGAAACAATTCAACTATGCTCCCTTGCAGTTATTAGCAGATCTTCCACGTTTGCTTAATTACTATCCTGACCTTTCATATCATTTAACAGTTTGGCCTGTTTTTAAACTCTAGATGAATTTAATTGCAGAGTACTGCCTTGTTTGTTTCTGCCTTCTTTGTCTCAACATTATAGAACCATACTCATTGCACTGTGTGGAATATCAATTTCTTTATTCATGTGTTGATAGTCATCTGGATGATTTCCAGGTTGGAGCTATTAAAATAATGCTGCTTTGAATGTTCTCATACATATCTCCTGGAGAGCCCAAGTATGTTCTCTCTTGGATATTAACCTAAAAAAGGAGTTGCCAAATATTTTCTGTAAAGGATCAGATAGTAAATATTTTAGACAGTGTGAAATACATGACCAAAAATTCTTCCCTTCTGTCCCTTCTTTTCTTCCCTCTTTCCCTCCTTTCCTTCTTTCTTAAATTTTACCTTTCCTTTCTTTACTTACCTTCTTCCTCCTTCTTTCAAAACTTCAAAAACTTTCCATGTGTAAAGGTAATATAAAATCAACTGATGACCTAGACATAGAATCCTTGAATTACAAGGTATGCATGTGTTCAGCTATGCATACTCTACGCAAATAGTTCCAAACTGTTTTCCAGTAAAGTTATTGTATTTAGACCTTCTAAAAGCAGAATATAAGATTTCTAATTACTCCACATTAATGCCAACACTTAAAATTATCCTTTTCAACATTCGGTGAGTAAGTAGGACTATTCTTTTGTGCTTTTAATTTGCAAACCCCTCATTACTAAATTAGTTAAGAACCTTTTCAGATGTTTACTGGCCTTTTGAATATTATCTTCTGTGATATACCTATTCAAGTCTCATCCATTTTTCTATTATACTGTATTTTTAATTATTGATTTATAGTAAATCTTAATGCTTTATAGGTTTTTGTTAGGTGTACATACTAAACTTATCTTCTACCATCTTATAGCTTACTTTGTTCTCTGAACAGTGCTTTTTTCATAAATAGAACTATTAATGTTTCTGTATAATTTGTCATATTTTTCCAAATGGTTAACCTTTTGTGTCCTGTTTAACAAAACACTGTCAATTTCAATATTTCTGAAAATGTCATACTATGTTTTCTACCAAAAGCTATACTGTTTTAGCTTTCACATTTAGATTCACAATCTGTATGGGATTAATTTTTTCCATACTATGACATAGGTCCTAGGTAAAGTGGTATTGAGGTGATAGAGCCTTAAAAGGCAGGGCTTAGGGGAAAGTAATTAGGTCATGGAACCTTCACCCTTAAAAAGGATTCAAATAGTTCTCTCAAGATAAAAGTACTTGCAAGAAAAGGTATCATAAAACAAGGCCACCCCATGTGTTTGGACCCTTCTGCAAGCAACTATTTCCTTTTTTATTTCTCTGCCATGTTGTGATTTAGACAGGAGGGCCTTCACCAGAGGCTGAACAGATGGGGCTACTAGACTGTGAATTTTCAGCCTCTAAAATTGTGAATTAATTTTTTTTCTTTATGAAACACCTAGCTCTATAAAGAACACAAAACAGACTTAGACACTATATTCAGATGGTTCTCAATTATACAATGGAGTTACAACCCAATAAACTCATTTTAATTTGAAAATGTTGTAAGTCAAAAATTTATTTAACCTATTGAACATCAGAACTTACCAACATGGTATATCGTATAGATTGTTTATCCTTGTGATAGCATTGCTGAGTGGAAGGTACAGCTCTCTTCTGCTCTCCAGCATCACAAGAGAGTACTGTGCTACACATCCCTAACCTGGAAAGGATCAAAATTCAAAGTACAGTGTCTACCAAATCAATATTACTTTCATACTACTGTAAAGTGAAAAAAATTCTAAGTAGCCATGAAATAGCCAGGGACTATTCGTTAATATGGATGTTTCTACAACATCTTGCTTTATTGGTTTATCTGTGCATTCTTGCACTAAATTCCATGCTGCTCTAATTATCATAAATCTATCCTAATGTTCATGAGGAATAATCACAAAAGTATTATTTATCCTTTTTTATTGTTTACTGAATACTCAATATAAAAAATTACAGATTCAGCCACAGAGCTCTAGAGATCATTCCTAATTAAAAAGATCATTTCAAATTAAAATTTCTTTTTTTGTGGATGGGGGGCTGAGGACTGAACTCAGGGCCTTGTGCATGCTAGGCAAGAGCTCTACCACTGAGTTACATCCCTAGCCCTTCAAATTTCTTGACTAGAAAGCATTTATTCCACTGTTTACATAATGTTCCCTGCTGGCTCCCTAAAAGAACAATGGAGAATATTAAGGGATGCATATTTTTTTCTCTTCTGAAATGCGGGTGCATGTAAATTCTTCTTCCTCTGAGATTATAAAATTATCCCAGAAAACACTATTTTACATTTGAACCGATGGTACTATTGTGTATGTGGTGTCTAAACCCCATTGCATGATGATGTTTTTAAATATTTTTTCTCCCTTTTTCAATTTTCTCCTGAAATTTCTACTGGATATATTTGGAACTTTTCATTCTATCCTATCTGTAACTTCTTTTCACACTTTTATGTCTTTCTAGTTATTTCTCTTGAGCTCTGAATTTTATCTTCATATGCATATTCTACTTTGTTAATGACCTCCTTGTCTACAGTTAATCTGCTATTCAATGCAAGCAATGAATTCCTAATTTCAGTGACTACATTTTTCATTTATAGAAATTTCCATTGACCCTTTCTCTAAACTGCTGTCTTTTTTTAATTGTACTTTGAAATAATTTTAGATTTACAAAATTGCAAAAATAGCACAAAGCGTTCTTGCACACTCAATGTTAGTATCTTACCTCACCAAGGTGTTTGTGTGTGTGTGTGCACGCGCACATGTGTGTGTGTGTGTGTGTGTGTATATATATATATATCTCAAAATTAAGAAATTAATACTGGTACAGTACTATTAGCTAACCTTATAGACTAATTCAATTTCACCAGTTTTGTCACAAATGTCCTTTTTTTCGTTCCATTATCCAATTCAGGATTATTACATTGCTTTTCATTACCATGTGCCCTCAACCACCTACAATCAACGAGTTTCTCCGTTTTTCCTTTTCTTTTATAACTATGACTACTTTTTAGAGTCAAGTATTTTGCGGAATGTCTCAAAACTTGGGTTTGTCTGATGTTTTCTCAGGGTTACAGTAAGGTTTGTGGTTTTGGGTAAGAATACTACCAGAGACATGAAGTGCCCTTACCATGTTATATCAGGGGGTAAGGGATACTAACATGGTTTATTACTAGTTTATTAAAATTGGTCACTTGGTTAACATGATGTTTACCATCATTTTCACTGTAAAGTTACAATTTTCCCCTTCTGCACTGTATTCACTAGATACAAGTCACTGAGTACAAAGTAGAGAAATTAAGCTCCATCTTCTAGGGAAAAGACTATAAAAGAAATTATGGACATGTTAAAATCACCACAGTAATTAGGAAATACTTTTGAAAATTATACTTTGGAGCTCTGCAAATATCTTTGTTCCTTAAAGATTCACCCACTCAACTAGGTGAAGTGGTGCTTGCCTGTAATCCCAGCACTGAGGGAGACTGAGCTAGGAGGAGCAAAAGTTCAGTTTAATCTGGGCAACCTGATGAGACCTTGTCGCAAAATAAAAAATAAAAAGGTCTAGGAATGTTGCTCAGTCTTACAGTGCCCTGGATTCAATCCCTAAAAATATTCATCCCCCTAAAAAAATTCATCCTCATATTTTTTAATATTCTTAAAAGGATTATTTCTACAGCAGTTATTACTGTGGTCTTCTAATGGTAAAGTTTTTAATTTCCCCCATTCTTTCTATAGGTCTGATTTGAAATTTTCTATAAGGAAGCTTTATATCAATACAGAATCATAAGTATGTATTTTCTTCCTTGGATTGTAACCAATACAATCACTGTTTTGTTGCCGATTTGATCACTTTCAGGTTAGCTACGCCTTGGCTCCTCTCCCCTCCCACCCCTTGCAGCCTTCTCTCCCTCCCTCTGCCCACCCCCACCCCCACCCCCACCCCTTCTCACTTTCGTACTTCTGGGCATGCAAAATGATCTAGGTTTACCTTGTATTCTCCCTGCCCCACCCCTAGAGTTAGCCATTTAACCAGAAAGCCCTTGTTACACTCATTGGAAAAGAGCATTTAGAAATCAAGATTTGTGTATTAGTTATAGCCACCAAATCAACAATTTGATCCATTTTATTTCTATCAGGGTATCATGGCTCCTAGGCCCTCTCAACAAACAAATCTAGCAATCCTGTATATGTATGCACATGACTCATTAATACACACATATTTATATTTACATCCATGTATTAAAATAAACATGAACTCATGTGTTTCACCTCTAATCCAGCACCAAAGCATTCATTGAATCTTTGATCCCTTGCTAATTTTTAACTTCCTTCTCTGATGAGAAATTTGCCTCCTACTAAATATACTTCACTTACTTATTTGTTCAAGTCCACTACACATATATTGTTAGATTCATTAACCTGTAACTAGGAAAATCAAATTTACCACAAAATACAGCGTATTTATGTACAGGTTTTTCCCTTTCTTTAACCTTTCTGCAATGAAAACAGTAGTTCCAAAGCTAAAATATTTTTTGGGTGAGGTTATAATATTTGTAATACAGTTAGATTCATTTGTCACAATATGTATTCCATCCTTAGATTTCCCCAACATCCTGATTGACTTGTCGTAAAATTTATCTACAGTAAAGTTGATTCTCTGTGGTAAACAGTATGGACTTGTTTTGTACTTCTGATGTTGGGAATCAAACGTAGGGCCTGCCACATTCTAGCCAAGTGTTTTCTCAATGAGTTATATTCCCACTATACAACATAGATTTTGACAAATGTATAGAGTGTTATATTGACTTATCTCAGTACCATACAGAAGAATTCCACATCATTAATTTTCATTGTGATGCCCCTTAAAATCAATTCCTTTCCCTACTTCTGGCAAATAACTGACCTGTTTTCTATCTCTATAGTTTCATGTTTTCAGATTGTGTTATGAATGAAATAATACAACCTATAGCCTTTGAGTCAAGCTTCTTCCATTATCCAAAACACCTTTAAAACTCATCCATGTTACTCTGTAAATCAATAGTTTGATCTAATTTATTGCTTTTTACCTATTTCGTAGTTTCTGGAGCAGATATTATTGCACTGTGTGCCACATTCTCTTCGTTCATCTGGTTTCAATGCTTCACATTGTCAGTGTCTCATGTAAAATTCTGCAATATCTCTACTTTTCTACCTTAGGGTTTTCACTGATGCCAGGAAAGCTATTGATCAGACATGCTAGTACAGCTCAGAAGTACAATGGAGTTAATATCCCCAAGGGTTTATTCAACCAATGGGAAAGAAGAGGAAGTAAATAAATGCCTCAGTTTCCCAGTACCTAACTCTGAGGAGCATTCAACATGGTTAGTGAACATCAATGGCAGCTTTCAAAATAAGGTCAGCTGACTCTATCATAGATGCTTTGAGACAGTATTCTTATACTTACCATGAAGTTTCACTGGATACACTAAATTGCATGAGAATGCTAAGATACTACAATGATATGAGCAATAAAATATTATAATAACTTGGTTCACTCAAGCAGAAACTGAAATTGTTTTCATCAGATTTTTATTACCTGGACACTGGATAAAGGACCATTCATAGTTCTTTTCCTTAGGGCAGAGACTAGTGTCAAGAACCATCTCATTATTGTGTATTCCAACAAGTTTCACTGGTCCCCGTGAAGAGCCTTCAACGCAGTATCCTCTTCCTGTATTACTAGGATCATTGCACCAGCCACATCCAGGCTGCTCCAAACATTGTCCACATGTTCTCAATCCAGAACAATTCTGAGCTGCATGATATGAACATTAAAAATGTTACATGACTTTATATCAAATAGAATTGTAGGCTAAACATAAATATGACTACAGAAAAAATTAATATAATTCTGAAAAGATCAGTAAAATGTTACTAACTGTAGTTTGTGTAAATATTTCTGTATTAATACCTAAGATATAGGAATTATTTAAAGTACATAAAAGAAGAGATAAATAAATTGACTTGGTTGTTTTTTAAAAAAGGAGGCGGGGGCGATAGCCATGATATGGAGAAAAATGAAGTCAGGGCCTAAAGACTCCCAAGAACCTTTCCAGTGCTAGCACTTTTGGGGAGGTGACCCAGGAGCCTACAGAACACTTATGCCATTGGCTGTGGTGCTGAGCTGTTTACCATTCTTGTATATATTACAGGTCCTCAATAAACCTCTATTCTCTCCCTGTGGATAGCCAATGTAAGTTATGGCTGCCTGTTCCCTGAGATTCCTGACCCCAACTTGGACTGTTTCATGTGGGTAATGCTCTTCTCAAGGGGCCAAGATACTAGTATCTGGCTATCATGTAAGAGGTAAACTCAATTTTACCTCAAGAATACAGAGTAAGAATATGGGAGCCTGCTACTTTCCTTTAGACAACCTGACGATTCCACTCTTGCTAACTTTAAAGGCTAACGAATATCATTGTAAGACTAATTCACTGAAGCTTAACTTTTATTTTTTTGGATTGAGACACAACATAAGAGACTCACCATAGCCTATGAATGTTATGATATCATCCAAGGATAAAAAAAATAACAGTCTGACATCATATTCATAGTCATTACTAAGTAATGCTTTTAATTTTTAATCAGACCACCCTATATTGGGCTGAGATTTTCCATAATACTTTTACTTTGCTACATACAGCAAATTTTGTTTAGGTAACTGTCTATTCACAGAAAATAGTGACAGATATATAAAGAACTGTGAATGACGTCTTCTAGTCACAAAGTAGAAAATCCCCAGAGGGGGAAAAATGGTAGCTTTCTGGTAAATTCAATTCCATTGTCGTAGTGTTAATAATTCAGCTGCCACTCCATATTTAATATTACTGGAAGCAATAATGTTCCTCCCATTACTGCAAATAAAAATGGCATGAGTTTCTTAGTGAACGTCAGGAACTCATTATACTAGGCTGTGCAAGATAACAATATTAAAGAATTTGTCAATGATAATATTATTTGTTGTGAATTCTTTGAATGCTGAGTAGCTGAGTGACTGGATATAGGAAGGTATTCTAGTGCCATCTATTTCTTGAATAACAGAAAAGGAATTATATACTGTGAGTCATCAGACACTAATAGGTAGTGCTAACCTTGCACACACAATTAATTCATTGACATGAAGAGTCTTCCTTTGGAAATTTAAATTTTTCCCAATAGTATACAATGGTAAACAATACTTCATTTAAAAGATACTTAGATAACTGGACAATAATCCAATATCCAATTAACAATTAACTCCTACAATTCCATAGTCCTCCTTAGTTTCTTTGATTTGAAATATTTTTCCTACTTCTATGATTGTAGTTAAGTCCACAGTATAATTGACTGTGTTATTCTAATTATTTACAAAACTATACAGAGTTGTTATGCAATTAATAGTAAGTAGTGGAAAATATCAAATTAGTTATATTATCTTGACATTGGAATTATTTACTATCACACAATGGCTCCTTAATAAATCTTGTTTTCTCATATGTTTAGAGTCTATGGTTATTTCTTGGGAAAATAAATTTTATCTTAGCACTCTCTTTTTAAGGAAAGATAATCATTAAAATGTCTTTAAAACGCATTATGAACTTAAAACTAAACTACTCTTAAAACAATATTCCTGTTAATGCTTTCTAAACAGCTGGGGAAATCTTAGGTTAAAGAATCCTGCAGATCAATGGAACAGAGAATTACAGAAACAACCCCAGGCACATTCAGCCATTTGATCTTTAATAACAAGGCCAAAAAACATATGCTTGAGGACAAATAGCCTCTTTAACAAATGATGCTGGAAAAATTAGCTATATGCATGTAGAAAATTGAATCTAGACCCACAGCTCTCACCATGTACTAAACTAAAATCAAAATGGATCAAACATCTAAATATTGAAACAGAAACAGTCTGTTGAAAGATAAAATAGGTAAAACTCTTGAAGATATAGGCATATAAAAAGACTTTCTGAACAGAACCCCAATTGCACAAGAAATAACATCACGGATCAATAGATGGAGTTATATAATATCAAAAGCCTTCTGCATAGCAAAGGAAACGACCAACAGATTGAAGAGACAACCTATAGATGGGAAAAATAGTTACCAGCTATTCCTTAGACAGAGAACTATTATTAAGAATATATAATGAACTAAAAAAATCTAACACCCCCAAAATAAAAGACCCAATCAAAAACTGGGCAAGTGAAATGAATATACACTTCTCAGAAGAAGAAATACGAAGAGCCAATAAGTACATGAAAAAATGTTCAACACCTTTTGTCATCAGAGAAATACAGATTAAAACAACACTGAGATTCCATCTTACTCTAGAAAGAATGGTTATCTTTAAGAAATCCAATAATAACAAAAAGATGGCAAGGCTGTGGGGAAAAAAGAAACCCCACAAGCACTATGGAAATTACTATGGAAATTCCTCAAAAGACTAAAACTAGAAATTCCATTTGACCCAGCTATTCCTCTTCAAGGTAACTTTCCAAAAGAGTTAAAGACATCAAATTACAGTGATGTATACATACCCATGCATCTCAACTCATAATAGCTAAATATTTAAAGTGACCTATATATACATTGTCTTAGTTACTTTTCTCTCATTGCTAAGACAAAATACCAACACCTAAAGTTAAAGGAGTAAAGGTTTATTTGGCTTACAGTTCTTAGAGGTTTTAGTCCAGAATTGGTTGGCTCCAAGGCAGGGTGGCAGAGGGGCAACAGTTCAAGGTGGCAGAAGACAGCAAAAAGCAACAAGAGACCTTAACAGTGTCTTTCTGCCCCTTTTATGTTATTCAGACTACTGGGCTTAGGGAAGTGCCAAACCAATCATTCATGTTTAATAGTTTCATAATCACATGCCCTTATCCCAGCTCACAAACTCTAGATTCAGCCACTCATGAAAAAGAAAGCCCACCTCATCCACATGAGGCTTTCAGGGAACAGCTAAACACAAGCCATAATATCCATCAACAGATGAATAGACAAAAACCATGGTATATATACACAATGGAGTAATACTTAGACATAAAGATAAATTTGAGTCATATGCATCTTGAGATCGTAATGTTAAGTGAAATAAATCAGAAAGAAGCTTAAATATTGCATGGTTTCTCTTATATGAGAAACCCAAAGTATAAATAAAGAGCAAAATAAAAGATAGATAATAGAAAACAAGGAGATAGACCTTTTGCAAATGTACAGGAGACCAAGAGATGCAAGGAGGGGGGTTAGAGAGGTGGGGATGGGAAAGTAAAAACAATTAAGATGTGTTAGGTACATGTACCAATTTCCCACGATAAATGTAACCATCATGTATTGGAAACACATATGATAAAAAGAATTCTGGGTTTCTTGAACTGACTTAATGACAAATTATAAATCTTCTAGTTCTATGTGCTAGATTTTAGGATTTTATAACAAGTTATAAAATTTTATGTTCAGTATAACATTCTAGTTTTTTGGTTTTCATTTTAGATATAAAAACTATTAAATAAGGCAACATTGTTTTTGCTCAAAAGTGGAAAGCAATGTGCACTAATAAAAATAAAAAGAATACTAATTCTTTATTATTTAAAAGTGATTCAAAAGCTAAAATTCTAAGGTTTTTTTCTTCATTTTATTACAGAAAACAATGTTACAGGAAAGCTTATGTAGGCTGTATATGGTTCCTAAAGTTATGGATGGTATAGAGACTGTAAATGAACTAACAATATTGGTAAATGTTAGTAACAATCTTTTTTATTTATTTTTATATACTTCGGGGTTTTTGAAAGTCAAATTGTAAAATAGTCAATTTTTAAATATATAATAAGAATTTGAAAAATCAATCCAGAAGCAAGTATCAGCAAATTAAAAAATAATTACCTTTCTCAATTACCAAGAAAAGATGATCTTTTAAATTAGGTGTGTATATAAAATCAAGAAAATATTAAAAGAAATATAGTTTCATAAAATACGTGCAATATCATTAAGTTTGTTATTCAATTTTAATATATTAATTTCATTCTACATATTAAGAATTAAATCTAATCCCCCCAACTATATAAAACAAATATTAAGGGACATGAAAAACCAAATAAGCACTAATACAATTGTAGAGGGGGACCTCAATACCCTACTGTCACAAATAGACAGATCATCTGGACAAAAAAAAATCAACAACAAAATATAGAATTGAACCAAGGTTTTGAATGAATGGACTTAATAGACGTCTACAGAGTGTTTTGCCCCACAAAATCAGAATATATATTCTTTTCAGCTGCACAGAGGTCATTCTCCAAAATAGACCACATGCTAGTTCATAGCACATGTTTAAGTAAATGCAAAGGAACTGAAGTTATCCCATGTATATTATCAGACCATAGTGCTGCTAAACTGGAGATCAATAGCATAAGAAACTGCAAGAACTTCACAAACACATGTAAATTGAATACTACTCTCCTGAACAACCAATGGGTCACAGAGGAAATTAAAGAAGAAATTAGATGGTTTTTGCAATTACATGATGATGCCAGTACAACATACAGGAATCTATGAGACACAATGAAAGCAGTTCTATGAAGGAAATTCATAGAAGTGAATGCCCACACTAGGAAAGTAGAGTGAGCTCAAATAAACAACCTAATGGTGAATCTTAAGCTCCTATAAAGAGAAGACCAAAACAAACCCAAAGCTTGAAAAAGGGAGGAAATTATAAAGATCAGAGGAGAAATCAATGCAATGGAGACCAAGAGAACAAAACAAAAAAAATCAACGAATCAAAGAGTTGGTTTTTTAAAAGAATAAATAAAAATCACAAGCACAAGGACCCGAGTTTGATCCCCAGTACCAAAAAAAATAAAATTAAATAAATAAATAAATTTGATAAACCCTTAGCCAACCTTATCAAAAAAAAGGAAAGAAAAGGCTTAAATCGATGCAATTAGGAATGAAAAAGGTGAAGTCACAAGAGATCCAGCAAAAGTCCAGAAGATCATCAATACCTACTTCGAGAACCTGTACTCTAAAAAATGGAAAACACAGAAGAAATGGACAGATTTCTAGATACATATGAATTACCAAAGTTGAACAAAGGAGATATAAAAGTCCTAAACACCCCAATTACAATCAGTGAAATTGAAAACGTAATTAAAAATTTACCAACAAAGAAAAGCCCAGGTCCTGCTGGCTACACTGCTGAATTCTACAAAACATTTAGAGAAGAACTATTGCCACTACTCTTTCAACTTTTCAATGAAATTGAAAGGGAAGCAATACTTTCAAATTCATTCCTGGAAGCAAGTATTACTTTGATTCCAAAACCAGGGAAAGACCCATCCAAAAAAGAGAACTACAGGTCAATCTCCCTAATGAACATAGATGCAAAAATCCTCAATAAGATACTGGCAAATAGAATACAGAGGGTCATCAAGAAGATCATATATCCTGACCAAATTGGATTTATCCCAGGGATGCAAGGACAGTTCAACATACGTAAATCAATAAATGTAATACACTATATTAACAGAGTCAAGGACAAAAACCATATGATCATCTCAATAGATGCAGAAAAGCATTCAA
>NW_004624737.1:31374806-31390185 GCF_000247695.1 Heterocephalus glaber
TTCTAAATGTGCACAATGTCCCTAGGTTATTTTACTCATATACATAGTTTCTTCTCAGGATTCTGTTCCTTGACATCCAAATACTGTATTCTCTGATTTTCTTACTCTCTGTCAGGCAAAGTAGGCATCATTATTTGTCTCCCAATCTCAGTTGAAATGATTTATAGTATTTTAACACACAATGATATTTTCTGTTGGCTTCAGTAAGTAGTCTTTTTTTCCCTTTAGCACATATTATGCAGAACAGTGGATTCTGCTTGGCATATTTGTCAATAAACAGTCTAAAAATTACATTTATAGATCACTCAGTAATGAATCATAGTTTAATTCTTAAGATAAATCCTACTTGGTCTAGTTTACTGTAATTTAGAAATGTTGGATTCTAATTTTGCAATTTTCTTACTCAAAAATCAAAACACTGGGACACTTGTCAAGAAAGATAGAAATGTATTGTTTATTTGTCGTATCTTTTCCTTGATTTTCTTTCTTTTTTGCTGGTCTTTTATGTATTTATGTTTTTCTTCTTGTCTTTCAGTTTTTAATACTTTATTAGTAGTACACATTTGTTCTACATAATGATTACATTCCTTGTGGGGAGTTGGTACGTGTACATAACACATCTTAATTCTTTTTTTTAAACCTTTTCCCCTCTCCCTCTCCCCTCCCTCAATCTCTTGACCCCTGCCCCATTTGCAAAAGTCTATCTCTTTATTTCTTATTACCTATCTTTTATTTTGTTCTTTATATTTTGGGCTTCTCAAATAAGAGAAACATGATATTTAGGTTTGTGTATCTGATTTATTTCACTTAAAACATTATTGTTTCAAGGAACATCCATTTTTTTACAAATGATTCATTTGTCCTTTATGACAACAGTAATCCATCGTGTATAAATACTACATTTTTTTCATCCATTCATTTATTGATGGACATATTAGGCTGCTTTGAGATTTAGCTATTGTGAATTGTGCTGCTGTAAACATTGATATACATACATATATACACACACACACACACACACACACACACACATACTGTAAATGATGGCTTTAACTCATTCAGGCAGATGCCTACGAAGGAAAATAGCTGGGTTGAATGGAATTTCTAAAGTAAGTTTTTAAAAGAATCTCCATACTGATTTCCATAGTGGTTGTACTAGTTTACATTCCCATCAACAATATGGAGGGGGTTTTTTCCCGTGCCCCAGCCTCACCAGCATTTGTTATTATTTGATTTCTTCATGACAGCCATTCTTTCTGAGGTAAGATGAAATATCAGTGTTGTTTTAATTTGCATTTCTCTAACGGCCAGAGATGTACAATTTTTCATGTACTTAATGGCTATTTGTATTTCTTCTTCTGTAAAGTGTCTATTCATCTGACTTGCACGTTTTTTTGATTGGGTCTTTTATTTGGGGGGTCTACTTTTATTCAGCTCTGTGTATATTTTAGATATTAGTCCTCTGTCTAAGGAACAACTGGCAAAAAAATTTTCCCATTCTGTAAGTTGTGTTCACCCTGTTGGTTGTTTCGTTTGCTGTGCAGCTTTTTAATTTAATATTATTCTATATATTGATTCCTGGTGTCATCCCTCGTGCAACTGGGGTTCTGTTCAAAAAGTCCTTACTTATGCTTATGTCTAGTTTTGCGTATTTTATTTTCCAGCAGCTTGTTTCCATTTTAACATTTAGATCTTTAATCCATTTTAGTTTAGTTTAGTTTAGTTTAGTACATGGTGAGAGATTAAGTGTCTAGGTTCTATCTGCTACATGTGCCTAGCCAGTTTTCCCAGCACCATTTGTTAAAGAGGCTATCTCTCCTCCAGGGTAAGTTTTTGGTTTTAGCTAAATGTGCTAGGAGTTCTTTTTGCATCTTAGATTCTCCTCCATTGTTCCACATGTTGGGTTTTTTTTTGGAGGGGGGGTTGTTTTGTTTTGTTTCATTTTGTTTTTCGGTTTAGTTTTTATTTTATTGGGGGGGCAATACCATTGCTGTTTTTATCACTGTAGCTTTGCTGTATAACTTGAAGTCCAGGGTTTGATACCTCCTGCTGTGCTATCATTAGCCAAGATTGCTTTTGCTATTCTAGGTCTATTCTGTTTCCATATGAATTTTAGGATTGTTTTTTCTACTTCTATAAGGAATGTTATTAGTATTTTGATTGGGGATTGCATTAATTCTATATATCTGTTTTGGAAGTAAGGCCATTTTGACTATATTGGTTTTGTCTGTCCAGGAACAGGGGCTATCTTTCCATTTTCTGATGTCTTCTTTGATCTCCTTTTTCAGAGTTCTACAGTATTCCTTGTTGAGCTCCTTTACTTCCTTAGGATGATTCCTAAGTATCTAATTTTTTTGATGACATTCTGGAAAGTATTGTTTTCTTCATTTCTTTCTCAGTAAGTTTATTACTAGTGTATAGGAGTGCTATTGATTTTTGTGTGTTGACTTTGTATCCTGCTACACTACAAAATCTGGTTATCAATTTTAAGAATCTTTTGGTGGAATTTTTGGGTCTTCTGTGTAGAAGATCATGTCATCTGCAAATAATGAAATTTGATGTCTTCCTTTCCTATAGCTATCCTTTTTATTTCTTCCTCTTGTCTGATTGCTCTGTTTCAAAAGATATATTGAACAGGAGTGATGATAGAAGACATCCTATCTTGTTCCTGATTTCAGACGGAAAGTTTTCAGCTTTTTCTCTTTTAATATTATGATGCCCGTTGGTTTGTCATACATGGCGTTTATCAGATTGAGATAAGATCCTTTTATACCTGTTTTCTTTAGAGTTTTTCTCATGAATGGATGTTGCATTTTGCAAAAGCCTTTTTCTGCATCAATTGAGATGGTCATGTGATTTTTGTCCTTGCTTCTGTTTATGTGATGTATTTATTGATTTGTGTATGTTGAGCCATCCCTGCATCCTTGGGATAAATCCTACTTGGTCATGATGTATGATCTCATTGATGATCTGTTGCATTCAGTTTGCCAGTATCTTGTTGACGATTTTTGTGACTATGTTCACTGAAGAGATTGGCCTGGACTTCTTTTTTGGTTAGGTCTTTTTCTGGTTTTGGAATCAGGGTAATGCTAGCTTCCAGAAATGACTTTGGGAGTACTCTTTCCCTTTAAATTTCATTAAAGAGTTTGAGGAGTATTGGTGTTTCAAAACCATCTTCCCTAAAGTTCTTGTAGAATTTGGCAGAGAATCCACTGGAACCTAGGCTTTTCTTAGTTGGTAGGGTTTTTTTTATTACTTCTTTAATTTCATTGCCTGTTACTAGATTGTTCAGGATTTTTATATCTTCTTGGCTCCATTTTGGTAATTCATATCTATCTAGGAATCTATCCATTTCTTTTGAAGTCTCCAATTTATTAGAGTACCAGTTCTCAAAGTAGTCACTAATGATCTTGTAGATTTCAGAAAAGTTCACCATTTCTAAATGCATTGATTTGGGTCTTCTCACCCTCTCCCCCATCCTTTTGGTAAGACTGGCTAGGCATTTATCTATTTTGTTTATTTTTTCAAAGAACCAGTTCTTTAATTCATTGATTCTCTGTATTTTCTCTCTGTAATAATTTTTGCTCTGATCTTTATAATTTCCTTCCTAGTACTAGGTTTGGATATGAAGTGTTCTAGTTTTATAGGTCCCTCAGGCACACTGTTAGGTTATTTGGACTCATTCTGATTTTCTGATGTAGGCATTCACAGCTATAGACATCCCTCTGAGACTGTTTTCATTGTGTCCCATAGTTTCCAATATGTTTTACTGGCATTATTGTTTGATTCTAGGAACTCTCTAATTTCTTCCTTGATTCCTTCTGTGACCCACTGATTATTTAAGAAGGCACTGTTTTATTTCTATGTATTTGCAATATTGCTGAGGGGTTTTTGTCACTGATTTCTAGTTTCATTGCACTATGATCTGAAAATATTCATAGTATAATTTCAATTATTTTGTATTTACTTAAGCATGCTGTATCTAGTAAGTGGTTTACTTTGGAGAAAGTCCCATGTGCTGTGGAGAAGAATGTATATTCTGTTGTTGATGGGGAGAACACTCTGAAGATATCTAGTCTAAATTATACTGTTGCAGAAATAGCTTTACAGATAATGTATTAATGAGCCACTTTTCTATCCATCTTTCAAAATCATCATCTAAAGAAAAAACAGTTGTTAAAATATAAGTATAGCATGTTGGAATGGTTTTCAAAAAGCAGCACTTCATGTTCTTCACCTCTTTTTTAAAGCAGCAGCATCCCATGATGAGGCTATGCGCTCTCTTGGACACATGGTGAGCACTAAAATTCTTCTCAGTGAGATCAAGTCATGGCCAGCTACATAATCACTTACAAATAAGAGGAAGAGATTTACCTCAGAATTAGCAAGAAAGCTTCAAGGTCTGAACCACCACAACCATTCCTGAGAATAGGACCAATGAAGACTTTGGAGACATTCCAGGTAATGTTAAAGATTCACCCATTCCTTCTGGAATTATTTTTAATAAAATCTGCAGGATCAAGCAAAACTGTATGTTTCTCCCCATTGATTTTTCCTTGTTTTTACCCTCCAAAGGCTCATCTATCACCCATCAAAACAAGAATTGGCTCAGAATCAAATCCAAAAAGAAATAAAGAAAATCAAGTGTGTTCTATGACACTGTTTTAGCACGTGGCTTCCACATGAAAGTTGTCAAACTGCAAATTCAAAAGAATGAGTTCAAATCACAGCCCAGGCATTCTTTGAGTAATTCACATGGATGTTTTTCCACAGAAACTTGCCATTCAACTTGCCAGAGAAGAAATTATTCTCAATTGTTACCCTTAGTGTATACCATTTTTTGCTGTTGTTTCAACATATCCTGAAGAGTATATGATCCACCTGGATCACCTGTAAATCTGTACAATCCATTTGCAAAACTCCAGAAGAAAACTCCTCAGGTCAGGCAGCTCTAATCAAAACAGGACTTTTATGTACTCTTCCTGCAATAAATACACCTCCTTTTCTCAGTGGTCTCTGTGTAAACATCACAGTTTATAGTCAGACTGGTCCACTGGTAATCCTAAAATGCTGATCATGTTGGAAAAATCAGCAGCCCAAGTAATGGAGAATTTGGCACAGTGTGAAGTGATGCTCTCTAGGGTCTTCAAAATTCATACAGTACTCAACTACACCAGTCTGATCAGCAAAATTCAGAGCGTTACTAAAAAAATGGGTAATGACTGAAATTATTCTTATAGGTACATGGAAAAGGCTAGGATTTGGCAGGCGGTTGGTATGGGAGTGAGTGTGAACAGCTTGTCTTCTTGTAGTTTCAGTGTGAAGGTGCTGCTGCTGTGAAGGAGCCTTAAGGAATCCAGTTGATTGAAAAGAACTCTCTGAGATGGCTTTCCAAGTTTGGTATACCACACTTGTTGCTCTGGTAGTTTGGCAGAAGATCCCTTAAGAAACAATAGCTAATTGTTTTGACATACTGTAAAAGAAATGAAATGGCCAAATATACATAGAATGTTTTGACTCATAGTTTCAACAATGACAGTGAGGTTACCTAGGCTCAATCAGAGCTATGAAGCTTTCTCCTTTCTCTCAATGGCAAATTGTCTTCCGGTAAGAGCAACCTGGTTGTGTAAACTGAGTTGTATGAGCTGATATCCAGATAGGAGATTCTACTACCTAGTGCCCACTCCATGGCTCCTGGACAGGCATCAATCCACACTGCTCACACAGCAACTCTTCATAGTGACTAGTCACCAAATTGCAAGCAATTGTGGAAGTCATATTACCATTCACATAACTCCGACTAAATGTGTCCCCAAAGGCCTGCACTCATGTCACTACTAAAAGTACCGAACTCTTCAGAAGACCAAAGTTTCTTCTCAGCCAGCTTTGCATATGGGTCACAGGATAATGAGCCCCTATAACACCTACCACCTTTATGAGCTCTGGATCACGCACCACAGAAGATGAAACATGTTCCCATAGATTACCATTCAATATCATTTTCTCTCGCTGGAGACCCTGACAGTCCGGCACCTTTCTTAATACCTTTATAAAACTGATATTAAATATCCTTTCATTCCAAGTTCCAATATAATCAACATCCAAATCATACAATGCTTAGCAACCAAAATCTAGTACACAATATGGTAGGCATTCAGCTGAATATTTACATAAGGCCAATTGAAACCTTTTCCCAGCCAATTCAGGGAATGACCATGGTATCCCCATAAGTATAATGTCAGGGTTCCTCCTCTTAGCTGCCCTCATTAACCACCACTCATATCTTTGGAAATAATTCTCATCTAGTGCACAGTGCATGTGGGAAGGTATAGTGCCATCTGTTCTTTGTCACCATCTATTTCAACTTTTAAAATATGGAAAAAATACCAAAATTTAGCTTAAAATAATCCAACAATGGGGCTCAGGATAATTTCCTTGAAGTCAGGAGGTTATGGCTTATATCTAGACATCCCACTCCTGTGGGGCTCATAGGAGGGGCTTTTCAGAGCTGGCTGGACCTAGAGTGTGTGATAATGGGATGAAGGGTGTGTGGTACTACATTAAGTCCACCGAATGGAATTAGCATAGTTCTGGGGGTGAGTGAATGCCTTCTGAAGACAGAAGGCCCTGCCCCCAAGTGTAGGTGGCACCACACAAAAAGCTTGTAGTCTGGATGAAATTTAAAGGGATAGAGAGAAGGTAGGCTCACTCCACTTGCTACTGCTGCCTCCTGCCTGCTCTGCTATGCACTGTTTCCTCTCTGTGATGCCCCTCTGCCAGGCCAACCTGCCTTGGTTCCAGCTGACTATGGACTGAAACCTCTATCACTGTGAGCCAGAATAAACCTTTCCTCCTTTAACTTGTGGGTGTAGGGTATTTTGTTCCAGTAACAAGAAAAGTAGTAAGACACTATCACATAGTTTCTGGACCTGTGGATCCTCATTAAGTTAACCTAACCCCCACTCCAGGTTCCTCCTAAACATACAATCCTCTGTTTCTGCCCCATAGCCAGCATGTCCTGGCTAATGGCCAAGGACCCCAGGGCAGCCAGTCTCCACCACAGGACGCTGGAACATGAAGCTACCTCTCTTGGATTTTCTACAATGAGATCATTATCCTCTGATCAATTTGTGGGAGAAGTTGGCACAATAAAATTGTAAAATACACTTTAAAATATATTTTAAGTGTCTTACTTTAAGTGTCTATTTTTGAATGTCTTATTCACAGTAGTAAATACTGCATCTTCTCTTCCCAACTAAAAGGTGATTGAGATTTTTTTTATTAGATTAGGAAAAATAAACATAATAGTGTAGTGGTAGAAACAAATGACTTTGAATTTAGACTTGACTTCAAATTCTATCCATCTTACAACCCTTGTACCTTTGAGTTCAACTAGGGTAAATCACCGAGTCTTCCTCTATAAATTGAATATAATAATACATGCTATAGAGATGTTATAAGTATTACAGTATAAAGCATCTGTAGAGTCAAGCACTATAGGAAATACTGGACAAATGTGAGTTCTCCCTTTTTGCAAATTAAAAGGTCACTTTTCCTTTAACTTATTAGCTGACAAAAAGAAGGAGGAAGAGAGTGAAGAAGAATCACTCTTTCTTCTATCTACTGCTACAGGTAAGAAGAATGCCTCAAGCAAAAGATACAATATATCTTAAAACATCAACTGTTAGCTAATTCATTGAAAAAGATACGTGAATGATTTTACGGGTTTTCCTGACCTACAAATAAATGAAATGGTTCTTTCAAGTGACTGGGCAGATGGTGATGCTTTCATTAAGGAATAGCTTTAAGACTGTAGTGAAGGTCACAGATAAATAGGATAAGAGAAACAGAGAAATTAATAACTCCCAGAAAATAAACATAATTATAAACATGAGGGGCAAGCCAGTTTGAATTTTCATACCTTTGTTGGAATGTCCCCAAAACTTAGAGGATTTAATTTCAGTATGATTTGCTATGAAATTATGGGTCTTACAAAACTGCATCCGTTCTATATACATCTATACGTATCACTCCACAGGGTTGTACGAAATTGTGCACGCCATGCCTCATAACTAGTGACAATTTGAAGAGTACAATGAACTACAATTCCACCATACTATAAAATGGTTACTATACATTACCAATTCAACTGATATGGTTCTTCAAATACAGAACTATCTTTTACTGTTTGAAGATTGTGTTTTTAAATATTAACTTACCAAGAAATTAATGTTGTAAGTAAAACTGTCAGCTCAGGGAATTTTTTTTAAACTCTATTATTAATTCAATCTGATTTGAAGATTCAGCTGTCCTGCTTCTTGCAAGATAGATTTTTCATACAAATCCTATTCCTTTCCAATTTTTGAAATAATCTAATGCAGGAAATTACATTTTCATGTTTCTATCATCTATTATCTTTTTGAAGGGAAATATTATTAATAAGTTGTTTTTCATCTTGTTTCACAATTTTATCTGAATTTTGACTAGAAGACTGTCTTTACAAAAAAAAATCTTTTAATCTTGAAAAAGGTATCACCATGGTAGCTTTTTGAAAGCACAATAATACCACTAACAATAACAAAAAACAATGAAGTTTCCAGATTCTAAAATTTCACTTCAAGCTAGATTTACAAACTGCAATACTAAGTAATGTCTCATGCTATATGTTACATTCGATCCAGACTCACTCAATAATTTTTACTTTATTAACAGCTGTACTTTAGTCACTTTTTAAAAATATAGATATCTAGTGCCTAATCTCAAAGAATCTGATTATATAGGTCTGTTATTTTTCTCCTAACCACTTTCACAGGGGATGCCAGGATACCCTGTTTGAAAATCACCAGTATACACCATCTACATCTATCATGCATAATATGACACCTGTGAAAGCAGGGTTATATTTCCAAAGATTAATGATATTCACTACTTTAACGTTGCTCTGGCAGTAAGGTTGAAATTGTACAGTTTACAACAATGAAATATTAGGAATGGCGCAAATATTCTTAACTGTTTGAAAATCATATAACATAAGGTAAACAGCTAAGTAGTCAAGTGCATTCTAGTTAATATGCCAAAAAGTTCTATTGTATACTATACTAAAGAGAAAAATTAGCAACGTATTTTTTCATGGAAGACGTAATTCCTAGTTTGTTCATTATGCCATGCTCACATTTATTTCCATAAAACATATGCCATAGGAAAATAATTACTTTGAAAGATATTTTCTGATGTATGAAAAATAAGATGAAAATGTTCTTCTCAGGAAAATAGTCCAACATTTGATGCTGCTAACCCAAGAGGATAAATACATATTATATGGGGGAAATTTCCTAGGAATTAAATACATATAATCAAACAAAATAAAATACCTTTGTTCTATGTTAAATTATAAGACTGATTTCATGTTTTAACTGTCAGTGTTAGCACAAGACAAAAAAATCCTTTTAAAATATAAACTGTTTAAAATATACTTTTCTTGTTCCTCCAGTCTGAACAATTTGTTTGAAAAAGTGAAACTGATATTTACTTCTATCCATAGCATTGAAAAATAAATAGTAATAAACATAAAGTATCTGTGAATGTATGTAGCCTTAAGAACATACACTAGACCAGTAATGGCAAACTTTTTAGAGCTTTCAATAATAACAAACAACCCAATGTGCCACGCATGCCATAGGTTCGCCACCACTGCATTGGACCCAATTAATCAGTGTGGTATGGTCAAGTAAAAGATTACAAGTTTTAGAAGTTGCAAAAACTAGATTTATCACTTACAACACACATGATTTTGAACAAGTTCTTGTTATTACTGTCTGTTTAATCTTAAAATTGAGGGTAATACCATCTTGTCACAAGGTTAGAGAGGTATCAGATTTTGTATATAAGTCCTTTAGCATACTGCCTACCATTTAGAAGGGATTTAATAAAGAGTAGTAACATAGGGGTCGAGAATTTAGCTCAGTGGTTCCATCGCTTGCATCCCAAGCACAAGGTCCCAAGTTTGATTCCCGGTACCAAAAAAAAAAAGAGTAGTAAGATTAAGATTTGGGGCTATAATTTGAAAGTATTTCCCATTTTAGGATAAAATTAAATTTGTTATGGTTTCTTCAGGTTAAAAGTAGCAATAATATTGATAATTTAACATCTTCCTTTAGTTTTCTGAAACAAAAAAATCTCTAAATTTTTTACCTCAGTAAGCTTTTCTGACACATCAAACCTGAAATATAATCTTAAACAATATAGAATAAATTCCCAACTTGTAGCTATTCCCAACAAACAGCTCAGTCTTAAACTGTTCATCACAGTATCAATGAGGTTTTATCAATAATATGATACAAAGAGAAACAATGACTTTACTACCATGCCCTAGTGGAAAGTTAAACAGTATTTCAATAAATATATCACTTAAATATTCAGAAATAAACAGCACTCTAGATAGCATCATTAAAACTAAATGGATAATACAAATGTGCTGTATTTCTGATACCCTAGAAAAAGAATTAGTTGTTTCCTTTCTGAAGTACATTCTGAGTTTCTATTTTGTCTCATAATCTTATTTTTTTAGCAATACTTTCTCCATACCCCTTTCTCTAGTTCTACCAGGTTCCTATACTTGCTAAGTATAATTTAATATAAGTGTAACTTTTTCATTGTTCCTAAATCTCAAATGTTTGCATTCCTACTTATAATTTGCATAGCTTGACAATACTCTATATCTATTCATTATCAAAACTAATATAGTCACAAACAGTAGTGTGATATAGTGTTCACATAGTGACACGATACACAAAAAGGCTTCAAAATGGACATTTAATACACTACTGTCTCCACCATTAACTCATTCCAGCATTTCTGTTTTCTTGGTTCTATACTCTACTATGCTGAATTAGAGAGAACGTCATTCATATCTATCACTAAATTTATTTCTAAAATGACATACATACATGCTGCAATGAATATATTTAAGAATCTTTATATGGAAAACTTCTGATATTTCCTATGTTATACATTCCTAACAGATACATACCTATGTCATATGCCAGGAAATCGGCAGAAAAACATTTTGCACCGTTACTCAAGGAAGTGTCATTATGGGTATTTCCTCCAAAAATAAGCATAGCTCCATTGATAAGAACAGCTGAATGAAGGTATCTGGCAAACCCACTTTCTTTCAAAATAGTCCTACAGAATAAAATTTAAAAATGTATTACAAAGGATAAAGAGACCTCCCTGATTTTATATATTATATAAAGGGTTGAATTTGCATATAGAATATTCCCTGGAGTTGTGAGGGAAAACATGGCTTTTTTTTAACACTTAAAAATGCCCGCTAAGCATCAGTTTTTAAAAAGAAATATTTGAAGAGTCTCAGTATCCTAACGTGCTTTGAGGAAACACAAATATCAAGCAAAATTGTTAATTACCATAATAATTTATATTTTAAATTATTTTTTCATTTATTAAGGTAGAAAACACTAGAGGACCAAAACATCATTTCAAAGTTGCAAAATGAGTAAAGTTAAATATAATAAATTTACTCTAAATTATATTTGGTTAAAACTATAAAATTAATATGGAATCTTTAATAAACTTATTAACTTTTTATACAAGTATAATATGATATGAAAAAGTACAGGTAATATAAATCTAAAATCTAATATATTTTCACAAGATAAACACAACTAAGTAACCAGAACCTAGATCAAAAGCAAAAGAAACCATTACCACTATCCTGATTCAAATAACATGGGTTTGTTTTGCTGTTTCATACTTTACATAAATGGAATCATATAATTGTACTCATTTGTGTGTAGGTCCTTTTGCTCAAGACTATTTTTAGATACATCCATATTTTGTGTATAATTAAAAATTATACTAATAATGCATTTTTGAGAAACAGTAAAAATAATATAAATGTTCTTTTATTTAAAATATAGCTGAGAGGAAGTTCAGTAAATATATGTTCACAACTGTAATCACTCTGAATGAATATGTATGTGCATGATAGTATGAAATAATATTTTGTAACTGTGCTGAGCAAAACCTTGGAACAAAGAATGTAAACATGCTTAGTATGTATACTATAGTTATATGATATATGTAGTATCTCTAATTCTTCAATCCTTAAAGAACAGGAGACTGATCTCTAGGCAGTATGAAAACTTCCACAAACATTCTCACCAAGGAGAAAACTATGGTAAGTAAGAAATAGTAGACACACATAAACACACACACACACACACACACACACACACACACACTTAAAGTCTCATAAAATTTTACTAATCATGTTCTGGAAATTGTGGAAAGAAATACACCGAGACACAGAATTTGGGTAAGATAATAAAAGTTTACTTGGAAGCAGGCAGGACCACCAGAAACTGTTCTGGTCAGTGTCCGCCCCGCGCTCTTTGTTAGTCTCCGCTTTTATACCTTTGTTAGTCATTATCTCATTCCTAGTGGTCTTTGTCAAGTAAATAAAATTCCAATTCCTGTTTAATGGTTAGACACAGGTGGTTTCTGTTACTGATTACAGTCCTAAACACATAACAGTTAAGGCACATATAGCACAAGTTTGCTCAAGTATTGCAACTTTGTTCTTCAGAGTTAAGATGTTATCTATAGTAGAGCTACAGATAAAAGGAGCTATATAACCTTCACAGTAAACAACAAAAGCAACGGGCTAAGGCAAGTTTTTAAAGGGATATACTACCTATTTTGCTTCTACAATTACATTAATAGTTAATCTACTAAGCAGTCTAAAACTGTTTCCCCATCAATCACAATAGTAAATAAGGAAATACTTATATCAACTTAAGGTTGGTAAGAATATAAATCGTATATGGCATCAGATCCATTACTCCCTTAGAACTTCTACCCTAGGTGGTTAAAGCCAAGAACACAAAGTACAGAAACCTTCTTCATCATTCAGCTCCCACTCCAGTCCAATGATACCTCACTATTAGGCTACCAGAACTTTTCATCCCCCACTTTCTCCCCTCCCCAAAATGGTAAAACAACTATCCCAGGAAAGATATGAGAGATTTCTACCTAGCCCCCACTCACAGGTGGTAACTATTCATCAGGGTTCTAGACTAAGAATACTGGGACAAAATAATGTTTATTCATGCTACCTCTCTCATA
The DNA here is from genome assembly GCF_000247695.1 of Heterocephalus glaber. The sequence continues at coordinate 31,387,953 of NW_004624737.1, forward strand.
AGACAAAGTTCTAGGCTAGAAGATGGAAACGTAAAAGACCAAGTCCCTACTCAGCATCCTGCTCATAGTAGTGGTATCTCTCTAAACAATGGCACAGAGGATTTCCCCAGTAGAAGAGGCGAGCTAAAAAACAGAACTTCAAAGCTCTCCCAAAACAACTTACTTCATTGAAATAAATAAATAAATAAATAAATGGTTAAGAAATTTCAAGTCAAAATCACACTCAAAAACAATGGGGGAGAAACAAGTGTCACAAGGGTAGTAAACTAAATCACAGATCAGCTATGAATTTACCAGAGAGAACCAGAGGAAAAGCTTTTTTATTAACTCTCTGGGGGTCCAAATAAATCCACAGACTAGCTTCAAAGACAACTTCTATAACAGAGCTCAAACTGATTTCAACTGTTAAGACTGTGGAGCAATCTAAGCCCCAACAGCACTCTTGAAAACAATAGAACAATCAGTCAGCAATTAGTGAAGGCTAACAGTTGAGTGTGAAAACAACAGAGGCAGACAGTATAACACAGAACTCAGGGAAAAAGAGACCCCTGCTAAAATAATCATCCCAGGGCTAGTTGGGCACATCCCAAAGCTGTAAAAAGCTGATTTTAAAATTCATGCAGAAATTCAAAGGATCTGGGAACCTAATTTGAGAAAGAAGTTGGACCCCTTCCACACAATATATACACAAATTAACTCAAAATGGAGTAAACCTAAATTTAAGTAGAAAAAATATAGAGAGAACACAATGTTTTTAAAATTCACTATTCTCGCATTCCAGTGCTCACAGCCCAGAGGTAGGGGCTTCTGGGCTACTGTTCCACCCCTCCCAGCCCAGAGGAAGGGGCTTCCAGGCCACCATTCCACTGCTTCCAGCTCAGAGGAGATGAGCCACATGGGCACCAACAGCAACCCCCCCCCACAGCCAAATGAGAAGACAGGTAAACAAGACTCAAAACCAAACTTCCATACCACCTACAGCAACCCCAAAGGGAAACAAGATGGAAAAAATCTGATACTCAACAACCTGGATTCCCTGAATTAGCAACAAAAGAGGATCTGGAAAAAATGAAAACAGAAACATTTTTTCAGATAACAGCAGAGATTGTGCTAATAGTGCAAGTCATGATTAATAAATCTAGACAGGAGCAGAGGAACATGATGGAATCCCAACACAGGAAACAAATGGAATCCATAAAACAGATGCAAACAGATTTCCAGGAGATAAAAAACTCTATCGAAAGTCTAAACAGCAGAAGGAGCCAATGTGAGGCCAGAATTTCAGATATGGAAGAAAAGATTGCAATTACTGACCAGGAAAAGAAAAATTGATTCAAAATTGTAAGGGAACACGAGAAAGCAATCCAGCAGCTGCTAGATGATGCCAAGAAGAATAACATAAGACTGATTGGAGTCAATGAAGAAACAGGAGAGAATGCAGAGGACATAAAAAAAAACTCTTCACAGAAGTAATGGCAGAAAACTTCCCAAGCAGGGGAAAAGAACCTGACATACAGATAAGTGAGGCATATAGGACTCCAAATAGCCTTGATCAAAAAAAAATCTGCACATAGGCATAAAATTGTTAAGATTCCAGAAACCCAACAGATGGATAAAGTTCTACAAGCAGTTAGAGAAAAGAAACAAATCACATACAAAGGAAAACCCATCAGAATCAGAGTAGACTTCTCAACACAAACATTCAAGGCAAGAAGAGTTGGAGTGACGTGTTCCAAGCCCTAAAAGAAAACAGCCTCCAACCCAGATTGATGTACCCTGCAAAACTATCTTTCAAATTTGATGGAGAAATAAGATATTTTCATGACAAAGAGCACCTTAGGAACTTCATGAATACCAAATCAGCACTCCAGAAAATATTAGACAATATCTTAGGAACAGACAATGAGGATCACAACCCCAGGAAACACAGCAGAATGAACCTATCAGGCAGGACAAGAAATTAAATGTAAAGGGGGAGAATCCAACAAAAAGAAAAAGTCATGACAATGATAAGTCAATACGTATCAGTTATAACTGTCAAAGTTAATGGTCTCAATTCACCAATCAAAAGAAATAGACTGGCAGAATGGGTCAAGAAGCAAGATCCAACAATATGCTGCATACAGGAAACACACTTAACTCAAAATGAAACTTATAGACTGAAAGTTAAAGGGTGGAAAACAATACTCCATGTGATTAGAACCCAAAAAAAAGCAGGAGTAGCTATCCTCTT
>NW_004624737.1:31395844-31417953 GCF_000247695.1 Heterocephalus glaber
GGAAATGTACAAAGACAATTATAAAATTCCCATGAAAAAATAAAATCTCTATAAAAGTGAAGTGTATTTTTTAGAGTGGAGTATAGTACATATACATGGACTGAAGACTAATACTACCAAAATCAGTTCTTCCAATCTTGATCTACAGATTTAATGCAGTCTCAATGTATATTTCAGCAAAATATGTATTGTATATCAACTGATTCTAAAATGTACATGGAATGCAAAAAACTTAGTAGAGGTAACCCAGTACTGAAGAATAAAGCCTAAAGACTGATATTACCTGACCTTACGCTTTACTATGAAGTGACACTAATCAAGACAACTTGGCACTGACAAGAGAATAGACAAATAATCAATGGAACAAGACATACATTTCACAAACAGATCCACACAATTATATTCAAATGATCTTTGACAAAGAAATAAAAACAATTCAACAATCAAAAAATAATCCAGTCAAAAAATTGCTGGAACAACTGAATATCATATGTAAAAGAAAAAATAGAGTCTAGAAATATACCTCACACCTTTTATAAAAATTAACTCAGAATAGATAGCATACCTAAATGTAAAATTTTAAATCATAAAACTTCTAGAAAATAACATAGAAGACAATCTCGATGACCTCGAATTTGTTGGTGACTTTTGAGAGACAACACCAGAAGCATAAATTACGCCTGAAAGAAAAATCTTGGTAAGTCTGACTTAATTACAATCAAAGACTTATATCTCTAAAAGACACTGTTCAGAAAATGAAACAACAAGCCACAGACTAAGAAAGAAGATTTGCAATAAATAGCTGATTTTAAAAATTGGTATCCAAAATATACAAAGAGCCTCTAAACTCAACAAGAAAAGAACAAATTTTAAAATGGGCAAAAGATTTGCATAAACATGTTTCCAAAGAAAATTTATGAATGTCTAATAAGCATATGAAGGCATCCCACATTATACATCATCAGGGAAATTTAACCTAAAATATCAGTGAAATACCACACTTACTAGAATGGCTACAATCCAAAATGTTAACAACACCAAAAGGTAGCAAGGATGTAGAGCAGCAAAAATTCTCATTCATTAATGGTAGGAATGAAAGATGGTACAGCGACTTTGGAAAATAATTTGGGAATTTCTTACAAAGCTAAACATAACCTTATCTTACAGTCCAGAAACTGTGCTCCTTGATATTTACCAGAGTGAATTCAAAACTTTTCTCCATATAAAAGTTGTACACAGATGCTTATAACAGCTTTATGTATAAAAGTCAAAATTAGAACACAACCAAGATGTTCCTGACTAGGTGAATGGACAAATAAAATGTGGCTCCATGCCACAGAATATAACTCATCAATAAGAGACATGGCAATATTAGGCCATGAAAATACATGTAGAAACCTTAAATGTACAATGCTAAGGGGAAGGATCCAAACTGAAAAGTATACATACTTTACAATATCAACTTTATGATATTAAATAAAAGGCAAAAGTATGGAAAAGTGAAAATATGAGTGCTGGGGTTTGGGAGGGGACAAAAGGATGAGTAGGCGAAGTCATCTTTCTATAAACCAAAACCTTCGCTAAAAAATGAAGTCTATTATTGCCTTTAGAAAACAGCAAAACAAAGAAAAAAAGTAATTGTTAAAATTGCAGCTGTTTTTCCAGATATGGCATCTTTATCAGAATAAATAGATCAGCCCTTACTAGCTGGGAAGCAGATATATTTTTAAACCTAAGAAATGTAAAGTGGAGTACATGTTCTCAGTGTCAAAAAGGATTTATAAATACCAAAGAAAAGGTTAAAATGAACCCTGTAATGCTGTATTGCAACAGACATACTTAATTGAATTAAATATTATAAAGTATTTAGAAAAAATCCAATTTAAAACATATGTTGCAGAGTATGGAAAAGTAGAAATACTCCTCTACTAATTTTATGAGCCCAAAGTAATCTTAATACCAAAGAGCTGATATTAATATGTCAAGAAAACCATAGGCAAATCTTACATATTAATACAGATGCAAAAAAAAATCCTTATCAAGATATTAGCAAACCAAAAAATAAATAATGCATTACATAATATATTATAATTAAGTTTGACTTAACCCAAGTTGGATTAATAACAAAATTAATTAATATGTTAATCACATTACTTAGTAGAAAAATCTGATAATCATTCCTAAAAAGGACATCGATAAATCCAACATTCATTCATAATACAGCCTTTAGCAAAACCTCAAAAAAAAAAGCATTCTTAATGAAGCCTACAAAATCCACAGTGAACACCATTTTACTGTGGAAACACTCAGAGGCTTACTTTAAAACTCAGTAATAATAATAGATGCTTATTTTAAAAAGAAACAAAATTGTCATTATTTGCATATAATCTGATCATGTATTGTAAAAAACTAAAAAGTATTTACACATGAATTAATAAAACACAGCAAGTCAGACATAAAAGTAATACAAAAGTTAATTGTATCTGTGTCTATAAAGTCATAAACAGAAAAAAATAAAAGGGGGACATGGCACTGGTCTAATAAATCATATCCACCTACACTTTCAGAATGTGACCTTATTTGGAAACAGAATCTCTACAGATAATTATAATTGAGTTGAAATAAGGTCACATTTTAATTAGGTTAAAATGGGGTCACACTGATCTAATACTAGATTAGTGTGGGCACCAAATCTAGTGACTGATGTCCTTATAAGAAAGTCATGTGAAAAAAGAAGTTGAGATTGGAATGATGCAGCTACTATCAAAGACAGCTGAAGACTGCTTAGAACTGCCAGACAACAGAAAAGGCTTCCCTAGAGCCTTTTAAGGGAACATGGCTCTCCTGATACCTTGATTTCAGAATTTTAGCCTCCAGAATTGGGAGAGAAAAAATTTACGTTGTTTTAAGTTAAGTAAGCCAAAAAGTTTGTGGTCATTTGGTACAGTGGCCACAGGAAACTAACATAAATTTCACACCGAAAAGCCTACAAGATAGCAATCACCTGATTCACTGAGAAGGAAGTATCTGAAAGGCAGGAGAGGGGCTTTCACATTGAAATAGAAAATTAATAAGCAAAGCTGATATATAGATCAAGTCAGAGACAACAAAAGAAAAGGGGAAGAGGCACTGCTATGGCCACTCAGCTGGCCCCACTTTCTGCTCCACTGGGAAGCAGTCATCTTGAATAGTGAGGCAAGAAGGCCAAGGGATGATCTAGCGCTGCAGAGACCAGATGCCTGGACCGACTTTGTGTTCACTGGCCTCACACTTACATCCCCCACTTCCAAACACTGGGTAAGGCAGCATTCCCATGTTCCCTACTCCAGCGCATACTGGGAACTGCCCCCACCCCCCAACAGACTCCGGCCAGAGAAAGGACATTTAAGTGAAGGGCATCCTCGCTGAGTTGGAGCAGCTCATGAACCTGCCCGCCCAGGCACCCAGCCTATTTGTTACAATGCGTGCACACAGTCTGGTACTCTGCACCAGTCTAAATAGACCTCTTGACCAAGTCTTTTTTTTGGTACCAAGGATCGAACTGGGGACCTTGCGCCTGCGAGGCAGGCAGCAGAACCACTGAGCTTAATCCCCGGCCCAAGACCTCTTGACCAAAGGGGCTGCCGAGTCACAGCCAAGTGCAAACACACTGGCTGGGACCAGCTCTGTGGCCTGCAGGTCAGCTGAGTTGTAGGCAGTGTGTTCAAACAGCCCAGCAAGGGTCTTGTATATCCACTAGACGGCAGAGTCACAGGCACTAGCCCCAACCACAGATTAAGCCACAGACCAAGTTGGCTGTATTTCTGCTGTGTAGTCCAGCACATCACCCCAGCAGCAAGAGCATATACCCATCTGTGGGGTATATATCACAGGGGTGGGGTCACCTGCAACCAGAATGCAAAGGAGAATTGTGCAGACACACAGACTCGGGCATGGTGGTAATAAGAAACTGCAGCCTTGCAGAATCTCCAACGGTGCTCATTGAGGCATAGGAAGCCCTGCCCACAGCCTAAGCAGACTACAGCAAGGGGATACCTACCACCTGAAGGAACTGCAGACTTGAGGGAGTGAGTACGTGGTCAAACACTAGTCAGCACCATCTCCCTGGCTTTCTGGCAAAGTAGTTACATGTACATCACATATACATTCTCTTCTTAGAGTGTTTTAAACTGAGTTCCCGCTGGATATCTTCTGAGTTCTGGATTTTGTGCGTTGTATTATTTTGTCTGGTTTGGCATTATTTGGTTGCTTTTTTTGTGAGTTTTGTTTCAAATTTTTGTTTGATTGTTTTTTGTTTTTATTTTTTCTTCAATTTGTTTTGACGGAATTGCTATGTTCTCTCCCTCTTTTCAACTCCCTATCTAGTTTCTTTACTTCAAAATCCCACAGCAATTCTATTTCTTAATTCTTTTCCAGAAAGAAAACCATACATCTACTCCTCTTCTCATTTCCAATTTGCCATATTCTGCTCTGAGTTACTCTTACCTTCTCCTATATTCAGCAGCCTATCCTCCCCGTGTTACTACTTTGCCTCTTCTGAGTCAAACCTAGTCCCCTCTCCTACCCAATTTTATTTTATTTTCCTCTATTGCTATTTTTTTAATGTCCATTTTATTCTTGTCAGTAGAGTTTGGAGTTCTATCACCCATTTTCTTATTCCCTTGTTTTACAATACAATGGTACTTCAGTTTATGAACTTAATTCATTCTACAATTTTGGAAAAGATGGCCATGTTTGTGTTTATGTGAGAAAGACAGCAGTGGTCATGTCTTTCACCCAATCCAGAGTGCACAAACAGAAACCAAATTTTGCCATCTGCTTCTGTTTGCAAACCAAGTTGTTTGCAAACGAAAGCATTCGTGAACCGAGGTACCACTGAACTTTGTTTAATTTGTTTGATTAGGGCTTCTTTTTGCACTCTCTCTCTCTCTCTCTCTCTCTTCTTGCCTTCAATTAGTTTCCTTATTATTTTATCTTTTTATGATAAAAAAATTCTTTATGATTTATTCTCTTCCTTGCTGGTTTTCTCTGTTACTGTTATCTAATACGATTAATTTTCTTTTACTCCTTAACAGGATCATTTATATCTATTTTATTACCTTCTTCCCATCTTCCATTGCTTAATTTTTTCAAACTATTGTTTTTTTCTTTACACTCTCATGGTCACACCTTATCTGGACTAGTATAACCACGTACTTCTATGAATCTAAAGATAGTTAACTATATCTTACTATGCTTGAATACTGTTCTGTTGTGAATGGATGTAAAATTGGTCTACTGAATAAATAGTTACTGTATATAAATATCTGGTTTGCCTGAGAGTTCATACTATAACTATAGAGCTCTTTCCTATGATTAAAGGTGGTACAGAGTTAGTTATTATAGTTTGTTATTATCTAGTCTGTCTTTGATAGTATTGTTGTTGCTGATTTTACTGTTTTAGCCAAGGTGATATAGTTTTTGATATCAATTGGTCTTCTTTGTATGCCAATATTTAGATTTCAGGGGCTTATAAACAATAATACACTCTGTTACCAAATAATTGGATAGGGGTCAAACAAGCTGCAACCTTCCCTCCCTAACAAACAGAGTTGGTAGGCTCCTGGGACGACCGAAAGGACAGTAGCTAGCTACACCTACAGGACAACTCTGAAAAGTAGTCATTACCTAAAGCGGTCTCAATACTAGCAAGAAAGCTACCCATCATAATTAATTTGCAAGCCTTAACACAGAAATCAAATAAACAAAAGGAACAAAAAATGAGAAAATATGGAAACAAAATGCCCCCTAAAAGCTCCAAACTCCCTCAAACCAAATCCAGAGGGTATCAAAGGGGAAGAAACTAAAAGCCACACCACCCAAATATCTGAAATGGTAGTAACAGAAGTAACAAAACACATCAATGAGACACTTAGTAAATTCAAAGTAATGGTAACTGCACAGATAATTAAGCAGATGATGACCCTAATGAAACAAATGAAGATACTGATTTTTAAAAAATACAGGCACTAAAGAAAGACATGCAGACCACAAATGCCCAACACACAAAAGAACTAGAATCTATAAAAACAATCTCCAATAGAAATCCAGGAGATTAAAAACTCAATTGAGGGCTGGGGATTTAGCTCAGTGGTTTCGCTGCCTGCTACACAAGCGTAAGGACCCGAGTTCGATTCCCGGTACCAAAAAAAAAAAAAACTCAATTGAAAGTATACACAGCAGAACAACCAACATGAGGACAGAACAACAGTCCTAGAATGCAGGCTTGTGGCGGATGATCAGCTGATGAGAGATTGCTTTTTAAATAGCAAGGGACCATGAAAATTCCATCCAGCCGTTGTTAGGCAACGCAAAGAAGACTAATCTTAGATTAACTGGAATCAATGAAAAATCAAAACATGGCACAAAGAGCATTTAAAAAAACCTGTTTACAGGAGTAACAGCAGAAACCTTTCTGAGCATAGAAAAAGAATTTGACATACAGATAAGTGAAACAGAACCCACATCAGTCTTGATCAGAAAAGAACTACCCCAAGGCATATAATAGTCATGATTCTAGAAACTCAACGAGAGAACAGAATCTTGAAAGCTCTTAAAGAAAAGAAACAAATCACTTATAAAGGAAAACCCATCTGAATCACAGCACTTTTCAACACAAACCCTAAAGTGAAGGAGAGTTTGGAATGAAGTGTTTCAAGCATTAAAAGTAAACAACTTTGAACTCAGATTGATGAATCCTGAAAAATTATCTTTCAACAATGATGAATAAGATACTTCCATGATAAAGAGCATGTAAAGAAACTCATGACCTCAAAACAAGCACTCCAAAAAATTCTTAAGGATATCCTAGAGACAATGAAGGTAACAATGTAAAAGAGCCCAATAGAATGAATCCATCAAGCCAAGAGAACAATTAAATAGAAAGGGAAACAATGGCAAGAAAATAATATAATGACAAGAATAATTCAATATCTATCAGTTATTTCCATCAATGTGAATGGTCTAAACTCACCAACCAAAAGACACAGATCAGTTGAATGGATGAAGAAATAAAATCCAACAGACATGATCGGGTGTGTTCAGGGTGGTATGGCTGTAGGTCCCATTTGACCCAGCTATTCCCCTGCTGGGTATCTTACCAAAAGAATTAAAAGAATCATACTACAGCAGTATATGTGCACCCATGTTTACAGCGGCACTGTTTGTTATAGCTAAAGCTTGGAAACAGCCCAAGTGCCCATCAACTGGAAACTGGATAAAGAAGATGTGGTTTTTTAATAAAATGGAGTATTACTCAGTCATAAAGAATGAGAAACTAGAGACATTTACAGCTAAATGGATGCACATTGAGGCCATACTCTTAAGTGAAATAAACAGGACACACATGTAAATACCGAATAGTTTCTCGAGTGTGAGAAACTGAAAGTGTAAATAAGGATTAAAACAATTAAAGTAAATAATTGATAATCTGAAATTGGAAGAAAAGGGCCAAAGGGGTAGGGGAAACGGGAGGGAAAGGGGAAAGGAAAGAAGGGAAAGGAAAAATAGGAAAAGAAAAAAATGGAAACGAAGTCTATGTAAATAGGGAAGGGTGGAGGGGGTGAAGGGCACACAGGGAATGGGGAAAAAATAAGAACCAAGATACATCATGTACAGGTACAAGCACCCAATGATAAATGTAAACGCATTATATACCTAAAATGTACCCATAAAAGAATTTAAGCAGAAAAAAAAATCCAACAATATGTTTGTCTTAGTTACGTTGTCACTGTTGAGACACAATACCCAACACCCACATGTTTAACAAGGAAATGTTTACCTCAGCTCACAGTTTGTAGAGGTTTTAGTCCGTAGTCAAGGCAGGGTGGGATGGAAGAGGAACATCACAGAGGAGAAACAATTTATAGTGTACCAAGCAAGAAACAGCAAATCAGCAGCAAGCACCAAGCCTCCCTTTCTCTTTTATCCCATCTAGACTAGAAGCCTGTTGGGTGGTATCACCCACACCCAGGGTGGGCCTTCCCATTACCTACCCCTAGAACTATACTAAGTCAATTAGTGAACTAATCCAGAACCACACACCCCTAATCCCAGTAACACACACCATGATCCAGCCCCATCTCAAAAGTCCCAACTATGAGCATGTGAGGCTATAGGGAGAAATTTAGATATAAGCCATAACAATGCTGCATACAAGAAACATATTTAATCCAAAAAGAAATTCATAGATTTAAAGTTGAAGGATTGAAAACAATACTCCATGTAACAGGAACCCAGAAAAAGCAGGAGTAGCTATTCTAATTGGATTTCAAGCCAAGACTGATCCGAAGAGACAAAGGTCATTACACACTGATCAAGGGAACAATTCAACAAGAGATAACAATCATAAATATATGCACGCCAAATACCAGTGCACCCATCTTCACAAGAAAACACTAATGGTCATGAAAACTCAATAAGCACCAATATAACTATAATGGGGACCTCAATATGCCACTGTCACAAACAGATCAGCCAGACAAAAAAATCAATAAAGAAATATCAGAGTTGAAACAAACCTTCAAACAAACAGCCTTAACAGGTATCTATAGAGTGTTCCACCCAACAACAACAGAATATACATTCTTCCCAGCAGCACATGGGACAGTCTCCAAAATAGACCACATACTAGCCAACAAAAGATGCCTAAGTAAATGCTAAGTAATTGAAACTGTCCCATGCATATTGTCAAATCATAGTGCAATAAAACAAAATCAATGGCAAAAAACACCACACAAAGTATGCAAATACATGGAAAAATAAATAATATTTTCCTTATTTCTCTTAAATCATCAATGGGTCACAAAGAAAATTAAAGAAGAAATTAGTTCTGACAATCAAATGATAATGACAGTATGACATACAGGAACTTTTGGAGTAAAATGAGATTAGTCCTAAGAGTTTACAGTGGTAAATTTCCACATCTGAAAAACAGAAGGAGCTCAAATATATAATATAATGATGCAACTCAAGGTTCTAGAAAAATAAGAACAATATAAACCCAAAGCTAGCACAAGGAAGAAAATTATAAAGATCAGAGGAGAAATTATTGCAATTGAGACTAAAAGTATTACAAAGAATCAATGAATCAAAGAGCTGGTCCTTTGAAAGATTAAACAAAATAGATGAACCCTTAGCCAACCTTATTGGAAGAAGGAAAGAAAAGTCTCATATTCATACAATTTGACATGAAAAGGGCAAAGTCCCAAAAGACTGCAGAAATCCAGAAGATCATTGGTAACTACTTTGAGAACCTGTATGCTAATAAAATGGAAAATTTGGAAGAAATGGATAGATTCCTAAATACATATGAATTACTAAAGCTGAATCAAGAAGATATAAAAATTCTGAATGATTCATTATCAGTCAATAAATTGAAGAAGCCATGAAATACAACTATCAACTAAGAAAAGCCCAGGTCCTGATGGATTCACTGCAACATTCTTCAAGAACTTTAGAGAAGATCTAATGCAATATTCCTCAAATTCTTTAATGAAATAGAAAAGGAAGCAGTATTCCCAAAGTCATTCCTGGAAGCAAGCATTACATTGATACCAAGACGAAAAAAGGATGCAAACAAGAGAACTACACCCAATCTTCTTAATGAATACAAATGTGAAAATCCTCAATAAAATACTAAAAATAGAATGTAGCAAATCATCAAAAAGATTATATATCTTGATCAAGTAGAATTCATTGCAGGGAATAAGAGACAGAAATATGGAGAGGGGAGGAAGGGAAAAGGGATTTGAAGAAAAAAGAATTGAAAGAATGGAAATATGCCATTTGTAAATGTGGAAGGGAAGAAGGGTTGGAAGGTGGGGTGGGGAAGGGGACAAAAACATGAATTAAGGTGTGATACATACATGGATACATCCTCTATGATGAATGTGTGTACTCATTATGCACCACAAACATGTCCTAATAAAAAATATGAAAAAGAAAAAATAATAAAAATAAAATGTATCCTCATTCAGTTAGATTGACAAAATTATAAAAACTATGCAAGGCAATAAAGAAAGCACTTACATAGAGAAGTCTCATTTAAGGAGAACACGAAGTGCAACCCATTAAAGAAAAACCTAATCACTTCAACTACTTTAAAATTAAAAAGCTCTGTTCATCAAACGTCACACAAAAACATTCCACAATCTCAGAGAAAAAAAGTTTTCAAAATATAAAACTAAAAATAGATGAATATTACAAAGAAGTGTATGCAACTAAATATGATAAAATGGGCAGAATACTTGAGCAAAATTTTAAAGAACAGCTAAATGACAAATAAATATGAAAAGATGCTCTATTTCATTAATAATCAAGGAAATGCAAATTAAAATCAAAACTGGACATCATTACCTATTATCCTATTAGCAAAACTATTTTTAAGTGAAATAAATCCAAATCTTGGGAAGATTGCAGAGGATATGAAACTCACAAATACCACTGGGGGAGTACAAATTAATAAAATGACTCTGGAGTATAGCTGAGTAAAATTGAAAAAGACAGTCCCTATGATCAAGCATTTACACTTTTAAGCAAATATCTTAGAGCAATTTTTAAATTAAACGAAAGAAACTAAGGGAAAACATTTATACTGCTAAGTAACTTAGAGAAACTTATATATGAAATAAGAGGCAAAATAAGAACATTTATACTATAATAACTCATAATAGTAAAACTTGACAATTCGAGCCAGGAATGGTGGCACATGCCTGTAATCTCAGCACTCAAGAAGCAGAAGCAGGAGGATCACTGCGAGTTTGTGGCCAGCATAGGCTACATAGTGAGTTCAAGCCCAGCCTAAACTACTTAGTGAGACCCTATCTCAAAAAAAGAAAATTGACAATTCAAAGATCCAATCACAGAAGAATAGAAACTACAAGAAGGATCTATGTTCACACATTAGGGTTTCTCACATGTGACAATTCTGCCAACAATACTACCACATTACTCTAACTCATTCACTCTTCTCCCTCCTAAATAATCATTTCATACTTCATCTTTTCCCTTAAAAACTCAAAAGTCCTATTATCCACCATTCTTGTTCTCAACTGATGATTTTACTAAGAAGGCCCAAAATTTTCACAGGTTCTATGACCTCTACGTAGAATCTCATGTGTCATGTCACAGCCAAAATACAGACACATTAAAAATACTATAGAAAGTTACATTCTGGCTATATGTATAAGGCATATAGGAAACATAATCAACATTTATATTCATACAACTGACCATCTTTCTTGTTCCTATGAACAAAATGCCTATGATCCTCCTAGGTAACTCCTCTATATATGTTTATTAGATCCCATTACTACTTTTTTTTAAAGTCTATTCCTTTAGCAAATTCTTTCTTTCTTCTATCATTTTTTACATCTTCTTGATCTTTCCTGTTAGTTTACAAACACATTATTTAAGTTCTCCAAGCTTTAAAAAAAACTGTCTTGTACTACCTCCCTTACTTTGTTACCGTTTTTATCCTTTCCTTACAACTAATCTCAGGATAAAAAATTGTAGTACTTTTCTAATTCCTCTTTTCCTATCTTTACTTGAACCCATGCCAATCAGAATTTTGCTCCACCACCCACTCCACTGAAACTTCTCTTGTCAAGGTCAGAAAAAATAAGTTTGCTAGATTCATGATCATTTCTCAATCCTCATACAGGTGGAGTATCTCTCGTTCAAAATGCTTAGGAGCAGAAATATTTCAGAATTTTTTCGTATTTGTGAATATCTGCAAATATACAATGGGATACAGTGGGAATGAGACTCAAGTCTAAATGTAAAACTCATGTATGTTTCCTGTATGGTTTATACATATAGGCTGAATGTCATTTTCTACAGTATTTTTAATGTGTCTGTATTTTGACTGTGACATGATACATGAGGTTAGTAGTGGAATTTTCTAATCATGGTATCGTGTTAGTGCTCCAAAACTTTCAAACTTTGGACCATCTCAAATTTTGGGCTTTCGGATTAGAGACTCAATCTGTATTTCAGCTTACAAGAAATTCTCTTTCCTTTGAAATATATTCTTGGCCTAAAAACACTGTTCTGGTTTTCTTGCTAAGTCATTAATTGCTCATTTTAGGTATCCTTTTCAGGTTGTTCTCATCCCTCTGACCAGAAAATTAGTGTGTCCAGATCCTGAAATTCCTATATCTACCTGTCTAACATATCCACTAAGGTATGAAAGAAGCATGATAAATGTGTCTATAAAAACTGAGTTTCTAGGCCCGGGGATTTAGCTTAGCGGTTTCACTGCCTGCTGCACAAGCGCAAGGACCCGAGTTCAATCCCCGGTACAAAAAAAAAAGCTGAGCTTCTAATCTTTCCCTACGCTAGACCTGCTTCTCCCAGTCTAGCTTCTCCCACAAAAGTCATCGTCTCAATTAATGTTAACGCCATGTATTCAGGTCTTCAGGCTAAAAGCTTGGTTCAGGGATTCATCAATTCATCACTCTCTCCTCCTCCTCTTCCTCTCACTCCTCTCTTCTATCTTCTCTTTCCTCTCTTCCTTCTCCCCTTTGTCATCTATTCCACATTCAACCCCTTCATATATCTATCTCCTGTTGGTTCTATCTTGGAAATATAAAGAATCAAAACAATTCTCAACAATTTCACGTTGCCTACTTGATCCTAGACATCACCATCTCTTTCTTGTATTAGTATATTTGCCTCCTAAATGTCTTCCTACTTCCGTTCTTGCACCATAATCATACACAGCAGTCAGATTGCTCCTGACAAAATCTAAGACAGAGTATGTCACCCTCTGCTCTGAACCCTCAGTGGCTGCCCATATTAAAGTAAAAAGCCTTACAGTGACCTCTAAGACACAAGGTAGGTTCTTAATTATCTCTCTAAGGTTATTTCCTACCACTGTCCTCAACCCACTCCAAGACATTCTACTCCAGCTATATGGGCCCCCTTAAGGTTCCAAATGACAAGGACATTCCCATCTCAAGGCCACACCATTAGGTGTCCCTCTTTGTCACCCAGATATTTGCATGGCTCATTCCCTCACCCACTTCAGGCCTTACTGAAATTTCCTCTCAATGAAATCTTCCCCAGACACTGTTTTTAGATGCAATAACCTGAAAGTTCCTATTCCCTTTCCATACTTTCTTTTTCTTCTATAGCACTAACATTTAAAATACATTTTACTATTTCCATTTTTATCATCTGCTTCTCCCTATTGAAATATATCTCCAAAATATGAAATTATTTTTAAAGGTCTTTCAAGAAAGCATACAATGTTAAGCAATACATGCAAAATTCAAAAGCAGACCAACTAAATGTTTGCTTTCAAATACATATATGGAGGGTAAAATGTTTATAATGAAAAATAATTAACGTATTAGTAAGATAGTGGTTACCTTTCTTGGGGATTATGAAGTAGATACCATCATGGTGGGACACATGAAGGTTTCTAGGGTACTGTAGTATCCTCTCTCTCTTGGTTCAGGTGGGCAAAGAGCTCATTTTATTATGGTGCTGAAACTACATATGTATGCTTTCAAATACTGTACTGTCCATATGCAATATTTCTCAGTTTATAAAAGAAAAATAAGAAAAGCATACTCTAATTATTTAAATTACCTTTAAAATTAAAGCTATATATATATATATTTCTTTAAATTATCAATATTTGACTTTAACCAGGTATTCCAAAATTCCAAAACTGAAAACATATACACTTATAAATATAACAATCTTTCTTGCCTATATAAGCATTTTATGCCAACTGTGATGGTGCACACCTGTAATCCCAGCACTCGGGAGGCTGAGGCAAGAGAATCTCTGTGAGCTCAAGGACAACCTGGACCACACAGTGAATTCAAGGCTGAGCATGTCAAGACTCTTTCTCAAAAAACCCAAAACAAAACAAAACAAAAAAAACAAATAAACATTTTATGTTCATTTTAATAAATTTCGTGTTGTAGTACTTCTTTACTTACTATATGTGGGTATGCATGTGTGTCTTTCTATTTTTCCTACATAAATATGTACCATAAAATTTGAAATTATCAATCTCTTTGAGAACTAACTAGGATTATTCCCAACACACAGCTTGATAAACAGGCAATAAAATTATTGCTGAAGAGATTTTAATCACTATTCACAGAAATAAGCAAGGATGAATAACTTGTCATCAGTATTTACTAAAATGTGATTTAACTATTACACTATTCATAAAATTGCCCTTGCACTTTCAAAAACCTTGAGTTTAATTTCTTACATATATTACAAAAACACAATTAGCTTTGAATATTTTAATGTAAAAATAATCTCATTATATTAAATTGAAGTTAGATCACTTCATATAACTATGTATAGCTTCATTATGAAAACCTTTTAAGTATGTGATTTCAAATACTTTTTTAAAGTACAAAATTAATGTAGTACCACAGAAGCATCATTAGATACATTACTTATCTTTACAATATCTTTAGAAGTACAGTTGAAGTATTTTTATATAAAAAATGGTGAAAAATCAAGTTGATAATTACAGCTACAAGTTACAAATGATAATTTTTAATATATTCCTTATTTTTTTAAACTTATGGTTTTTCACAGGTTAAGGGAAAACAACAGAGGAAAGGACTTCAACAATGGGCCAAGAAAATCTGAGGTTTCTACTATCACAAAAAAAGTTTGATGTAGAAGAACAATGAAGCTGTATATAGATCTAATTGTAAGTGCTAAAAATATATATTTTATATATATATATATGCTATGAGATGTCTCATTTAACAAGTCTAAGATACCCAGACTACAGTGGCCCACACACATAAACCCTTACAATAGTTGAAATTTCTTGGCAAAACATAATATCAATCATTAAAACATATGGAAATATTAAAAAATCATTTTTGAGAAATGAGAACTCTTGTAATCAAAAATGCTTATTCTTTCTTACTCTTTAAATGTGAAGAAACTAGACCTAACTACCTATAAAGCAGTAAGGCAGCAGCAATGACTTTAGTTGTATCCTGAACTTTTATGTCTCAATCCTTTCCCAACAGTGACAAGAAGAAAGTATTTTGGTAACTATACATTAAAAATTGATTAGCTTTTAGTGTGTCAAATTATGATAAACAGCATATGTCAAACTTGAGAAGTCAAACCAAGCCCAGACTTCTATTTTAACTAGCTAACTTATAAGGTTCAGAACACTTCAATGTACATTTTGATCACATGGATATCTTTTTAGTGACATACTTGTTCAAGTCTCTTGTTCATTTCTTTATTGAGTTGTCTAACATTTTCTTATTGATTTTTAGTATTTCTCTGTATTTTCAAGATGAGAGTCCTTTGTTGCCTTTAGCATTATAAATATCTCCTTTATTGCAGCCTGCCTTTTCACTTTGATGTTGGTATTTTTAGAATTAAATAATTAAGTCTATCATTTTTATTTAACTGCTATTCTTAAAAATCTTTGTTTATCCATGAATGCAAAGATACTTGCATCTGTAATATTCTAGAATATTTGCTACCTTACCTTCCACATTAAGATTGATACTGATCTGAAACTTATTTTAGTGTCTCACGTGAGGTAGGGCTCAGTGTGTGCATATTCCAACTACACATCCAATTGGCCCAGAAAAACTTATTGAAAAAGCTGTTCAATCGTGTCTACTTTATCGTAGATGGAGTGTTCACAAATGTATAGATCTCTCTGTGGAATTCCTATTTCCTAGATTCGCCTATTTCCCTATCTTTGAAACAATCTTTAATTACATATTGCAGCTTCATAAGTCACAGGATCTGGTAGAGAAATCTCCCAGCTTTGTTCATTTAGAATTTGTTTAACTATAGTTGATAATCTGCATTTTCATACAAATTTTAAAACCAGCCTGTTTGTGGTTTAATAGAAAAATACCTGCTAGAATTTTGTTTGGGATTACTTTAAAATTTTAGATCAATTTGGGTAGAACAGACATCTCTACAGTAATGAGTCTTTCAAGCAGTTATCATAATGTGTCCATTTACTTAGGTCTTCTTCAATTTCTCACAATAAGAGCTTATAATTTTCTCTGTGAAGATCCTTCATATATGTCATCAGATCTACTCTTTAGGTTGTTGATGTTCTGATGGCAACATAAGTTATATGCTTTTAAATTATTTTTACATGGTTCCTGGTAATACAATTACATTTGATTGATTTTATATTGACCTTTTATGTAGCAACCTATTACCCACATATAATTACATCATATCATTTTATTAAATGCCTTCTTGCATTGGGTGGAATTTCTGAAACAATGTTGAATAGAATTAGTGATTCAAACTTAAAGGGAAACCTTTCAATATTTCACTGTAATTGCTGCAGTAAAGTTTTTCTGTTCTTTTATATATTTTACTATGAAGTAATTTGTGCAAATTCTAATTCACCAAAACTTTTTATCATGAAAATGTTAAATTTTTTCCAAACATTTTACTGAATCATTCAAAGAAATTGTAAGAACTTTACTTTTTTCTTTTAATGTTTTAATTACCCAGAATAATTTACCCATGAAGTTATCTGGGCCTAAAGAGTTTTTCATTTTGTTTTATTTTTGTTTGTATATGTTTTTACTTATTTGTTTGTTTTGAGGCAAGAGATTTCAATTACAGATTCTATGTCACTGACATAAGATCACTGCAATTTCCTGTTTTTCCACGTGTCATTTCTACAAAGTTTTTTCTAGAAATTTTCAATGATGCATATATTTTTTGAAATATATTTTCATAACACCTGCTTATTATTTGTGCTTATTAACTTATGTCTGCATGATCTGTAGTGATGTTCTTTTTCAATCTTGACATGGGTTGAGTATGATTTTGTCTCTATTTTCGTAGTCTTTATATACCATTATTTTGTTGATTTTTGATGACTTTATGGATCAACTCTACCATATGTTAGCATTCTGTTCCGTCAATTTGTGTTCTTATCTCACATCTCTTTCTCTTCATATATTTATTTGCTTTCCCCTTTCTTTAGAACTGCATTGTTGTTTGCAGGGAGGGACTCTTCTACATTGTTGGAAGGAGTGTAAACTGATATAACCATTACGGAAATCAGCACGGAGATTGCTCAAAAAACTAAAGCTAGAAATTCCATTTGACCCAGCTATTCTACTCATAGGTATCTTTCCCAAAGAATTAAACACATCATATTATAGTAATACAGAGGACCCTCAAGTTACAACCGGCCTGACATAGGAACAACTTAGGTTAATTAGGTTAATGGAAGATTCATCTGCCTCTTCTTATTTATAGTTTTTACCCAGGTAAACATCCAGATTTCAGCTGTATTGACTTAGTTACAACCAGCCCTCGGGAACTGAACGAGTTCGTAAGTCAAGAGTCTACTGTGTATGCATACCCACATTTGAAGGAGCACAAGTCCTAACAGCTAAATCTTGTAAGCACCCTATATATCCATCAACTGATGAATACAGAAAGAAAATATGGTATTACAATGGAGTACTATGGCACAAAGAAGGATAAACTTGAGTCATTTGTAAAAACATGAATCCACTTTACAAACACAATATTAAGCCCACAGTTTAAATATCACATGATTTATCTTATATGAGAATCTCAAAATATAAATAAAGAGCAAAATACAAAGCAAGAGGAAACAGGGAAATAAATCTTTTGCAAAAGGGAAGGAGCCAAGAGAAGGGAAGAGGGCAAAGAGGATGAAAAATGAACATGTGTCCTGTCCATGCACCAACTCCCCATGATGAGTATAATTATTACGCACTGCAAACATGCGCTAATACAAAGAAAAAGATTACACTATTGACTTTCAGGCTTCTAAAAATATTTCTAATAAATACCTTCAAGGGTATAATTGTCCCTCTTACCTAAATCATACACATTTTGATGTGTCATCATTCAGTACAAAATATCTTATAATTTTCAGCGTAATTTCTTTCACCAATTACTTAAAAGAAATTTATTAATTCCAAGATTAGGTTTGTGTTGATTACTTTTATATAACCACTAAAAAGTTTCTTTTTTTCTTTTCAGTGTGATCAATTACTTTGTAGGTTTTCAATCCTTTTAAGTTTATTAAGACTTGAATTAAAACTAGCATATAGTAAATTTTGGACAAGTTGCATATGTGCTTGAAAATAATGTTCTACGCTACAATTACAAGGTTTGGTGCTCTCATTTCAAAGAAGAAAAAACTGTTAACTGTTCAAATCTTTTATATCCTTGCTGATTTGGGGTCTTCTAGTACTATTTATAATCAAGAGAACTAGATTTTAAAGGTCCTACTCTGATTTGTCCTGCTTAATTCTCTCAGTTCTGACTTTGTTAATTTTTTTTTTCCAGAGCCGGGGATTGAACTCAGGACCTTGTGCTTGCCGGGCAGGTATGGAGCCACTGAGCTACATCCCCAACCCCTTACTTTGTTAATTTTAACACAGTGCTATAAGGTCTGTATAAATTCAGAACTGCTACGTATATTGTTCAGGGAGACACTTGGCTTAAAGTCTTATTTGTCTAATATTAATATAGCTATAATAACTTTCTTTAGTTTAGTGATTGCATCATGTATCTTCTTTCCATCTTTGTACATTCAACTTGAATAAATATTTTTATTTACGGTATATCTTTTCTATGAAATATATAACTAGATTTGTTTTTTACATACAGTCCAAAAACCCTTGGCTTTTAATTTAAATATTTTTATCTTACATTTCATAAAACTGGACTATTTACTTACATTTAGTATAATTATTGATCTATTTGGAACTATGCATCATTTTAGTATTCCTGTCATACCTGTCTTGTTACTTTGCTTTGCTTTCCTTTTTCCAAATCTATTAGTACCAGTTACTATTTTCATTTTCCCATCTATTGTTGTTAGATCTATGTTGTTAATGTTTGGTTGTTATGTAATGATTACAATATAAATCCTTAATAATTAATGTGTAATATCAATTTTATCAATTCCCAAATAATACAAGGACTTCAGTATTTTAACACCTATTTATCTCTTTCTGATTTATGTACCATTATTGTCATGCTTTTAAATTATGTGTATAATCAAGCCTCTGTTTCTATTACATTTTATGTGATAATTGATTGGATTTATTCTCTCTCATATCTGTACATTCCACTCAGTATCAGGAATTATTTTTCTTCTGCCTTAGTAGTATTTGTTTCATTTAGTATTTCCTTTATTACATATCTGCAGTGATCAAATTCTCTCAGTTCTTGTTTGCCTGAAAATGTCTTTATCATGTTTTTTAAAGGATATTTCTTATGATGTAGAATTTTAGGCCACTTTTTATTTTCTTTTATTTTACATTTATTTTATTTTCTATATTTTATCTTATTTTATTTCAACCATTTGAAGTTGGAGTCAATTTTTTCAGTTAAGAAATCAGTTGAGAGTCTAAAAGACAAACGATGCCTTTTTCCCCTCTAGTTGCTTTGAAATTTTTCTCTTTGTGTTTTCAGCAGTTTTACCATAATGTCTCTAAGCATGAGCTTTTTTGTACTTATCTCAGGTGGTGCTCGTGGAACTTCTTCAATCTGTGGCTTGATGTCATTTGTCATGTTTGAAAAAAATTCTCATCCATTTCTTTCACAAAATACAAGTCATAATTCTATCCTTCCCCCCAAAGAATGTAAAAATTAAGGTATACGTTTGAAAGTAAGTGGGGATAGAGCAAATCCACTATGTAGTTGAATACTATTCTTCTTTAAATACATCAAGTAACTTCATGTTGTTTGTTTGTTTGATTGTTTTTTGGTACCAGGGATCAAACTCCAAACTCAGGACCTTGCACTTTGGAGTCAGGTGGTCACACCATTGAGCTAAATCCCTGGCCCAACTTTATGCTAACTTTAAAAGAATGTATGTCTTAAAGCAAAAAGAGTCATTTACCAGATTTTACAAAGGTAAGTGAGTAAGATAGTCATTTCCCAGATTTTACAAAGGTGAGTATAATAAGAATTCTATTTGAAAAATTATATACCTAGAAAATCAATAAATGAAACACTAATGAATAATATTTAAAAACATAAAAAGAATATAATGAGTACAAACAGGCAATTCACTAAAAAAGAAACAATGGTAAATGTGCCCATAAAAATATGCTTATCTACAACAATAATTTGGGAAATGCATATTAAAATATCAGTAAGATATCATTCCCACCTATCACACTGGCAATAGTAGAAATCCTCATAGTTACTGTGTATTAATAACAATACCATCACACAAAGATACACCCTATTGTTGAAAATGTACATTACCAAAGTGATCTGAAAAACAATTCATAAATAGCAATTTCACTTTTAAGTATATACCCTAGAGTATTATTGCACATATACATGAGAAGACCAACGAAATGCGGCACTGCTTACAACAACAGAAAAAGAAAATTGGCCCAAATACCACAAGCTATGTATTTCATAGGCAGTAAAATAATGAAACTAAAAAAATCCTTTAAAAATTTATATTTATCAATTAAATGTGAGTGTAAATGAGAACAAATCCCAGGACAGATGATATAAAAGCTGAAAGTTTTACTGGTAAAAAAAAATGTTCATCAAAATGAACATTCTATCAGCACTTACTAGTATAAAGTAATGCACACAGAGTAAGAATTTCTATGGAACCAGTAACCATTTTAAAGTAAGTCATTTATATTAATGATGACTAAAGAGAAAATTTTTTTATTTTGTGCCACTGCTACATGATAGCATGTCATTAGTTGAAATAAAGAAAGAAGTCCAAGAATTTTTCCATGAATATATTTAGTAAATATGATTATGATACAAATACAAAATATAACTATGTCACATTTTCTTCTTATCATACTTTTAATCAAGTTACTCACCAAGTCTTTGTGTTAACTTCATACTTATAGAGATCATCTACCAATCCATATTTATTGCCTGGTAATGCTTTATACCCTCCATGAACATAAATGGACCTTGTTATTTCATCATACACACTTGTATGGCCATATCCACCTTGTACAATAGCTCCTTTAGTTTCTGGAACAAGCCAGGTGTTTGATGCTGTAATAGAGAGAAGGAATATCATGAACTTCAAGTAGAATTAAAATATATATATAATAAATCACCAAAACTACCAATAAGTTATTTACAGTGACATATTTTAAGAGTAAATATAATATGTCAAACAGTTATTAATCAGCAAATATTTACTTAAAATGTGCCAGGTACTATTGTTGAAGCTGAGTAACACTGGTCCTTCCATAAATGAAATTATACTCTGAAATACTGAGAATCCAACTTTTTGTGTGTGCAAGATAAAAAAGTAAACTTTATTCATATATATATATTTCTGTATTCAAAAATAACCCCAAGTTAAATATTTAACAAATAATTCTATGACAGCCACCACGCAACAGACTTTGAGTTACTCACTGATATTACAAAGATAAAAATTATATGATTATTGCCCTTAACAACCTAAAATGAATTAAACAATTTTTTTAGCACTATGCTGGTCCTGAAACCTAAATTTCCAAGATTCTCTGGACAACGGTGTTACTGCTAAATTCTACCAATGGGAGTATGAATAAGAAATTAGTAGGCAACAGGAAGAAATATATTCTACTTTTATCTCTACAAGCAGGAAAAGAGAGGTAACTAATATGGGTCATGGCAGTGGTGACTTTATATCATTGGGCAGGGGTAGGTCCTGCTCAATGGGAGGAGCGGCACCTTCAGTAGCTCAAGAGCAAATGTGACCATAGACTACCCTGGCTAGTCATAGCTTCTCAATTATTGGATGCTCCCTTCTCTTTTCTCTCTATATTTTCTAACATTTTCATAATTAATTCCCTGTATTAAATTCCATTCTGCTGGCTATATCTAGAAGAGGTTCTTATTTCCTACTGCAGATTCACTGAAAGAGCTAACCAGATCCAATGCATAATTTTTAAAATATGTAGATAAAAATCAAGCAGTTTCTTGGTCTAAGAAAATTTAGGCTATAAAAAATGAGAAATTAGAGACATTTATAGCTAAGTGGATGCACACTGGGGCAATACTCTTAAGTGAAATAAATAGGACACACGTGTAAATAC
>NW_004624737.1:31424930-31454537 GCF_000247695.1 Heterocephalus glaber
TTTTGGGGGTGGATCTTCCAATGCTGAACCAACACTGCCATCCCTATAATAAAACCACTTTCTACATACTGCCAGATCTGACTTCTAATTGTTTTTGTTAAACAAATTTTTATCTATGTTCATACTTTTTTCTTCTATTATCTTTATCCGGTTTTAGTACTAGCACAATGCTGATTCCTAAAATGAGGGGAGAAGTGTTCCTTTTTTTTTTTCTGCTTTAAATGTTTGATATAATTCATCAGTTAAAATGTATATGAGCCTGTTGTTGTCATATAGGTAGGTTTTCAAGCTAGGAATATACTTTCTTTAATAGGTACTATTCAAATTTTATATTTCTTCCAGAGTCAGTTTCATTAATTTGTCTTCCAAGGCACTTCTTAAAAGCTGTCAAATTTATTTCAAAAAAGATTTTTGTAATATGCTTTCTATACCCTTTTAAATTCTGTAAAATCTGTGGTAATGTAGTCTAGATCTTGATATGGTAATTTTAAAAATGTATAATTGATATTGTGTGATAGGAAGAAAAGGTCTAAAGGAGTAGGGGAAGTGGGAGGGTTAGGGGAAAGGAGGGAAAAGAAAAATATGAGAAAAGAAAAAAATGGAAACAAAGTCTTGCAAATAGGGAAGGCTGGAGTGGGTGAAGGGAGGGCAGGGGAAGGGGAAAAACAAATAAGAACCAAGATACATCATGTAATAGTACAAGATCCCAATGATGAATGATATTTTATACCTAAAATGTACCAATAAACTTAATGGACAAAAAAAAGGAGTAATGCCAATCTTTGTCAAAAATTGAAGAAAAGGAACACTTCTAAACTTATGTGGCCAGGATTACCTGATACCAAAGTCACTTTGGTTCATTGCAAAGAAAGAAAGAAAAGAAAAAAGAACAGAAGAGAAGAGGGAATTAAAGATCAATATCCCTCATAACCATAGAGGCAAACGTCCTCACCAAAATACTAGCAAATAAAATTCAATATTATATAAAAGAATCACTCATAGTAAAGTGGGATTTATCCCAAAGATTCAATGATACTTTACCACATAGAAATCAAAAAATGTCATAACACCATAACAGAATAAAAGACAAAAACAAATAATCATCTCAATATATACAGAAAAACCATTCAATAAAATTGAACATCTATTCAATCGAGAATGTCCAAAGCCAAAATCCAAGACAAGAAGGGCATCTCACCTGACCAGCAGCATCTGATATTTGTCAGCAAACAGCTGGAGGACTGCAGCACCCTCTGACTACAGCATCCAAAAAGAGTTCACCCTGCACCTGGTGCTTCGCCTGCAAGGTGGGATCATCGAGCCGTCACTGTGCCAGTTTGCCCAGAAGTGCAACTGCGACAAGATGATCTGCCATAAGTTCCATGCCCACCTACACCCCCATGCTGTCAACTGTCACAAAAAGTGTGGCCACACTAACTTCTGGTGCCCCAAGAAGAAGGTCAAGCAAAGCTCTCCGTCAGCCCCTCCTCCTCTGGAAGGGTACCACCTGCCCAAGCACCGTGGCCTCGGGGCCTGAATAAAGTTTCCCTCCACACCTGACTAGAGCAGCAAAAAAAAGAACAAAGGTAACTTAACAAAACAAACGCCATATATGATGAGCACCACAGCTAACACCATACTCAAGGATGAAAAGCTAAAAGCTTTTCCTTTAAGATAAAGAACAAAAAGAATTCAAACCACAAGAACCTAAAGATTGTACCCACCCCCTACCCCCAAAACTTTCAATTTCATTTACAATAACAAAAAAGAAATAAATTTAGCCAAAGAGGTAAAAGACAAGTACACTACAAAATACTGATGAAAGAAACTGAAAGAGCATATAATTGGAAAAATATCTTGCATCCATGGATTGGAATAATAGTGTTAAGTGTTCATTTTGCCCAAAGAGATCTACAACTTCAATGCAATTCCTATTAAAACCCCAATGACAAGTTTTCACAGAAATAGAAATGAAAAAAAAACTTTAAAATTACTCTAAAACCACAAAAGGTCCCAAATAGCTGAAGCATTCTTAAGCAAAAGAAACAATACCAAAGGTACCACATACTTGATTTCAAAATTGACTACAAAGCTACAGTAGTCAATACAGCATGGAACTGGCATGCTATTAACAAACAGACCAATAGAACAGAATATAGAGCCCAAGAGTGCATCCATGCATTTATGGTCAGTTGATTTTTCAATCAAAGGATCACAAGTATACATTGGGGAAAAGACAATCCTTTCAATACATAATTCTGGGAAAACTGAATATTCACATGCAGAATGAAAACAGACCTTTGGATCACACCATATACAAAAATCAAATCAAAATAGATTAAATGCTTAATCCTGAAACCTGAAATGGTAAAACTACTAGAAAATACAGGGGGAAAACCTCATGACACTGGTTGGGTAATGATTTTCAGATAGGGCCCCAAAAGCAAAAATAAACAAATGGTATTACATCAAGCTAGAAAGCTTTACAGTAAGGAAACAATCAACAAAGTAAAGACAGACAACCTACAGAATGAAAGAATACACTGGCCACCCGTGTATCTGGGGATCAGTAGGTAAAATATGCAAAGAATTCAACTCAAAAGCAAGAAAATAGCCTGTTAAATGAAGTAAGACAGAGACAAATACTGCATGTTTTCTCTACTATGTGGATGATAAAAATAGTTGATCTGAATATAGTGAAGCTGGGAAGGGTTGAGGAAAAGACAGAATAGACAGAGGCTGCATAATGGGTATCAAACCACAGTTAGACAGAAGTAATAAATTCTCTGGCTAGTGGTGTAGCTCAGGGGTAGAGTATGCATGAGGTCCTGGGTTCAATCAGATGAAAGAAAAGGAGATGAGGGATGAGGGGTAGGGGAAGAAAGAGAAAGAGGAGACATTTCTCAAAAGAAGACATACAAATGGCCAAGAGTTAAATGAAAAGATGTTCAATATCAATAACCATCAGAAAAATACAAATTAAAACCACAACGAAACACCACACTTGCTAGGATGGCTATTATCAAAAAGATAAAAATTAATAAATGTTGGTGAGGAACCTTGATATCCTATTAGTGAGAATGTAAATTAGCACACTCATTAAAAAAACTACACAGCTTAAATTAAAAATGCTCCTGGATTTATAATACTATATACTGATAAAGCCACCATAAATTGAAAATACTGTAAGTCAAAAATGCATTTATTAGGGCCGGGGATTTAGCTCAGTGGTTCCGCTGCCAGCCTCACAAGCGCAAGGTCCCAAGTTCGATCCCCGGTACCAAAAACAAAATGCATTTATTAAACCTAATTTGCCAAACATTGTAGATTAATAACACAGTACATTGTAGAGTAGCAACTGTTCACCCTATCAAAGTAGGAGTTCCACTCATTGCTGCTGCCCACCATTGCAACAGTCAATACTGAATGCATATCTCTTTCATACCATCATAAATTAGGAAAATCACAAGTTGAACCTCATAAATCAGGGATTATCTGTATTTGTGTACCTTAAAAAAGTAAAAATAATCCTGTCACTTGCAACAAGGGGGATAAACCTAATATATCTACCTTTCTATTACAGAAAATAAAAACATAGTCAAAATATTTCTCACAAAGAAAGTTACCCATCACTGGTGGTCTAGTGACTAGGATTCAAGGCTTTTAGGAAGAAAGTTGCTCAACCAGATAGTTTCACTAAAGAGCTCTATCAAAAATTTAAGAAAGGAATAATCCCAATTCTATACCAATGATAACCAAAAATAGGAGACACTCTCCAAATACTTCACCCTTGCTCAGATTTTAAAAAAGATATTACAAGAAAAACCAGAGTCCAGTATCTTGTATGAATTTAGTCATAAAATCCCTAAGAACATTTTAGCAAAGTAAATCCAGATAGATATGAAAAAATTAATATTACACATTATGAGTGAGATTTATCCAAGAATACAATGGCAGTTTCACATGTAAAAAAAATCAAACAAATTCATTCACCATATTAAGGAACTAAAAAAATTAAAAATAAATGATCTTCTCAATAGATGTGGGAAAACTGTTATTTAACAGTATTCATGAAGGAGACCAAAAAAGCTGTAAAGATTAATAAGTGCATCTAGCAATGTCACATGATATCAATGCACTCTTTAAAAATAAACTTTTTCTTTTTTGTTAGCAATTGATTAGAAACTGAAATTTTAAAATACCATTTCAAAAACATAAAATATAAAATACTCAGCCGTAAATTTAATAAACTATTTGCAACATCAGTATATTGAAAACTGTAAAGCACTGCTAAAATAAAGGAGTCCTAAATTAATGAAAAGATATACTACATGCACAAATTGGAAGACTCAGTGTTCTAAAGGACTCAGTTTTTCCCTCTACAGATTCAATGCAACCCTAATTAAATTCTTGGCAGGCTTTCTGAAAAGAAATTAACAAGCTCCTTCTGAACTTTATATGGAAATATGAAAGAACTAGAATAGTCCAATTTTGGAAAAAAAACAGAGAAAGAAAGGACTTATACTACCAACATTATAAATCTGCAATAATCAACAGTTTGGTTTTGGAGTAACCATAATACACATTAATGGACCAGAACAGTCCCAAAACTGGCTCACATATACATTGTTAATTGAGTTTTCAAGGCACAACAAAAAATTGAATGGAGAAAACAAAATCTTTTAAACAAGTGGTGCTGGAATAATTGGATTGATTTTTTTTTTTTTTTGGTACCAGGGATCGAACTTGGAACCGTGTTCTTGCGAGGCAGGCAGCAGAACCACTGAGCTAAATCCCGGGGCCAAACTTTAGTTTTTTGTTTTGTTTTGTTTCTGGTACCAGGGATCGAACTTGCAAGACAGGTGCAGTGCCACTGAGCTAAATCCCCGGCCCTGGAATAACTGGATTTTTAAAAATCTTATCCCTTACTTCATACCGTGTATGAAAATTGTATTTACATCTGTGGATAAGAGTCAAAATTTTAAAATATATACTGAAAACTATGACAAAAATCTTTCTCACTTTAAGCTTGATAAAAGTCTTTTAGATACAACACAAAAAACATAAACATAAAAAATTATATATATGTTTCATCAAAATTAAAAACTTCTGATTTTTAAAGAAGATGAAAAAGTATTTCACAAAATGGTATAAAAGCTTTTAAACATATATACAATAAAGGACTTATATAGAAAATATTTAAAGAACTCTTACAGCTCCATAATAATTAATTCAAATAACTTGATTTTTTAAATGGACAAAAAGTGTGCATCTTCACCAAAGAAGATATTCAAATATCAAACACTAAAATAAAAAGATAACTGACATCATTAATCATCAGGGGAGTCTAAATTAAAACCATAATAAAGTATCACCACAATCTCAATAGAATACTTTAAAACACTACCAATACCAAATGTTGGTGAGGGTGTCACATAATGGAAATTTCCATATACTGTTGGTGGGTTACAAAAGGTACTACCACTTTTGCAAACAGTATTGAAGTTTTAGTTTAATACGTAATTAGAAGGCAACCCACCAATTGTACTTTTTAGTACTTATAGAAGAGAACAAAAAATGTTTGTAGAAAGATTTGTATACAAATATTCATAATAACTTTATTCAAAAGCCTCTGAACTGGTTCAAACGTGCACTAACTGGTGAACACAAAAATTGTGTTTTACTCATACACTGCAATATTCCACTGTATAAAGGCACAAACTACAGGCACAACTGAAGATGAATCTCAAAGTTATGATGCTAGGTAACAGAAGTCATAAAAGACCACGTTCCATAATTCCATCTCCATGAAATTCAAAATGAGGTGCAAGTATAATGACATAAAATGGTTGGTTACCTGAGGATGAAGGATCACAGCAAACTTCACAGGGGGATGAGTGAACATTTTAGGTTGCTGGAATTGCTATCTTGATTGAGGGGGTACTTACACAACTATTTATATTTGTCACACTCATCAATTTGTACTGTTAAAATTTGTATTTGTATACACATAGACATGTATTTGCTAATGACAGTACCGTAAATCTGCTTCTCTCAGTCTTCTTCACCTTAGTATGACAAATCCATTCTCCCAGTTACTCAATCACATACCTTAAAGAGATCTTTGCGTTCTCTCTCTTATAGCCCACGTATGATCCCTCTGCCAATTCTGTTATCTATACTTTCAAAACATGTCAAGAATCCAAACATCTCACTGGCTGTGGTGGTGCACAGCTGTAATCCCAGCTACAGAGGAGACTAAGGCAGGAGAACCACAAGTTCAACACCAGCCTGGGCAACTTAGTGAGACCTTGTCTCAAAATAAAATATAAAAAGGGCTAGAGATACATATTAGTGATAGAGCACCCCAGTACCACAAAAAGAAAAATCCAAACACTTCTCATCACCTCTTCTTCTAATACAATGTTCCAAAACAATATCATTATTTTTCTGAATTACCTATCACTGAAAATGCACAATAGAGAAGAAAAGGTTTTAGTTAACAGTTTGGTGATTTGTGATACAGATTGCTTAAAAAAGAACAACAATTCTAATAAAGCCTCAACTAATCATTTCTTGGCCTTTTGGCTAAGAGCAAGTATAATATCTACCTCTACAAGTTTAAAGCACCACTGTATTGCTCCCTTCATGATGCTAATGAGATGCTTAAGTAATCTAAAACCCCGAAGGGATGCACAAAGGAGCCTTCATCTTACTCCCACACCTAATCATTACAAAAGCAAAGCAGTCTCCTTGCCTAGTTCTTTCAAGCCAGTTCCATACTTGGGACCCTGCCCTACTCTACCCAGAAAGCCTCAGTGTGTGAGTAAGATACCTTCAGACTCACTTGATGTATGTGTGACAATATCACACTCAACATTCAGATCACATTTAGGGAAAGAGGAAGTCCATCACTATAAGATGACTACAAAATATCAATATATCAGATCACAATGACCTTTATGGCAAAAACTAACAGTAATGACTAAATAATGAAAAAAGAATAAATATTTCAGAAAAGTCACAAGCTTTCCAAATACATAAAGCAAAAAGTGTATGAGTTAGAAGGAAAAATTTACAAAATCAACATCATCATGGAAAATTTCTTAACTGACAGAACAAGCAGTAAAAATATCAGTAAGGATCTAAAAGATTTAAACAACATTTAAATGAACTAAACTTAATATCAAGCATATAATACCATTTGGACAAAGGTCTACATTCTTAAAAAGTTAAAGATATCTCTTCCTTCTGACTCAACATTAAGCAAGAGAAACAAAAACATGTCCATGAGTACACTTGTACAGGAATGTCCATACCAGCATTATTCATATTAGCTCAAAATAGTAAACAGCCCAGGCATCCATCAATAAGAGAATAGATAAAAGGAAGTATAATTTATTAGAATGAATAATACACTGTAGTAATACTCAACAATAAAAAGGAAAAAATTACTAATAAACATACCATGCATAAATCTCAAAAGCATCATGGTGGCTGAAAGAACATTTATACAATAGGGTACATAATGTATTATTTATAAGAAATTAAAGAAAAGAGAAAAAAATCAAGAATTTGGACAAAGCCATGAGAGAAATTTTTCAGGTAGCAGTATATGTCCTATGTCTTCATAGGAATTTGCATTTCACAGATGTACATTATTTGTCAAAACTCATTGGTACACTATTGGTACATTATGCATTTCACTGGATGCAACTTCTATATTAAAATGTGAGTATAGAACCTCAATTATTAATAGGTACACTACTATGTTTAGAAGTCAAATGCACAGATGTTTGCAACTTTCCATAAAATACACAAAAACACAGAATAATAGAAATGGATATACATTTTTAAAAAGGTTAATCACAGAAAACAAGTAATAAGAATTTTTGCATAATTAACTTTTATGAATTTTTTAAAATATTTATTATAGTTTGGGACTAGCAGAAGACTACAGAATATGTTCTCTTATCATAAAACCAATAAGCCAGAGCCGGGGATTTAGCTCAGTGGTTCCGCCACCTGCCTCGCAAGCACAAGGTCCCGAGTTCAGTCCCTGGTACTAAAAAAAAAAAATTAACAAGGAAATTAACAACATAAAACCAATAAGCCTGAAATCAAAAGCAACCAAAAAATAAAAAATCCTGAGCAGGGTCTGCTGGTGCACACCTGTAATACCAGCACTTGGGAGGCTGAGGCAGGAGGACTGCCATGAGCTCAAGGCCAGCCTGAGCTACACAGTGAGACCCTGTCTCAAAAAAAAAAAAACAAAAAAATTGAAATCCTAGGACTAAAATTTTTAAACTACACTTCTCAGAATGACATATGACTCAAAAAATAAATTATTGTGCAATTTTTTAATTCTTTGAACTAAATCCTAATTAACATATAACAAAGTATATAGAATACAACTTTAACCATGTTTTCTTTTTATTATAGCTTTCAATACACATACTTAATAAACATTAAAAAGCAGAAAAACTAAAAGATAATGAAGTGCCAATATAAAGAATGAAAAATACCACAGCAAATCAAAATGTGTTAAAAGGTGGATATAATAAAAATAAGAATTAATTAATAAAATGCCAGGCATGATGGCATACTAGAGAGGTTAATGCAAGAGGATCTCTGTGAGTTCAAGGCCATCCTGGGCTACAAAGTGGGTTCAAGGCCAGTCTCAACTACAAAGTGAGACCCTGTATCAAAAAAAAGAAAAAATAAATATACCAAGGGCCGGGGATGTAGCTCAGCAGAACAACTCCTGCCTGACAGGCAAGAGGCCCTGAGTTTGATTCCTGGTACCAAAAAGAAAAAAAAAAAGGAAAAACAAAATACTTTGAGAATTACTAAGATTTTTACTCTTCAACAATAAAGCCTAGATAGCCAATATTAGAAATGTAAAAGAGGACATGACTATACAATATTTTTTAACTAAGAAAATTATGAAGTATTTTAGTTAGTATACTGAAAATTTACAAAAACAAATTATGAAAGTGATCAGATTCTCAAATTTGATAAGAAGAACCCTTTGTGGCCCTAAATTGTCACATATATTGAAGCTATTTTTTTTTTTTTTGGTACTGGGGATCGAACACAGGACCTTTCACTTATGAGGCAAGCGGAGGAATCACTGACCTAAATCCCCAGCTGATGCTATGATTTTTAAAACCTTGTCTTAAAGAAATCTCCAGAGACAAAGAGCTTCACAAACAATTTCTACTAAACATTTTTGGGAAAAGCATTGTGAACAGAAAGCCCTCAGGAAACAAAACAAAACAAAAAGAATTATATTTATATAATCTACAATATCTACAGAAACTATTTCTAGAAGAATTCATGGTTCTATGCCCAAAACTGAAAGGCTTGCAACTGATTTTTTTTAATTAACAATTTTACTATAAAGAAGTACCTAGTCAGTATAAAATTTCAAATCATAAACTTTTTAAAACATTTGTTCTAATCAGGATCTAAATGAGATCCACATATTATTTTTGTTTGGAAGTCTCTCAAATGTCATAATCTATCAGTTGTTTCCTTCCCCTTTTATTGCCAATATTTTACTATTCAATATTTTTTGTCAGTTCCCAGAATAAAGGCAAAGAACCTGTGATTATAAATGACTACTGACATAATACAGTCCTAACTATATCTTTAGATAACAAAATTAAGAATCAAAATATAAGGTGCATCCATTTTCCTACAAATGACTCAAGTTTATCTTTCATTATGGCAGAGTAGTACTCCACTGTATATAAGTATCACATTTTTTTATCCATTCATCTGTTGATAGACATAAAGGTCACTTCCAAGATTTAGGTATCAGGGTCGGGGATTTAGCTCAGTGGTTCCAGTGCCTGCCTTGCAAGCACAAGGTCCCAAGTTCAATCCCCAGTACCCCCTCACAAAAAAAAAAAAAAAAGATTTAGCTATTATGGATCATATTGCTATAAACATAGGTATGCATGTAACACTGTAATATTATGTATTAACTCTTTGGGGGAAGATACCTTAAAAAATGGATGTAAATTGAAATAAATCAGAGACACAAGATTAAATATCACATGGTTTCTCTTATATGAGAAATCCAAAATATAAATAAAGAGCAAAATAAAAGCCAGGTAACGGGAAGTAGGGAGACAGATCTTTTTCAGATGGAAAGAGGATCAAAAACAGGAAAGAGGGGAAGGGGGAGGGAAAGGAGACGTGTTATACACATGTACCAACTCCCCACGAAGAATGTAATCATTGTGTACTGAAAGCATGTGCTAACAAAAAATAAAAACTGAAAAAAGAATCAAAAATAAATAAGCTAAAATTATTTTAATGATGTTATCAAGCCTTTCACTGAGATTCTAAGATTAATTTCAAGAGTAACAGGAATGTGTCTTGATTCATAGTAGTTATAAAAAATAAACTAAATAAGATATTTTGTTATTAGTCAACAGAATAAGATTACTGTAAAATACAAATTTACACTGCATTAATAATGTTAATAAAACAGGTCTAGAAAAAGGTCACCATCTCACATTAAAAAGCATGCTCTGTTAAGCTAGATTTGAATAGTTCATTATAAAGTATAGTTTTTCCTGAGAAGGTACTGAAGATGACAAAGGGTCAGCTAAAATAATGTGTATCTTAGATTAGATATAGATATACAGATGTGAATATGATACAGATACAAACAGATTGTTTTCTGCAACTCTGGGAATTGAGAACCTGGGCCTCCTGAACACTAGGCAAGCATTCTACCACTGAGTGACACCCCATCACCAATTTTTTTTTTTTTTTTTTTTTTTTGGTACAGGGGATTGAACTCGGGACCTTGCGGTTGCGAGGCAGGCGCCAGAACCACTGAGCTAAATCCCCGGCCAACAATCTTATATTTATATAATCCGGATTTGTCATTAACAGGTGAGCAATTGTTGGCCAGTGGTATGAAACATCTGTGTCTCAGTTTCTGTCTGTAAAAAAGTGCAAAAATAGCATATATATATATTTGCATGGTCACTCTGAGGAGTAAATGAGGTAATATACATAAAATGTTTACAATATCTAGCACAGATTAAGTGACAAATATTAGCCATATTATGATTATGATTAGAAAATACTCTTTAAACCATTAATTTGTGTTCATGTAAAGCATCAAAAGGATATGAAATGGAAACTTTCTCATATACAGGCTGAAAGAACCAAGGATGCTTGCCTAAATAATAGAAGTAGAAAATAAGATATTTCCAAATGCTTAGAGGGTCAATCTATAAACAGTGATGAAACTGCACAATTACAGTTCTACATGCTCATGAAAAACCAAGACGTACAATTTATAGGAAGTCAATATTTCTTCAAAATATGTATCAAATTTTAAAATATATGTCATAGAATAGCTGTCTTTAATGCACTGATATCTCCATCAATGAAATAATATTAAGCAGCAACAGAAAGAGCAGTTTTCTGAATCCTAAATGTACTGAAACTTTTTAATACAATCAATATATATTTTCAAATACATGTAAATTTATGTCACTTATAGTTTTGTAACCATACTTACCAAAACTAAAGTCTTTTTGTGACACTTTTTGAAACATTTAGTAAATATAAAAAATGTACACAATTTTAACTGTAGCTTTTGTCTTATAAAGAATGAGATTTCACCTGTTATACTGAAACTGTTCCAATTTGCCTAAGTAGTGCTGAAAAATTATGTTGTAAATAAAACTGCCTAATTACAGGAACAATAAAATCCTCCACTTTATGAACTATTACTGACTTATTTTTAAACTGAAAATGTTTTACATTAAAAATTCCTATTTCTCACCTCCTAATATCCATGTGTATTATAGATCTGTATTTGCAGGTACTACATTGCTGAAAATCAATTTCCAATTAACATCTGCAATTCACCTTAGAATTTTGAAAAACAAAATATGTGATGTTAAGAGCTGAGAAGTCACATATCATCACTACATTCTACAAAGAAAAAACACTTTACTAAATGCAATTATTACGTCAATCAAAATAAAATTCTTAAATTTAATAATTTTTAAATCAATTTTTAATTCCATTTGTTTTATCATTAATTTCCCCTCTTCTTTCTCTCTTTCTCTCTCTCTCTCTCTGTTGTATACAGCATTCCCATTACTCTTAAATACTTTGGAGTGTATTTAAGAACAAGCACTTTCTTTCTACATAATCACATTATCCATTTCAAGAAATTTAACATTTAATGAAATGCTTTCATATAAATACATATGTCAATTTTGAGAAATGTGCCAACAATATCCTTCATAGAATTTCTGTCCAGTGTAAAGTTAGAAATCACCAGTTATCATCAACCACATTGTGCACCAGTTTTCAACATTCCATGTCCTATTTATTTAACCTTCTTTAATCTGTAAAAATTTCTCAACTTTCGTTTCCTGAGATATTGACATTTTTAAAGAATAAAACTGTCCTATTTTTTAAAACAGAATGTTCTCCATTTGACATTTGTCTGATATTGCATCATGACCACATTCAAATTACACATTCATAGTTGGAATACCATCAGCCATGAGTCGGCAACCTAAATCTAGCCTGCCACTTGTACTGGCTGTGCTTTTTAAAAAGAAAAGATAAGGGAGGGAGGGGGAAATTTTTACTCTCACTGTCAGTGTGAGTTTCCTTTTCTCCACATCCTTGTCAACACTTGTTATCTCTTATCTTTTTATAACAGTCATTCTAATAGGTATGATACAATAGCTCATTGTGACTTTGTTATTTCCCTGATGGCACTGGGCATTTTTTTCTATATTTGTTGGGCATTTTTATCTCTTCTTTTGAGAAGTGTCTATTCGGGTCCTTTCCTCACTATTTAATCAAGTTGGGGTTTTTTTTTTCTATTGAGTTTCCTACACATTTTGAATGGTAACCATTTTATCATATGTATGGCTTCCAAATACTTCCCCATTTGTAAGCAGTCTATTCACTGTTTGCACATAGCCATATACATTGCTTTACATATTATCTGTGGCTTGCTTTCATACTATAATGACAGACTGAGTAAATAAAACATTGACTATATAGTCCACAAAGCCTAAACTACTTACAAATAACTTTATAGTTTGCAGACTCCTGCTGTGACATTTCTTTATGTAAGTATCATGTACAGAGACACAAATTGTCCAGTTCCCCATAGCTTGTGACATTAATTTTAATCACCCCAACAAAGTATTAACAAGGTTTTCAACTACTTGGCTGATTTTTTTCCCCTGCTCCTTATAAATAATCTATAGGGAAGAAAATTACTATGCACATTTTATCAAAAAACAACCCTCTCTAACTCAATATCCATTGATAACACTTTCCAAGGTCAATTTTTACTATGATTGTTGCAAAATGATGATTTTGCCATTTGATAATTTGTATGGGGAAAAAAAGAGGCTTCTCTTCTCTGTGCCTCTGATCAGTGTTAAACTTGTGGATTCCTATTTCTTCAACCATTTATAATAGTTTTGGAAATTATTTTGATACTCAAGTTGTCACAGATTTTATCACTGGGGCCCCCTTCAAGCTAACTCCTCTGGCCTTTGGATGTGACCCACTGTTTTCTTCATCGGATCCTTAATTAGAAGATGTGCCAGGTTCATCTTTAACCTAAGTCCGCTCTAAAGGCGGCAATTTCTCCAAAGAGCCCTGCTTCCTTTTCAAGAAGAATATTAGAAACCAGATCTGAGAATATGCCTTCTCTATGTGCTTACCGTTACTGGGGTGCTTTACTATTAAATCCTTTCAGAAGAATCTATATCTACATCTATACCTATGTATCTATTTATGTAATAATAAACTTATACTCCAAATTCTAATCCATCCAGGGAAGAATTCTTTCTTGCCTTCCCCATTTTATTTGTGTATCTCTCATCTTCCACACTGAAAACCTTGATTCCCAACATTTTTCTTCATTTCTCAATCAAACAGTATGTCTAAAATAACTTCAGATTTGTTTTACCAAAACCTTCAAATGACAAATCTGAAAGATTTGTTTGTAGTTCTTCCTCACATCTATACCTAGAACAGGGGCATATATTCAAATACTATATTCAAAAATCACTTGGAAAAAAACAAAACAAAACAAAACAAAACCAAAAAAGGCCAGGCATTTAGCTCAGTGGTTCCTCCGCCTGCCTTGCAAGCGCAAGGACCCAAGTTTGATCCCCGGTACCAAGAAAACAAAACAGAAGAAAAATCACTTTAATTACCATAGTTCCCTTCTCCCCTTTTCAGCATTATGCCAGTATTCATTTGAAACACACTTAGGTTCACTGGTCATAGTTCATTGTTTTAAAAAAGTCTTTTTTCTTTCTTTTTAATTCAATTTTTAATGTGTAAATTATTGAAATGCCTCTAAAATACATTTCTAAAAGTCAAAAATATTTTTAAGAAGTGTAAACTCAGGATAACTTACTTCATCTCCCATCTCTTCCACACCATTTTCCACTATGCCCTGTAAACAGCCAACATCACTATCCTCTGGTTTACCCTTCCTATATTTCTTTTACTTAAATAAGTAGGCATAAGTATATTTGTATCATCCTTACACAAAAAAGTATGTATGCTATTTTGCACTGGAGATAGTGGGCATCATTTTTTAAAAATCTGTGTCTTAATAAAAATACTGGTTTCCCTATTAAGTACAACATGCTAGCTTTGGGGTTGAAATACAGATTTTTGTTGAATAGTCACCCTTTCCTATTTTCTCAAGAGTTCTTATTTGGGGAACAGGATGTTTGGTACCAATGGAGATGATCTTGTGATTTTTCTCTTTCAATCTACTATTATAGTGAATTTTATGAATATATTTCATAGCTATCATTGGAATCTTGGCTCTATATTCCACTTACTTATGGTGTACCCTATATGTGTGTTGGTATGTTTTTTATGTAGAATTTTATATTAATAGAAAAAGGTTCTATTTTTAATCATATAGTTCTAAAATTTTCTATCTCTTGGCTAATTGTATTGGGTTTAAGAGGTAATACTACACTTGCTTTATTAAAAAATTAGAGCTTTTCCTTCCACTTTATTCTCTAAATTATTTTACATGGCTTTGGGACAGTTGTTATCAGAGGTTTGCCGAAAACACCCTATGCTATCAGCTAGCCCTGGTGTTTTCTCCACTTTTTCTACAGAAATCTCTCTGTATAGTAAATTTTCTATTCCTGTTGGCTTCAATTTTGAAAGAATTACTTTAAGAAATGATTCACTTCTTTTAAGTTTTTTAATTTATTTGCACAAGTGTACAAAATAGGACTTTTTTTAAAAAGAGACTATCAATATTATTCTTTTTCACTTCTTGATATTTTCCTTTCATTTCTTAATGAGTTTGTCTATTTTGTTTTTCAAAGACAGAATCAAAACGTATTAAACTGATCCACTGTCAATATCACTAATTACAGTTTTCAGTACTTTTGTTTAATTTAATATTATTTTTCTAGGTTTTCTGGGTTGAGAATACTTTCATTTTTAATACTATAGTTGTTTAGTGTTTTAACTGCTTGAAATGAATCACCATATAATCTTTCTTTTGTGAGGTTTACTGGGGATCGAACTCAGGACCTTGCGCTTGTGAGGCAGGCAGCGGAACCACTAAGCTACATCCCTGGCCCCAATCACCATATATTCTTCCAGTACTTTTTTTTTTTTGGTACCGGGGATCGAACTCAGGACCTTGCGCTTGCGAGGCAGGCGCCAGAACCCCTGAGCTAAATCCCCAGCCTCGATCACCATATATTCTTAAATGTTTGTTTACTGTCATTATTTTTCAGAAATTCTCTAATCTTTGCTTGTATTTCCCCTTGCATCCAACAGAAAAGTTTTATTTAAAATCCAGGTGTTTGTTTTTCATACTTTTTTTTAATGTTTTCTTTGAATCAATATATTATCAACTTCTGTGTTTTCCATATGAACTTGAGAAAACAACATTATCATCAGACATTATATATTTTTAATATAAACTTTATTGGCTATGTTATATCTTTTTGTCCTGTCATGTATTGACAGAAATCCTTGATTGTTTTATACTTACAGTGATGCAATTTCGACCACTTATAATTTCTTTTATGTAAGTGGTTGTTAGCTTATTTAATGTATAGCATTTTTTCCCTATTATATATACTTATGGTGAATTGTGGTTTTAAATATTATAACGTGTGCATGTCTCATATAATGTTCTGGTGACCTGAATTCTACTTTCTCTGGTATCAGGACCACAGCCCTCACTGTCTTATTGGAATCATTTTCTAATAAAGCACTCTTTCTCTGTTCCTTCATTTCTATCCCTTCCGCATGTTTTAGATACCTCCTACACACAGCATAGAGTTGGGTTGTGCTTTATTAATAATTTGAAATATTTTAATAAGCAAGTTAATCATATTCACATATACTCATATTGTAGATCCCAACCTTGTCATATTATTTTATCATTACTGTGTGCAATATGATGTATTTTTGAGGGTTTTTTTCAATTGACGGCTTTTTGGGGGGTGTTTAAAATAATTTACGCCTTCATTGTAGTAGTTTGTGTTTATAACTTTCATGGTACCCTCAATACCCTTCATTCTTACTTTATTATCTGGTGTTTCAGTTTGAAACAAAAGTAATCACCATTTACCATAGTTCAAAGGTTCCCTTACATTATCGTGTCATAAATAATTTATAAAAGAAAAAGGCATAAATGAAAACCTACTTTGTGCAAATTCCAGGAAGAATCTAAATATAGCAAACTTCTTTATATAAAATAAATGTTGTGGCATAAACATAGTAAAACATAAATGCTATTGTTTACTCATCAATTCTTTAAATCATTTAGGGTATCACTTTCTGAAGAGTCATGGTCTGATTTTTAGCTTAATGATCAATATCACTATCGTTAGAACTCAGAGCTGTTGGGGCCAGGGATTTAGCTCAGTGGTTTCGCTGCCTACTGAGCAAGCACATGGACCCGAGTTCGATCCCCAGTACCCCCCCCAAAAAAAGAATTCAGAGCTGTTATATTTCTCTTTGCGTTCGTCTTATTTTTGTAACAACGATAAAAGTTTGTCCTCAATTTCTTCCTCTTACAATTTTGAATAGAAAATGAAAATTTCTAACTTTTCTACTGTGTTCAACAAAAGCTAAAAACAGGCTACAATAATAATACCTTCATTTTTCTTTTATGCCTTCTTTAAAAGTGATAAACTACTTTGGGTACTGTCACAAGAAAATTAATGAATGACAATTTATTTTACCATGACATAATCTTTCTAAGCAATCTCTATTTTCTCTTTAATTTTGCTAGCATAGTTTGATATGACTGATGAATGGTGAAATAGAAAAATCCTTCCAAGTTCAGGAAAAAATAATAACATTCATATCCCACAATGTCTCTTAGATTTTTAAAAGGTCTAACAGACCCATCTGATAATTACGGACAATATTTTATGATATATTTTTTAAATAAGTAAATGTTTTCTTGCTCTTTAAAAGACTTTTTAAAAAGAATAAAATTTATAAAGTAAGTCATCACAAATAATTACATCTGCTCAGAAAAGAAATTAAATCTGAATCCAGTAGATCTTTATAGTACAAAAGAAGTTAAAAAGCATCCTTTGACTTCTATTTCTGATACAGCAGCAATGGTTTCTATTTTTTTACACTTTCTTTTCCTTTCTGCTTCCATTTTAGTTGCATTCTTTCTGCCTGGAAATAACACATAACTTTTTCATTACTAGCCATCTATCATATTACCCCTTTGGTTTTAGTCCTAGCCCCAAAATTAAATACGTAAAATGTTCTCTATCATTCTTTTACCCTAAAGCACGACCATTTATCTTTTCACTGGATTAAACTCACTCTCTAGGAGAGGGTTTGCCAAACTACATTCCAAAGGCCAAATCTAGCTATTTTTGTATATCAAATTTCATCTGAACATAGAAACACTCAGCCATACATGCATTTTGTATGGCTGCATATATACAACTGATTTATATGTTGCTTTTGGGAACTCTGATACTAGTCTAAATCTTTTGCCCTTAAGATATTTCATCTTTCTGCCTAAAAATCTGATGGATTATTTTCTTTACTTTTTAAAAAATATAATAATTCTGTCAGGATATGTCTCAAAATTGCTATTATGGGTGAATATTTCCAGGTACCAAGCCCAAAGCCTCATAAAAGAGAAAATATGTAAATGAACTGTGGAAAAGTCATACAATCAATAAAACATGGTAATGTGGTAATGTAAGGAGTTAACTGAAGCAATACATAATGAACTGGATAAATCTTGGTAATATAGTGACAAGGGAAATAAAGAGGGCTCAAGAAACAGTATAAAATAAAATTTCCTTTTTTAAAAGTCAAAAACAGGAAAACAATATAATATAGATATAGGTATTTGTATATGTGTATATATACATGATTAAACTACTTTCAAGAACAAATATATAAAAGATTCTGATCTCAAGATTTAAAATCTCAATATTTAAAATGCAATAAATATTTTTAGTGCACATAATTTTAAAGGGATAGCTTACAAGAATACAAGAAATGGCTGTATATACACTTTTGAAGGTGTTTTGCTAGTAAGACATGATTGCTTCTATGTTGACAACATAATAATCAAATAGAGTTGAGTTGGAATGAACATTACAAAAAGAAAATTCAAAGACTATCAAATAAATGGTTACTTTTAATAAATTGAAAAATATATAAGCAAATAAGAATACTAATTATAAATTAGAATACCTAATAGTATTGATGTTAAGCAAATACATCAATCTTTAACATTAAAATAAAATCAATGTTAGAGATGACCATATGTTATAAAATTTTTTTTAAGTTTAATAGAAATAGACTAATGGAGGACCTAGCTCTGTGCTATTCCAAAGGGTTTATATTTCTGCTAAGACTGTTCTCAAAGTAGGAAGTCCTCTCACAAAACATCTCTTCTTCCCAAACTCCAGAATAAGTACATATGAAGAAACATTTAGGTAAAAAGTTACACTTGAATCTCTAAAGAGTCAACAATAGCTATATCATCTAGGAGGAAAACAAGATATACTCAAAATCAGTAACTGTAAAAGGCTAATAAAAAGGCTATTTATAAAGGTGTGGGCAGGACAATATCATTGACTGTCACCGGAGAAAGCCTTTAACCATCTCTCAATTAAAAAAAAAAAAAAAGGAGTGGTTTCCAGAACCCTTGATGAGAAAGCCACCTACCCCAAGGTGACCCAGGAAGAAGGGAGCTGAAGGGACAACATGCTCCACCTCGCTCATCTCTCACCCT
This sequence comes from Heterocephalus glaber, assembly GCF_000247695.1. Next base: position 31,444,234 of record NW_004624737.1, read on the forward strand.
CAGACCTGCTATTGATCCCTCCCACTGGCTGACCCCAAGTGCAAGGCAGAAGACATGGCACCATCAGCAAGCAGTTCTGCTGTCTGGTGAAGGATGCTCTCTGCTTCAAGACAGTTCCTTGTTTCTGTGTCCTTCCCAGAGAGGCAAATGCTCACATGGCAGAAGATAAAAAGAGTTTAAACCAGCTCCCTCCCTTCCTTTCATAAGGCCCTAATCCATTCCATGAAGGTGCGGCTATCATGTCTTAATGACTTCCCAAAAGGCCCCACCTCTCAATTCTATCACATAGAGATTACATTTCAACATGAATTTTTCAGGGGACATGTTCAAATCAGAGCATGTGTCACATTCCTTTATAAACAACGAGATATGGGAGTTTATATGAAAATGAAAAAAGCAATAAATATAGGTATGGATTAACAACAGTCTTTTCATACTTACACAGTTATAGCAGCCACCTTCACTTGGTGACTTAAAAGCATGTTTGAGACTTCACTGTAAACTGATGACTTCATCATGTATTTTCTTGATTTTTCAAACAATAATTTTATCATGAAATGTGTTACTATCACTCCAAAGCACCTGATGAGCATATACCACTTTTTTTTTTTTTGGTACCAGGGATCAAACTCGGGACCTTCTGCTTGCGAGGCAGGCGGCGGCACCACTGAGCTAAATCCCCGGCCTCATATAACACTTTTAGAAGTGCTCTTATTTTTTTAAAAATAGGTGTTCTCATAAAAAATTTCACTACCAAGTCTATTCATGTATACATCACATAAATTATTTTCTGAAGTATTCTGCTCTTATATACCTATACATATTTTCTTGTAAATCAAGCCACATTGGATAAAACATATCTTCAGCTAAAGAATGGATGGAGATGTAGTCCATGGGATCTAGCAACTAACCAGAAGCTTTAATAATTAAAGAAAAAAATCTCAAGTTATGTGTTGACTAAAGCCTAATTAAGCTCTGTCACTGCTGTAATAGTTGGCTGTAAAAGAACCTTTAATGAACCTCTCTTATTCCCTGCATTATTTTTCAGATCTTTTTACAATTTGCCAAATGAAATTCTTTCATTTGAATCCTTGTCTCATGGTGTGCTTCTGTGAAAACTCAAACTGAAAATGATCCTACATTTCCTTCCAGCTTCTGCCCATTTCTCGTTTCCTTTTGCAAACAAATTTGCTTGGAAGAGTGGGCTCTAGCCATCATTTCCAACTCCACTCTTCTCATTCCCTCACCCTGTCAGTCCTTCTCCACACCACTACACAGTAACTGCTCCTGTTAAGAATACCAGTAACTGCATACTGCTCAATTCAACAGTCAATTCCTAGGAATCATTTTACATGACACATTAGCATCATCGGCACAACTGTGATTACTCTCTTCTTCACTTTGTTCAACTCTGCTCAGGACTCATTTTCTCAATGAGGGCTACCCTGCTTTGTTTTTCAAAAAATGTAACCAAGTTATGGTTAGATCTAAAATGTCTCCTGAAAGCCTTGTGTTCAGAAGTGGGGCTTTTGGAAGCTGATTGAATTATAGCAGTGCTATAATCATCAGTGAATTAATCCACTGATGAGTTCATAGCTCAATGTGCTGTTAGCAGGTGGGGCCTGGTTGGAGATAGGTCATTGGTTCTGGGATCCAGAAGGGTATATTCTTGTCCCTGGCCCCTCCTCTCTTCACTCCTTACTTGAAGCCAGAAAACCATGGACTGAACCCTCTAAAACTATAAACCACAATAAATCTCCTCTCCTTTAAGTTGTGGGTATCAGGTATTTTGTACTGGTGATGGAAAAGTGACTAATACAAACTCCCTCCCACTCTCGGTACTTTTAATTTCCTTACATTACTCTATTTTTTAAAAACGTTTTATCTTCTAACACATCATATAGAAAACATAATGATGTTTACTGGTTATCTATATTCTTCCTCCAGAAACAAGTCTTGCAAAAGTAAGGAAAATGTCTATGCGTCATCCCTGATATGCATTATTCCATATATCCAAAAACAGATGGGACCTAATATATGCTCCTCCAAGCTATAAAGTCAACCCAATGTTTGGAGATATTCCTTAGCTCAAGAAATATGCTAAACTTCATAGAACAGGGATGTCAATAGTTACAGACAGCTATATAGCTACAGTCTCAACAATTATAGTATTCTCTAGTACCTTATTTTAATGTTAATGTTTAATGCTCAAACTATGATAATTAAAAATAAGTTAATGGGATGGTTGCTTTGTTCTAGATATAATTATGACAAAAATCTCAAAGGAGACTCATACTACTGAACACAGAACCAATAAATCTCACAATTATATTTAATATTATAGCTATTGTCATTCTCTTATTATTGGTCATGAAAATTTGTTTCATTTTTTTCATAAAATAATATAATACTCATGTGGTTAGTTTTCTAGAAGCTTGAAATATGTAGCAATACATAAAGTAAATTCAATCTACATTTGGGTAGTTGATACCATTAAAATCAGGAAAAAAAGACTAAACTAATATCACAATATAGTAGGTTCCAACTAAAAACAAGGAAAAATCTTCTCTCTGTAGAGGTAATAAGCACTTACTTTATAACTAAGATGATAAATTATCTCATTACTTATAATCTAAGCAGCCCTATTTAATACATTACCATTTCCTAAAGTAGTACTTTTTAACTGAATAGTAAACTTAATTATTCTAACATCTTTCAAGTATATTTACTCATTGTTTTGTACTCTTGTCTTTGTAAGTACTTTCCAAAATAAAAATATTTATTTTTTTTACACCAAATACTTTCATCATTTAAGCAGCAACTCAAAATACATTAGGAATAAGGTAATAAATTAATTTTACTATTAAAACATAAATTTAAAGAAAAATTGATAGTTTACTTAAATAATCCATGGAATGTTTAAACTGTTCATAGTTAATTTTATTCTTATAAAACTCATGAACATGATTCTTCCCTTTCTATCTTATATTACATTCTTAAGAATGCCTGGTAAGTAATGTGATCGGTAAAACAAAAGTCAAGGCAAAAATATCATGTTGACAAATTTATTTAGAGAAAGCATTTTGTAGCCAGGCAAGGTAGCACATGCCTATAATCCCAGCACTCTGGGAAGCTGAGACAGGAGAATCACAAGTTTGAGCCCAGCCTAGGTAACTTAGTGAGTTAGCAAGTTGTCTCAAAATAAAAACTTAAAAAGGGCTGAGAAAGTGGAAAGTCCCTGGTTCAATCACACAAAAAAAGAATGAATGAATGAATGAATGAATAGCATTTTGTTTATGGATTAATCCTAAGGACTCAAATAGAAATATTCTTAAATTTACCAAAAGTATAACTGCTATACTATAATCACATTATTTCAAGATGAAAATAAAAATCTATCAGCCAACAGTGGTGTATCAAGCATTATCATTTATGAGAAATTAGAATAAATCTCTTTTGCTTTCCTAGCCGTCCACCATAGAAAACATAACCACTACTATATCTCATGGCTAAATAAGATTATCATTCAATAAAGGCAAATATGAAAAGCATGAAACAACAACATTCTGTGAACTAATAAATATAGGCCATTAATCATTTGGCTTAGAGATTCTGTTTCAATGACTAGCACTGAAGGTGAGCCCGTGAAGGCAATGGATCAGAGATAAAGTCAGAATCTCTAAACAGTCACGTCCTCAATGAAAAGGTGAGATTTTTTAAATCTTCGCAGAGGCAAACAGAAACGATCTATTTCAGCCTTGCATCCACTTGGACGAAAAAAATCTGTTCCCTCTGGGAACTTTTTGCAAGAACTAAACATCATGCATTTGGGGAAGCATGAATTTTCTTTACAATGTCCAAAGTTGGTAGGGCCCAAGAAACACACTTTGTCTCAGGAGCAGGGGGAGGCAAAGGAAGGGCCAAGACCTACCACATGTTTTTGTAAAAGTTTTATTGAAATGTAGTCAAGTCCATTTGCTTATTATGTGTAGTTGCTTTCACACTATTTTCATACTATAACAGAGCTAATTAATTGTGACAGAAATGGTATGACTCACAAGGCCCTTTGTAAAAAAATTTTGTGTAGCCTTAGTATAAGACAATGATATGATGTCATTTGTGTTTAAAACAAAACAAATTTAATTAAAACAGCAGAAACAGTAGCCTGTAAATAGGAGGTTGAATAATCAAAGCATTAAAAAATTGATTAGCTTTAGACTTAGTTAAGAATTCACTTTTAGGGCGGGGGATTTAGCTCAGTGGTTCCGCTGCCTGCCTTGCAAGCACAAGGTCCCGAGTTCGATCCCCGTTACAAAAAAAAAAAAGAATTCACATTTAGGGCTGTGGATTTAGTACCACACCTGCCTGGCAAGCTCAAGGGCCTGAGTTTGATCCCCAGTACCGGGGTGGGGGTGTGGGGGGGATTCACTTGTAAACCTCAAAATCAAATCCCACATTTCAAGTACAAGCATGGAAAAAGTTTAATTGTGAATCTTCACATTGTCCTTAGGGAACCCATATAAAGCAAAAGGAAAACATGGGGGAGGTGGGTGCATTAAAAAAAATTGTATATCCACAGAAACTAGGAGCATGTAAAAAAAAATCCTGATTAAGTGCAAATGTGTAAAAAGCAAGTGAAACCAAGAAAACCAGATAAAGAAAACTATAACAATGCAGAAAGGGACATGAGAAATAAGGAACTAACAGTGGCAGGTCTCAAAAATTACCAAATTCATTCCAATGATAAAGGTTGAGGGAGCCAAATATCCAAAGAGTTATAATTAAAAACCAAAGTAAAGGCCGGGGATTTAGCTAAATGGTTCCGCCACCTGCCTCACAAGTGCAAGGTTCCAAGTTCGATCCCTGGTACTAAAAAAGAAAAAAAAAAGCAAAAGAAAACACAGTGATTTAAAAGAAACATAAACATGTACAGAATATACAAAAAAAAAAATAGGTGGAAATCACAAAGCAAAATCCAACTCTCTCCCAGTTCGCAATAGATAAATTTTTTAAAGTAATTCTGAAACTCTAAATAGTAATGATAATAAAAGAATGGGAAAGGTATACCAAGAAAAGACTATTGAGGGGCATAATCAGATGAGCTAGAATCCAGATTATCAAACATTAAACAAGCAAATCACTTTGCAACATTAAATATAAAATACACAATAACAAAATAGTTAATATCCACAACAGCAATGTCCATAAAGCATTAATTCCAGAATATACAAGAATAGGCAGGAACAGACCACCCCTTTATGATTTTAACTCATCTTTCAGAGAAAGAGATCAAGTACAAAAAAGTACAAGACCTAAACAATACAAATAATAAATTAGATTATGTGTATACATATTTGTATATATGTTAATCTTTATTGGGTATATGTATTTAATCCCATGATATTAAAGGTTGTAGTTTCTTTTCTAATACCTATGCAATATTTATGAAAATTAAGCAACAAAGGAAATTTCAGTAAATTTTTTAAAAGCAGAAATACCTACAACATTCCTTGAACCCTATAATAAAACCAAAACTTAATAACAAAATAAACAAAAAAAAGTACTTCTACATAGAAAATTTATAATCTGTATTTAACTCTTAGATCTATGGGAAAAATCAGAATAACTCAACCATGTTTGTTTCTGTGATGTAAGCTTATGATCGCAATAATGTTTGCAAGCAAGCTTATTCAATGAAGGATTGTTTACTAACCATTGCACTTCAACATGTTCTCATCAACAGAAATTCTCTTTTGATTACTTGTAGATTACTTCTATTTTCTCAGTAAATAAAATCATCAGCTGAAAGTGATGATAGAGAAGGAAGTGCTGGAAATTTGAGAAAAAAGGAAAATGTATGAAATATTTAGGAAGCATTGGAAGACAGACCAAGCTTGACTTACAGGAGTTCCAGACATCATTGAGGGTCAATTTGAGATTGGTGATTATGAATTAAAGCTGGGAAAGAAGCACAGACAAAAGACAATGAAAGACAGTGGGAAGTGATAAGAGGCTCAATGGCTAACAGCAGTGGAAAAGTCAAAGAACTGTCATAGTGTGAGTATTAGTGTAAGCTGAAAATATCAATGGAGAATAACATTCAGTACTTGAAACAGACATTACAGGACTCATTGCTGGTACTGGAATGACAAGATCAACAATATGGTAATGAAAATGAATAGATCACATAGGATGGAAAACAAGATCTTTGGTAGAGAAATCAAGAAATTAAGAGACCAAGTATTAGAAGAAGCATTTATGTGGATATTTAAATCATAAAAAGAGTTGACTGATATATGCTAGACAGAATGACAGTAAGCCAGGAGCTAAATTATTCAAAAAGTACAACAGTAAAATGAGAAGGAAAAGATAAGCACAAGACAGTAAGGTAATAAGAGGTAGGATCTGACAATATAAGATTCAAATTGAAGTGGAACTTTACATAGGAGGAGGAGCTAAGAAGAGATGGGGAAAGACAATAGAGAGTAAGCAGGAGATCTATCCCACTTTCAACCCAGCTCCATCAAGGATGTGGAAATGAAAACGATCATCCCTTCAAAGGACTATAGAAGAACGGTGAAGGAGAGTCTTTCTCTAAGTACACATACACTCTTCCGTTGTTACTAATGATAATCTGAAATGAACTTTCTCCCCAAGACTGTGCAAGGACTCTAAACAGATACACACAGATGAACACACAAGAGCCAAGAGCTTGAGTTCAAAACATTGAAAGAGCCAAAAATGGAATACGTTCTTGACTTTAAATAGCAATCGTAGGGCACACATTTTCAGACAAATCAAAAACAATAAAAACATTTTCACTGCTTGAAAATGTCATCAAGAATGCAAAAAATAAAGTGCCATAAAAACAACAAAAAATATTAAGTGTAGTACATAAATTCATATGAAGATTATCCTAGTCATCTTCACACACCAGGTAATAATAGCTTTTAGAGGTCAACAGACTATTCTTGGTAAGCTTACTTTAAGGAATAAAATATACAGCAATAGCAAAGATATAGCAATAACTCAGAAATAGAATGCTGAAAAATGAAAAATCTTGAAATCATGGAACATTTATTAAAGAGATTATGTTACGTTCAGGTCTTGGTTCATAAGTAAAATCTAAGGAAATAGCACCATCTATTGAAATTTCTCATACTTAAAAATATTTTCAAATTTTGGAAAATGAGACTAGTATGCAACATTCCCCCTCATTTGGCCAAGAGAATAAATTTAATTATTAAAGAATAAAATCTAATGTAATCAAAAACCCTTACATTAAACAGCATTAATTATTGGCTTATAATTCCAATCTCAAATAACTCAGCATTTTGACTAAATTCATAAGATTTTATTAAAAATAAAAACATTCTCAACCAATAAAGAAATTACATTCTTAAGAAACTCACAGATATGGTATTCCTGTATGCTGCTCGTATAACCATATACTGCAGAATATCCAAATATTATGATCATGACAACATCTCTACTATCCAATTCCATAATATGTGCTGAATGTCCTTCCACAGCACACTGCTGACCATGTCCAAGAACAGTAGGAGTTTTTGTACTCCATGACTGACTGTGTATGTTAAAAACCCATAATTCATCTGTAACATTGCCGTAATTTGTTTCAATTCTGCCTCCATACATAAAGATGTTTTCCTGTAAATTAAACACACACACACAAACATATATATATGTAAAAAAGGCATTTCTCAGCAGTACATATTAATTTAAACCTAAAGCTTTATTTAAACATTAGATTTTAATAACTGCTCACAACATTCACAATACATAGTTCTTATCTGAAAACTCAAATAGAGAACACACAAAAAATGATTAATGTTTTATGTACAGGAGGTCATCTATACTTTCAAAAAGTTACATTAAGATATTTTAAATAATTAAATTATATCAACTAAATACACTTTAATTATTCTATATGAAGAGACCACTGAAATAATGTTAAAATTAAAAATGCAATATGCTAATTAAAATTTTAAAACTTAAGGGTACAGTAGTTCTACAAGTAACAAAATTTACTGCTTCCATAAAACAGGAAAGTAACACACTAAGTTGCTGATTAACATTACTCATAGTCTTCAATATTTGAATAATCTGAGCCCCAAGTCATTACATTTGAAGTTTATTGTCTATTTGCTGCTTGTGCTATTCTCAATTATTCATCAAGCATTACTCATTCAGCGACCACATTTGTGCATAATGTAGAATACATTTTTTATTAGTACATGCCTGCAGTACACGACGTTCACATTCATCTAAAGGAGTATGTACACGTACTAAACATATCTTAATTCTTTTTATTTCCCTTCCCCTTACCATTCTCTTCCCTCCATCTCTAGATTCCCTCCCTCCCTTTACATTTTTTAGTACATGTTTCCAACATATAATGATTACATTCATTATGGGTAATTGGTACATTTATATGACTCATCTTAAATACTTTTATATCCCCTTGCCCTCTCTCCATTTACCCCTCAGATTCTTGATTCCTTTCCATTTGCAAAAGGTCTATATCCCTGTTTTCTTTTTATCAATCCTTTATTTTCCTTACTTGTACTTTGGGTTGCTCACATCAGAGAAATCATACGGTATCTGTTTGTATATCTGATTTATTTCACTTAATGTTCTGTTCTCAAGATGCAACCATTTTCCTACAAATGTCTCAAATTTATCATTATAGCTAAGTAGTATTCTATTATATGTATACACACCACATTTTCTTTTTTTTTTCATCCATTAAGTTTATTGGTACATTTTAGGTATACAATATAATGACATTCATCATTGGAAAGTTGCACCTTTACATAATCCATCTTGGTTCTTATTTTTTCAAGATGCAACCATTTTCCTACAAATGTCTCAAATTTATCATTATAGCTAAGTAGTATTCTATTATATGTATACACACCACATTTTCTTTTTTTTTTCATCCATTAAGTTTATTGGTACATTTTAGGTATACAATATAATGACATTCATCATTGGAAAGTTGCATCTTTACATAATCCATCTTAGTTCTTATTTTTTCCCCATCCCCCTGCCCTCCCTTTAACCCCTCTACCCCTCCCTATTTACAAAGACATTGTTTCAATTTTTTTCTTTTCTCATATTTTTTCCTTTCTCTTCTTTCCTTTCCCCTACCCTTCCCAATTCCCCTACCCATTTAGACCTTTTCTTCCTATTTCACATTATCAATTATTCATTTTGATCCTTATTTACACTATCAGTTTCTCACACTAGAGAAACTATTCAGTATTTACACGTGTGTCCTATTTATTTCACTTAAGAGTATGTCCTCAATGTGCATCCATTTAGCTATGAATGACTCTAGTTTCCTGTTCGTTATGGCTTAGTACTCCATTTTATAAAAAAACCATATCTTCATTATCCAGTCTCCAGTAGATGGGCAATTGGGCTGTTTTCAAGCTTTAGCTATTACAAACTGTGCCGCTATAAACATGAGTGCATATATATCGCTGTGGTATGATGCTTTTAATTCTTTTTTTGTTGTTGTTTGTTTTTGGTACCGGGGATCATGCTCCAGACCTTGCACTTGCAAGGCAGGCGGCAGAACCACTGAGCTAAATTCCTGGCCTGATGCTTTTAATTCTTTTGGGAAGATACTCAGCAGAGGAATAGCTGGGTCAAATGGGACCTCTAATCCTAATTTTTTGAGGTATCTCCATATTCATTTCCCCAGTGGTTAACCAGTCTGCACTCCCACCAACACTGGAGAAGGGTTCCTTTCTTCCCACAACCCTGCCAGAATTTGTTACTGATTGACTTCTTGATAGCAGCCATTCTTTCTGGGGTGAGGTAGAATCTCAGTGTTGTTTTCATCTGTGTCTCTCAAATGACAAGTGATGCTGAATGCTTTTTGTATGTTTATTTGCTGCTTTTACTTCTTTGAGAAATGTCTGTTCCTTTCAGATGCCCATTTTTGAATTGGGTCTTTGTATTTGGGGGGTCTGATTTTTTTAAGTTCTTTATATATTCTAGATAGTAGTCCTTTGTCTGAAGAACGAACAGCTGGTAAAATTTTTTCTCACATTGTAGTTTGTCTCTTAGCTCTGTTGGTGGTTTCTCTTAAGAGTACAGAAGCTTTTAATAAGATGAGATCCCAGTTGTTGATTCTTTGTGCCAGTTCCCGTGCTACTGAGGTTCTGTTCATAACGTCTTTTCCTATGCCAATGTCTTCAAGAGTTCTACCTAACTTATCTTCCAGCAAGTTTGGTGTTTCTGTTTTAATATTTAGATCTTTAATCCACTTTGAT
>NW_004624737.1:31469481-31500356 GCF_000247695.1 Heterocephalus glaber
TAAAAGGTATAATAGGTAATGTGAAATAGGAAGAAAAGGGGCAAAGGGGAAGGGGTAGTAGGAGGGGTAGGGGAAAGGAAAGAAGGAAATAGGATATGAGAAAATGAAAAAATGGAAACAAAATCTTTGTAAATAGGGAGGGATGGAGATGTTAAAAGGAGGGCAGGGGAATGATGAAAAAATAAGAACCAAGTGAGATTATGTAAAGGTGTAAATATCCAAGGATGAATGTCATTATATTGTATACCTAAAATGTACCAATAAAATTAATTTTTAAAAAAAGAACTGTTGCTTAATAAAAACATAGGCTAATTCAAAAATGGCAAAAGGCTTGAACAGCTATTTCTCAAAAGAAGATATACCAGTGGCCAATAAGTACTTAAAACTATACAACACTAATCACTAGATAAATTCAAATCAAAATCACAAAGAGATAATACTTCACACACATTAGACCTATTGTTGGAAAGCAAAAACACAAAACATTAAGTGTTGGCAAGGCTGTGAACAAACTGGAACCCATGTATGCTGCTGGCAGGGATATAAAATAGCGCAGCCACTGTGGAAAAACAGTATGGAAGTTCCTCAAAGCATTAAACAGATTTACATATGATCCAGCAATTCAACTCTCGAGTATACACCCAGAAGAACTGAAAGAATCAAACCAGTAGCTGTACACACTTTTCATAGAAACATTATTTACAATGGCCAAAAGGGGATGCAATGTAAGTGTCCATCAACAAATGGATGGATTTGCAAAAATGGTATATACATATAATTTAATATTATTCAGCCTCAAAAAGGAAGGGAATTCTCTTTTTTTTGTACCCGGGATTGAACTCAGGACCTTGCACTTGCAAGGCAGGTACAGTGCCGCTGAGCTAAATCCCCAGCCCTGGGAATTCTTGACACATACTACAGTCAGGATGAATCTTTTTTTTTTTTCAAGATGAATTTTGAAACCATTATACTAAGGGAAGCAAGCCAGTCACAAAGACAAATCCTGCAGGATTCCATTCATTTGATGTACCTAGAGTAGTCAAATTCAGAGACAGAAAGCAGATTGATAAGTTTCCAAGAATTAAGGAAGGGAAAAATGAAAATTTTGCTTCAGTTTTGCAAGATGAAAATAGTTCTGGAAATGACGATGATGGTTGCACAATGTGACTGCCAGTGAACTGTACACTTAAAAATAGTTAAAACAGTAAATTCCAAGGGCTGGGGATTTAGCTCAGTGGTGCTGCTGCCTGCCTTGCAACCACAAGGTCCCGAGTTCAATCCTTGGTACCAAAAAAAAGTAAATTCTATGTTATGTGTAATTAACATAATTTTTAAAAAGTGACTAATGACTAGATTTAAACTGACAAAAAGTCACGCTCTCTTTATTTACATGTCTAAAGGGCAATTGTACTACAACCCACTAAACCCACTCTTGATAAAATAGCTCATATATCTCATTATTGTGATTCATAATTATTTATTGTTCTCATTAAGTGTTTGAAAGAAATCTGAGATTTAGTAATTTCCCTCTAAGGTAAACTCTTTAAAAAAAACTGACGAAAATTACAAAAGCAGAAGTCATACCTGATACAAAGCAAGAGAATGTCCATATCTTTGGAGAGGTCCTCTCGATAGAGTTCCTACATTCCATATACTGCTTTCTAAATTATAACTAAAAGCAAGAAAAGAACTTCATAAGCTAAGATTCATTTTCTTAATTTCATATGCTTTTCTTCTTGTATACAAATTCTCACTAAATTTGAAAAGAATTATAACTAATAAACTAATAATTTCATACACAATATTAGAAAGTTTTACTAAGCATTCAGTCAAGTACCAACTCTAATAAATTAGGATTCAATTCCTTAGTGGATAATTTACATGAACTGGGGTAGGACATTAGTACTAGAATTAATTTGCTTAATTGGCTTCAATCAATTAGTTAACCTAAAAAATAGTGAGCTCCTCTGTATTTTTAAGTTTGAAAAAAACAGCTTTTCTTGGAAATGAATGAAAATTCTTTCCATTTTTACAATAACCATTTGCTTTAAGTATTCATGTTTCTTCTTCACACAATTAGTTTAGCATTATATAAACTAACCAAGAAATATATTATTTCCTGTAAAAAAAATGACTTATTTACTGATAATTTTTTAAATTAAGCAAAATAAGTCCAATAGTATAAAAATAAGTTATTCTTGGATTATGGATACAAAAATAACTAATTTTTTCGACTGGTCTTACATACGAAAACAGAAGTTCTAAAGTATGGATCTCAAATGCTTAGTTAATAGCATTCCAATTGAACTAGCACTATACCCCCAAATCTTAATTTGCTAAAACATATGAGAGTATAAAACCAGGCAAGAAATAGAGTACTAACACAGGAGTATAAATAAGGAGCAAAACAGAGGACAGATTTTAGTAGTAGGAAAAATCTGTTTAAATGGGAAAAGAAATAGGAGACGGGGGAGTGAGGGGGAAGGAAAGGAAAAGAGATTTAAAGAAAAAAGAATCGAAAGATAAAAATGGAAATAGAGCTTTTGTGTATGGGAAGGGAAAGAAGGTTTGGAGGGAGGAGAGGGGAAGGAGGTCAAAAGAACTAAGATGCGTTATACACACGTACAAATCGCCGATGATGAGTGTGATCACTATGTACAGCAAACATGTACTAATAAAAAAAGTTTTTAATAAAACAAGAGTACTATTTTAAGAAGCTCACTATCAATTGTCCTATTTCTCTTTCTTCCTCCAGTTCATTAGGAAAGGTAAGAAACTGCCCCTTCACAAGACATGTGAGTTACCAAAATGGTTTTCAGCATTGCTTAACATTTCCTAGCTTAGAGTTACAAGACAGATGTGTATGATACAGATGACAAAATATAGTCAGAATATAACTTCCACAGACTCACACCACTAAATCTACCTACCTCCCAGGTATCTGCAGCCAACATAATGCTTTCCACCAAGTTACCATAAACTAGGACTCAGTACACTATTTCTGTAAAGGGCCAGACAGGAAATATTTTAGGCTTTGCCAGCCATATTGGTTTCAGTCTTCCTCTTTGTTTCATAACTCATTAAAAAAATACAAACAAAAAAAATTCTTAGTTCTCAGAACCTGGGCCCCAACTCTAGTTTGCTGATGCCTGCTATACATAACCTTTCAGCACTGGATCCCACAGCACTCCAGTAGTCCTCCTGTCTCTATCCTACATCACCATTTTCTGTCTAACTAGATAACTGTCACCAGGACGCAAACATATTTTTTAAAAACTTTTGACCTCACTCCACCTTCAAGCTACTACCCTATTCTTCACTGCCAATTTCTTTATAGTCCCCACCCATACCAATCTTTCCATTATCTTAAACTAACTCTAGTCAGTCTTTTAACCCTACCACTACAGTAAACCTGTTTTTGTTAAGTTCAACTTCCTCTTATTAAATCCATGGCCACTTTTTGGTCTTCATTTCCTTGACATAGTTAATCATCAGCATTTAGTGTTGTTAGCCACCTTTTAATCCTCATATATTCTCTTCCCTTGCCTGTGAAGACACTGCATGCTTTTGGTTTTCCTACCTCACTGGTCACTCCTTTTCAGTCCTTTCCTACTTTCTCCTCTTCTACCCAACATCCTAGTGATACAGTGTCTAAGATTCAGTTTTTGGTCTTCTCCAGCTAAAACTCATTCTAACTCAATCACTGTTTCTACCCTTCCTCTCAACCCCATATATTCTCAACAGAGTGGCCACAGTGACTCTTCTGAAATATTAGTCAAAGCATATTCAAAACCCTCCCTGACTCAAAAGATCTGTAACATCCTACATGATCTGTCTTCCTCCTCTATTATCCCTCTGATTTCATGCTTCCCTTTTATATGTTCTATACAAACAGATGGGCCTCCTTGTTGCTACTTGTATACCTTAAAAACACTCCTACCTTGAGGCATTCACTGGTCTGGCTCTTTTCTGTACCTACAGATTACAGCAGTGCCAATGGCCTGACCTCCTTCGAGTTTCTGCTTAGTCTTTACCTTTCTCATAAATAGCCCTGCTTTGTCGACTGCATTCCTAACTGTGACCCTCTTCTTTCACTCTTTTACTTACACATCCCTGCTTTACCTGCCTATGTATTTACCTATGTATGTATAAATGTGTACATATATAAATTACTTTGGTAAGCATACTCATTTTTTCATTGCCAGTTTTTCTTCACTAACTACAACAAGGAAATTTGTTACACTCACTGATATATCCCAGGTACCAAGGATATAGTAAGTGTTCAAGGCGAGCATGGTGGCACACACCTGTAATCCCAGCCCTTGCAATACCGAGGCAGGAGGATCATTGTGAGTTCAAGGCCCACCTGGGCTACATAATGAGTTCAAAGCCAGCTTGAACTACATAGTGAGACCTTGTCTCAAAAAACAAATACAAATGGGCTGGGGATTTAGCTCAGTGATGCCACTGCCTGCTTTGCAAGTACAAGGTCCTGAGTTCGATCCCCGTACCCAAAAAAACCCATAAATAAATAATAGTCATGCCTATGTTGCATGTTAATTTTCACTAATGTTAATGTGTATACATTCCGCAAGATAATTCTCTTTCTAATTTAACCAACATTAATACGGAAAACTTTTGTATTATTTACTGAATGATTATCTTAAAGTGTAACATCTACACTCCAACTAAATTCTACTTTAGGGCTATGGATGTAGCTCAGTGGCAGAGTGCATGGCTAGCATGCATGGGCTCCTTAAAAATAAATTCTACTCCAGAAGATGAATAAAGTGATCAGTGATATTATCATTTCTAAATGCTGTTTAAATATCCTTACCTATATCTGAACTACTTTCAGAATGATGAAAAAATTCTCTAACCTGAGAAAACAATAAATTTACTTCTAATCTGATGGTTCACAGTTTATAATGATATAATCTTAGACATATAAGTATAAATATGCACTTTATTTATATTTTCTAATGTCATTAATTATCTAATATACATATTCTTTTTCAATAAATCAAAAGCTTAATTTTCACAAAAAACCGAAAGTATTTTATATATACAATTACACCTCGTGCTCGCTTCAGCAGCACATATACAATTACACCTCATTCTGAAAATGTAAAAGGTGACGGGATTTCTTATGCCAAACATAGATATAAACACAGGACTTTATGTAAAGTTAATACTTTCTTACCTAGAATTTATTTATTAAAGCATCCTGGAGAGGTAAGGAAATTTCTACACAAATGTACATACAATGACAAATAATTGATCATGGATAAATTGAGTAGATATTCCCAAATGAATCCCATTTAGCAAACAGATATTATTATAAAAATAACAACTTTTGGGGCCAGGGATTTAGGTCAGTGGTTCCAGTGCCTGCCTTGCAAGCACAAGGTTCCAAGTTCGATCCCCGATACCAAAAAAAACCCAACTTTTTAACACAAGAAAATCGAATTCTAAAAATATAGGCTATGAAGATATGAAAATAAATACTTACTTTAGGACCATTTGAAAAGAACTGTAGTTAAAAGTATATCCACCAATCACCCACATAAATTTCCCATGTAAAACTGCTTTGTGTGAAGCTCGACCTACTGAAGGACTGAAGGGCTTAACATTCGGTAGAATCCAGTAAGACTCGGTAGATGGAACATTCAAAGAGCAGTCAGGACCTATTAAAAAAAGTAAACAACATACTGGATTAAACAAAACCCTTAGATTACAGAAACAAACTGCATGGAATCAAAAATTTAAGAATCTAATGTTCATCTTACTAATAAATGTAACACAAATAATAAACAGTCTAAATGTAACTTGCAAGAAAACAGTAGATACAATGCCAGGGCAGGACAATCATCAGACTTGAATAAATACCATTTTAAAAATTACTTAAATAATGTAAAATTTCAGATAAAAACTTTAGTATCCTACTAGAATATTAAAATTGAAAACAATGTATTCAAGTTCCAGTTCTGTCACTTGATAGAAAATGTGACCTTGAGTAAATCTGTTTCTATCTCCCATCCTCACGCCTTCATGTAGAAAATAGAAATAATCAATTTCTAAGGGTTGTTATAAATTTTTTTTTTAAACCATAGAGGGCTCTGAATGTGGCTCAAGGGTAAAGAACTTGCCTAGCACATATGAGGATGTAGGTTTGATCTCCAGCACCACAAACAAAACAAAAACAGTGGAAATAAAAGCATTTCCAAATTATAAGCTATTAAACAAATATAAAAATAAAGATTGGCCAGGGATTTAGGTCAGTGGTTTCGCCGCCTGCTGTGCAAGCGCAAGGACCCAAGTTCGATCCCCAGTACCAAAAAAAAAAAGTAAAGATTGTTTTTGTTAGCATCATTATGAAGAACAACCAAAATAGGAAGACTTACATGTTTTTAAAAATGAATTTATATATAATGAAAAACTGTTAATTAGTCCAGAATAATTTCAAAACTATGAAGTTCAAAACACAGCTTTATCCATACTCATGATGTTACTCATGAGACTTGCTTTCCTCACCTGTAAAATGTCAATCAGCCTAGATCAGTGTTTCTCAAACATAAGCACAGGAAGAATGTTTCTAAAGGCAAACATTTTTTCGCCAAATGTGAGGGCTCACAAATTATCTCAATTCTGATGAAACTAAAATATGCTCAAATAGTAGAAATAAACTCTTCATGCTTAAAATTCTCCTACAAGTACAAAACTAACATAACTTTGTAAATTGTCAACAAACATAAATCTAATAAAATTAACACAGGTATACTTTGTTTTACTACACTTCATTGTACTGCACTTCACAAATACTGTATTTTTTTTACAAATTGAAGATCAGCACTACGAATGAAGCCAGTTTGTGGCAGTAGCATTTTCAACCCCATGTGCTCCTCTCATGTCTCTGTGTCTCTTTTGGTAATAATTGCAATATTTCAAACTTTTCACTATTATTATTACTTCTCTTATGGTAATCTGTATTCAGTGATGTTTAATATTTCTATTATATGTCATTGTTTTGGGGTCCCATACACCACACCCATATTGATCACCAAACTTAAATGAGAAATGTTGTGTGTGTTCTAAAGGTTCTACCAACCACCATCACTCCATCTCCCTCCCTCCTTGGGCATCTCTACTCCCAGAGACACACAACATCAAAATTAAGCCAATTAGTAACCCTACAATGGCCTCTTAAATGTTTAAGTGAAAGGAATGTCTCTCACTTTAAATCAAAAGCTGGAACTGATTAACTTGAGAAAGGCATGTCAAAGCCAGGGTGGGCTGAAAGCTAGACTTATGAAAGAAACAGTCAAGTTGTGAATACAAAGGAAAAGCTCTTGAAGGAAATTAAAACTGCTGCTTGAGTGAATATACAAATGATAAGAAAGTAAAATAGCCTTATTGCTGGTATGGATAAAGTTTTAGAGGCTTGAACAGAATATCAAATAATGCTCAACTTTCCTTTAAACCAAAATTAATCCAGAGCAAGGCCTTAACTCTGTTCAATTCTATGAAGAACAGAGGTGTGGGAGCTGCAGAAGAAAAGACTGCAGCTAGCTGAGGATAGTAGATGAAGTTTAAGGAAAGAACCCATGTCTAGTAACAGTGTAAGAAGTAGCAAGTACTAATGCAGAAGCTGGTAAATTCATTGATGTAGGTGATGATACCAAACAATGGATTTTCAGTATAGATCTAATACCCTTATACTGAAAGATGTCATCTATGACTTTCATGGCTAAAAAGGAGAGAAGTCATTATCTAGCTTCAAAACCTCAAAGGATAGGTTGATTCTCTCATTAGGGGGTAATGCAGCCGTTGATTTTAAGTTTGTGCTCTTTTATCATTTCAAAAATCCTAGGGCCCTGAAGAAGTGTTTGCTTCAAAAATCCTAGAGCCTTGAAGAATTACTCTAAAATACTCTGCCTGCACTTTATAAAAGAAAAAATGAAGACGGAATAACAGCAAACTAGTTTACAACATGGTTTGCTGAATATTTTAAACCCAAGGTTGAGATCTACTGTTCAAAGAAAAAGGTTCCTTTCAAAATATCAGCCCTTTTTGAAAATATACCTAGTCATCCAAGAGCTCTGATGGATACATACAAAATCAATATTGTTTTCAGGCCCGCTAATACAACAGTCATTCTGCAGCCCAAGACTCCAGGACTAATTTCAACTTAAACTATTATTATTAAAGAAATATATTTTATAAGGTTATAGCCGCTATCAGTAGTAATTCCTCTCACTGATCTGGGCAAAGTAAATAGGAAACTTTCTGGAAAGAATTCCCCACTCAGAATGACATTAGGAATATTTGCAATTTATGGAGAGGTCAAATTATCAACATTTTTTTAAAGTTCGGAAAAAGTTGATTTCAACCCTCATGGATGATTTTGAGAGGTTAAAGACTTCATACAGTAAATAACTGCAAATGGGGTAGAAATAAAAAGAGAACTAGAATTAGAAGTGCAGCCTGAAGATGTAAGCTGAATTGGTGCAATCTCATGACAAAACTCTGAGGAACTGCTTCTTATTGATGAGCAAAGAAAAAGAAATTGTGGGGGCAGGGGCTTTGCACTGAACTACATCCCCACCCCTTTTCTCATTTCTTACTTGGAGACAGGGTCTTGCTAGTCCTCAACTGCCCAAGCTGGGCTCAACCTTGCAGTTCTCTTGACTCAGCCTCCCTGAGTGCTGGGATTACAGGCATGCACTACCACACCCAAGCAGAAAATGATTTCTAGATATGGGATCTACTCTTGCTAAAAATACTGTAAACACTGTTGAAATTATTTAGAATGTTAGATAAACTTAGTTGATAAAGCAATGCCAGAATTTGAGCAAATTGATACCAATTTAAGTTCTGTGGCTAAATGCTATTAAACAGTATCACAAAAGAGCAATCTTTCATGAAAGGAAGAGTCAATAAATACGGCAAATGCATTGATGTCTTATATGAAGAATTTGCCACACTCACCTCCACCTTCAATAAATACCACTCTGATCAGTCAGCAGAAATCAACATCAAGGCAAGACCCTCTACCAGAAAAAAAGATTACAACTCTCTAAAGGTTCACATGATCGGTAGCATTTTTCACCAATAAAGTATTTTTAATTAAGGTAACTACATTTTTAGATATAATGCTATTGCACATTTAACAGACTACATATAATATAATCATAACTTTTAAGTACACTGGAAAACCAAAACATTAGTGTGACTCACTTTATTATAATATTCACTTTACTGTATAGCCTAGGACCGAACCTGCAATAACTTCAAGGTACACCCACTTAATATGATGTCTGGTTTCTGCTCCATCTAAATAACTGGTCCCAAGTTAAAAGTAAAACTAATCCTGTTACAATACCTTTTCTTTACAAAAGTTTAGCAAACCTATATTATTTTGACAACATAATTCTCTCAATATTTTTTTCCTCTACTTTTTACAAACATTTAAATTCATATAATACAGCATATATTTATCCCTCATTTGTTACAAAAGTGTTAAGATATTTAGTTGTATTCTTTTTAGCCTACATAATAAAAGAGATCTCTTGATCCCAACCTAATAGTTAATACAGATGCTGGCATTGCAATCAAGTAGCTGAAAATTTTTTGATTATCATTGAATCACAAAATGTTTAAACTTCCAAGCATATTCCAATTGAGAAATATTTGGTCATACAGTTTTCACTTATTCATTCATCTTCAAGATTGTTTTCAATGCCTACATTATATTGGTCTGTATTTTTCAGGGAAGAACTAGAAAGTATCTTAGATTAAATCTTCAATGAAAAGATAATCTTTTTAAATCAGATATGGAAAACTATGATTTCTGAGTAAAGACTAGAAACTAATCCTTGGTGAAGGAATCTATTTCTTTAAAAAAGAAATTTTAACTATAATTCTAAATCATTTAGAAATCATTTAACTCTAATTCTACCTCACTGCTTATCTGTGGAAATAGTTTCATTAAAACACAGCCATTCACATTCAGGTAAGTATTGTCTATAGCTGCTTTTGCACTAAAACAGCAGTTAGGTAGCTGCAACAGAGACCAGATGACTTTTAAAGTCAAAAATACTTACTAACCGGTCCTTTCTGAAACAGTTCACTAGCATCTAACTGAAGAGAAATTAGATCACAAATATAACTACATTATAAAATATTAGCATTATATTAGGCATTACTTCTAAGCACAATATCTATTAGTATCAACTTTTTATTTTGAGATTGAGATTATCTTAAATGGGCTCTAAATGTAATTACAGGTGTTCCAATAAAAGAGGGATATCTGACTACAGAAGAAGAAAGCAATGTGACCAATGATGCTACATTGTTGGACTGAAAGATGGAGTCACAGACAAGGGGCCTAAGAATGTTGGGAATGCAGCTCTAGGAGCTGGAGTAGTCAAAGAAATAAATTCTCTCCTTCAGCCTTCAGAGGAAGTGAGGCCCCGCCATGACCTTGATTTTGGTCCAATGAAACTGCTTTCAGACTTCTAATCTCCAGAATAGTAAGAGATTAATAAGTGTATGTTCTTATAAGAAAACAAATTTGTGGGCTGGGGATTTAGCTCAGTGGTTCCACTGCCTGCCTCGCAAGCGCATGGTCCCGAGTTCGATCCCTAGTACCAAAAAAAAAGAAAGAAAACAAATTTGTGGTAATCTGTTACAGCATTTAAAGGAAACTAATACTAGTAATTTAATTAATTTCAACAAAGTACTGTTATTTAATACAGAAAATGGTATTCTAGAAATACTTTAAATTCTACTTTGTAATATAAAGTACCTAATTTTCTACACAAAAGAAAATAGCAATCAAAATTTCTTCCTGTTACTAGTTATGTAATTCCCAACAATGAGGTATTAGAAGGAATGGTCTATAGACAAACTCTCCAGATTGTCTTTATCATATTCTAAATTAATAGGTTTAAAAGTATAATAAGTTTTATAAATATAATTTAAAAGTTTAAGGAAATTAAATGTCTTGTTTTTAGTATTCTGTAAGCAGTGATTAAAAATATAAAATAATAAACTAAGTATTAATTTAACTAGTTAAATAACTATAATTTTACTAATATTCAATAACTATAGTCTTTGTACATGTAAAGACTTCCCTATTGATTAAAAATCTAATATTGATATCTATATTAATGGTCAGTCAAGATTCTTTTAATAAAAATAGGTACATGAAAAATTTTCTATCACTTCAGAATCTGGTCCCTCATGCAACATCCCAGAACAAATTCTATTAATCAATATGGGAATGGCCTCAAGCTAGCATATCTAAGCTAAAATAAACTAACAAAAAGGTACAATAAACTAATACACATAATAATGAATTTTCATGAAGATTTAATATGGTAAAGATGTAATATGCTACCTTCTCTACATACTAAGTTTAATAATTCAAAAAGCATAAATTAATTTCTAATGTTCTAATGTTAAGCACTAAGGGACAGGCTACCAAGAGTCAGATTTTTGAGAAGAAAAGGCTATTCTATAATCTTAAGAGTAAAATTATACTCTGATCCCACTCAAATTTATGTCTCTAGCCCCACAATCTCTCATGAATTCAAGCTTGACATTTCCACCTGGATGTGTAATAATCATCCCAAACTTAGCATGTTCAAAATGAAAACCTTAGGGTTGAGGGTATAGCCTTCTCAATAAGAACCAACTTGACCATTTTATTTAAAACTTAATCTTCAAATCTATCCATCCCTCTTTTTGTGTTCTACTTTAGTTTTCTATTGTGCTTATCACCTTCTAACATATTATATGTTTATTTATGGTCTGTCTCTTCTAGCTTAAATATAAATTCCATTAAGATCTTCATCTTCTTTGTTCTATAAAGTATCCCCAGGACTTATCAGTGCCTAGAACTTAACAGAAGTTTACAAAATTGCTCCATTCATGAGTAAACAAAACCAAAAGAATTCATGAATAAATGTTGCATCATATACATTCTTAGTGCTACTTTCTGTTTGATCAATTTTTCAAGTAGCTTAAGAATAAAAATTTTATTGGCTCTTACAAAAAGTCAGATCTGCTATGTTTGTCAGGTTGGAAAAATTTAATCAAATTTATAACCTGTCACTTATCTCTGTACAACATTAAATAAAATATTAAAACCATGTTCATTACTATTAAATTTCTAAAGGGAAATGTAAGCTACTTTGTGAATTTCTTCCAACCGTCCTATAAACACATGTATATCTATATATTATTCTAAAAAAAGTAATTACATCCTGATATTTTATATGACTAAACCAAAAATACTGAGTGTAAAATATGAGTTTAAAGGATTCTGCATTTTTTAAATTGAAAAAAATTATCAAATTTTTACAACTTGAATAAACATAGTTTAAGTGCTTTTTCTAGTAGTAAATACTGCCACCCAAAGGCAAATGTTAAAATCTAAAGCCAAAGGACTGAAAAAAATGATCAAGAATCTAAGAACCAAAACTTGAATAAAAAAAAAATTTAATGCTCAAATTCAACTATTTATCTCAATATTTAAAATTAGGTTTTATGCATCAAATAAATTACATAATTTATTGCAGTATTACTCTTCCAAAATATCTATAACTAAATGTCCATTTATTATTTGACTAGCCAATTAACACATGTCCAATTTATTCAATTACACAAAAAAAACCGAAATGGGAATGCCTACTACATATCAGAGGACAAATTAATTTTTTCCTACTATATTAATTTCTGGGTACAAAAAGTTGATCCAAATATCATTCTTAACTCCATAAAGTTTATATTCAAGGAGAAAAAACAAGGAAAAATCACACCAACACAACTTAAATTGTAGCAAGTTCTATAATTAAAAAGGTAGAGTCAGTCCTGTGACAGCAGCAGAATCTAATCTTAGAACATTAATGGGATGAGGATATTGCAGGAAGAAGTTCAAAAACAACAAAGGTCTTGAAATAGGGACAAAAGGTAAAAATAAAATATGAATTTAAATAAAGATCAGAAGTAATGTACAACAAAACTATAAAATTAGATATCTTAGATATTTAGAGCCTATCTTTTAATCAACATTAAAACCAACTTTAAAAAAAAAAACAAGCCTATTTCAATCTTATATGACAACTATGCCTAAATTGAAATGAAAAGGAAGAATGAAAGCACAAAAACTGTTTAAGAGGATTAAAAACATTACAAAGATTAAAGACTAGAACTGAACAGGAACAGGGACAATTTGATAATGGTTAAGCAATGGTCTTATATATAAAAGATGGTAAACTGTATTGCATCTCTACATAACAGGAAAAATTTTTGTTGTAATGAATTAGGATAGAAATCATATCCTTGAAGCCTGCTTGTTATCCTATTTATCTGTCTATTCCCAGTATCTATTCCACATTGCAATGTTTTTTGGAGTAAACAAGAGAAAACTAGCCCATTCCTTGTCAGTTATGGCAACTATCCATACTGTTAAATTAATTTATTTTGATTTTTTTTACTTGTTCAGGGATCCTAATCATTTAAACTTCTTTCCTAAGAAAAATTCTTATTGTGTGAATTTTGTTCAGAAACAAGTTAAATTCTACATTTCTATCCCTCAAAGTATGGACGAAATGTAGCTTTAGCCAAGCAGCTGCTACTAAGCAAGACTTTGAATCTTCAGAAGTGATGCAAAAATGTGGAAGCCATTTGGAATTCTTACCATCCATGTCTGCAGTACACAGTATCAACTGTAAAGATGCCATTGCTTGTATTCTGGGGTCAAGTGGCAGTGACAGGAATATTTTAATCAAACTTTTCTAGGGCTTCATCTTTGCTATGGATCTAGCCTTTGTAACTTCCTTTTTCCAGCCCTCCTAGCTCACTTGTAAGCTACTCAATATCCTTTTGGATTAGTTAAGGAACAGGTTAATAGCACCAAAAATAAATTGCTGCAGTAAGGTAAAAATGAATTTCTCCCTCATGAAACATTCTAGAGATGAAGGGGCCAGTGCTATTGGTTATATAGTTGTTGCCATTTGCCAGCCAGTAGAAAAGATCTGAGTGATTTAATATTTGCATACAGCATTTCCATCATATACTACTGACTTAAACTTGGTATCACAGCCAGGCTAGCTGCAAGGCAGACAGATTTGGTATATAGCATAAGGCATGTGCTGTGCTAAAGCTCACTGAATTCTATTTCCAAAAGGAAAGAAAGAATGAATGTTGAGTGATAGTGGTCTCCTCCATACTTTCTAATAACTTCCTTTTCTGCTCAAGTAAGCCAGAACTACTCCTGATGATTGCAACCAAATACCCCAGTGATTCAGAAAGTTACATGGAAGATAGAAACCTGGAGCCACTCTAAGGGAGTTGGTGGGTGAACACCATATCTTGGAGTTCACTTTGAAAACTACTGTTCTACTGTATTCTTTATATATGAATATAAATTCAATTTATATTTTGTTTTTGATGTCTTTTTAAAGTCCTCATTCATGTCCTTGTTTGAGAGATCACTGCTTTTTAAAGTTGCCCTTTTCTTTCAGGTGACTTACTCAAATAAATTTTATTAAATGAAAAATACCAGAAGCAACCAAGAGGTTATTCAGTACCTGAATAAATGAAGTGTGGCATATCTATACAATGGAGTATTATCCAGTTCTAAGAGGAAATTAGTTATCAAGCTATAAAATGACATGGAAGAAATTTAAGCACTTACTGCTGAGTAAAAGAACCTAGTTACAAAAAGCTACAGACTACCATTCCAACTACGGTCATGCACCACATATTGACTTTTCTGTCAACTGACCACATATACAATTATGGTACCTTTATATCACCTAGTAACATTGTAGCTGTTTTAATCTATGAAAGTACACACTATGATGCTCATACAACAAAACTGGCTACCAACACATTTCTCAGAATATATCCCCATTGTTAATCAGTACATGACTATATACAACGTTTGGAGAAAGGTAACACTATGGAGACAGTAAAAAGATCAATGGTAACCAGGGGTTCAAGAAAGAAAAAAAAACACAGAGCACAAGAGATTTTTAGCTTAGAGAAACTATTCTGTATGATACTATAATGATGGATACATATCATCATGTATTTGTCCAAACTCACTGAATGTACAACATCAACAGTGAGCTCTAAAATAAAAAAAAAGTGAGCTCTAATGTAAACTACAACTTAGGATAATAATAATGTACTCATATCAGTTCATCAACTTTGACAAATGCACCACTCTGGTAGGAGATGTTGATAATGAGGGAGGCTCTGCATGTGTAGGGGCAAAAGTTACTGCACCTTCTGCTCAATTTTGCTTTGAACCTAAAAGAGCTATCAAAAACAAGGTCTACTTTTTTTAAAAGTCAGAGAAGCAGATGAATCTATACAAGCATCTATCCTTTTAGTAATCTACTTCATTTGTGTAGTTCACTATCTTTGCCAAGTATTAATGATGAAAAAAATTAAACATTACACAAGAAACCTGTGTGCTTTTCAAAATGTTACATGTAGCATTTTTATATTCCTTATTTCACTGTTTTAAAAAGTTCTTTCCACAGGAAAAGAGTGGAGAGTGGCTTTAATGGTGCCATCTATCCTTAAAATATACTCCTATATAACTTGAAAAAGTGTCACAAACAGTAAAAAAGATGAAAGCAGATAATTATTAAGAAAGAATTAGATAAGAAAGCTAGGGGGGAAATACAGTGATGGCTGGGCAGAAGTCTTTTTTTTTTTTTTTCTCGGTACCAGGGATCGAACTCGGGTCCTTGCGCTGCGAGGCAGGCGCCAGAACCACTGAGCCGCCGCCTGCTGCGCAAGCGCAAGGACCCGAGTTCGATCTCCAGTACCAAAAAGTAAATAAATAAATAAATAAATCAATCAATCAATCAATCCCCGGCCCTGAGCAGAAGTCATAAACAAGATGTTATATAGAAAAACTAAAGAAAACCATGGCACACAAAACCCACGTGAGAGAAGTACAAAGGAAATGTCAGGAAGGAAATCTAAGATTTAACATGCAATTAGGCTTTTCCTCCATGTACTGTTAATAAAACCCCAATTCCCAGAGGATGATGTTCAGTCTTAAAATATAAATATTTAGGCATAGAGCCAAACAGAGTAAGTTAACCAACATCAAAAGACAAAATACAATGGAGTTAAAATTATTTTAACCTAAAGTATACATTCCAAATAACACATTATATAAAACTACCAGGTGTTGAGACACATAAGGATTGTCTATGCAGCCCTCATTGTCTAGTTCTTTTATCATTTTCCATTTGTCCTAGAAGCAAATCCCTCTAGTCTCCTTTTTACCTCACTGAATTTTTGCAATCTATATATTAGAAATAAAAAATCATTTTCCTTTAATGATTTTGATTATACTACCTACTTTTACCTTTACTTCCTTAAGTCTGAAGCAGTACTGGGTTTGAAGTTCAAAGTAAACAGCCTATACACTGGCTTGAAAAGAGCATTCCACCAAGCCTTCTCCCCTCCAAGTAGTCCTATCTAGAGGTCAATTCCCTAGTTATTAAGATTCAATAATAGTATAAAATTGGTCTGAATTCTGTAGAATGCTTTTATCATTTATAAAGCACTGTCACATTATTCCCATTTCAAATATGTGTATTTTGACTACTGAGATCATAGCTTTGTTTCGAAAGGAAACAGACCAAGTCTTGGCTTCCCCATTTTGAACTGGGTCTGTATTACACGACTCTTGGAAAAAGCGAGCATTTCAAAGGACCAAGGGACTAAAGAACAGAAGAAGGACAGAGGCGTTTGTAGGAAATCATATACAACTGTACCCTTTTGCTTCCAAGACTACTGAAATGAGACAGGAGTTGAAGACCAGTTTGAAAAACGCTGTATGTATGAGCTACACATTTCTATTTCTCAGGCCTTAGTTCAAATTAATATTGGTGTACTCTTTTCCTTATAGAAAAGGAAGTTATTTTACTTTCAAGGCTGAAATAGAGAAAAATCTCAAGATACATTTTGGGGGAAGAAAAGTCAGAAATGATTAAAACAGCCATATAAAACACATCCCCATAATTAAAGAACACTTAGAAATTTGTGTCTCTCATAATCATGATAAGCAATCAAATTCAATTTAAAAGAAATAATTGATACTTTGTGGGGCTGATATATCTAGTATTCTTTAACTATGTAACTTGGACTTAAAATAAGCATAATTTATATAAAACCTAACAATAATTTCTCTAAGAAAAGTATTCAGAATTAGTAACACTTAAATGTCATCCCAAGAGTGATGAATACACTACATGAAGAGCACATTCCTTTGGTTTTTATTTAGGAAGCATTGCTAGTATTTCTACATTGTGTTTTAACAAGTCGTATTCATGGTACCTTTGGGCAATGTAATTAGTGAATCAAAGTTCCCTCTATCAACAGGATTAATACTTTGGAACAAAGAAAACCTTTTAATATGTAAATATGAATAGCAATAGGTAGGCTCTGGTTGTACAGGTGTATCAATAACCATACCTATCACTTAATTCTATAATGACAAAATTTATTATTTTTATGCCTAGATGCTTAAGTAAACCAGAATGCTTCAGTATAATCTAAAGTGAATTTTCATAATAGATATTTATAAAAATTGTTTAGAATTATTTCCTAAGAACCTTACTTTTACAATAGGCAGCTAATAAATATTTACCTTCAAAATACTTTCTGAAATAGTCTCTGGTCCTTTAAAAATAGCCACAAGGGGTCAGCCTTTCCTAAGGAGTAAGTTTAATATAATGTACTACCTTGTGAGAAAAGCATTTATTTCTACAATACAATATTTACATTACTCATTATAAGTCAAATTTGAATGCATCACATGTTAAATCCAGGGAGGTCATCAAATCTTTGGACATTCCACCAAAAAATTACAGAACACCATAATGATCACACAACTACAATTTTCAAATTTTCAAATAAAACTTCATTTAATCTTCAATACAATACAGCATGCAGACAAAACCATCACCATCCTATTTGTGAGGATGAAGGTTATTAAGAACATTCTAAAAATAAAAACAAGCATTTGTGATGAGTGTACAAAGTAAAAACAAATGAAAGTAAAATTTGTATTATTAGATACATGAATCAATGTTTCAAAATCTATTACACACTACTTGCTTACCTTGCCAACTGTCATTGCAGACACACAGTTTTTCTCCTGTTAAGTCACAGTAGCCATGATCCGGACTGCCACAATTGGCTTTACAGTAAGGAATATCACAAGCTTCACCCTTCCAATATTTATCACATTCACAATATACTTGACTTGGAACAGAGATACTAGTTGTACACTTCCCATGACCAGAGCAATTATTAGGACAAGAATTGATTCTGCAAAATATAATTCATATATATTCAAGTGCGAGACAATTGGAAAAAAATTGGTTGACACAGTGTAAACTATAACTTGTGTACTGTCTTATGTGCTTATTAATACAATTACTACAATGTCACTACAGTCCTTTACTCTGTACTCTTTTACTCTTATGCAATTCAGTTAGTATTTATTTGCAATTAGTTTTAGTTCAGTAAGTTTAATTTGCTTCCAAGACTCTGAACATCCAAGGATTATACATGTAACAGCTGTAGGATCTGTACAGTTCTAAGCACATTTGTAAAGACATAAGTACAAAGGTTTTGAATATATATTGTACAGAAAATAAATTTATGAATACTTGAAACCATATGAGAAGCAAAGATACAACTTAGTTATATAATTTTTGAAGAACCTACCATCTATACACTCTTCTGAAAGAGAAGGGATCTTTACCACATTTTATTTAAAGGCTCTTCAATTGATTATATTCCTATATATTATTCCTCCTCCCATACATATTTGGATACATTATAGGATAAAGAAGTCCTATAACAAATTGCTGATTCAGAGATATTCAGACTATTTTATATCTGTTGAAAATTCTCTACTTATTAATTTCTAACTTCATGAAGAAAGGAAAAAAGGAATGTGTAGAGTTCTTCTGTGGCCATTCCTATGAAAGTATCTGGAAGTATCCCTGGTTACTTCACTTCACCTCTAGTCTCCTACATATAAAAATTTCTTATAGAAAGTGTCAGACATGAAAATTTTTTTCTTAATTTAGAGGAGACAATATATAGTCATATTCTTTACTTCCTAAGCTTTTAATTTTCTAAACTTTTAATTATAAAATGGAAAACATATTCACTCACAGAACTGACTTAAAGGGAATTAAATGACATAAAGTATATATAGCATCCAGGGCAGTCCCAGAAAGAGAGGACTACCAAAGCTCAGTTCCCATGCTCCTCTTCAAATTACAAATAAAATACTGTAGAGCAAAGAAAGGTAATTGAAAAGCACCTACAATTCCATAAACCTACTGCTATCAGTAAAACTACACTACTTTGTGTCAGTTTACTTAATAATTTGCCAATAAACCATTTTAAATTTTGTAAAAATTTTCCAACCAAACTTAATTTACTAAAATAACATTTTAAGACTTAGAAATTACCTTAACAAAGGCTTAGATAGCATTCTGTGGTGTATTGAAGATTTTAGGTCACTTAGGAAGGGATCTTATATAATTCAAAATTTAACATGTTTGAATTTAACATGTTTGAATTTAACACATATTGAATTTATAAGATATCCCTAAAAACAAACAATAAACTCTTTAAGTCAAGTTACAAAAATCTATTACTGTATAAGACGTTTTTCTAAAACCCACCAGTAAACTTTTACATCTAGGTATATAAATCTATTACAATATAGGTTTTTTTAAATACTTACGAATAGAAAATGTTGAAACCAGTTAGATTGTATGCAGCATCACTAAAAAAGTGTAACAGTGCATAACCAGATGTTGTAACAACTTCAGGCACAGTTTCATTTCCCCTTACTTCAGGGACTATCAAACCACTAAAAGAGAGCAAAATTGAACACCGAGTAGATCCATTATATACATATGAGCATTAATCACATAAAATTAGTAAAAAAAAATTATCAGAATCATTAAACATATACATTAAAACAGATAACTAGAAGATTAAATGTAAAATTAATCCATAATTACCCATTTCTACCCAATTAGATCTACTACTACTGCCAACACACATCTGCTCTGATGTTACCCTCCTTTTACCACCATTTGGACTACAATGTCCAATTTTCCCTTTTATCCTGCTATCCATTTTGCCATAATACTACAGGGTGGTCTTTTACTTAAATCATATATAAAGCTTCACTCCCAGCTACCATGCCACTTTTACAAGTGATCTATAACTTTACCTTTTTCCCAATAATTGCAAATTCCAATGAAGCTAGAAGGAATGCTCCACACCAACTACATGATTACAATGAAATTCTAGTTAAAACTGTACATTGCCAATACACTAAATCTAAGTGCTTCAAGGTAATTTTAAAATGTATACTTTTTATACTTCTTTAAAAATGTTGAGTATTTACATAAATTGTACTGATAACTATTCCAAAACAAAATATTGTTCGCCTAGATCTATTTGCACACACACATAAAAATTAATTTGGGTTGGGGGTCAGTTATACATATACAAAAGCACAAATTATAGGCAACTAGTACTTCTCCTTTTTTAACCTATTTGTTCTTAGAAAAAAATACATATCTTCACTTAGTGATATCATACTACTCCCTCTAAATTTGTAAAAACGTGATAGGAGAAAGAAAAGAAGCTGCTAACAAACAAATTACACAATTCAAATATTCAATTCCTTCACACCAAGTTTATGTTTAGGCACCACTAGGAATTGAATTCCCTCATTCAAATCATACTTGAAAAATGATATATTATAGTGAAATAATTTATTTTCAAACACAAAAAGTAATCAACTCAATGTGTTAGTTATTATTATTACACCAACTATTTTATGATTGTAAGTGAAAAAGATTTTTTTATTTATATATTTATTGGTACATTTTAGGTATACATTTACATTTATCATTGGGTGCTTGTACCTGTACATGATGTATCTTGGTTCTTATTTTTTCCCCATTCCCTGTGCACCCTTCCCTGTTTACATAAACTGTTTCCTTTTTTTTTTTCTCATGATTTTTCCTTTCCCTTCTTTCCTTTCCCCTTCCCCTCCCGCCACCCCTACCCCTTTGGACCTTTTCCTATTTCAAATTATCAATTATTCATTTTAATCATTTTAATCCTTATTTACACTTTCAGTTTCTCACACTAGAGAAACTATTTGGTATTTACACATGTGTATCTTACTTATTTCACTTAAGAGTATGGCCTCGATATGAATCCATTTAGCTATAAATGACTCTAGTTTCTCGTTCTTTATGGCTGAGTAGTACTCCATTTTATTTTAAAAAACCACATTTTCTTTATCCAGTTTCCAGTTGATGGGCACTTGGGTTGAAGCTTTAGCTATTACAAACTGTGCCACTATAAACACAGGTGTACATATATCGCTGTGGTATGATTCTTTTAATTCTTTGGGGGAAGATACCCAGCAGGGGAACAGCTGGGTCAAATGGGACCTCTAGTCCTAGTTCTTTGAGGTATCTCCATACTGATTTCCACAGTGGTTGCACCAGTCTGCACTCCCACCAACAATGGAGAAGGGTTCCTTTCTCTCCACACCCCTGACAGCATTTGTTATTGGTTGATTTCTTGATAGCAGCCATTCTTTGTGGGGTTAATATCACTCAGTTACATGTACATATAGATGCTTCATGATAGTGAGATTACATCAAAATGAATACATTGATAAAAATAATATTCCCAGGTTTCTGTAATAGATATAGCTAGCCTCTGAGACAGAAAAAAAGAACAGATTTATTTGTTTATGTTTTAGAAGCAATAAACAAAAAAGGCTTTGCATTTATTACATAACATACCAATTGGACCAATCCAAATTGCAATACAAGCCATGTAGTAAAATAATATGTTTGTATGTAAAAACAAAAAACAATCATCTTAAAGTTATTAAAGAGCTAATATCTAAGGTTAGCATAGGCAATGAGGCAACTTCTCTTATGAGCATATGCTTATTCCAAAACTGCATGAGACTGGAAGAGCTAAGAAACTTGAGGGCTTTGGGAGAGCAGATTTCAAAAGTTTTACAACGGGCCAGGGATTTAGCTCAGCGGTTCCACCACCTGCCTCGCAAGTGCAAGGTCCCAAGTTTGATCCCCAGTACTAAAAAAAAAACCACTATGTTGTAAAACTACACTGGATAATACAACAGTTTTACAAAACTAGGGAAACAAAAAGGGGAATCCAGGATCCTCATTTTGAATTGGAACTCCAAAAACTAGGAGGGGAAGAAAGTGAACTAGTTTCAGTCAAGGCCTCTGAAGGATTATACTTCAGCTGAGGCATGAATCATCATAACAGAATCTGGACTGAGTTGACAATGAACTGCTAGTGTTCCCATCTACTCTCTTGAGGTCTCGAATTACTGCTCCATATGACTATTCCAAATGCAATATGAAGCATGATTGTCCAGCACACAGAAAAAATTTTCTTCATTCCAGACCATCCTCCACACTCCTACAAGATAAAGTTCAATTCCTTTTGTGTAGTGGAAGCACTATTACAGTGACTGAAAAGGTCTAGAATTATATAACATGGACTCATCATACTCTGATTCTACCACTTCCCAGACAGGTAATTTGGGGCCTCTCAGAGTAACTTTGTATGCCTTCATCTTCCATTTATAAAAAAGCACTAATACTATCTATCTAAAGGTCACTGTGAGAATTAAATGAAATGATGAATAAAAAGAACTCTTGCACAATACTAGCACAAAATGATCAATGAGTAGATGTTACTGATTGCTGTTTACTGGATAATCTGGCTTCTCTGTGTCCCTTCACGTGTCCCTTCACGTGTCCCATGATCAAGTTACTCAAAGCTACTATTATCCTAAAATACAATAGCCTTTAATCTCACTGTATAACTGCCATGGCAAAATGGAATTGTCTTCCTTCAGATTTTTTTCTTCAGAGATAAGCAGCTTCTCCAAATTTTCTCAGGCCTAAAGCATAATAAACTGCCACCCCTACCTCTCCGCAACTCAGAAGAATGGACAGAATATGCCGATGCTGACATTAGAAGGACAAAGTTCAGGTTCATTTCCACATGGACAGAAAGGAGATGTCTGAGTCTGGGAAGGGATGGAAAAAGTCTGCACATGTCTATCATCTCACTGTAATCCCTCCCCACTGTTCCTTGCCCATAAAATACCCTAACATACCTATATAGAGGAAGGTGATGATTCAGGTAATGAGGCCCCTCTGTCTCCTCACATCTATCTTTGAATACATCCTTACTTGTTACCAAAATAAATGGCCTCCTTTGATTTGGTCAGCAGCGAGCAAATGAACCTGAGCATGTAGATCTAAGTGGCTGGTAGCATCTATACCTTTGTATGCATGTTTTCTCTACCAAGAATATCCTGTCTGGCCCTGTACTTTGCCTGTCATTCTTCTACTCATGATAAAATTCACCATGAAGGATCAGTTACTTCCTCTGAAATGATATAACCCTGTTTCATAACCTGATTATAATACTTACTATGTGTGAGAAGCCTGTTTTCATGTACTTATTGTGCATAACTATTATGTATGAAAGAATCCTTTGTCCTTAGTTCCTGGACTGTAGCCTTTCAATCCTTAGAATTCCCCCAGTGATAAGGTGTCTGTGAAAAGTTATGCCAATGAGGTGACTGATAATTGGCTCCTAGTTAATCTAAGATTTAATAAAAAAGCATTTTCAAATGGGGGACAGCCACACTAGCAAGACCAACCATGTGATTAAGAAGTTCGGGACCACACTGTATCAGCCTGACTTCTGAAGAGAGGAGAAAGGCTGAGGAGCTTCTAGATCTGCATTCAACCTCATGCTTCATGACCAATAATTTAACCAATCAAGTATATATAATGAAACCTCAATAAAAACTAAAACTAAAGTAAGCTTCCTGGTTGGTGATATAAACTGATACTCTGGGTGGTTACCACATCTTGAGGAAACAAAGTTTTGCATTTGTAATCCTTCTAGGTCTTTTTTAAATGCCTGTCTTTATTGGCTAGTGTCTAACCTTCACAATAAAACTATAGTCAGAAGGGCCGGGGATTTAGCTCAGTGGTTCTGCCGCCTGCCCCGCAAGCACAAGGACCCGAGTTCAATCCCTGGTACCAAAAAAAAAAAAAGAAAAAAAGAAAACTATAGTCAGAAGTATAGCACTTTACTGAGTGCCATGAGTCATTCTAGCAAATTATTAAAGTTTAGGGAAGAGTGGGACCCCTCCCCAAATTTGTAACCAGATGATCAAAGTGAAGGTAGAAATCTCCAAAACTTGTAACTAGTGTCTGAAGTAATGGCAATCTGTGAAGGTCTTACTCTAGGAAGTTAGAATCAACTCCAGGTAGTTGATGTTTGAACTCATTCCAGTGACCTATGCCTTATTTCTTACAATATCCTCCAGGCTTATATAGTCTCTGAATTGAGTAGGTTATCAAATATTTGAGGATGTAGCTCACACCAAGAGTGCTTGTATAGAATGCAAAATGCCCTGGGTTCAATCCTTAATACCATTAAAAACAAAAAAGAAAGAAAAAAGAGAAAGTAGGTTTGTTGACCAATAAATACTTATACAACTGGTGTAACATAGTTAGAATTTTATTCATAGCAAAATGAAGCTAAAAGAGTAATAGGCTTTCAAATCAAGAGATTAAGATTGAAATTCTAATTTTGCCTCTACCACCTATTAGAAGTAAATAATTTCTGAGTTGCAATTTTCTCAATTGTAAAATGGGGATGATAGTATTCCCACAAGATCTCTGTGAGGATCAGATGACATTTCATATGTTCGTGGTGGGGTTGAATATACATGACTGTCCCATTAGGTAGCTTGTACCACCCAATGGGACTATCCTATGCTACCCGATAAGACAGTTATGCCTGTACCACAGGTGATTCAAACTGCCTGATGGGACAGTCACGCATGTACCACGGGTGGTTCAAGCGAGCGGGAATGGGTTAAATTGCCCAACACAATGCCTAGCATCAGTGGATATTTAATATACATGAGTTTTCCATCTCTCATAGGACAACAGGAACATTTTCTAATGAAAATTCCTACTGCTATTTTCACAGACACATACTAACCCCATCCTGATAATTATAAAGGATTTCCTTTTTTTGGTACCAGGGATCGAACTCTGGTCCCTGTGCTTGCGCAGCAGGCGGGGAAACCACCGAACTAAATCCCCGGCCCCATAAAAGATTTCTTTAAGTAACAGGAAAGAATTGGTGAGAATGTTAATGATCAGTATTAATTAATACAAAGTCGTAAGATTACTAGAAAAATAAGTGAAAAGGTACACATCTAAATGATGGTCAGTTAATAGAGTCATAAAATGAGTAATGATACAAAATTATGTTTAAATTCCTAAAAATAAATGTGTGAATCCAGGATCTTATCTAGTTGTCATGATGAGTTATCTTACAACATGATTATTCACAAGCTTCTACTCCATTTTGTATTTACTGTCCTTAGACACAGTACTACCTGGAACTATCCTTTTTATAATGTGCAAACAACTCAAAAAAGAAGTTCTGAAAATATTTTCAGCAATAGCAATATCATAGGATAAGTATTTAAGCTACAAGTTCACTTAGAAATAGTGATTTGGAAATAGAAATTCTTGCATATTTGCCCCAAAAAATGATAACTCACACTCCTGATAAGAGTATTTGCACATAAACAGTAAAAAAGAAAATTTAAAATAAATAATTTTATGGGAACAATAACCTTTTTGTTTTGCTTTGGTTTTTGGTTTTTGGTTTTTGGTTTTGGGGGTTTTTTGGTGCTGGGGATTGAACTCAGGACCTTGCGCCTGCAAAGCAGGCGGTGGAACCACTGAGCTAAATCCCCAGCCCTTTTAATTATATGTGAATTTTCAACAATAAGAAGATGTGAGAGATACATTACATACATAAGAAAAGTAAAAGAATATATAGTCAGTATCTGGTTAACAATCATGTTAAGATGCATTCTTAGCAAAGTGAAATACAAATACAGTCTTTTAAATCAAGAGATTAGAGTTGATACCTATACTACGTCTTCATATGTTTTTCTATGTCCAATATATTTTTCTCCTACTCATAGAACTTTTATAATAATCTCTACATACATACATATAAAATGTTTATAAATAGCTAAAATGCTATAATTTTAAAATTAGTAGACTATTTGAGTATTAACAATAAAATACCTTAAAGCAACCAAAACTCACACATTTTGAGAACTGGGAGAAGTACCTCCTTTACTAAAGAAATACACAAAGCATAACTTAAACCATTTTGTAGAATTTTAAATTTCATCATTTCACTAAAATAAAAAGACATACTTTTGTGTATTTTTTTCTAGGACTGAGCTGTAGCTCAATAGTAGAGTGATCGCTGAGAATGCATCTGGGTTTAATTCCCAGTTCCACAAAAAAAGCCTTTGTTTCTCAGTTAGAACTCACTAATCTACCAAAATATAGAGTTCTTAAAATACATTCAAACCACTTTAAAAGAATAAATTCAACACAGTGAGAATGCAGAATATTTATAAAGAAATTTATAGTTCCAATAGAGTATAATACTATGCAAATCAGTATCTACATTATTGAATATATACTTAAATTGACAGTACACAACAAACATATTATAATAATCTTTGAAACTTAGTCATTAATGTCTAAACAATATTTGAATATAGATCAATTCAAATTAACAAATTATGCAGTTACTTACCTTTTCACAACTGACTATAAGTTTATTAAATAAATATACTCACCTAAGTACAGCTATTAAAGGTGCATATATTGAATCTCCATCATAAACATACATATGATCCCAGCTACATTCTGTAGCAAAATGATTGAATCTTAATCTTAACACTGCATTTGGACTGAAAAAAATTAACACATATTTTAAATTACTATATAACACACAAAACACAGTGTGAAGAAATTTTAGTGTTTTATTACAAATCTATTTTATATATAATTTTTCTACAAATCCTTAAATCACCAGACTAGATTAATAAACCATCACATATAACTTATAAAAAATGAAGTGCAATTTTCAAAATCTATTAACAGCCCATATGCATGTATCATCATTTTCTAAAAATTTTGTTAACAGAAAATGTTCTTATGTCTTTATTAAGGTAGAGGCTACACAGCTTATATGCATAATTTTTTTTTTTTTTTTTGGTACCGGGGATCGAACTCGAGTCCTTGCACTTGCACAGCAGGCAGCGAAACCACTGAGCTAAATCCCTGGCCCCATAATTTAAAACCTTCTTTAAAATTTTCTTATTTACAAAAATGGGTGCATTCTACCATAGCAAAATGTAGTTGAATAAAGTTGATTTCAAAATACAACATTTAAGCAACAATTATTATCATTTCTACAGAACCTTTAAGTGGAGGCACTAAGTTCTTCAGATTTAATTAACAGGTCTTAATATGATATACTATTAACAGACTATAGGTACACAGCAGAGAATTAATAGCTTTAAATTTAAAACATTTTTTAAATAACAACAAAAAAGTTTTCCAAATGCACACTTAATAATTATAAAATACTGGGCCGGGCATTAAGCTCAGTGGTACCATGCCTGGCTCAAAAGTGCAAGGTCACGAGTTAGATCCCAAAAGTATTCACATCAATTCATTTACACATAATATATTTAAATAGGCAAATTCAATTTCAAATCCTAATTATAAAAACACCCTAACTGGATCATTAACTCTTTCTTCTACAAAATGTTCTATTTAACCTTTAGAAGCAAAATGCTGAATAGATAAATCAATGGCTTAAATTGACATGAAATATTACAGAGTTCTCAAATTCCACAGCAAGGTATTTTCAAAAAGCCAAAATATGCCTACTCTGGGGCAGGGGATTTAACTCAGTGGTGCCACCGCCTGCCTCACAAGTGCAAGCTCCAGAAGTTGATCCCCGGTACCCCCCCAAAAAAAAACCACCCACTCTATTTAATGCCACAATAACATAATTCAAAAATAAAATATATAAATTAAGCTATTGCCTCAAGCTAAAGAGTTACTATAATTTATATAAATGTGATGTCTAGAAGTTAGAAACCCCACAAAATTATATTATGAATATTTTCCAATAATAATCAATTAAATACACTATGTAAATATAAAGTTATTATATTTATTAATATCTTAGCATTAAAATGATCATCTCTATAAGTATGGAATAAAACTGATTCAACTCAAAGTGTATACTTACTAGCCTTCAATTAGCCATGTACATTTAGTTTTATACTTATAGTTAATTGGACCATCTGTTAAATATCCAGAAGGTTCCGTTAACCTAGAAAAGAAAAACATGAAAGTAATTACCCTAAAGTAATTTAAAGATATAGAGTATGAGAAAATTTTTTAAATCACCAAGCCAAAGAAATGACAAATAGTAATTTCCAAAATGGAAGAAACATTTACAACCCAAGAAAAGTTTTAAATTGCCCTATTTTTCTCTATATCTGAAAAAAACTTACTTTAGA
Source organism: Heterocephalus glaber (assembly GCF_000247695.1). Next base: position 31,498,085 of record NW_004624737.1, read on the forward strand.
TTTGTTTAAAACTTAATATATTGCCATTGCAATTTACATAGTGGAAAAAACCACTGAAAAATTGAACATTGTACTGAAGGCTTCAAGACTGAAGCCAAGTAGATTAAGTTAAATCATATCTGCACAAAAATTAGGTAAGGCTAAAAAAGGAAGATCACATGTATTTGAAAGATGCAGATGTATGGAACAGTGTATATCTTATTTTGAGGAGATACATTGTTAGTTATGAGTTTTCCATGCATCAGAATTTTTAAGTAGCTGCCACCATCAGACTTCACAGTTATGTTACCTATTTTTATTATCATTTTCTTCATTTGTTCAATTTACATTTAGTACCAGAACTCAACCAATTTTAAAATGGTAAATGGAAAAACTTTCAAAGAGCAACAGGTATATTCCTAAATTCTCAAATTCATGTAATAAAAAGTTGAACATTTTCTACAAGTCAGGTATTTAAGCACATAATTTGCTACTTCATTAAATACCTCAAAAACCCTATGAGATAGTACCCCTAAAAGGAAGTGTAACCTTGATACCTAGGAAGACACTCTTTGGTTACATGTGATTCAGAACCTCGAATTCCCACATTTTCTTGAGCCCTGTATTTCTGAGAGCTTGTTTGGAGATTCTTGCAAGGTAGTGCTGCTACTCCTATACTCCTGATGGAGGAAACAGTCTTGATCTATCAGGGGTGGTCTGTTATCCCCTTTGACCAAGTGCACTTCGGGAGGGATGCACATGGAGCAGTGAGGAGGGAAGGGGACAACCATCTAGCCAGCCAGATCAGCTGAATCAACTGTGGCGATCAATTGGTGACAGATGTCACAGCCAGATCACCCTCAAATCCAAACCCTGTATTTTTGAACAACTGTCTTTAAAAAGCCAGCACTGACAACAAAAAAATGAATTCCCAGCTGAGCATGGTGGCACATGCCTGTAATCCCAGCACTCAGGAGGCTGAGACAGGAGGATTGTGAGTTCTGCAGCAGCAGCCCGGGCTACAAAGCAAGTTCAATGCCAGTCTGAACTATAGAATGAGACCCTGTCAAGAGATGAGATGAGATGGATAGACAGACAGACAGACAGACAGCAATCCCTACATTCTTTAAATGGCTACTCGTTCTTTAGCCACAGCAATAAATGTAACACCAGAAGTGAATTAAACCAATTTAATCAATCAATGATAGTTGGTTACAATAATGATACTTATAAGAGCAATGCAATTAGTAGCTGCCTCATGTACAGTTACCACGTGAAAAATATAAAAATCCCCAAGTGTATAAAAATCAAGCAATAGATTTCTAAATCCAAAGACAATTAGAAAATATTTTAATTGAATACTAAAATCACAACATACCAAAATATTTAACAAAGCTAAACCAGAGAAAAATTTATACTGTGGCTCTAAACATTAATATTAGAAAACTGAAAATCAATTATCTAAGGCTACAGCTCAAAAAGATAGAAAAAAAAACAGCAAGTTAAACCAAAGGACAGTATAAGGAAGGAAAGAAAAAAATAATCTGAAATTTCTGAGACAGAAGATGTCATACAATAAAGAAAAACCAATAAAACCAAGAAATGATTTTATGAAGTATAAAATTATTAGTTTCCTAGAAAAACTGATTAAGAAAAAAATAAAAAATATTATCAGAAAGGAAAAAGGGGACATTACTACTGATGTCACAAAAAGAGTAAGATAGCCAGGCGTGGTGGCACACACCTGTAATCGCAGCACTCTGAAGTTCAGGCCCAGGTTGGGCAACTTAGGAACTTAGAGAAACCATGTCCCAAAAAATAAAATGGGCTGGGGATGTAGCTCAATGCAAAGAGTCTGGATTCAATCCTCAGTATCACAAAAACAGACATTAAAAATTTCATATCAATGAATTTATCATTTTAAATGAAATGGAAAAATTCTTTGAAAAGCTAAACGACAAAACTCACATAAAACAAAATAGAAAATCTATATTTGCTCAAGAAATTGACTCTATAATTTTAAATAATACACACAAAATACCTACAAGCCCACGTGGTTTCACTGGTAAAATCTTTTAAATATTTAAATAAGAAATAATGCCAATGTTACACAATCTCTTTCAGAAACTAGAGAAAAAAGGTACATACATAGTCCAACTTTTTCTATGCAACCAAGGTATGTTCAAGAAACCAAATTTTGACAAGAATATTTCAAGAAATGAAAAATTAGACATATCCCTCATACAAAAATTTCTTAACAAAATACTAAATTTAATCCAAGAATATATAGAAA
>NW_004624737.1:31505764-31529924 GCF_000247695.1 Heterocephalus glaber
CAGGTAATGGGGAAAAAATAAGAACCAAGATACATCATGTACAGGTACAAGCACCCAATGATAAATGCAAATGTATTGTTTACCTAAAATGTACCAATAAAAGAATTTAAGGAAAAGAAAAAAGAAATGCTATAAGATGTTGTAAAATACACAAAGGCTGAAATACAAGTAAAATGTTCTGCATGCACCAATAGCCACATTAAAAAATTTATTATGACACCTCACTAGCTGAACCAAAAGCATTCATAGGTCCACTGTACTTAGCAGGGATTTCTTATGGTAATCACAGGAATGTAAAAGACTTTTGAAAAGCAATGGGTCAAAATATGACATAAAAATGTATGCCATTGTAGAAGTGAAGACTTATGCTTTCAATTTAGAAATTTATCCAAGAATTCAGCAATCAAGTCCTTATTTGTACAACAATAAACCAAATGATGCTGTGAACAGACTTGCTGCTCCCATCTCCGAAAATAATCACAATGTGATATTTGACAACTGGTTTAGCAGCTTCCAATCAATGTTACATTTGCTAACAGCACAAGTTGACCAGCACAGGAACAGTACACAGGAACAAATCAGAAATTCCAAATGAAATGTTGCAATTTCAAAACAGAGGATTATATAGTACAATCTTTGGATTTCAGGAAGATGTACATTGGCTTTGTATATAGCAAAAAACAAACTGATACTGGTGATGCCGACAATGCACCATGATGGAAATATTGATAGGGAAACCTTGACAAAAGAGAAGCCTGAGATGGAAACTTTCTACAGAAAATCAAAGGCAAAGTAGATGTTGTTGATGAGTTGTGCAGCAACTGATGTGTTTTGAGCAACTTGAAACACAAAGAACTGTTCAATGCTTGTGTTTTACTCAATCCTAAACATGTGTGGAATAAACAGTTTGATAGTTTACAAAGAAAATAACAAACCAGGCATGGTAACAAATGCCTGTAATCCCAGCACTCGGGAATCTGAGGGAGGAGGAACACAGCCTGGGATACTTAGTGAGTTCAAGGCCAGCCTGCACTACATAGCGTGACCCTGTCTCAAAAAACAAACAAAAAAAATAAATAAATAATAATTGCAAAATACCACAGAGAAATTTTCTGAGAGCATTGGGACTGGAACTCATGAGAGATCATCTACAGCAGAGGAAAAACAAAATGTTTCTGCCCAGGGAACTTACACAAAAATATTGTGGAGCACACTGGTGAGCTGAGAAGTGAATAGGTAGGCACAGCATCCCAAAGACCTACTATAACAACAACAAAACCAAAAATATGTCAACTTAGCCCTACAAGAAAGGACAGGAAAACAAAACAGTGTAAGCAGTACTTGTATATGAGGCAATTTTCATGTGTGAAGATTGCCTTGGTTGTGAAAATTGAAGCAAAGATTATATTTGTTGTAGAGTTCTATGATATTTTCATTGTAATTCACATACGTTTTTATTTCTGATGTTATCTTTTAGGTTTTGTAAGCAAGTACACAGCTGATATAAAAATGTTGATGTCTATTCTAATCATTACTTGACATTTTATTTTACTGATATTTTATTATGTAGGTGAGATAATTGAAGTAAAGGTTATTTTTTTGTACAGTACTATTGGTATTTTCATTGTAGTTCTTATAGGAATATATTTTTGATGTTATCTTTTAGGTTTTGTAAGCAAGTACACAGCTGATGTAAAAATGTTGATGTTTACTGTAAATGCACAAATAATATTAATACTTTAGTACTTTTATTGATATTCTATGTTCCTGTTAACAACACATTGTATAATAAGAACCTCCTGACAAAACTGCAAGACCAGACCAGACCCCAGCCAGAAGCCCTCCTGGACAAAAGCAGCACAGGTGTGCAGGCCCCAGTCAGGGCCCCACCCAGACATCAGTGGCTTGGGCATGCAGGCCCCAGCCAAAGGCCTGTCTGGAAAAGAGCTGGCCAGGCTCACAGGCCCCAGCCAGAGGCCTGCTTTGATATCATCAGTATTGGCACAGTGTTGAGCAGCAGAGAGAAGGCCTCTCTGAGGCTTATTGAGAACTGAAGTCCACTGGGAGTGTAAAGAGTCACTTCAATAAAGGTGAAGCAGACTAAATTGGCTGAAATGAGAAGACACATAATCAAGTCTCAAAACCAGATTTCCAGATCCCCAAAGGCAACCCCAAGGGGCACTGAGAAGGATCAATCTGAAAATGAAACCACCTGGACTCCCCAAACTGGCAATGAAAGAGGATCTGGAAACAATAAAATTAGAAATAATTTCTCAGATAACAACACAGATTGTGTCCATAGTGAAAGACATGATTAATAACTCTACAGCAGGTACAGATAAAAAAAAAAAATAGAGCAGCTGAGGAACATGATGGAATCCCAGCAGAGGAAATAAATGGAATCCAAAAAACAGACGCAAACAGATATCTAGGAGACTAAAAACTCCATTGAAAGTTTACACAGCAGAATGAGTCAATCTGAGGACAGAGTATCAGATATAGAAGACAAGATTGTGATTAGTGACCAGGAAAAGAAAGATTTCTTAAAAATAGCAAGGGACCATGAGAAATCAATCCAGCAGCTGCTAAATGATGCAAACAAGAATAACATAAGACTGATCAAAGTCAATAAAGAAACAGGATATAGTGCAAATGACATAAAAAAAAACTTCACAGAAATAATAGCACAAAGCTTCCCAAGCAGGAGAAAACAATTTGACCTACAGACAAGTGAAGCATATAGGACTCCACCTATGCTTACACATAGGCATATAATTGTCAAGATTCCAGAAACTCAACAGAAGAACAAAATGCTACAAGCGATTAGAGAAAAGAAACAAATCACAAACAAAGGAAAGCCCATCAGAATCACAGCAGACTTCTCAACACAAACTCTCAAGTCAAGAAGAGCCAGGAGTGAAGTATTTCAAGGCCTAAAAGAAAAAAACCTCCAACCCAGATTGATGTATGCTGCAAAACTATCTTTCAAAATCAATGGAGTTGGGCCAGAGATTTAGCTCAGTGGTTCTGCCGCCTGCCTTGCAAGCACAAGGACACAAGTTCGATTCCCCGGTACCAAAAAAAGAAAAAAAAACAATGGAGAAATAAGATCCTTTCATGACAGAAAAACACCTGAGGAACTTCATGAATATCAAACCAGCACTCTGAAAATTTTTAAACAATATCCAGGGAAAAGACAATGAGAGTCACAATCCCACAAACCCAGCAGAATGAATCCATCAGGCAAGACAAGAAATTAAATGCAAAGGGGGAGAATCCAACAACAGGAAAAGGTCATGACAAGGATAACTCAATACATATCAGTTATAACCATCAATGTTAATGTTCTCAATTCAACAGTCAAAAAAAATAGACTAGAAGAATGGGTTAGAACCAAGATTCAACAATATGCTGCATACAAGAAACACACTTAATTCAAAAAGAAACTCATACACTGAAAGTTAAAGGGTGGAAAACAATACTCCATGCAACCAAAACCCAAAAAAAAGCAGGAATAGCAATCCTATTTGAAAATCAAATGGACTTCAAACCAATAATAATTAAGAGAGACAAAGAAGGCCACTACATCCTTGTAAAGGGAAAAATCCAAGAGGAAGAGATGACAATAATAAATATATATGCACTGAATACTAGTGCACCTAACTATATAAAACAAATACTAATGGACATGAAAAATCATAAGCACTAATACAATAGTAGTGGGGGACCTCAACATGTCACTGTCACAAACAGATCAACTACACAAAAAAATAAGCAATGAAATACTAGAACTCAACCAAACTCTTGAACAAATGGACTTAACAGATGTTTTCAAAGTGTTCGACCCCCACAAAATCAGAATACACACTCTTTTCAGCTGCACACCGGTTGTTCTGGAAAACAGACCACATACTTGCTCATAGAACATGTATAAGTAAATGCAAAGGAACTGAAGTTATCCCTGTATATTATCAGATCATAGTGCAATGGAATTGGAGATCAATAGCAAAAGAAACCACAAGAATTTCATAAACACATGGAAATTAAATAACACACACCTGAACAACCAATGGGTCACAAAGGAAATTAAAGAAGAAATTAGACAGTTTCTATACGTAAATGACAATCCCAATACAACATATCAGAATTTATGGGGCAAAATGAAAGCAGTCTTACAAGGGAATTCATAGCAGTGAATACTCATATTAGGAAAAAAGAGTGAGCTCAAATAATCTAATACTGAACCTCAATCTTCTAGAAAAAGAAGAGTAGGACAAACCCAAAGCTCATACAAGGGAGGAAATTATAGAGATCAGAACAGAAATCAATGCAATGAAGACTAAGAGAATGATATCAAAAAATCAATAAAGCAAATAGTTGGTTCTTCAAAAGAATAAACAAAGTTAACAAACCCTTAGCCAACCTTATCAAAAAACAATTTTTAAAGGCCCAAATCAATGCAAAGAGGAATGAAATGGGTGAGATTACAAGGGACCCAGCAAAAATCCAGAGGATCATCAATACCTACTTTGAGAACCTATACACCAATAACATGGAAAACACGGAAGAAATGGACAGATTTCTAGATACATAAGAGTTACCAAAGTTGAAGGAAGAAGACCTAAAAATTCTAAACAACCCAATATCAATCAACAAAATTGGAAATGTAATTAAAAACTTACCAATGAAGAAAAGCCCAGGTCCTCATGGCTTCACTAGTGAATTCTACAGAACATATAGAGACGAACTACTGCCACTACTGTTCAAACTCTTCAATGACATTGAAAGGGAAGCAATACTCCCATATTCATTCCTGGAAGCGAGCATCACCTTAATCCCAAAAGTAGAGGATGACCCAGCCAAAAAAGGGAAGTATATAGGCCAATATCCCTAATGAACACAGATGCAAATATCTGGCATACTGGCAAACAGAATGCAGAATATCATCAAGAAGATCATACATTCTAACCAAGTGAGATTCATCCCAGGGATGCAGGGATGGTTCAACATAGGTGAATCAATAAATGTAATACACTAAATTAACAGAGCCAGGGACAAAATCCATATGATCAGCTCAATAGATGAAAAAAAAAAGTGTTCGACAAAATCCAACACCCATTCGTGATAAAAGCCTTACAGAAAATTGTAATAGACAGTCCTTATCTCAACCTGATAAAAGCCATCTATGAAAAACCAACAGCCAACATCATACTAAATGGTCAAAAACTGAAAATCTACACGCTAAAACCAGGAACAAGACAAGGATGTCCACTATCACCAGTTCTGTTCAATATAGTTCTGGAAACATTAGCCACACCAAATAGACAAGAGAAAGAAAAAAAGGAATAAAGACAGGAAACAGAAAAGTTAACTGTCATTATTTGCAGATGACATGATACTCTGTATAGAAGAAATCCACCAAAAGTCTTCTAGACTTAATAACCAAATTCAGTAGAGTAGCTAGATGGGACAACACAGAAAAATCAGCAGCCTTCCTGTACACAAACAATAAACTCACTGAGAGAGGAGCTGGAGAAACAACTCCTTTCACAATAGCATCCAAAAAAATGAAATACCTAGGAATCAACCTAATGAAAGAAAACAAAGACCTGTACTCTGAAAACTACACCACTCTTAAAAAAGAGATCAAGGGCTGGGGATTTAGCTCAGTGGTTTCACCACCTGCTGCGCAAGTGCAAGAATGCCAGTTTGATCCCCGGTACCAAAAAAAAAAAAAAAAGAGAGAGAGAGATCAAACAAAATATCAGAAAATGGAAAGACATCCCTTGCTCCTGGGTAGGAAGAACCAATATAGTGAAAATGGCCATCCTTCCAAAACTGCTATATAGATTCAATGCAGTCGCAATTGAAATGCCAACAGCATACTTCACAGAACTTGAGAAAACAATCCAAAAATTTATGTGGAACCAGAAGAAACCTAGAATAGCAAAAGCAATTCTAGGCAACAAAAATAAGGTAGGGAGTATCACAATCCCCAACCTGAAACGATACTACGAAGCTACTGTGAGTAAAAAAAACAGCAAGGTACTGGCAAAGAAACAGACCTTAGGACCAGTGGTACAGATTAGAAGATGCAGAAACAACTCCATACATTCTCAGCCACCTCATCTTTGACAAAGGAGCCAAACACCCTCACTGAAGGAAAGATAGCCTCTTTAATAAATGGTGCTGGAAAAATTGGGTTTCAACTTGCCAAAGATTAAAACTAGATCTGTATCTCTCACCACTCACTAAACTAAAATTGAAATGGATCAAAGATCTAAATATTAAAACAGAAATATTAAACCAGCTGGAAGAGAGGTTAGGTAGAACTCTTAAAGACATTGGTATTTAGCTCAGTGGTGCCGCTGCCTACCTTGCAATGGCAAGGTCCAATCCCCGGAACCAAAAAAAAAAAAGCTTCTGCACAGCAAGAGAAACCAACAATGTGAAAAGACAATGCTGAGATTCCACCTCACCCCAGAAAGAATGGCTGCTATCATGAAATCAACCAATAACAAACGCTGGTGGGGCTGTGAGGAAAGAGGAACCCTGCTCCACTGCTGGTGGGAGTGCAGACTGGTGCAACCACTGTGGAAATCAGTATGGCGATATCTCAAAAAACTAGGATTAGAGGTCCCATTTGACCCAGCTATTCCACTGCTGGGTACCTTCCCAAAAGAATTTTAAAAAATCATACCACAGCAATATATGCACACCCAAGTTTATAGTGGCACAGTTTGTAATACCTAAAGCTTGGAAACAGCCCAACTTCCCATCAACTGGAGACTGGATGAAGATGTAGTTTTTTATAAAATGAAGTACTACTCAGCCATAAAGAATGAGAAAATAGAGACATTTATAGCTAAATGGATATACATTGAGACCATACTCTTAAGTGAAATAAATAGAACACACGTGTGTAAATAATGAATAGTTTCTCTAGTGTGAGAAACGGAAAGTGTAAATGAGGATCAAAATGTATAACAGATAATGTGAAATAGGAAGAAATGGTCAAAAAGGGAAGGGGAAGGGGGAGGCATAGGGGAAAGGAAAGAAGGGAATGGAATTAATATGAGAAAAGGAAAAAACGGAAACAAAGTCTCTGCAAATAGGAAGGGGTGGAGGGGTTAATGGGAGGGCAGGAGAATGGGGAAAAAATAAGAACCAAGATATATCATGTAAAGGTACAAATTCCCAATGGTGAATATCATCATACTGAATACCTAAAATGTACCAATAAACTTAATGAATAAGAAAAAAAAAACAGCAAGACCAGCAAGATGTCAAATATGTCCTACAAAAAGGCCAGGGAAGCAAAACACCTAACAGTGTAAGTGATATGCATATGGAATGTGCTGTTGTCTTGTATGAAGACTGCCTTGCGTGTGATATTTGAAGTAAAGGTTTTTTTTTTTTTTGTAGAGTGATACTGGTATTTTCATTTTCATACAGGAATTTATTTCTGTTGTTCTTTTTAAGAGTTGGTACACCAAAAACAGTCGATGTTGAAAATTTTGATGTTTTATAAACACTCGATAAATTTTTAATGTCTTTTTATTTTATTTATTTATTTTTGGTACCAGGGACCGAATTCGGGTCCTTGTGCTTGCGCAACAGGCGGCAAAACCACTGAGCTAAATCCCCGGCCCAAAGTATTGCATTTTTAATATTTATCGAGTGTTGGGTCGGGGATTTAGCTCAGTGGTTTCACCACAAGGACCCGAGTTCAATCCCCGGTACTAAAAACAATATATATATTTCAATAGAAATAGTCTAAAGAATTAACATGGGTTTGACACACCATGTTTCTGGGACTTTATGACAAAAAATGTGTTATGCTTAACAATCATTCTAATAGGTATGAGGTACTTTCTCAGTGATTTTAATTTACATTTCCCTAACAGTTATATTGAAGATTTTCAAAATATATTTGTTGACCTTTTACATGTCTTTTTAAAGAACTACTCAAGTGTTTTGCTTAATTTTTAATAGGGTTATTTGTTTTCTTATTATTAGGTAGTTGGAGTTTCTTAAATATTTTGGATATGAGCTCATTATCTGATGTATAATTTACAAATATGTTTTCCCAATCTGAGGGTTTTCTCTTCATTCTGTTACCATTTCTGTACAGAGTCTCTTCAGTTTTATTTAATCTCATCTGTATATTTTTTGCTTTTGTTGCCTATAGTTTTGGGGTCATTTAGAACTCAATGCAGTGTTATAGCTCTTCTTCTATGTCAATCTTCTAGCAATTTTGTAGTATTAAGTCTTTAATCTATTTTACATTGATTCTTGTATAAGGTGCGAAATGAGGGTCCAGTTTCATTCTTCTCAGTGTAATAAGATAGTTTTCTCCACATCATTTATTGAAGAGACTGTTTTCTCCCCATTGTGTTTTTGGCCTCTCTGTCAAACATCAATTGAGGGCCAGGGATTTAGCTCAGTGGTTCCACTGCCTGCTTTGCAAGCGCAAGGTCCCAAGTTCGATTCTCAGTACAAAAAAAATCAATTGAGCATATATGCATGGATTTATCTCTAGGCTTTCTATCCTATCCTAATAGTTAATGTGTCTGCTTTTATGCTAGTATCAGACTGTTTTAATTGCTATAACTTTCTAACATACTTTGATGTCAGGTAATAGGATGGCTCCAGTTTTTTTCTTTTTGCTCAGGAATGTTTTCGGTACTCAGGGTCTATTGTGGCTCTATACAAATTTTATGACTTTTTTTCTATGTCTATGAAAAATGACATTGGAATTTTGTTTTGGTTTGGTTTTTTTTGTATTAAATTCTTTTATTGGTACATTGTAGGTATACAACACAATTACATTTCTCATTGGGAACTGTACCTTTATATAATGCATCTTGGTTCTTATTTTTTCCCCATTCCTAGCCCTCCCTTCACGCCCTCCACCTTTCCCTATTTACAAAGACTTTATTTCCATTGTTTCCATTTCTCATCATTTTTTCCTTTCCCTTCTTTCATTTCCCCTGCCCCTCCCACTACCCCTACCCCTTTGGACCTTTTCTTCCTATTTTACATTATCGATTATTCATTCTAATCATTGGTACATTTTAGGTATACAATATAATGACATTCATCATTGGAAATTTGCACCTTTACATAGTCTCTCTTGGTTCTTATTTTTCACCCTTGCTCAGCCCTCCCTTCAACCCCTCCAGTCCGCCCTATTTACAAAGATTTTGTTCCTATTTTTCCATTTTCTCATATTAATCCCATTCCCTTCTATCCTTTCCCCTAGCCCTCCCACTTCCTTCCCCTTTGCCCCTTTTCTTCCTATTTCACATGACCTATTATACATTTAGTCCTTATTTACACTTTCAGTTTCTCACACCAGAGAAACTATTCAGTATTTACACACGTGTGTCCTATTTATTTCATTTAAGAGTATTGCCTCAATGTGCATCCATTTAGCTATAAATGTCTCTAATTTCTCATTTTTTATCTGAGTAGTACTCCATCTTATAAAAAACCCCACATTTTCTTTATCCAGTCTCCAGTTGATGGGCATTTGGGCTGTTTCCAAGTTTTAGCTATTACAAACTGTGCTGCTATGAACATGGGTGCACATATATCACTGTGATATGATTCTTTTAATTCTTTGGGGAAGATCCCCAGCAGTGGAATAGCGGGGTCAAATGGGATTTCCAGTCCTAGTTCTTTGAGGTATCTCCATACTGATTTCCACAGTGCTTGCACCAGTCTACACTCCCACCAGCAGTGGAGCAGGGTTCCTCTTTCCCCACAGCCCCGCCAGCATTTGTTATTGGTTGATTTCATGATAGCAGCCATTCTTTCTGGAGTGAAGTGGAATCTCAGCGTTGTTTTCATTTGCATCTCTCGAATGACCAGTGATGTTGAACATTTTTTCATGTATTTATTTGCTATGGAATTTTGAATGTTTAGATTGCTCTGGGTAATGTAGACATTTTAACAATATTAATTATTCCAATCCATGAATATAAAAAGGCCTTTCCATTTATTTGTGTCATTTTTAATTTCTTTCATCAGTGTTTTGTAGTTTTCAGTGTGTCTCTCACCTCCTTGGTTAAATTTACTACCGAGTATTTTAGCTTTTTGATGCTATTATAAATACAATTTTTTTCCTAATCTCTTTTTCAGGAAGTTTGTTGTTGTATATAGAAATGCTACCGATTTGGGGATTAAAATAGTGGAGTAAAGAGCAGCAGCAAAATGTAGCCTCTCCAGGACCTAGAATTGAGACACAACCACTTAGTAAAGAAAAAAGAAGCAGGTTTCCAGGAATCCAGGAAGAGCCAATGGGAAAACTACAAACTGTAGAGAAACCAAAGACAACACACAGAAAAGAAGGAAGCAATCTGGAACAGGAACCCCACCTCCCAGGGAGGGGAACTGTCTCGCTAAAAATAAGGTAAGCCCAGAAAGGCTAAGAACCCCGGGGAGAAACCACAGACAAAGCCAGCAGCATTAGCCCCAGCAAAAGCCCACAGTTACTGTAAACTACAAAAATAGCACAGGCAGCCAGGGAGTTAGCTCAGTGGCACCACACCTGCCTCACCAGCACAAGGTCCTGAGTTCCATGGCAGGCTAGAGTTGGAAAAGAAATTTCTTTAAGATCCTACCATATTTGAGAGTGATTAACCAGGAGCCATTTGGGAAGGAGTTAACTGTTGAAGACTGAGCTATTCTGGGAGTCAGAAGCCAGAGACAACTGTTTTTCAGGGTTTCTGCAGTCACCCTATCATAGAATCTAGGTAGGAAACAACCATGAGAGACAGGTGTAGAGAGGCTGCAGACATTAACCCTCTCAGAGACTTTTAAACTCAAGCTAGGAATGACACAGATGTCCTGCCCTCTGCAGTAAAAAGCCAGACTAGTTGCATGTGGTTTTGGGGGGGGCTGGTTCTGAAAGTACTGGCACTAAGTCCAGTAAAGTGACTAACACCCTCTGCCCTGCACCCTACATTCAGCACAGAGCTTAATGGACTGTTTGCTTTCCCTATTTGCCAACATGATTAGGAACAATGCCTCAGCTTGGACAGTTGCCACCGTACTGAAGTGCCTCTAAGAAGGGGGTAGAAGGACACCTCACAAACCTAAAGGCTATCAAGCTAGGAGGGCAAAGCAGTGACTTGGGGCACACAGAGGGACATGAAAACTGGGAGCAGGTGGAGTGAATACAGACCTAGGGCAGGCACCATGGACTGACCACGCCCACCTGGAAAGGTTGGGCAGGTCACAGCATGTGACTCACTATTAGCAGGGACTCACTATTCCTTCCCCATATCTAGTGGATTTCAATACTGTAGACCTTGGAAAGAAACCACTCATTCAAACATACGGAGGAAATTTTTGAACTCATTTCTCTTTTTTTCCTTGGTTTTAGGGGGTTTGTTATTTTTCTTTTTTGTTACACCCAGTGAGAGAGAACCAACCAGAGACCGATATTAAATCCACACAAGAGTTTATTACCGGCCGGGACCCGAGCCGAGCATCGGACTCGAGCCTCGGCTGGGGGTTGACAAACATGTTTTATATACCTTTGAGGCCAACAGTTTCTAGGCCCCCCTCTATGGGATAGAACTAGTAAAGCAAGCAAAAGGCACAGAAGCAGAACATCCTGCTGTTAGAACATCTGTAAAACAATAGTTGATTGTTATTTCTAAAGAGACTTTCTAAGGGGAGGAGGTTTTTAAGCTTCCTCCTTCTGAGTTCATCTAAATGGCAGGCAGGTGGGTCAAGCAGCAATATAGAGTCTGTCTTGCTAACTAGGGTCCTTCATTTTTTATTTCCTTTTTTGTCCATATATTTTGCTTTTTTCTTTTTCTGCTTTGATCTTTTATTATTTTTATTAATTTCTCATCTTTAATTGGATCATTTATCTCGATTCTCTCTCCTCACCTTCCTTTTATTTTTCAAACTGTACTACTTTTATTTGCCCTTCTGCACTCCTTATATTAATATTAATATTAAATCTTTAGACAATTAGTTTGACTCTTAATATTGTTGAATTATTTTCTATTATTAATGGTGGTTTAGTTGTTACATTTAATAGATATTTATGGTATGTCAATATTCAGTTTGGTTTTTTTACTGAAATTTCTTTTCTACTGTCAAAGGAGGTACAGCAGTAGCTTTTATTGGTTCTTATGATATGTCAATATCTAGTTTGTCCTTGACCCTATCATTCTTGCTGATTTCTTTGCTATTGCCAGTGGTGACATAGTTGTTGCTGTTAATTGTTTTTTTCTTTATGTCAATATCTGTTTGGTTTTTGTGTGACTATGGTGGTTAGTTGACTAATTAACTTGAGTGAGAACACCCAGCTGAATTAAGTCAGCATCTTTCTGGGCATGGAAGACCCACTTTAAGGAGGATTGTTGTTGGACAGTATAAAAAGGAGAATGGGAGGGAAGAATTTCTTCAGATTTTCCTTGAAAGAGCTTCACTGTGGCTGATTTTCTTCAGAAGAGTTTTAGCTGTTCTCTTTTGAGGAGCTCCATTCCTCACCATCACCAAGGATGGCTGCTGTTCTCTTTGAAGGAGCTCACACACATACACACACACACACACACACACGCACACACACAGAAGAAAACATAAGAAAATGTAACAAAATGCCTCCAACAACTCCTAACTTCCCCAAAGCTAATCCATAGGAAACTGATGGGAAGGAAATCAAAAGCCAAACAACTAAATTATACAAAGTGATAAGACAGGAGACACACACACACACACACAAAAGTGCTCAAGGTAATATACCTAAACAGATAATAAACTTAAAAAACAAAATGATCAGTAACCTTACATGAGACACAAATAAAAAGCTAGCTGAGTTAAACAAAAATAATACAAAACATGAATGACAAATATAGCAAAGAATTAGAATCCATGAAAAGTTACCAGACATCCAGAAGATAAAAACAATTCTATTGAAAGTATGAGAAAAAGAAGTAACCAATATGATGACAGTGTTAGAACTAGAATATAGGGCTTGCCCAGGTGACCACATATTCAGAGATAGCTTAAAAACAAGAAATCACAGAAAAGAGATCCACTAACTGCTAGGTGATGCAAAGACTAAGCTAAAAGTGAATCGGAATGGGACGGAGATTTAGCTCAGTGGTTCTGTCACCTGCCTCGCAAGCACAAGGTCCCGAGTTTGATCCCCGGTACCAAAAAAAAAAAAAAAGAATCAGAATTAGTGAAAAATCAGAAGACAGCATGAATGGTATTAGAATCCTATTTACAGACATTAGAGCTGAAACTTTTTCAAGTATGGGAAAAGAATTTAACATAAACATGAGTAAGGCATACAGAATCCCAAACAGATGTGATTGGAAAGAACTTCTCATGACACATTATAGTCAAAATTCTATAAGTCCAACACAAGGAGAAAATCTTAAAACCTGTTAGAGAAAAGCAACAATCACTTATGAAGGTGAACACATTAGAATTACAGCAGATTTCTCAATAGAAACTTCAAAGGCCGGACAACCTTAGAATGAACTATCTCAACTCCTAAAAATACAACCTCCAGGGGCCGGGGATTTAGCTCAGTGGTTCCAGCACCTGCCTCACAAGCGCAACATCCCGAGTTCAATCCCAGGTACGGGAAAAAAAAAAAAAAGCCTCCAACCTAAACTAACAACCTGCAAAACTATCTTTCAAAATTGTTGGAGAAATAAAGACGTTTCGTGACAAATAACACCTTAAGAAATGCATGGCTACAAAACCTGCACAACAAAACATTCTCCAATATATCCTAGAAAGAAATAATTAAGCCAATAATGCCAAAATGTCTAGTGAAATGAATACATCAGGTAGGGTGAGCAGTTAAGCAGAAGAGGGGAAAAAAAGGAATCAGTAGCAGGAAAATAATGCAATGAGAAGAATAAGTCAATACCTTTCAGTAATAATTCTCAATATGTGTGCTCTAAGCTCCCCTATCAAAAGACAACAATTGGGCCAGGGATGTAGCTCAGTGGTATAGCGCCTGCCTGGCAAGCGCAAGGTCCTGAGTTCGATCCCCAGTACCACAAAAAAAAGCAAATAAAGGCTACAATTAGCAGATTTAACCAAACAATAAAATTCAAAAGTAGATTGTATACAAGAAAGGTATTTCATCCAAAAAGAAACTCATTGATTAAAAAATTGAAGGATGGAAGAAACATTCCCTACAAAGGAAGCTAACAACAAACTAAAATAGTTATCCTATAAGCCAAAACATCAGAAGAGGCAAAGAAGATGACTACATACTGGTAAAGAGAACATCCAACACAAAAAAATAGCAATTATAAATATATATGCACTAAATACCAGTGCACCCACCTTCATAAAACAAAGACTAAGAGACACACATAAAAGTTAAACATTAACATTATTTTAGTGGGGGACCTCAATACTCCACTATCACAAATAGATCAACTAGACAAAAAAAATCAACAAAAATACCAGAGTTCAACCACACCTTTGAACAAATAAGACTTAATAAATATCTAGAGATTCACCCAACAACAGAATACACATTGTTTTCAGTAGGACACAGAACTTTTCTCCAAAACAGACCACATACTACCCCATATCAGTTAACAGTACAAAGAAACTAAAAATCAATGGCAAAAGAAACCACAGAAATTACGTAAACATATGGAGATTAAACAATACACTTTTGAATAATCAGTGGGTCATGGAAGAAATTAGACAATTCTTAGAATCAAATTAATTCCAGTACAACATGCCAATACAATTTCCAGAACTGATAAACAGATTTAATACAATCCCAATCAAAATACCAACAGCATTCTTCATAGAACTGGTTAACAATCCTATAATTCATATAAAATCAGAAGAGACTCAGAACAGCAAAAGCAATCCTGGGTGGGGGGAGATAAGCAATGCAGGAGGCATCACAATCCTGGGCTGGAAGTGATATTACAAAGCCACAGTGATCAAAACAGCACAGTACTGCTACAAAAACAGACTTGAGGATCAATGGAACAGAACACAGGATCCAGAAACAACCCCAAACACATTCAACCATTTAATCTTTGACAAAAGGGCCAAAAACATACACTGGAGGAAAGACAGCCTCTTTAATGATGGTGCTGGGAAAACTGGCTATACTCATACAAAAGATTGAATCTAGATCCATATCTCTTATCATGTACTAAAATAAAATCAAAATGGATCAAAGATCTGAATATTAAAGCAAAAATCTTATAGAAGGTAAAACAGGTAAAATTCTGGAAGACGTAGGCAAAGACTTTCTGAACAGAACTCAATTTACACAAGAAATAACATCAAGAATGAACAAATGAGGGCCAAGGATTTAGCTCAGTGGCACTGTGCCTCTGCCTCATAAGCACAAGGTCCTAAGTTCGATCTCCGGTACCGCAAAAAAAGAATGAACAAATGAGATTACAGTGGTACCTCAGTTTACAAACTTAATTTGTTCCAAGATTTTGGAAAAGATGGTCAGATTTGTGTTTTTGCAGGAAAGATGGCCATGGTCTCGTTTGTCATCCAATGTAGATTTTGCAAACAAAAACAAAATTCTGCTGATCCCTTTTGTTTGTGAGCCAAATTATTAAGAAACAAAATCATTCATTTACCAAGGTATCACTGTATATCAAATTTAAAAGTTTCTACATAACAAAGGAAACAACCAACAGAGTGAAGAAACAACCTACAGAATGGGAAAAAAATTTGCCAGCTACTCCTCAGAAAGAAGACTAATGTCCAGAATTTATAAAAGACTCAAAAAATGAGACTCCCCCCAAAAAATGAAACATCCAATCAAAAACAGGGCAACCAATTGAAAACAATCCTCTAAAGAAGTAAAATGGACAATAAATACATGAAAAAATGTTCAACCTCTCTTGCCATTAAAGAAATGTAAATTAAAACAATGCTGAGATTCCATCTTCCCAGAAAGAATGGCTACCACCAAGAAATCAAACAATAACAAGTGCTGGGGAGGCTGAGGAAAAACCGATTCCTTCTACACTATTGGTAGGAATATAAACTAATATAATCACAATGGAAAACAATATTGAAACTCCTCAAAAACCTAAAATTAGAAATTCCATTTAGCCCAACTATTCCTGTTCTAGATATCTTCCCAAGAGAGACAGCACATTATAGTGATACATGCATGTCAATGTTTAAAGCAGCACAATTCATAATAGCTAAATCTTGGAGATGCCCTGTATGTCCATCAACAGATGTATACACAAAGAAAATGTGGTATTTATACACGATGGAGTACTACTCGTCCATAAAGAAGGATAAATTTGAGTCATTTGTAAGAAAATGGATATACTTTGAGAATGTTAAGTGAAATAAAATGGACACAAAAGCTTAAATATCACATGATTTCTCTTATATGAGAAACAAAGTAGAAATAAAGAGTAAAATAAAGGTCAGATAATAGGAAACAGGGAGATACATCTTTTGCAAAAGGGAATGGGACCAAGAGAAGGGGAGAGGGGAGGGGAAGAGGAAGTAAAAAGAATTAAGACACATTTTTATACAGATTTAATGCAATCCCAATCAAAACACCAATAGCATACCTCACAGAATTAGAGAAAACAATCCTAAAATTCACTGGGAGCCAGAAGAGACCTAGAATAGCAAAAGCAATTCTGGGCAACAAAGGCAAGGCAGGGGCCATCACAATCCCTGACTCAAAATTATACTACAAAGCTACAGTGATAAAAACAGCATGGTACTGGCAAAAAAAAAAAAAAAAAAGCCAGACCCAAGGATCAATGGAACAGGCTAGAGGATGCAGAAACAACTCCACTCAGTCACCTTGTCTTTGACAAAGAAGCCAAACACAGTCACTGGAAGAAAGATAGCCTCTTTAATATACACTGCTGGAAAAATTGGCTTTACACATGCTGAAGATTAAAACTAGACCCATATCTTTCACCATGCACTAAACTAAAATTGAAATGGATCAAAGATCTAAATATTAAAACAGAAACACTAAATCTGCTGGAAGAAAGAATAGGTTCAACTCTTGAAGACATTGGTGTAGGCGAAGACTTCATGAACAAAACCCCAATCGCACAAGAAATATCAAAGAGAATCACCAACTGAAATTTCATCCTATTAAAAAGATTTTACACAACAAAAGAAACCACCAACAAGTAAAGAAACAACCCACAGTGTGGGGAAAATTTTTGCCAGCTGTTCCTCAGACAGAGGACTAATATCTAGAATATATAAAGAACTCAAAATTATCAGACCCCCTCAAATTTAAAGACCTAGTCCAAAAATGGACATCTGAAATGAATACACACTTCTCAGATGAAGAAGTACAAATGGCAAATAAATATATGAAAAATGTTCAACATCACTGATCATTCAAGAGATTCAAATTAAAACAACACAGATTCAATCTCACCCCAGAAAGAATGGCTGCTATCAAGAAATCAACCAACAACAAATGCTGGTGGGGCTGTGGGGAAAGAGGAGCACTGCTCTACTGCTGGTGGGAGTGTAGACTGGTGCCACCACTGTGGAAATCAGTGTGGAGAGTCCTAAAAAAACTAAAAGGAGAGATTCCATTTTTGGTCCAGCTATTTCCCTTCTTGCTATCTTCCCAAAAGAATCTAAAACATCATTCTACAGAGATATACGAACATCCATGTTTTTAGCGGCACAGTTTGTAATAGGTAAATCTCAGAAACAGCCAAATGTGCATCAATTGATGAATGGATAAAGATGTGGGGTTTTTTTTATACAATACAGTACTAGTCTGTCATGAAAAAGGATAAACTTGAGACATTTCTACCTAAATGGACACACCTTGAGACTGTACTCAAGTGAAATAAATCAGACACACATGTTCAAATATTGTGTTTATCTCTGGTGTGAGAACTGAAAGGGTAAACAGAGACCAAAATGTGTAATAGATATTGGTAAATGGGAAGAAATGTTCAAATGGGAAAGGGAACAAGGGAGGAGGGAAAGGAAAGGGATAAGAGAAAAGGGACAAGAGAAAAAGAGAATAGAAGGAAAAAATGGAAACAAAGCTTTTGTAAATAAGGAGAGGAAGAGAGGTTGAAGCAAGGGGAGGAAAACAGGAAAAAAAGAAGAATCAAGATATACCATGTATAGGTATAAATTCCATATGATGAATGTTATTGTTATGTATATCTAAAATGTACCAATAATTTTTTTTAAAACTTCTTATATCAGAAATGGAACAAAGAGTACTACCAAAAAGAAACTGTCTAATGTTTAATCAGTCTTACATTCCTGGGCTAAAACCTACATGTTCATGCTATAGTATGCTTTGTATGTATTGTCAGATTTGATTTACTAATATTTTGTTGAAGATGTTTGCTTCTGTGTTCACAAGAGATACTGCACGTTTTGTGTAACATCTTTAGTTCTCATCATGGTAATGCGAATCTTATCAACTGAGTTACGAGTACTCTTTCTTACTCTGTTTTCTGGAAGAATTTTTGAAGAATTGGCATTACTTCCCTTTTAAATATTTGGCAAAATTCACCAGTGATATATCGAACCCTGGAACTTTCCTTATAGGAAAGTTTGCAACTATAAATTAAATTTCTTTAATGGAAATAAGAGTATTCATTTTATTTATTTCATTTTGAGTGAGTTTTGGCTATGTGTGTCATATAGGAAATTGGTCCACTTCATCTAAATTTTCAAATTCATGGGCATAAAGTTGTTCATAATATTCACTTATTATTCCATTAAAGTCAGTAAAGAATTGAAAGTAAAATATATATATAGCACTACCAACTACATTACCATCAAAAAACAAAGTATTTTTATATAAATTTAACAAAATATATATAGGATCTGTATATGCTAACTATAAAACACTGATATAAATAGAAAATAAAAGCCAAAATAAATGAAGAAATATATGCACTGATGGGCTAGAGAACTCAGTAGTTTCAATTCTTCCCCAAATGATCTACTGTATCAATAGACTTTCAATAAAAATTCTAGCAAGATATTTTTTAGAAACTAACAAAATGAATCTAAAATGTATATTGAAAATCAAATACAAAAGAATTTTCAAAAGAAGAGTAAAGTTGGAAAAATCTCATTTAATTTCCGAGATCTACTATAGAGTCATAAAGGGGAATTCACAGAAAACCACAAACATGGATCAGTGGAACAGAATAGTCAAAAACAGATATAAAGATGTCCTATTAATTTTCAGCAAAGCTGCAAAGACATCAATGGAAGAAAAATAATATTTTCAACAAATGGTTATTACATAATGCTACAGCAGTCAACTTACCAAGAGGACATTAATGAAAATTTTATGTACTTAATAACAGAGCTTCAAAGTACATGAAGCAAAACCAGGTAAGTCTGCAGGGGAAAACAGGTAAATCCAAAATTATAATTGAAGATTTTAATATTCTTCTCACGATAACTGACAAGACAGGCAGAAAATCAGAAAGGTTTTAGGACACTTGACCAAAACTATTAACTATCAGCCTAACTGAAACTATATAGGATTCCACCCATCAAAAGGAAACACTTTCTTTTCACAGTTATAAGGAATATTTGCCAAGGCACAAAAGGGCTTCATTGGTAAAATCTACCAAACATATGATGAAGAAATAATTATAAATTCACACAAACTTCCAGCAAATGTTCAGGAGGATCACAACTCATTCTATGAGGCCAGCATTCCTCTGACACAAAAACTAGTCAAATTTAAAACTTCTGTTCTTTGAAAAACACTCTTAAAAGAATGAAGAGAGCCTCTACCTGGTAAAAATATTCCAAATTGGTAAGAAACTAGTATAAAAAATGTGAAGGATTCATAAAATCAATAATAAGGAAAAATTTTAATGTGTAAAACATCTGAATACATGACACTAAAGAAGATATACAGATGGCAAGTAAGTACATGACAAAATACTCAATAGCATTAGTCATAAGAGAAATGCAAATTGAAACCATATGAGATACCATTCATTTATAAAAATCATTCAAATTATAAAATCTAACCACACCAAGTATTGGTGAGGATGTGAAGTAACCAGAACATTCATAACCACTGCTGGTGGGAACATAAATGATATAACTATTTTGGGAAAGTATGTCATTTTTTTTACAAAGATAAACATACTCACCATCATATTCAGCTATTCCACACTCCTACATATTTCCCCAAGAGAAAAAAAAAGTATATATCCATACAAAGACTTCTACATGAAAGTTCATAGCAGCTTTATAAGGAACAGACAATGCTGGATGAGCAGTGCTCCTCCCCTAAATGGGAAAGCAGGCCCTCTCTGGACAGGTGGTGACGCCTCCCCAAGGTGACCAAGCAGGCCCACACCAGACACATGATGCCCCCCCCATCTAAGTGAGCAGGCCTATGCTGGACACACAGCACCACCCCCACCCCCACCACGTGAGCAAGAGGCCCCTGCTGGATAGCACGCCTGCCCACCCTGAGAGCAGGCCCACTCGGGATGTGCTCCCCCTCCATCCACCACCATGCACCCCCACCCCCACCCCCGCACCCAAGCTGGCTCTACATTTTGCTTCCCCTTGGCATAGGGCAGGAGAGGTGAAGACTAATGAACTGAACTAATCCTGGACTAGGACACTGCCCAGGGAGAGAAGGGAGCAACCAGACCCTGTGTGCCATCAATACTAACTCCAAAAGTCCACTTGAACCCCTGCTTCACCAATAAATAAATCCAGCAGAAACCAGATGGTTGATTGCATTTGCCATCTACCAATGGGAGCAAGGACACGCCTTGGAACAGACAGTAACCACCATCTGGGGTGAACAGACAGAGGGGCCTCTGGTCCAAAGAGGGCACCTCCAAAACCCATGGCCCTAAAGCTAGGCAGGGAAAATTGTGACTAGCTAGATGCCAACACTCATGGAAAGACATCACTCATTCAAAACAGCTGGGCAAGGTGGCACATGCCTGTAATCCCAGTACTGGAGGCTGAAGCCAGCCTGGGATATATAAAGAGTCAGTCTGAACTACATAGCAAGACTCTGTCTGAAATTTTTCCTTGACACGATCTTTTTTTTTTTTTTTTTTTTTTTTTTTTACTTTTTTTTATTATTCTTGTCTTATCCTTAATGGGTCGGTGGGGGGATCTGGGGTATTCTCTCCCTTTTTTCCTCTTTTATTATCTTTTCTCTTCTTTGCTCTCTCCCCCTTTAAACTGTTTTTTCTTCCTTCTTAATTTCATTTCCTGTATTTTGCTGGGGTTTTTTTCATTTTCTTCTTTGTTCCTTCCTGTGACTGTTCTCTAACATTATTAATTTCCTTTTACTCCTCAACAGAAGCCCCATCTCACTTTTCTCTCTTCGTTCTCATACCCCATTAAATTCTCAAATTCTGCTTTCTTCATTCTGTGGTTTCCCAACCCTCTATCTCAACTAGTATAATTATAAAGCTCTATGGATCTCTAGATAGCTAATTAACTTTATGCTATTCCCATTGAATACTGTTTTATTATTAGAAGTAAAGTTGCACTATTCAGTAGATACTTGGTTTGTCTTAATGTTCATACTATAATTCTAGATGTCTTTTCTAAGTGAAGGATGCTACATTATTGGTCCTTAGGGTTTGTCAATATTATTTGTATTTGATGCCATAATTGATGCTGATTTTACTACTAAAGGTAAGCTGACTGATCTGTTATTAGTTTTGTTGAGATGTCAATATGTGGATTGACTTGGGGTCATTAACAATACTGTGTCCCATTCCTGGAGAACTGGGTACTGAGACAAACACCTGAAACCTCCCATCCCAAGTAAACAAAACTGATTGGATCCAGGGACAGAGACAAAGGCCAATAGTAGGCCACAGCTAGAGGACAACACTGAAAAGCAGTCATTAACTCAAGAGGTCTCCATACTAGAAACAAAGCTTTCCACTGCAATATACCCACAAGCCTCAGTACAAAAACAAACCAAAATTTTAAAAAATTAAAATATAAAAACATGAGAAGACAAGCCAACAAAATGCCTCTTAACACCCGCAACTCTACCAAAGCTGATCCATGGGGCTTCAAGGGGGAAGAAAGCAAAAGCCACACATCCTAATTATTTAAAATAATTACTGAGGGAGGTAACAAAACAGATCAATATCACAGAAGATATAAATAATAAGATTGGGCCAAATAAAATGATCAGTGACTCTACAGAAGACACTAATAAAAAGCTAGCAGAGCTAAACAAAACAATGCAAAACATGCATGACCAACATAGAAAAGAATTCAAGTCCATAAAAAGGCTCCAAATAGGGCCAGGGATTTAGCTCAGTGGTTCTGCCACCTGCCTTGCAAGTGCAAGGTCTCGAGCTCGATCCCCAATACCAAAAAAAAAGGCTCCAAATACAAATTCAAGAAATTAAAAATTCTATCAAAACTATGGGCAGCAGAAGTGACCAATTTGAAGACAGAGCATCAAAACTAGAACATGGCTGTTGTTGGTGACCAATTAATAAGAGAAACCTTAAAAAACCAAAAAAGAACATGAAAAATGCATCCAAGCAGCTCCTAGATAATGCAAAGAAGTCTAATCTAAGATTAATTGGAATTAGTAAAAATTTTTAAAAAGCACAAATGCTATGAAAAGCCTGTTTACTCAAATAATAAGCAGAAAACTTTCCAAGTAAGGGAAAAGAATCTGTCATACAGATGAGTGAGGCATACTGAACCCCAAATACCCATGATAAGAAAAGAAACTCTCCACAACACATCACAGTCAACATCCTGAAAGTCCAACACAGGAACAGAATCTTAAAAGTGGTTAGAGAAAAGCAATGAATCACTTATAAAGGCAAACACATTAGAATTACAGGAGACTTCTCCACACAAACCTTCAAGGCTAGGAGAGTTTGGAGTTAAGCGTTTCAAGCCTTAAAAGAAAATTTGCAACCCAGACTCATATAATCTGCACATCTTTCAAAACAGATGGAGATGTAAGATATTTTCACATAAAATGCAATTTATGACCACCAAACGAGCACCATAAAAAATTCAAAAGGATATCTTAGAAAGAGACAGTGAAATTAACAATGACAAAATGTCTACTAGAATGAATAACCAGGTAGGGTAAGCAGTAAATAGGAGGAAAAGATAGGCAGTCAGCAACAGGAAAATAAGGCAATGACAGGAATAAGTCAATACCCATTAGTAATAACTTTCAATGTGAATGGTCTCAATTCCCTAATAAGAAGACTCAGACTAGCAGAATGGATCAAGAAGTAAAATCCCAACAGTATGCTGTATATAAGAAACACATTTAACCCACCAAGGTTCTTGACAGGTCTTGCTATGTAGTTCAGGCTGTCCTTGAATTTGCAATGATCCTCCTGCCTCAGCTTCCCAAGTGTTGAAATTACAGGCATCCACCACCATGCCCAGCTCATTCAAATAGAGTATAGTAATGTTTTCTAGACTAAGCTACTCAAATAAATATTATTTGAATTAGAGTCTACCATACCCTTCCTTATATTTCAAATTGGCACTGTCCTCTCTGATTTTTGGTCTTATAACCTTTAGCATTAGTTCAAGATCAATGTTCATTTTATTTTACCTGTACAAGAAATGCCTTATAATTTTGAATGTTTTTTTCTTTTCAAATGGAAATAGAAGACTTGAATCAATGCTAAAAGAACTGAAATATCACTTCTGGTATTATATTTGCTTCTGCATTTCTTCCCCCAACCACCAATTTTCAATTCTAAAGAAGTACTTCTCTGGTGAAACCCCTGGAAGACTATCTTTATTCCTGATGAAACCCCTACAGTAGGGGGAAAAAAGCTAGGTTACCACAGAACCAACAAATTAATTTTGATACCTGCTTACCAAGACTGATCAATCATTTTTGATGTCTATTTGTATGATGCCATTCTTCAGTTTAGTAAAAAGATTTTCAAGACAATTGGTGAAGTGAAAAATTCTAGCTAAGTTCTTTCCCAGTGTCATTAATTCAAATGCTGGATAAAACAAATCATCATCTTCAAATAAACTTTTCATAGCTTAGCTTGTACTTTAAGAATTCTTTTCTTGGGCCAGGGATTTAGCTCAGTGGTTCGCAAGCCTCCTTATGCCTCACAAGCATAAGGACCCAAGTTCAATCCCTGGTACCAAAAAAAAAAAAAAA
>NW_004624737.1:31532145-31553033 GCF_000247695.1 Heterocephalus glaber
GAATAATTGATAATTTGAAATATTAAAAGGTCCCAACGTGCAGGGGTGGCGGGAGGAGAAAGGGAAAGGAAAGAAGGGAAAGGAAAAATTATGAGAAAAGAAAAAAAATGGAAATAAAATCTATGTAAATAGGGAAAGGTGGAGAGGGTGAAGGGCGCACAGGGAATGGGGAAAAAATTAAGAACCAAGATACAGCATGTGGAGGTACAAGCACCCAATGATAAATGTAAATGCACTGTATACCTAAAATGTACCAATAAAAGAATTTTTAAAAAAAGAATTCTTTTCTTCTAAATGTGATTCTTCTCTTTAATATTAATACCAAATTTCCTTACTCTAAGAATATATATACCACACAGTTGTACCAGTTGTATTTATTCTAAGTTTGCATTCCACAGAGAAACAAAATCACCAAAAGGGTACAATGAACTATAGAAAGAAAACAAAGCTTCCAACGAAATGATGTATTCATTCAGGGTTTGTTTTAACTATATCTACATTAAAATCTATTCTCCTTTTACTTAACAGTATCTATAAACACCATCTCTGAATGATATTTAGGCTACTTTTAACTTGATCTGCAATCTCTCTTACTAACTGGGACAACATCTGCTAGTGAGGTCACAGGCTGCTGATCCAGCTGATTAACAAGTTCTCCTGCTGTAAAAAGGAGATACTATATAAGCTTTCAGAACTGCAGTAATCTATGTCCTTTTTAATAAAATGTAGCAAATTCACCTAAAACAAAGACCAATATCCCTCAATTGCATATGAATCAACCAATCTTCCCATTTCTTAAAAGAAAATGTTCAAAACTCTCCTTATTAGTTAAGTAAGATGGCTGCTACTGTCATAGCCAAAGTCTAAGAATACTTATGTAAATAAAGCTACAAATAAGGCACCAGTAAATTTCTTTTCTCTCATCTTCACTTTAAATTTTTTTGGGTACTAGGGATCGAACTCAGGACCTCGCGCTTTTGAGGCAGACGCTGGAACCACTGAGCTAAATCCCCAACTCTAAATTTTTAACTACCATATTTCACCAAAAAAAATTTTTTAATGTATTTTTTATACTACAGTATGTTAACTTGTTAAAGTATGAACTTGGAAACACTTAAAACTACTGCTATAACTATGTTTCCTAAAACTTCACTTTCTGATTTCACATCCCAAAACCTGTTGTAAATTAATTTAAATAGGAAAGACTACCTAAAAGTTTAAAGCATACATTTCTACATTCAGTCTTAAGGGCCACTGTTTTAACCAGGAACAGTGAAAGTATTTTTTAACACTATCTTCAAAACTCAAAAAAAATTATCCTAGAATACTGTACATTAATAAGGTGAAAATACTTACTTTGCCTTAAAGCCCAAAACATTTCACCTAAATTTTGCTGTCATCATGAGAACAAATATTAGCAATTTGCTAATATTTGCAATCTACAATTTCAGAGCCACAAACCAGCCAGTAAACTTAATATTAAGTGTCTAGAAGGCATGGAACCTGATATTCTTATTGACTGTTAACTGCAAGTAGTCAGAAGGCTACCCTAATGGCCTCAACTAACTTATCTGTTGCTTCCCCATACCGACCCATTTGTTTTTAAAACGGGCAGGAATCTAATAAACATCAACCGATAGGGAGAAAGTTTCTTTACCTCTGTAAAGCAAACCTACCACATCTTCAGAAAAACAAAATGATGTTCCCACAAGAGCGGATAATGAATTAACCAATTAGAAAACCCATTATCTTCATCACAAACACAAAAAAAAATCCAAGTATTTTATTATTTTACTTATCCAAAAATCATCCTTGTATTTCAATTCAAGATTCTGACTGTCTTAGCAAATGCAACGTAGCATATTCGCTAAAAGTGAACATTCTGGAGTAAAACTAGCCAGATCTGCAATCATGACTCGGTGCTTACTACTGGGTAACCCTGAACAAGCTACTTAAATGAACTGCCTCGATTTCACTCGGTAGATCCAGTATTTGAATTCTAGTAAGTCATAGAATTCTGGAGAGGGGCAAATGAGATAATCAACCTAAAGCGCTTAGAACAGTGTTTGACACATAGTAAGCCCATCAAAACCCTATTTTCCATAGCTACTGATTGCTAAACTGAAACTGGCGATGGTCACCTATAGAGGAGGAGTAGGAAGAGGGAACTGGGAGGTACTGGTAAACCACAACTTTGAACCTTCACACTACTGCGTTCGAATTGTTCAGTCCGTATGTATTTGAGACACTGCATCATTTCTGATTTTAAAATACTGTCCTGATAAAATGGTGTTTGGTACCATAACTGAGTGCGAAAATGTTCTCCCAGAGCAGGGATCAGAAGTCGCTGCGCCATCTGGAATGCTCGGCAAGGGAGGGCTTCGCTCCACGCCAGCAGAGGCTCCGCGCGGGCACACGGGGCTGGAGGGGCGCGGCGCCGGCCCCGCTCCGGCCCGGGCACCCGAGCGGCACCGAGGCCGCAGCGGGGGAGGCCGCGACGCGAGCGGGGCAGGGATGAAGCTCGGGGTCCGGCGAGGAAGGCACTTACTTGAACCTGCCCTGGCAGTGCTGGCACTGGTCCCCCACCCAGCCCGGGTCGCAGAGGCAGGTGGAGTTGACACAGCGGCCCGAGAAGCAGGAGCTAGTCCTCTCGCACGGCTTGGACTGGGACACCTGCGCGTAGAGCGCCAGGTAGAGGAAGCCATAACACAGCAGCCGGCTGTTCCCGTCCAGCAGCCAGCAGGAGGCGCCGCCGCCGCCAGCCGCCCGAGCCCTCCACAGCCCCGTGGCGGCCGGCTGCGGGGCGCCAGTGCGGGCCTGGCCCCCCGGCTCCATCCCGCGCGGCGCCCCTGCCCAGCGGGGCTGCCCAGGCGAGCGCCGACAGGGATGCTCGGAGAGGAATTCCGCCGGAGAGAGCCTCGCCGCCGCCGCTCCTCCGCACCGGCGCCTGCCCCGCTCCCGCTCTCGGGTCAGGCAGGACAGATTCCCCTCGGCTGTCACCTCCGCGCGCCTGCCTCCACTGGCACGCGGGCGGGCATCGCTGCCCAGTCTCCTGACCTTGTCGGCGGCGGGCCAACCCCTCAGCCGCGGCGCCCCGGCAAGACTGGAGCGGGGCGGCGGGAGGCGCACGCAGCGCCGGGCGCTCCAGAGCCGACCTGACGGGAGCAGGAGGGGGCCCCCACGAAGCCCCGTCTCACCCACGGCCCGCGCCAACTGCCTCGGCTCCGAGCGCCGCGCTCCCGGGAAGGCGGGGCCGAGCGGGAGCCCCGAGGTGGGCGCGCCCAACGTGGGAGGGGGGTCTGCGGAGGAGCGGTCAGTCTCGCGCCGTCCGCTCGCCACCCAGCGGCCCCCCAGCAGCCATCTTCTCCCTGGAGTAGTTACCCGACGCTGGGGACTGCAGCTGGACCTCGCTGCAAGTAGGGCGGCCACGCATCCTCGCGCGTGTTCCCGCGTACCCCCCTCAGGCCCGGCGCTGTGGTCTCTTCCGGCCCTCAGACCGGGACCAGGGACTCCCTCCGCGCGCCCTCCCCGCGCGGCCAGCGAGCAGAGAGAGGCTGGTCCCCCAGGTGTGGCCCGCGTGCCCGCGGTGCCCTGCCCTCCGCTTGCGGAGGAACCGTCCCCGCCTGTACCGCGCGCCTCCGGAGCCCCATGAACGAGAGATCGAGAAGGGCTTCGCAGGTTCAGCAGAAATTCGCCCTTCGCGTCTGCCGTCCCCAGCTGCAAAAGTGGAGCGCTTTCATCCAAGCGCTCCCCCCTTCACCTCCCCATCCTCCTGCCCGTTTCTTTTCTTTTTTCTTAAAAGAGAAAAACTCCAACTACACACAAAGAGCTGAGCATGTGCAGCATGCAAAAGTCTTAAAGGCACCGCAGTCCGACCACGTTGTGGGGTCCGCAAGGACGGGGGGCGGGGGGGGACGGGGGACTTCGACGGTCGCGGAGCCTCTCCCGCCCAGGGCCCTCCCTGAGGGGGAGCCATTTCTGCCTGGGAAACTCGACTCCCGGGGCCCAACAAAGAGCTGAGGGCTGGCTTCTGAGCCCCGAGCGTGCCACCCCTTCCCGATGCTTCTGTTTGTCAGTGTTTCCTCCTCCATCTGGGACAATATTATGTCTTGAAAAATATTGCAACATCGGGGCTTTTTTTCAGGAGAGCAGAAATATCCGGAAAAGAGCTGTTTTCCTTTCTCAGCGGCAATCTTTCTTCCTTTAGATGACTTTCCAAGATTTGATGGCAGATGCTGAGATTTTTTGCTTTATACTTTTCTGCCTTCTCTACACAGGGTTTTTATTTGAACCCTTGAGAAAAGAAACCGAACACAGATTGCAGCTATGCATCCTCGAGTCCCAGCAGTGTTGCTGGAGCCCCACCAGGGAGCAGACAGTATGAACAAAATTGTGAAATCTATCAGACATTTCTGACAGCAAAAGGAGACAAGTTTTGGTTGTAACCACACAGTCATAATATTATTAACATTCAACACATTTTTATTTTGGGAATAATGTACCCTCGTCATCTCTTTTAATTTCCATCATCCGAACTTTCTAGAGGAAATCCTCCATTAACCCCATTTTGCAGATGAGGAAAAGGAGACTACGAAAAATTTAAATAGTGGTGTATGGAAGGTTAGGAGTAAGTAATGAACACAGCTTTACAGGGAAGTCCTCTGAAATCCGTGCTTTTCCCACTATTTATGAGGCTGCTTCTATTAGCAGGTGCTTTGTTCTCCTTTAGTGAATAAAACGTTAAGTGTTGGCTTGATTTGCAAATAGCTCAGCAGTGAGTTAGGAAGGAAAACATAGGTCCAGAAAGAAGTGGCTCCTTCCCAAGAGAAAAATACGAAAAAGAAAACCATGATTCTCAAGTGGGTACAACAAACAAACAAATTTCCACCTCAGGTCAGTGTCAGTAATGCACCAATATCCGTATCAGTAATGTCATCACCAAACCTAATGTTGGATAGCGCTTCCTCCTTTCACACACTTTTTTTTTTGAAACGGTCTTGCTAAATCGCAGAATTGCCCAGGGAACTTGACCTTGGCCTGGGATTACAGGCAAGTGCCACCACACCTGGCAGGCTTCTGGAGATGGGGAGAGAAGTTCGGGAGAACACTCTGAAAAAAACAATTAAAAGAAGGCTATTGTTCTGGATCACACCTTTTAATTTCCAAGACTGTGAAATTCAGAACTCTTTCTAGTATGAGCCATATCTAAGCAATCTCGGCTGCTTTTCCGTTCTTTTCTTTCTGACAACCAAAGTTTAAGCCAGGCCTTTCTCACATCTCACGTGCAGAATCACTTTCAGACATGTGGAAAGTGGCCAAGCTCTCAACACTCTTAAAACTGTTAGTGAGTTTGAAGGTCATTCAAAGGGTGCACTGGAATCCCTTTAACAAAAGAGATCACAGCTTGGCCATATACTGAATGTATCCTATATTTAAGCAAAGTTTGCCCATTAAAAATACGTATCTTTAGGGCTAAGGATTTAGCTCAGTGGTGCCGAGCCTGCCTGCCAAGCTCAAGGTCCTGAGTTTGATCCACAGTACCACAAAAAGTACATATCTTTTAATCATCTAACCACTACAATTAGCTCAATACATCACCTTACTCTGAAAAACATGCAGCCCCTCAGACTCCATCTCTACATCCCATTTAGAATCTAGCTAAATATTAAATTAATATAAAATTATTCTCATAAGGATCTCCTGGAATTTCCACTTGCTCTATATCATATTTATCTTTCAAATTGTTTCAGTCAACATTTTCTGAGTAACTATTATGAGTTCAAACAAGAGCAAACAAAGATGAACAGGCATGATCTGCACCACTGGATAAGATTTCCTTTATCAAGCTCACTAAATTGTGAGCTCCTATACAACTGAGTGTCATAAATTTTACAAATGTAGACAAAGAAAACTCAAATAATTTTAAATGGTCCTACAAAAAGTTGATGACAAAGCTTGCCTAGTATCTTGACTGAGGTTTCAGTATCTTCTATGATCTAGAAAATTTAAAAATTCCAAGTGTTGTCTTTATTCCCTAAAGAAGTACAGGCAGCATACTAGCAGTGCTATACAACACTAAAGTAATTCACAGTACTGGTAACAGTAGTTATAAATTTAGTGTAAAGGTTAAAAAAAAAAATTAATCCAAAAAGGTAATGGAGAACAAGTTTTACTGAAGTAAGAGGAAATTATTAAGAATTATCTATTAAAATTTCTCCAAGGGAAAGCATAAGAAAAATATGTTAGTTTTCTCCACAGCTAGTCTTATATCAGGACCTTCAGATAGTTGAAGGAAAGTGTTATATTTCCATTCACCCCACTTAACAATGGCTTCATAATATGATGGGAAAAAAATCTAAGACATTACCTTACCAACAGTTTGAAGGAAATTCAAATGGTTTTATAAACAGTTCAAGAGAAGCAATAGATCAACCGATCCTTTGATTGTTACTCAAAAAGTAAAAGATTCTTACTGAACTAATGAACCAAAGTAGACCCTTCTCAGTTATTTGATTAAAGAACAATCTCTACTCTGGTTATTGTTTGCCATTTGGCTTATGTGAGTCGTTAGAAAGCAGCCTACACCAATGTAAATGAGAGATGCATATAACCTGGCCCATGAGCCAGAAATGCATTCATTCAAGGGACACATAATACAAGTAGGGCAGCATTTTTAAGACACTAGTAGAGAGTAAATGGTCTGTGAGGTTAGACAAAGACAAATATTGAGTTTAGCTCTTCATTAAAAATTATTTACGGCATGAAAAATGTTCCTGTGGCTATGATGCAAAATATTATCTTCCTCTCAACCAAAATTTAACATTCTGCTTTCTCTTGGATTCATTCTTTTCTTCCATCCGTTTCTCTTGCTGTCATACTTGCAAACACACACATACACTCATCCTTCTGCCAATTTTT
Source organism: Heterocephalus glaber (assembly GCF_000247695.1). The sequence continues at coordinate 31,539,064 of NW_004624737.1, forward strand.
CTACTTAACACATTTCAAACATATTGTTATAAGTAAATCCAAAGAAATAAATCCAAAGATTCTAGATTCACTATGCCAGGCCAATATATTTTGTAACTGGGAAATAAAATGAACATCTTTATAACTTTTTTCCTAAATATCCAGACTTGTTACCAAAAAAAATTGATTGCTAATAATTAATTGCAAAAATTTGTCTTTTGTGAAATTTAATTCCAAAAAAGTGTAGGCTACAACCTCTTGTTAAACATAGTGGATTGAGTGTATATATATTTACCTCTGCTCCCTCTACAAACTCTATCAATGTGACAAGGTTTGGGAGGAGTTGGGGGGTTCGTTTTAACTTTTAAAGGTATAAATCTACAGCAACAAAGAAAGTGAGAAAAGATCCAACTTACAGCTGAGAGATAACACTGCATTTGCAAGTGTTAGTGAATGAGCGCAAACAGAGGTGATAACTACAACATAAATGCCTTCAGAAATGATTAAAAGAAACAAGCCTGTTTCTCCTAAAGAGGCCAGGAAAAGATCAAGACTCAGAGTTTAGAATTACCTTGGAAGGCAGAATTGGGGCTCCAGGATGAAAGCAAGGGAAATGGTTGAGGGCACCCCAAACAGCTAAATACCACCCTAAATCTAATGCAACAGGAGGCTTAAGTTCTTGGAAAATTGATGTGGGCACCAAGCAAAGAGAAGGGAATGAGGTACTCAACTGAAAGTGGTGGGATCAAGTGAAATCTACATATGAAATAGTAAACTTTCCTGCTCTTTTCCTATCTGTCCCCAGAACATCTACAACCAACTGAAGGACGTACCTGCAGAAAACTGAAGTCTACTTATCAGAATTTGAAAGGCTCCAAGACAAAAGATACTATCATTTGTAGTCACCTAACCAGAACACAAGATAGCCTCTGGATCATCCCACAAGGAAATCAGCTAGTCACTAAGTCTTACCGTGGTTCATTTTTCAAAATTCTGCTTAAATACAGACAATAAGGGTTTACTAGATATAAAAGAAACCAAAACAAATAGAAAAAATAAATTAAAGAAAATATAGTCAAGTGATATGAAAGATTTTACAGCCATAAAACAAAGACTGGATACTCTTTTAATATAAAGGGATAATTAAACAACAAAAAATACATAAAATAATAGAGTAAATTTAATATGCAATAATAAGTTTGGAAAATACAGTCTAGGAAATCGTGTAGACATTCAAATAAAAATCAAAGAATTCCCCCCCTTATCATGCAGGAAAAATCTAATAAAACCAGAGGATCCATTGATGATTATGTATAATAGATATTATTTTAAATTAAGCATTTATAAGTACATGTTTTTGATATTTTACTGCATTAATGCATGAAAGACATAGAAATAAACAAAATTTGTTTATATCAGTTCCTCAAAGTATTAACATATGGAAATTTCCCAGAACTGAACTAAGCCCCCAGATAAAAGACCTAGCCTAAAATATTGATTAAAAAAAAAAAGACACACAAATTGAGGGGAGAAATACAAATGTAATCAATTGGAAGTAAGAATAGCATTGAAATTCTCAACAATAAAACTAGAAGCTGGTCAAAAGAAGAGCTATAAAGAAAAATTATTAACCTAAAATTCTATACCCACCCATGGTATCAATTAATTATGAGGATAAAGACATGTTCAAACATACCAGTATTCATAATATTTATCTCAATATATACATTTTTAGAAAACTACTGGAAAATGTTATGAGGAAGAAACCAAACATAGAGAATTATGACAGAATATTCCATGAAGACAAACAGATGTGCCCAGACAGACAGAGCAAGTAATACAATCAGGAACCAACGGTTTGGGAGAGAGATGTCCAGGAAGATAATGGATATTATCTTGAAATTTTTTGAGCTTTTGTAAAAAATATTAACAAAATGTAACTGATCTTGGTAGATTGGTGGAAAAAGTGGAATAAGCACATAGAAACCTAAGCAAATGAATGAAATGAGGCAGTTGTTGATTAGAAAAATAAATGAAAACCTGTACAAGATGGCTCAGCATTGACTCAGACTAACTTGGCCAGAATAACGTAAGCCCTGATGATTGATTTAACCTCCAAATTACATCTATTTTTTAAAGGTGAAAGTGGGTAAATGGTAATGCTAAATCCAAAATTCCTTAATAAGAAGGGGTTACATGTCTAAAATTGATAAATTCAGATATAGCACTGTAATCATACTACATTGAAGAGAAGATTTAACAGCTGCTTTCTCTGGGGGATAGGGAAGAGAGGTAGGAAATACAACAGTTTATTTTAAGGCTTTTACTACTCTCAGATTGATTTAAAATTAAAAATTAATTCTAAGACAAAATAACATTTATTTATTAAATAAAAATGTATGTTCATAAGAAAATAAAGAGAGTGGAGTGAAGCTTCAGAGTCACAAAAATCTCAGTTTTATTTCTAAATTTCTTTTTTTAAATATTTCTAAATTTCTAACTCTGCACCTTGTGCTGGTTCCTTTTGAGTGATTCATGAACAGCTATGCCTTAGTGTCCCTATATATAAGATGGGAGTAGCCAGATGTGGTGGTGCATGCCTATAATCCCAGCACTTGGAGGGCAGAGGAAGGAAGATCGCCAGAAGTTCGAGGCCAGCTTGGACTGCATAGTGAGACCCTGTCTCAAAAAAAAAAGATCCAAGCAGTCAAACTACTTGTTGATATCTGTTTTAGGAATAATGAGGATCTAAATAGAATTAATATATGAAAACACCCATAGTAAAGTAATAAAGAAACCCTGATGTTCAACAAAACTTATGTTTAGAAATGGAATTAATTCTATTTACATGTGAGGAAAAAGGATTTTTGCAAGGGATTTGGAAGGCATTCAATACAAAAACCACACAAAAGGCACAGCTATAAGAAAACCAGATAATTTTATAGATGGATCTAGCGTAAACTCTTCATTCTTCAAATGAGATGCTGAGACCTAGAAAAGTGCAGTTCTTATCCAAACCCACATAGCCAATTAGTGGTAGCTCGGTCTAAACCCCCAATTCTTTCTAAATCAGATCGATTTTTTGGGGGGGGGGGTCCTATAACATAAAATTCCTGCCAATAGGAAAAGAAATTTTAGTTAGTCATCCATGCCTAATGCCCCAAAGCCCTTCCAAGGCTCAGTAAAGGTTAGTAATTTACCTAAGGTCACATAAAAAGTAAGTCGTAACAAAGGCAAAACTAAACCAAACAAGAAGACAAATAGCCAAAGACTAAATCGTGAACCAAAAACTCAGAACCCAGTGAAAGTTCACCAGAAGAGTGAAAGCTGACCTCAGGATCTGTGACATAGCAGATGATTAATATCAGTTGATTCAAGTTCCTAAGTATGTGGAGAAAAGTGAAAAAAAAGATATATATTCTTTAAATGGGAAGGAAGGTAGGTAAAGGAAGGAAGGGGAGTGGGCTGAAGAGAAGGAAGGGAGAGGGTCCATTAAACAAACAGAATCAGGGCCAGGGATTTAGCTCAGTGGTTCCGACCCCTGCCTCGCTAGCAGAAGGACCTGAGTTTGATCCCCAGTACCCCCCCCAAAAAAAACCAAACAAACAGAATCAGCAGTAGAACTCTTAAAAATAGAGGTGTAAGACTGACTTTACTGAACAGTGGGAGGGTATGAGAAATAAAAACAAAAACAGAGGAAGAACCCAGTGACTGACGAAACATGTCAAGAAAGACTGCTTAAATTTGAAAATGCCCAAGCTACTGTAAGACATCTAGCAAGCGTCCCAACCCTCTCCTCCTTGGGACAATATTGCAAGGAATGAGGCAATGGTTACATAAAAAGGTGAGGGGCCTTTTCTCCATTGCACACAAGAAATCATTTGCTGGCACTTTCCTTTAGGTAAATGGGAAACAAAACCCTTTTTTAAAATATAGCTACACTGTGGCTTAGTGGTAGAGCACATGTACCACCAAGGCCCTGGGTTCATTCCCCAGCACCACAAAAACTCAAACCAAACAAACAAAAGACCCAGCTCAGTCAATAAAAATGAACACAAATTTGATCTGAGCCAGGAAACAAAAAAGGAAATATCACACTACTTTACTTTCAGAAGTCATCCATTTTTCTCTAGTAGATAATTCTAATTTCTGAAAACGATTCTTATGAAGAATCACCGCAGCCTTACATCATCTCAAATCCAAATAAACCAACATTAAGAAGGGTCACACCCTGAAAAATGGTGCTCTTGAACACAGGGAGTGAGTAATATTTGTGATTTTGAGAAATAGAATTGTTTTAGTTGTGAGAAAATTCCAACAACTGCCACAGTAAAACACTTAAAACATTACCCAAATACAAATAAACCATGTAAAAATGTCTGTATGTCCTGGTTGAGGTTCATTTTGTTTTCTATTTAAAGAAAAACTTACAGAAAAAAAAAAAAGAAACAACAACAGGAAATACTTAAAAAACAAAAACTCCCATGCAAAATAAGCAATTTATAAGAACAATAATATACTAGCTTTTAGAAAACTGCTTGGGGTCCTGACAGGAAAGAATGTATGTTTACAAGGAAAAGAGCATGAAAGAGAATTATGGGCCCTCTCATCAAAAGACACTGAGCCGTCAGGGTGCACAGAGTTTCCTTGAACAGAGCTCAGAGACAAAGACGAAGCACAAAAGAGCACACACATGAAAAAAGAAAAGTATCTGACAAATGATAGCCAGGCCCCACAAATCCTGATAACATGGCATTCTACTTATTAAAAACATCACTCTTGGAAGACTCCAGGCACAGTAATTTTGAAAATGTACATAAGTAAATTAAAACCAAGCTTACGATTCTTTTTATTATAAGTTCCTCCCCCATATTCTTCTGCAAATATAATGTGAAATTTTAAATTAAATGAAAAAAAAAAGACAACATGAGTGTTGCTGATTTTAAGCAACAGTAGTCTGAAAGTCTTTCTGGACATGAACAGGGCACATAGTTTTCTAGGAAAATTGGTCCCAGGGTATACAGAGAAAATGTTAAATCTACAGGAAACATGTGAGAAAGTTTTATTTATTAATTTACCTGACCCACTTGGTAGTAGACACTTTAGGACATGTTTTATGGCCTCATGCTGTATCACTGGACACGGCTGCTTTAGTTAATGGAGGTAGCAAAAGGCAGTGCCAAGAGAATTGGACCAAAAACCAGCAGAAGCCCAATCTCTACAACCAAATAGTGTATGCCCCATCCACTCTCTGTTTCTTCATTTGTAAAGCAGCAAAAAATATTGACCCTGAACATTGTCAGGAGGCTCAAAATTCTAAATAAAGCCAAGTGTGGTGGTGTACACCTGTAGTCCCAAGTACTCAGGAGATTGAGGCAGGAGGATTGCAAGTTCAAGGCCACCCTAGGCAACTTAGTGAGTCCTTATCTCAAAATAAAGTTTTCAAAAGGGCTAGGGTGTAGCTTAGTGGTAGAGCACGTGCATGTGCAAGATTCCGGGTCCAACATCCAGCTCTGCCAAAAAGAAGAAGGAGAAGGGGAAGGGGAAGAGAAAAGAGAAGAAGAAGAGAAATCCAAATGAGATAAATCATCAAATTCATCTTAATAACTACAAAGCCCTTTGTAATTGTGTCAGCTTTGATTCTGTCCTTAGACTGCTGCACGAGAACCCAGAGGGACCATGAGATACTACAGAGCCATAGAATAAGCTCAGTAATTCCTTTATCTAGATCCCCATGGCCTGACATTCAAATGGCAGCAACTTCACAGCCCATTAATTTATGGCAAGGCAAGGTAAGAAAGTACGTATGTGTGGAGACTTCACAGTAGAAGGCCCCGGAGACACACACCCTGGAGGCCTTCACATCCTTGCTGAACCTTGGAACTGCCACTAGGGAATCTGTCCTCTAGTGGAAAAGTTTTGGAGCATTTGCTGTACTGCAAATGCTTTTGAAGGGCCAAGATCTTGTTTGTGCCAGTCATAAACATCTTAGCATGAATGACTTTGTACCTATTCCTGAGAGTAGTGGTTGGTTGTTTGTTTGTTTTGCTTTGTTTTTGAGACAGGGTCTCACTATATAGTTCAGGCTGGCCTTGAACTCAGAACGATCCTCCTATCTCAGTTTCCTGAGTGCTGGAATTACAGGAAGAGAAGTTTTGATAAAGAATTAAGGAACATACAAAGATGTTATCAATTCTAAACTGCCACCCTTGACAACATCTGCACAGCATGGCACGGCATAACTTGATCATCCTTTAATGATTATCTAACCTATCAGAGGGGACATCTGAGAAATAATTAACTTCCTTTAGTGCTTTTAGTACACTATCATGTCCATGGAAGGAAAGTTTCTCTTTTTTATAAAAAAAGACCGAAAGAGGGAAAGAACACAAAGGAATTAAATACTAATGGTGGGATTTTAGACACAACGGCTCCTGGGTGAAAGATTTGACATGTACCTCTAGTCCATTATACTAGGTAGCTACTTACTTCCTCTAAGTGGAGATTGGACCTAACAGTGGAACTTTGGCATCTCCAACTATATAATGAATGAATCTAAGGAGAGAATCAAAGTGAAAGTTTAAGTCTTCCCTGGGAAACACTCTCCCCAAACTCAGGTCTGGCAGATGTCATCAGCAACAGCCTGACTATTTTTAATGGCTAGGAGGATGCTTAAGGAAATGTCAATTGCTATGATTATCCCAAGTCTCTTCTGCATAAATAATAACATCATTACCGACAGATTCTTGGCTCAACCAATCTTCTTTTTTAAACATGCAGACTAGTCAAAATGAAATACTTAAAGATTGGAAGGGGCAAAACTGGAAATGATCACTCAAAATATGAAAAAAAATCAGCCTCATTAAAAGAAGAAAAAATATGGGCAATCAGAGCTAGCCAGACACCAAAAATATGTATGAACAAACAGCAAAGCAGCAATACTCTGTTGGTATGATGGCTTCGAAGGTGCAGTGCTCCAAAAGAAATCACCGAAGAAGCCAGTGATAACCCGGCACACACTTGGAAGGCTCGGACATGCCCGGCAGCCCCAGAGCGTTGACAGTGTTATATCAGATGGGAACATTTTCTCTGCTTATGATCAGTTTGTGCCCTAAAGCCTCAAGACTTCCTACTGCTCATTATTTTCCTTTTTTGCTGCAAAAGCTATCCTCATTCATATGAATGCCTAATCTTTCTGAATCATCCTGAGATATCAGTAGCAATTATTCCGTGATTAAATTTTCAGTTAATTAAGTTTAAAAAAGAATCTTCTATTAGTTTTAAATTTTTCTGCCTTTTCATTTTATTAAGTGTTCTTTATTCCTTTATTATTAAAAACATAAATAAAAACATCCAATCATGCTTCTCCTTAACATTTATTATTTTGTAGCATTTATTAGATTTCTACTTTTTTTTCTCTCAATTAAAATGTCATAGTCATTCACATCTAGGCTTTATCTTGTTACAATAACTGTAACTGTTTTAGCTGACCTTCTTTAAATTATTTCTTGTCCAGCTCAGTAATTTTTGAGACAAAGATGAAATGGACCAGGCCATTCAAAATTAGGACCTGCTGCTGGGGGTATGGTGGCACAGACCTGTAATCCTAGCGCTTGGGAGGCAGAGACAGGAGGATCGCCATGAGTTCAAGGCCAGCCTGGGCTACATAGTAAGTTCAAGGCCAGCCTAAACTGCATAGCAAGACCCTGTCTCAAAATAAATAAATAAAATAAATAAAAATTAGGACACGCACCTTGCAAAAACAAACATAATTTTATAATTTTTTTTTTTTTTTTTGGTACTGGCGATTGAACTCAGGACCTTGGGCTTTCGAGGCAGGTGGCAGAAGCTCTGAGCTAAATCCCTGCCCTATCACATTATTTTCACTAGCCCATTTAAGCCAAGGTGTTCTCTTATTTACTTAATTGATTACCATTGTAAATCAATGTCTCTCTTTCCTCTTTGATCAAGTGTGCTTCGATACCTAATCATTTTTTTTTCTCACTTTCCATGGAATGATTGTAAGATTTGGGTTTGGGTTTAAAATAAGAGAGAGATTTCCCTATTCACTCCTATTCACTTGTTGGGAACCCTATAATCTGGTGCATTTTGCCATTATGTTCTACAATGACATCTAGAGCAAAGCCTAGATAATAGCAAAGTGGCATCTTGACTTCCTATTCTCCACTAGTCCTTGCACATATACCTGTCTCACCTAGGTTACCTCAAGGAGAAAGGTCAGTGTATTAACCCCAATCATTAGGTTACTCAGTAAGTATCTGCTCCTCTTCCTAACATGCCAATAATTCCTATTAAAAAGACAATGACCCAGACTTAAAACCGAACGCTTGTTAATAACTAGAAAGCCAACTAGTTTTCTTTAGTCCTTTATTGTGATACCAACATCATTCTCAACTTGGATTCAAGGTCAAGTATGAGAGTCCACAGGGAAGCAGGAGAATGACAGGGGCAGGGGTGATGAAATCATAAGCAAACTAGGAAAGTAAATAAATATATTCACATCTGCTAGCTAGTATGAGAATGTGTTTCCAGTTACTTTTATTTTCTAAATGGAGAAAATGAGGTGCAAGAGTCATGGTAGAAGAATATAAGGAAGGGGTCTGAGGCATACTTCGAGGAACTCTTCCACTGAGGGCCATAACTGACTGGGCATTAACACCAGCACAGGGAAAGCAGGCTCCAGGTGTTCCTGCCAGCCACTCCTAGGGCACTTACCATGCTGACTCCCAGGACAGATATCTCACTACCTTCTGAGGTTGTCTCACCAGAACTCTGAACTATCTTCATTCTGTGCAAGCAGAATACATGAAGCTCCTAGCCATGGTTTGGAAGTATCTGGGCCATTTTCAGACCTGGCTCAATTTTCTATTATTTTGTAGCCACTCAGTCTGTTTTTGTTCTCAGTGGGCCACCAGAAGGAGAGAAAGCAAAATACTTTAGTATGATTCATCAAGCTGTCCAGTATGTAGAGCCATCCTAATGGCTCTCATTGATGCAATATACTCATGGGCTATATACCCTCACACCTCAGTCCTCCCATTCACCTTCACACTCAGAGACTCACCCTTGTCCTCCATGCCAGATAGGAAGTAGGCAGCCTCAGCTTCTCAGCCTAGGGAGGTTAAGTAAGCTGATAGAGAAAGAGTGTCCCAGGGAAAGTCCCTAAGCTCCCATTATGGGCTCTAAAGACCACCCTTCTTGTTGTGCTGAAATGAGTTCTAACCAGACCTTACCAGCTCATCCCAAGACATGGTCAATTGATGAACCAGATAACTGAAATGTTACCATAACTCATAGAACATTTTTATTTCAAATTCAGTTTGTAGGTCATGTATAGCTGAGCCTGCTGAGACTCTGTTTTACACTCTGGAATCCCAATACCTTAGGTAGATGCCACCAATGCACCACCTAGGCTCTGTGGCAAAAATATTTCTGTCAAAAAAGAACTGACACGTTCATCCCTCAGCCTAGAATTTAATGCATGTTTGAGTCGTCTCTTCAGCCTGTGCCTCTGTGTGCTTATTCTGACCATCCCTGATAACAGTGTTTTTGTTCTCCAAGGTATTCATGCCACCATCTTTACTATTCATGACTTAGTAACAACAGTAATAATACTAATCATTTGAGATAATATGTATCTCATTTTTCCTCTTTTAAAAGACAAAAAGTCTGCTATACACAGCCCACAATAAGAAATAATAAAGACAAGTTTTTCCTTTTGTTGAAATAAATTTGAATGTTTTCAATGTGGATTTGAATTTAATATACTAGTCTTAGGCTTAGGGGGTTAGATGGAGTATTTCGTTGACTTTCTCCTTTTAAACAAGGCAGTATAGTTATGAAATAATGAGTTTTTACTCATATTCATGGCTTTAAAAATCAAAATTTAAAGGGCTGGGAATTTAGCTTGGTGGTTCCACCACCTATCTTGCAAGCACAAGGTCTCAAGTTCGATCCCTGGTACCAAAATAAATAAATAAATAAATCAAAATTTAGCATGCAAACTCCTAAATGACAAAAGATAGCTTGGATTTAGAAAGAACATCACAATTATCTGAATTTTGACTTCTACATAGGTTGAATATTCAGCCACTTTAAGGTCATTTCAAATACATTCTATTAGGTATTTCTGTCTTCTGACACTATAATTAAAAAACATCTTTTTTTTTTTTTTTTGGTACCAGGGATCAAACTCGGGTCCTTGAGAAAAACATCTTTGACAAAAATGTCTACTATAAGTAGCAGTCTTTATATATAACTTTAATTTCATTTTTTGAAGAGGCCTAATAAACACTGCAATGACCAATGATCTACTGTCAGCTCTCTTGCTTGTTGGTCAATCTCAGGGTGAGGGGCATTACCCATAACTTACAAGCAGCATCTGTGCCCAGATGAGCGTTCATATTTAAGATCTTTGCCTCTTTATCAACACAGAAAACATTTTCCAGCCGTATAGAAGCTGTGTAAGGACTTGGCTAAAGGTAACATTCTAGATCAAATTCAACCAGAAGAATCGTTTTGTTATGCTAAAAGTATAGATAACTGGAACTTTTCTAATAATGCTTATACAAATCTCCAGATGTGTACTTGACTTCAGAAGACAGCCTCTTCCTAGCTTTAAAAGATTTGATTTGTTTTGCTTATTTTACTGCGGAAACAAATTTTCCTTGGCAGTCAGGGTTGATATTTTCTTAAACTATTTTTTCTTAATTTTTCCTGTGAACAGAGAACTATTTTAATTGACATTTATCACCAGACAGAATAAGAATTATTTTAGTTCTGAAATTTTGGAAGAAACATTTCCCATCTGTTTCAATAACCCAACTGGCTAATTACATTGCCAAGAATAATTTGTCACAAACGGAAAGACCATTCTTTGGGAGGAAAACTCTTACTGCTTTATCTTACATCACATAACTGATTGATGAGCAATGATGAAAACCTTATGAAACTAACTTATGCCATGGATTTATTCTACAAATTATATTCAAAAAGGAATCACGGAATGCCTTTTAATAATTTACATTGTCTTTAAAAGAGGGGATGGAGTCTGTTGGTTAGTTTACATCAGCAAAATTGCCTCTATCACCCATATCCTGCTTTTTTTTTTTCTTTTTTTTTTTTTTGATACCAGGGATCAAACTCTGGTCTTTCTGCTTGTGCAGCAGGCAGCTAAACCACTGAGCTAAATCCGTGGCCCAGCCACATCCTGCTTTTAAAGAGTAGCCCACTGGGGTATGAATGCTTAGCTCAGTGAGGAAGAGCTACACTGCACTCAGTGTCTGCAGAATCCTTGCCACCCTCTGTGATTTCAACAAGACAAGCAGGCAGTACAGTGTGGTAGTGAAGAGTACTGAATCCCACCTTAAGCATGTGTATGTTTGGCAAATTACATACATTTGTCCTCCAAGGTCCTGCCTTTACTTTTTATAACTTAATAACAACAATAATCATTTGAGGTAATATTTGTCTAATTTTTTCTACTTTAATAAAAAGACAAAAAGTCTGCTATATATAGCTCAGAATAAGGAAATAATGAAGAAAAGTTTTTCTGAGAAGTATGAATGTTTACAATGTGGGCTAGAATTTCAATATATTAGTTTTAGATTTAAGGGATCCAATAGGATAATTCTTATCTGTAAAATGGGTATATCCATAGTAATAGTCACAGTTGTCATTGAGAATTAAATTAGCTAATACATTTGAAACTTAATGATGCTATTAGTATTAATCATGTTGATTATTATTAATATTGTTATTATATTCCAATATGTATTTATTGCTTTTTTTTGGATATTAAAAGCAAACTCTCTCTGCCAGAGTAGCTTCTTGAGCTTTCATTGTGGTTCATAATTCTGACTGCATATCAGAACCACTCGGAAAACTTAAAGGGGAGAGGGTGCAATGCCCAGTTTCCATCAGGACGAGATTCTAATTTTTCAGGTCTTGAGTAGGGCCCAAGATCCACCTGCCAAAAAATGTATTTTGTTGTTGTTTTTAGCTCCCAGGAGTTTCCTAGTACACAGCTAGGGATCTTAGAAGGACAGCTGAATAGCAGCTGGGAGCAAAGCTTAAGAACAAGCACAGTAATGTTAGGGAAGGCAAAAAAGAAAAAAGGGCCAAAGACCAAGAGAACCTCTCAATATTGACCATGAAGTTTTTACATTTTAGTGTTCCTCCTAGCTTTCTAGCAGAAGTCTCCCTCTCTCTCTCTCTCTCTCTCTCTCTCTCTCTCTCTCTCTCTCCTTTTGTTGCTGTTGTTGTTATTGCAGTGCTGGAAATGATCCTAGAGCCTTGTGCGTACTAAAAAGTGCTCTACCACTGAGCCACATCCCCAGCCTTCCCTGATTTGGTAAAATTTCATTTTGAGAAAGGATCTCATTAAGTTGCCCAGGCTGGTAGCATAATTACTTCTTTTGTTTCAGTACTGGGCATAGAACTTGGGACTTTATGCTTGTGAGGAAGGCAGCAGAACCACTGAGCTAAATCCCTGGCCCCAGCATAATTATTTCTTAATGAGGCCTTAAGATTAGGTTTGACGACCAACTTTCCAAGTGAGCTCTGCTCTTTCCTCTCTCTCCAAGCACACATCTTTACCTTAAAAGGTTCCCTCACTTAAGAAACATCAGGACCTATTCCTTGGATATTCAGTTTGCAAATTCTGACAAGGAGCCCTATTTCTGTAGTGATAACTTATACCTCAGACAAATCAAATGTAGTTACAGTGATGAATGGTTTCCACTCAAAGACTCCATGGGCTAAACAGGGATGTTTGTTCTTTTGAAGGGATAAGAACTCTAAACCATGAAGATGAACTGGTTTGTTGTTCTTGTTTTATAGAAGCTTCAATGGCTCACTTTACTCTTAACTAAAAGGAGAGAAAAAAGGATGAAGATAAAGATACTACAATTCCCACATTCAAAGAGTCAGAGAAATGGGCCATACAAGAAGCAGAAAAAGAGTCTTACATTTCTGATGATTTATGAAATTCTAAGTGATCTTATTCTTTCATTTGTATCTTCATTCCACATATTCATTATAGAAAAATTTCAAAATGCAATGAAATGTACAAAAAAAGAAGTTTAAGGTAACTCATAATTCCATACTTTCTTATTTTTAGTGTAGAAAGAGCTAAAGTTTACCTTCTTCTATCTTTCCAAAGGTAAACTTACAAAAATATTTTATCTTTATATGTGTATAGTCATCTTACGTTTGTGTTTTAGTTACAGTGCTGGGCACTTTATGCAAATTATGTCATCTAATCTCACAGTCAGCTTTTGCTATGGTTTGGATCTTAAGTGCCAGCCAAAGTTCCACATGTTAAAGGCGTGGTGCCCCAGCTTGGCACTACTGGTAGGTGGTGGAACTGCATTAACTAGGAGCTGGGGCCTAGTACACAGTCTTCAGGTGGCTGGGCCACATCTCTTTGTCAGAACCCTGGACCCTTCTTCTTTCTCTTTCTTTGCCTCTTGACCATAATGTAAATAGTTTGCTCCACCATATGCTGTTGCCTTGTTGTGCTGCCTCACTACATGCCACAGAACAGTGGGGCTAATTGATCATAGATTAGAACTTCCAAAACTGGAGGTAAAAAAACCTTTTATCTTTATAAGTTTACCTCAAGTACTTGTTATAGCAACAGAAAGCTGACTGATACACCATTGGGGTAGAATCTACTAGAATAGACTAGTAGAACCTTGTCCCCATTTTAGGGGTGAGTAAACAGAGCCTTACAGAAGTTACTTACCCAAGTTCGCCTCTCATTCACTCACTCAACAAATATTTACTGAGTTTCTACTATGTGCCAAGTACAATGCCTAGGCATAGGGAACATCAGAGTGAGTCAGCCAGGTGTACCCATAATCCTTCTCTGATCTTCCTGCTGTCACTCACCATCTCTTACCTGGAAGTGTTCTTCCCTCTTCCACCTTTGTTCTTTTCCCGTCTATTCTTTTTTTTTTTTTTTTTTT
>NW_004624737.1:31554798-31600436 GCF_000247695.1 Heterocephalus glaber
AACACAGCATAGGCTATCATGGAAAACTATGAAAGCACCAGATCCTCATGGCTGCCTGTCTTCTATATTGTCCAAATCTCGAGGAAACTCGCAAGAACTTCCACATACAGGTCCTGAGAGGCAATGCTGAGATCCCACGGTTCAGGCTGATGTCAGTTCTAGGCCATCCTATTGAAAACCCTCCCTTCCCTCAAGAAGTCCTCTTGCAAGGCTTTGGAAACTGTTCTGCGCATGTGTCCAGGACCTTGTGGTTAGGTCATTCCTACTTCCTTGGCCAGCTTTTACCATGCCTTAGTCTCCTATCGCGCTTCCTATCCTCAGAATAAAAGTGAAAGGCCTTCCAGGGGCTAAGAATGCACCGTATGGCTTGTACCTCCTGCATCATCTCATCTCCCAATCCCCCTAACTCTCCTGCTCTGTCTGGCCTTAGCTTCCTGGCTGTCCTTGAACACTGCAAATGTCTTAGTCTGTTTTGTGCTGCTAAAAGAAAATACCAAAGATTAGATAATTTACAAAGAAAGGAGATTTCTTTCTCACAGTTGTGGAGACTTGGAAGTCCAGGACCAAGGAGCTGGCATCCGATGTGAGCCTTCTCGCTGCATCATCCCAAGGCCGAACGTGAGCAGCAGAAAGAGGGAGAGAAGAAGGAAACGGTGTTGAACACACGCATTTATCAGGAGGCCACGCCCACAATAACCAGCCCACTCCAGAGATAACAGGATTAATCCCAGGGTGAGTCCCATCTCACAGCACTGTTGCACTAGGGGTGAAATTTCCACATATGAAATTTGAGGGATACATTTAAACCTTAGCTTCAGGCATACCTTTCTCAGAGCCTTTGCCCTCCCAGTTACACTCGGCTTGGGATTGTCTTACCCCGTGAAGGGGCTCGAATCATGCCACTTTGGCATTTATTTTGAGATAAAACCGAGAGAGAAAGAGAGAGAGAGACAGAGACAGAGAGAGAGACAGAGAGAGAGACAGAGAGAGAGAGAAGGATGTCACACCTCCTTTTTACCTAAAAACAGGTCAAAAAATTTGCCATGATAAAGGTACCCACTGTATGTGGAAGAAAACATTCTTATCACCAAAAACGAGGTCATCACCAAAATTAGCCTATAAAAACAAGCTTATTAAAATAACCCTTATTTGGCCAGGCATAGTCATGCACATCTGTAATCCCAGCACTTGGGAGGCTGAGGCAGGAGGATTGCTGCAAGTTCAAGTTCAAGTTCAAGGGCAGTCTGAACTGCATAGCAAGACTGCCTCAAAAACAAAAAAAATAAAATAACCCTTATTTTCCACTAGTGTCCCATATATATCTCCTAGTCATTGTCCTACAATTTAGTGCCCTTAGCCCAGGTCCCTTTGTCTTACCATATCCTTGCAAATTATCATTCTTTTTATAAGAAAAGTATGTAAGCCATTAGACCAAATGACTTTTTCAGGTCTTCTTTCTCCTTTTGAAGAGACTCCTCCCATGTACACATAAAAATATGAAATAAATGTGTATACTTTTTTCCTCTAAATCTAGACAGCTTAATTCTCAGCCCAGCCTCTGAGCCTACGAAGGGAGAGGCATGTTTTTCCTCTTCTACACCGATATACCCACATAACTCACTGCCATACCTCCTTGAAGACTGCTAAATTGTCACCTTTTCAGTAAAACCTTCAACACTTACCCTATTTATAACTTGCAGTATCTGCCTCATCTCATGCTTCCTGCTTTATTTTTATTTTATAGATATGTTGTATAATATATTTTGCATATTTTCTCTTTAGAGAAATATGTTTTGCATATATTCTCTATAAGAGAAGGCATTCTCCCCCATTTCAATCACTTTTAATCTTTCTGTTTCAGTCTTTGCAGAATGGCTAGTCTGCTTTGTAATATTTATTTTAAAACAGCACTTAATATGTGCCAGACATTGTCCTAACAAAGCCAACTCCTTAATATTCTTCCATAAGCATCAATTCATTTAATCCTCACATGTCTGCATGAGACAGGCATTACTGCTACCCCTACTTTGAAGATGAGAAATCAGAGGCCCACAAGAGTAAGGTAACTTGCTCAAGGTCACTCAGAGAAAGAGGGCTAACACTTGAATCCAGTGACCACATTCTCTCTGAGCCCAAAATATGAATTTACAAATTTATTCTGTTAATTAAAGAATAATTAGGAAGCAAATTAAAATAAAGGTAGTAAGCAACTATACTATTTCAGTGAAGAGTGCAATAAATAAAATGCTCCTAGATTATTTTCCTTTACTTGTGGTAAGGTTTATAGAGTCTAGGTTTTCATCAATATCTCTCATTCTCAAGCAGAGAAAACTTAGGTATGGAATTATAAATGTGCTTCATTTCCCACGTAAAATATACAGCATTAGGTCTCAATAGTTGACTGCAGTAAAGTTGAAAGTGAACAATTTGAGGAACAAAAGATTAAATTTAATGCCCAAGAAGGGCCAGGAATTTAGCTCTGTGGTGTGGCGCCTGCCTTGCAAGCACAAGGTCCTGAGTTCAACACCCAGTACCGGAAAAAAAAAAAAAAATTAATGCCCTAGAATCAAATGAAATGTTTCAAGGATGATACAGAGATGTAGGTTGGATTATTTTACTTTTAATATTTTGGGATAAATAGGCTCAGGTCCATCAACTCTAAGGTTCTATAACTATGATGCCTTTCTTTTGTTTATTTTTGCCATGCTAAGAATTAAACCTTGAGCCCTGTGCATGCAAGGCAAATGCACTACCACTGAACTACACTCCTAGCTGATTTTTTTTCTTTACTATAGTAGACTTTCACTTGCTGACTGTGATAAGTATGCATTCAAAAAATATACTCTAGGGCCAGGGATTTAGCTCAGTGGTTCTGCTGCCTGCCTGGCAAGTGTAAGGTCCCGAGTTCGATCCCCTGTAAAAATATATATATATTCATTCTAAATGAACAGTACAACACAAATCAAATATCTTGCATTTCTTCCAAATGTTTGTTTATAGAAACTATATTAATATATGTAAATGAAACTTTAAAAATAAAAATTATCATTCATAGACCTACTGCCAAAATACAATAGTTTTGCTCATTTTTTTCTGCATTTGTCTAGTTTTTGTCTATAGACTCAATCATTCAAAAAATCAATATATCTCTGATTAAAGGAAGATGGGTCAATTGTGTAGCTGAGTTCAGTTACTGCCACAATTTTTCTAGGACTCCCTTAAACAGCATCTCCTTGATGTGGTGAAATCATGATACAGTGGAGCTGAGGAGACTTTAAAAGAGAGCTGGCTCGCTGCCTACATTTTACCAGTGGTTGTATTGTCAACATTAGAAGTAGTTATAAGAGTTGCTGCCATTCATTCAAAATCAGGAATTTGTGCTGGCTACTTCTATGAATTACCTCTAATCTTCCTGGCCGTTATGCAAGAGATGGAATGGAAAATATGTGGGTTTGAGTTCTATCACCTAAAGACAATGACAGCGTTGACCTCCTAGGGTTATAGGGTGGTCCAATTGAGGTAAAATATACAAATTTTTTTGGCATAGAGCCTAGCTATTTTTATTATTATCATCATCCATTTTTCAGGTGAGGAAATTGAGGCTCAGAAAGGTTAAATAATTTGGTTACACAGTTTATATGCTTCAGTTTCTCACCAAAGATGAGCAAGTGCCTAGAACAATGTTTCATGACTCTATTCAGTGGCCCACATGTGTGTTAGTCAGCTTTTCATCACTGTGAGCAAATACTTGAGAAAAACAACTTAAAGGAGGAAAGATTTATTTTGCTTCATGGTTTCAGAGGTTTCTGCCAATGGTCAGCTGGCTCCATTGCTTTTAGGCCTGTGGCAGGGCAGAAACATCATGTTGGGAGGTATGGCAGAGGAGAGCCACTTGTCTCCATGGCAGCCAGGAAGCAGAGAGCAGGAAGGACCCAGAGACAAGATACAGCCTTCCAGGCTACATCCCCAGTTACTTACTTCCTCTGAGTAGGTTCCCCCTCCTAACAGCTATGAACATGAGGTTAGCTACCTCATGATTCAACCATCTCCCAAAAGCCCCACTTTTGGACACATGAGCTCAGACAGTTCTAATCCAATCTATAACACCCTTAAAAATTCCCTTCAGTGCATGATAAAAGTTCAGTTTCCTGGCTCCTTCCACAAACTAACACAATCAGATCCTTTGGAAATAGAAAATGGGAACATGCATATTAGAAGTTTGCCAAATGCTTCTGAGCACTATAATTTCGAACCACTGGTGCTCAGATTTCCAAACTCACCAGCAAGTTCCTAGGCTTATGATCAAGTTTTCCTTTTATGAAACTGGAAGAGCATTATAGATCCTCAAAAAGCCAGGAGGATTAAAGTAGTATATTGTATAGGAAAGTGCTTTGTGAACTATAAAAGACTTATTATTTCTCTCCAACTGAATCAAACCTTTGCCAAATAGGAAAGTACAATGTCCAGTGTCTCCAAATTAATGTCAGCATTGCAGACACAGGCCTAGACAGGTAGTCAATGAGATTTTAGTACAGGTTGACATGGGCTGGGGATTTAGCTCAGCGGTTCCAGCGCCTGCCTTGCAAGTGCAAGGTCCCGAGTTCAATCCCCAGTACCAAAACAAAACAAAACAAAATGGGTTGAGCATCCCTAATCTGAATATATGAACTTTATGATGCTCAAAAATCTAAAACTTTTTGAATGCTAGCAAGACTATAAGTGGAAATTCCACACTTGACCTCATATGACAGTTCATGGTCAACATGCAGATACATTAAAATATTGCACAAAATTACCTTTATATGAAACATAAATAAATTTTTTGTTTAGACTCAGTTCCCATCCCAAAGATATATATATATGCAAATATTCCAAATCTGAAAAAAAAAATCAGAAATCTAAGAACACTTCTGGTCCTAAGGATTTCAGGTGAGGGATATTTAATCTATGCACTTTCTTTCTTTCATTATTTAATCCTTAGCCCTAAACATGTAGGCACTGTGTGTGTGTGTTGTAGCTGGACTTGAACTTGCCTGGAATGGACTTGAACTTGCATTGCAGTTCTCCTCCCTCAGGCCCCTGAGTAGCTATGTTTATAAGCATGAACTATCATACCCGGTTTAAATACTACACTGAAGAACTTGATCCCATTCCCTTGCGTTCTTTGTTGCAATGGTCATCCACACAAAAATGACATTGCCACAATATTAAATATTATTCTTCCCTAGGTTCTTTCCTTGCCTGTTCCAGTAGAATCAGTTCCATTCATCGATAGATAACTAGAAAGCTGTACTTTGCTAAAGAGGTGTTTGTACTCATGTTTTGTATTTGGAGCTATTAAGTGTGTCTAACATTTTCTTTTCTTGGGATATGTTTATGATGAGTTAAATCAGCACATAATCAAACTTGCCCACTTGACTCATCTCCCTATTAACAGAGGAGCTTTTAGGATGGAATATTAGCAGCATGCACAGAAAAAGAAAAAGCACAGAAGCCACAGGAGTAAGAAATACTCTGAGGTTGGGCAGAACTGGATGAAAGTAGCCATAAGGATGGGCCCCAGTGAGAAGTGATATGAGTTGTTTTCTTCCCACTCTCCCACAAAGCTAGCCTCTCCATGGAAACCCTTCACAAAGAACAGAAATTTTTTTTAGCTAGGAGAATGTAGGTTTTCATCTGCCTACAGAAAAATGTTAGATCATCTTGGCTCTGAGTCCATGGTTTCCTAGACCCACACTCCGTAAGGTCAGTGAAAATCTTTGTTTTTTGTTTGACTAGTTCCTACTTTGCTCCATTTTTGTGTCTTGTGAAGCTTCTCATTCTCGTTCTGAAGTCCTATCTCCAGGGTTGGACACGCTACCCAGACACAGCCAATAATTGTTCTGCTCTGGGACTTTTATTTTGAACCTGGAAAAAAAGAAACTTGGCATTTTTTGCTCACTAAACTGGGAAGGTGAAACTTCATGAATGTTGTTGGTTATCGTTACAACTGTGGAGATGAGTCTGTTTGCAGAAAGAGAGTATAAAATTCTGCAGAACTTAGAAGCCTCCAGCCTTAAGACTGAAGCAGGGATTTATTCCATGGTCCCTACAGTTACCCAGTACCCTTCTAATAAAACCTCTTATGGTTTGAATTGGGGTGAATTTGTGAATCAGAGTTCCCTTTTAAATCAGAGCTCTAAGTTCCCTCCTGTCTCCTCACATAGCTCTTGGATACATAGCACTCATTTCCAGACCCCAACTCTGTAATAAATCATCTCTACATAGTCTTCGTCTTGATCAACCATCCTTTTGGGATATAGCATGGAAAGGCTCATAAACTTGAAGTAACTCATAATGGATCCTGGTTTAAGTAGTGCCTTCACACTACTAACAACAATAACAGTACTGCTCATTGTTATTATTTTTTATTTATTGTTACTATTTATTCAGTACTATGCTAAGCATATTATATAATAAATTCTTTAGTTCCTATAACAACCTAGTATTTCCATATCATAGATAAGGAAACTGAGGCATAATATTGAGAAAATTTGACCAAAATAGTCCCCAAAAATATAATTTCAGAAACTATAGCTAAGAGTTATCAGCCCACCCATCCTTAAACTTTTGTCACCATCTATACTGTCTAGCTATCCATGCAAAGCCAGTCAAAGTTTCGAGGGGAAGGGCTGTTAGGGAGTCCTATATTTTGCTTTTTATCTGGAGACTTGATGGTTAAGAAAGCATTTGCTAGACAGAAAGGAAGGTGATGTATTATCTGTTCAAAACAAGCAAAGAGTAGGCTGGAAGCCAAAAAACCCTGGCCAAAAGAGAATAGGGAAAGAGAAAATTTATCAACCATCATCTAAATAGTGAACATGTGGTTGAATCACTCCCCAGAGGAAAGAAATCAATGATGTTGGATATATGGTTCAGAAAGATGAACTAATGTTTACTGGGCTTTGAAAGAGGGATAAGATATGATGAGGGGAAGGAAGGTATCCAAAGTGGGGAAGCAACATGGGTATGTACTACTTCAAGGATAAGGGTGGCCAACCTGACTAGGGTTCACTTCCTCCTAGGAATCACTAGACCAGAGGGTTGGAAAAGTCTGATGCATGCCATGTGATAAGCTAGGGAGTGTAAACTTGATCCTGAATTCAGTGGGTACCCATGGTTTGTATGTTGGAGAACGGAAAGTTTTAGTGCTGTTTTAGGAATATTAACTGTTCCATGTATGCAGGATAGATTGCTAGGGACCAGTTTCCAAGGGAAAGGAAGTGGAAACCAGTTTGGTGACTAAAATTATCTGTGCTTGCAGGAGGGCTATCAGAGTAAGGAAGAAAAAGAAGCTGAGTATAACAGCTATTTAAAATTTTTTTTTAAATTGTGGTAAAATACACGTAACAAAATTTACCATCTTGACCATTTGTAAGCATACAGTTCAGTAGTGGTAAGTATATCTGCATTGGTGTGCAACTAATCCCTCCAAACTTTTTCATCTTGCAAGACTGAAACTATAACCACTAAACAATTCCCCATTTCCTCCTCCTCTCAACCCCTGATAAACATCATTCTGGTTTCTGTATAAAAGAAATATTAAATCAGTTAGAACTCTTCAGGTTTCAAGAACAAAAGACAACTTAAACTAACATGCAAAGGAGTGGGAAGGGATTTATTGTAGGTTTATAGAAGAGGACTATGATGCTTTGGGACAGAATGCATCCACGCTTCTAAACTGTCCAGAATTAATCAAGAAGGTATCAAGCTTCTCTGTGGGAGACTGCTTCCTTTGCTTCCCTCTCTACTTGGTAGAATATTGTATCCCTATAACTTTGAGTTCATATGTTACACTCTGGCCACATGCAGAGACTAAATAGCTATTTCTGAATCTCAATTTGTAATGAGAGAGAGAGAATGAATTTGAATGGTCCTACTTTTGGCAGTTGTCTATCACTGTTCCAACCAGCTATTGCCTCAGGAAGACTCATATATATACTAATATGTGTAGAACATAATATGTGGCAGGTAGGGCTGATTTCAAGAGGATGGAGGGCTTTATGAACCAGGAAGACACTCTCAAATGCGTCTTCAACACATTTCAAAAAAAGAACTGATATTGGAATTATGGGATGGAGAAGTGGGTGAAGAGAATAGGGGAGAGAAAAAGATATAGTTGCTGCCTTCAAAGAGCTTATAATCTAATCAGGAAGCCTAATACAAGAACTCAGAGTTGACTGCAAGGAACTCACCCATTTGCAAAGTAGTATTTTGCTGTTCCTTTTTGGAGGTACCACTAGAATCCTGTTAACTGAACAAGATATTACTGGACTGGAAAAGGAAGCTAAACTATATAATTTATGTTCTTTCATGAGATATAGAGGAGAGTACTGGTCACCTCTAGAGTCATTGCTTGACAGTGGCTACATCTCAGGCTGTAGCCTAAAGGCTGAGAGTCAATGATACTGAGGTATAAATCTGTCTCTAAGATCAAGGTAGCTTCAGGGGTCTTTCTGCAGCCAGGCTTCCTGGGAAGATTTCTGCAAAGTCAGTTTGTTCCTATTAGCAAAAGAAAAAAAAGGACAAAAATGATAAAGTGGAGATCAGAGAAGACCCACAGTTAAAAATAAAATTCAAATCAAATTCATCTTGATATATCCTGAGAACCTCCCACAAACCAGTCCAGACTTTGTAATCAGCAGATCAGTGACTCCAGCTACATTTAAAATGCAATAAACATAATTAGATACAGGCTTCAGAGGGGTAAAGCGATATAGTCACAAAGCTACTGTAGGTTTCCTTTCCTCAAAATATTTAAGCTTAGCTTCTTTAAATTTAACTTTGCCTGAAATTTTCAAGAGACCAGTTGAATTCTAAAATTACATATTCTGTTTCAGATGAAAGCTGAATAGTTCAGTGAATTGTATTTCAACTCATTTCTCTAGACATCAGTTACCAGAAACCCTTTTATTGAAAGCTTTGAGGACTGGCTGTCCATTATGCTGCTGAGGAGGCTGAGTCAGCAAGCTCATTCAGATTTAAAAATTTAACTGGCCCTCGTCCAATCATTAATCAAAAGCTAATGCACTTTTTCAACCCAAGTCTTTTGCACTCACTGTCTAGAGAGGATGCTGGATAATCCCTTCTAGGGAAACAGCTGGTGCGACACACAAACTGCTGTGAGAGTGGTGTTGTGGTAGTGTGTGTGCATGTGTGTATATGCTTTTTAAAGAAGTGGCCTACAGAAGATCTTCACAGTCATTGGGTATTAATGAGCCTCTGTGAGGTCAGACTTGCCACAAATGCTTTTTTCCTGCTCTGAAAATGGAGCGGGATAAAGCCCATTTGCCCTCGCAGCCTCTGCAGTCTGAGGACAGAATTAACAATTGAATGAGTCTGAGTAAAGGCAGGGAAGTTCTTCAAAGAATACAAGTTCTTTCCTTGGAAGAGTTTTAGGATGAGACTGAGTGTATCCTGGAAGGCAAAAAGTTGAGTGTGGAATTCCTTGTAAGTAAATAGAGCACAAGTGAGAGACCAGCTAACCAGTATTGGGTGCTAGAACAACATTTTATGGACTGGAAAAGGTAACTACTAGGTAAAACCTAGCAGATCACTTCCCTCCCCAAGGATGAAAGAGGTGTTCTCAAAGAGAGATTTGTTTATCCCCTTTGGTCCACTAAAAGATTAAAATGTAATCCAGGGTGTTTTTAAGAACACATCTGGACACTTAGCTCAAAATACCTGTGCTGGGTGAGGTTTGATGGCAAACTCACCTTTCTGTGTATGTGCAAAGGCCAAAGAAGTGAACACTGCACACATGAATCAAGACAGTCCTCATCAGCTGGGGATTTAGCTCAGTGGCACCACACCTGCCTCATGAGGTCCTGAGTTCAATCCCTGGTATAAGATAGTTCTCATCATAAAGAAAAAAGTACATTTTAATAAAATCTCAATGACCTGATTGAAGAAATGGTTTGTCTCTCACACAGATCCTTTTGTCTTATTTTTATACTGGGCAAAGCCAGCCTGTTCTTTTAACTGTATGGATAGCATTGTTGTTATTTCTTAAATAATGACTTACTAGAAGTGAGCACAGAAATTGACAGACCAGTCTATTTCAGCCAATCCAGTGAGTTCATTACATATGAGAATTGTAGACAAAAAGACTTCTGTATCGTATGTTTAATACCCCTTTATATGTAAGCCAAGAGCCTTAAAGCATATAAAACATTTACACCTGAAAAGCACAGCTCTCGTGAATAGAAATGAAATAGCAAAACCAAGTGTTGCATGAGAGGGAATTGTGTGTAAATGACTTATAGGAAAGTTGCACAAATTATCATTGGGTTAAAAAATAAATATGCAGTAAAATTAAGGGGCTTGTACAAAAAGGAAAGTTTATCTGAAAAGCTCACTTTTCTTATTTCTCTTTCATAATCACAGGCTTTGGAGTTCCAGTGGTAGGTGCTTTCTGGGTATGCCAGGAGGATTTACCACTTCAGTTGATGGTCCAAGGATTCAGGCATGGCATTCCCATGTGGAATCAACAGAAAATACAGCTGACTTCTGAAGGAAGGAAAGCTTGGCACATAAAAGAGGTTAGCTCCTCTTCTGAGGCTGTACTGAATAGATCTAAGGCTGTTTTCTGATGCTATAAGAAAATAGTAGAAAGTGTGAAATTTATAAAGGAAAGAAGTTTTTAGCTCATAGTTCTGGAACTGGGTAATCCAACTGTATGGTGCTGGTGTCTGGTGAGAATTTTTGCCGCTTCATTTCATAGTAGAAAAGCAGAAGGGCAAATGAATACCTCAAAGTAAGAAAAGCACAAGAGCAGATTCTATAACAATGTACTCCTGTGATAATTCGCTCATTCCCTGGGAACAGTATTAAACAATTCATGAGGGCTCTACTTCCATTATTCAAACATCTCTGAAAGGTTCCACCACATTTCAATACTGTTATATTGGCAAGCAAACTTCAACATGAGCTTTGGAGAGGACAAACCACATCCAACCATAGATACAGTGTGAGATGAATTCTAGGGACATGATAGATTAATGGTGTTAACTCGATGCTGTACCCTAAGAAAATCTTTTGAAGACTATGTTAGGTGTCTAAAATACAAAATGTCATTGTGAACTAGGACTTTCCTTTCCAAAGGGTACTTGACTTGGACTAAAAAGGTAAAGAACCCTGGGAGCATGGCTCAGAGACTATAATTTATTTGGTTTAGGATAATCTGAAGGCACATGCAGGACAAAGAGCAAAACTGGCAGTCCTACTTTTGGAGCTCAGGAAAAGAGGATGATCTCTACTGTGAAGCAACAAAGAAGAGAGAGAACTGTATGAGGGGCCCAGCTTGGCAACAGTCCTGTAGACATTTTTTAGGGCGCCTGTTGCCTCAGGCACAGGCAGTGAGCTGGTTAAAGGCCCTGAGCTCAAGGTACAAGCACTGAGTAGTACAGTTCCTCTTTGCACTTCCCTCTGTTCTACTTTATTGGAAGCATTTGTAAAATTTAGGAAGATATCAAGAAAAACTGCTTAGCATAGTATGATGACGCCTGTGCTTCCTTGTCTGTTCAATCCTATCCTCACCCCAACATACATCATTTCCTCTGTTAAGACCTCACTAATACCATCGCCACCTCAGGGACAGACAGGTGACCCACACTAGAATCCCAGAGAAGCTTTTTCCACCTTGACCTCTCCCATGAGTGGGTTACATGAGCCAGTACACTTTCCTTTTTGACTTAGGTTGGTTTGAATTGCGCCTCTGTCGCTGGTAATCCAAAAGTTCTGAATAATACACATGGCAATCTAGTTTTCATTTTTTAATTTTTTGTTTCTCATAAAAATAAAGATGGTGCTTATCATAAACACACAGCCCAGTAATCAGTTCTTATCCCACTATGGTTAAATAGTGACTTCTTCCTGTATCCAACACCTTTATTATAGGAACTTGGTCCTCATGGGGACCCTGACAGGGGTACAAATGAACAAAGAGTAGCCCCACAAGTCAACGAGCATCAGAAGGCTAAGGGCCTGGTACCAGGGCAGGATTCAAATTTGCTCTCTGGGTCCTCTTTTTGCCTCTACAGGGATAGAATCATAGCTGTGGGTAAAGCTAAGTGCTTTCTCTGGTACCTCTATAGAGATGTTTGAAATGACTGGGGAGTAGCTGGGCATAAAGAAGGAGAAAATGGAACAATCAATCAGTAACTATTTGCCATGTACTTCCTTTGTGATACTCACTGCTAGGTGCTTTATGGTGTCTATAGAAGGATAGAACATGATCCAACGTGTCTTCAGAAGATGACATTCTATTTGGAAGATGAGATGTGTACACAAACAGATAATTACCCAAATAAAGGGAGAAAATTTGAAGACTAGTAGGTGGATTAGACAGGAAATCCTGCATAAATTTGAAAGCAGCACAAGTCATTGCAAGCTGGTATTTTATTAGTTCTTTGATATAAGAAGGTCTCTGGCCAGCTTTAGGCAAAATAGGAATTTAATGTAAAAGCAGCTCACAAGAGTTGAACAACAGTTTCATGAGAACAGGAACAAGGAAAGCTCCAAAAGATCTCAATAGTTATCATAATAATAGGCTTGTAGACTAATGACCTGCACTTAATAAGGTAGCCATGAGGGAGCAAACAGGGGGTAAGGAGAAAAGAATTTAAAAGTTTTCTGGTCCTCTAAACCTGATGGAATATGTACCTGTCACTCTTCAAGACTGGAAAGAAAGGGTTGATCAGCTCCAACTGATGCAGGGATCTAAGAGACCAGGGGAAAATCTGTGTACACTGAGGGCAAAAATATCATGGCAGAATCTCAGTCATAACCAAGAATTCTTCAGACTCAGATTAAAGACCAGCTAGGGATTTTGACCATGTCAGAATCGAGAGTAATATTTTAAAATTGACTGGTAGAAAGCCTTCTGCTCCAAGAAATCTGATTTAGTAATCAGTATGCAGAAGGAAACACTTGGCCTTCCGGCTTTATTGAACACCATTGACAGGCCCAGGCATCCCTGACAGCTAATCACAAAGTTCCAATTAGCTCTTGTCTCCTAATGCCCTTCCGCAGGCACAAATAAGGCCCACATGTACTTTGGCCTGGAACAGATCCCGGAGAGACAGAGCAAGCAACCCAAAAATTGTGAAAGAGGTAATAATGAGAAAGAGCAAATAATGTGTGCATGGCTTCTGACCTTTTCATAGAAAAGGAAAAAAATTTTTTTTCTAAAAGAACAGTTTAGGGCTGGGGATTTGGCTCAGTGGTTCCGCCTGCCTTGCAAGCACAAGGTCCTGAGTTCGATCCCTGGTACAAAATAAATAAATAAATATACTCCACCAAGCAGGAGGCGGAAGTTGCAGAAGACTTCCCACAATACTGTAAGATATTTCTTATTAGTAATAGACATGGTAAGTTTTCACTATTGAGAGAAAACCTTATTCTTCCATATTCTCATATTCTCCCATATTTTCATATTCTCATATTCCCATAAAGAGTTCCAAGAATTCCCCTTTATCCATGCCACCCCACTGGTTTTGTCCAGAATGAGTTATGTGATCAATCATTTTCTTAGAAAAGAGCAACTAACTTGCTGTGGCTCTGGTGCCTGTTTTTGGATTTAGCTGCCAACTTTGAAGTAGCCAGTTTTGTCTTCCACCACCATTCAATGAGAGGTAGCCCAGAAGGAGAGAGATAATGTGTCCAGCTCTGCCAGTGGCTGGGCTGGTAAATGTCCCCTCATTCAGTCATGAAGTAATAAGAAGCCCCCTGAAATATTTGGAAGCCATATTCCTCAATTCTGCTACATTTTCATTTTCACGAATTTGACTTGTATATGTATGTCAATTGCTTCAAAACTTAGAACAAAAGAAGAGGACTAGGCATTGCAAGGCTCCAACAGTCTTTATGACCTCTAATAGCAGTTTGACATATTTATGAATGACGGTCACTACTCTAAATAACCATGCTTTATATTTGTATAGCATTTTCTCACATTATCTCTTTGTGCCTGGAAAAGTTCTATGAGGTAACTAGAGCAGATGTTATTATATTGATGGTTTTATACATTAGAAAAAAGATTCCAAGATGTTGAGTGAAATGTTTACCAAGTGGTGAAATCAAGAATCAAATCTGGTTTTCCAGCCCCAAGTTCTATAGAAACAGATCATTTAAGAACCAAGTACATTTTGGGTTCTATCCTCGATATAGTCCTTTCTTTCCTTGGGACATGGTTTAGCTTTCTCTGACTCTCAAATACAATCTTTCTATTCTTCTATAACTTAGCGATCCAAGAGGAAATTTTGTTTACGCTTAAATGTAATGACTTCGCACTTGGTTCTCTTGTAGGTTCAGTTGTCTTTTTGTTTGTATAACTCTCCCCAATTTCAAGTCTTATTTCCTTACCTATAAAATAGGAATAATGGTATGATCATTTTGAGGACGTTGGTGATTAAATAATGAAACAGTCCTAACAAGTATATATTAAATATTCACTAAGTGTCAGCTATTTATTAAATCAGTTGAATAAGCAATCTGTTTATTTAACCTAGGTTTAGTGTCAACCTATAAATGCATGTTTGGCCATAACTCTGTAAGATCCCATAAATGACTCAATAAAATTATTTTAAAGTTAAACTCTATGTTCCTCCTTCAAGTACTTGAGACATATCATCTATAACAAGGTCCTCCTGCACAGAGGCAAATTTTTGTAATACTTTCAGCAGTATTTTCTGTAATATATAATATAAAATGTAAATTGGTATAATCCTCTTAAGAAGCATTTGGGCAAATTATATTAAGAATCAGAGAAATGTTCATACTTTTTTGACTAAGTAATTCCACTTTGGGGAAATTATGTAAAATATATAAAAAGCCACTTCCATACCCACAAGCATGTATTTGATATTTATCACAGGAACATTCAAAATAATAAAAATAACCAAAATGCCTAGCAACTAGCCTATCATTTAGAATTGTTCTTGGTTGCAAAAAACAGAAAGCAACTTTGACTATCTTCAGCAAAAGAGAATATTGGAAAGATTGAATAGTTCCTTGAATGAATGGCATCTGCCAAGATGAAAACCGGGTCTATTTCTAAGAGTCTCAGTAGTAAGGCCTCCACGGACAGTCTTCCTTTCTAACGCAGGTACTGTATTAGAATGACCCAGCTTATCATCTTCTGTTCAATATCCAAACCTTGGATGGGGTAATACTGTGCTCAAGGCTTCAGGTATCTGGAGATTGGATCTAGCTAGCCTGGGCCCTGCTTACTTCTGGGTGAAGCAAAGCAAGGAGTGAAGGCACTGTAATCAGTAGCACCATCCAGATCCCTTTTAAAGAAGGAATGGCATTTCCCTAAAGGAACGAGAAGTATGTACTGAACAGGCAGAATGCCCAAATGAATTATTATAAATCAATTAGAATTTTATTGTCTCAAACATAACAATTATAGAGACTATATAAGATGTTTATTATGCCCTTATAAGTAAAAAGGCAGGACAGTCAAATAAATAAGTATATGAATATGTGGTTGTGCCTATGAAAGAAAAAAGATACAGGAAAGATTAGAAGGAAATTCACCTAAATCCTTGTGAATGACTGTACTTCTGTCTGATTTAGAGTCACCTAATAAGGCCACTTGCCCCATGAACTCAAACCAGAGAGAGGTCTGGGGCTCAGAGGTAGTTCTGAAGGAGGCATGATAATTCTTAACAGGAACCGAGAGCCAGGGGTTGAGAGCAGTTAGAAAAAAGAAAGAAGAGTAATAATCTGGCCTGATGAGTCGAAATTGGTCTGAAGACTTGCGCAGAAACAATGCCCAAAACCAAAGGCTGAGAACAAGTTGGAAGGCAGGAACCAGAATGCTCAACGGCTTTGGTCTGAGTAGAACTGGGTTGCCTAGACTTCCTTTTGTGGGATATAAACAATACAAAATAGTGGCCTCGATCTTAGGAAAATATATAGATTTGAAGGAAATAGATGAAGAGAGAAAGCGGGTGATGTGCCCCTCCTTCTTTCAAACATTTCCTGCTCATTTAAAATTTTTAGGTAATGCTGGATGTGTAGCTTAGTGAGTACATGCTTAGCATACACGAGGCCCTGTATTGAATCCCCAGCACCACTGCCAATAACAAAAATTTATGTGAATAAGGAAGATGAAAAAAAACACATTCTACTTTTAAATTGTTGATTCCTTCTATTTATTGTCCTTTTAAATGGCTACTGCTGTCTTACCTCTGTGACATTTGAAATGCAAGACCTCTGTTAATTTCAACTGCTGTCAGTATTTCTGAATTGTAGAATTTTACTTGTTTGACTTACACGTGGCCTAGCTTTCTCAGACTCTCAAATGCAATCTTTCTATTCTTCTATAACTTAATGATCCAAGAGGAAATTTTGCTTACGTTTAAATGTAATGACTTCTCAATTGGTTCTTATGTAGGTTCAGTAATCTGTTTGTTTTTATAACTCCCCAAACATTCTGGGATGAAAACATTGCCTAGAGCCATCTCTAAAATTTCTACAATTTTCCCTGCAATAATATGAGGACAAGGAAACTGTGAATAGCAAATTACCTTGCCCAAAGACAAGGGCCTCTTTTACAAAACAAAGTTTTTAAGAAAGGACTATAGGATTTCATATGTCTAGCTGGAACTATAGCATCCCTCTTTCTTCTTTATGTAATTAAAAAAGACATTGGTCCTGGTGTCATGAAAAGAAAAGAGAAAAAAAGAAACAATCTCAGGAGAAAAAATACTCATCATTAGGTATAAATCTTTGAGGGCCTTGAAATAGAAGTTTAAAAAAAACCCTGTTTCCTGACTGTTGTTATTCACATTTTTCAGTACGCAGTTTCTTTACAGCAAGAGATAAAAAAACTGTATTTTACAGAAAAACTGCTAGCCTTTTTGTGCAGAACTATTTAACACTTCCAAGAGGAAAAGATGTGTCGTAAATCAAATGAGCTTCAAAAGTCATGAAACTCCTTTTGATATAAAACTGTATCCTCTATTCTCTGACATGTCCTTCAACCACAGAATCTTTTTTTTTTTAAGAAAATCTTACAGAATATAAAGAGAACATCAAGAAATACAGGTTGTAAGAAAGATGGAAGCCCAAATATGCATAAGTTCCTTTGCAGGACTAAGAATATCTTGAGAAGAACCACACACTTTAATCTTCAATGCTGTCATCTTTTCATGATGAAAGCTTACAGTCTTGAAATGTAAACCAAATATTCCAAGGAAAATTAATTTGTTAAATTAGAAAGAGAAAACCCCAGCTTGTCATTTAAAATAATGAACACTATGTAATAATTCAGTGCTTAAATGATATGTTCTAGCTTTGAAGATGCAAATATACCCATTGGGTTTTGAATTCAACTTTTATGCTAGGTGGTCTTTCTTCTCAAAGAAAGAATGGGAAAAATACAAGACAATCTTTCCCTCTTCCTCTCTCCTCCATACAAGCCATGGTCCACGAGCATGCATAGATAACCCCGCTGCATTATACCAATTTATGAAGGCTCTCTCTGTGCCCACCTCTGTTCTGAGAGTTCATTCTCTGCCCTGGAGGATGAACACTCAGGCAGACTCCTCAACTTTTCAGGATGCTCTTCGAAAATAAAAAGCATTCTGTTGTCACTTCAAGCTACAAAACCTGGTATAGATTTAATAATTAAAATACTGTAACACAATATAGTCAAAATCTAAAAGTTTTGAGTTAAACAACATTAAAATTTCAACTTTAGAAGGAACATGTCTCTCTACCCCTACCCTCAGGCCTGTGGCAAGAGACAATCCAGAAGTCTAGGAAGGAAGAAAATCTATTTTCTCACTCTTTCTCTCACTCTGACCAACCCTGGGCTGAGAGGGTAAAGCTGAAAAAGTGGTAAAGGGAGTATGAACGATCTTACTAGCCAGGTGTGCTCATGGTGGTTATTTAGTAGCTGAGTTCTCCAGGCTAAAAGAGGAAGTCACTGGAACATGAATCCGGGTTCTAGTTAGTTGTTTATTCCTTGTTCTGTGCTGAAGGTACCTGGAGCAGCTCTCCCCTACTTAGTGTTTGTTCCTTCAGTAACCACCCACTTAGATGAAATCAAAGCCAACAGATAATGATGCCTTTCAATGTTGGCCATCTCCTCAACTCCACCTTCAAAACTTTCAATCTGCCTCTCCTTCTTAGCTGGGAATTAGAAACTGAATCATTATGGCCCGCAAGCATGAGCAGTTTTCACAAATTAAGCTCTTGGAGTGGTCTTGTTGAGGTCCCTTACCAACTGTGCTGAAGGCAAAAGATAGGCCTTTCCTACTTGTCTCCATGAGAGTGGGCGGGACTCATTCCTAGTAGAACAATGCCTCTCCCCAAAACACTGTATTATCTGCCTGACTTCCGTCTTCTACCCATCTATACTCTTATCAAGGGTGAAACACTTAAGAGTTGTAATACTGATTTTCTCTCATCTCACACAGACATTTTTAAAAATCCTGTATGGTGGCCTGGCGTGAATTTTGAAATACAACATTTTTAGTGTTTTCAATTCAAAACAAAGCTGCCACTTTAATATCTTACATTGATGTTCATAACAATGTTCTAGCTCAGCCCTCTGACTTCAGATATATGTCAGGTATTTGATGCTCCAGATTTTAATAAAAATTACAGATCCTCAGTATAACCCATAGGTAATACAAAGGCAAGTGATGATGAATTCCATATTGAGAAGCAAAATATCCAAAAGGAAATGCCTACAGACCACTATGGCTCTGCTGTTGTCATACTAAGCAAGTCAGTATCAAAGAAAATATGTTGAAGACATATTAGCCGCAGAAATCATTTACTTTTATCAAACAACTATTGTTTTCATGCCTGTTGGTTTTCTTAACACTGTATCTGCTGCTTCCTAGAGACTAGCTCATCAATTACATGGTCTTCCTTTCACACGCACATCAAGGCCAAGAGTAAAACTGTTCCAAACACAAAGCAACAGCCTGTTTCATTTCAAGCAAATAAAATAGGACCATCGTTTTCAATCTTTTCTTTTTTTTGTCTGAAAAGTGACAGGATAAGAATAAGGCTAAAGAGAGAAGCATGAAGAAACATTTTCTTCCAGAAAGCTAAGCGAAACTATATTAACAATACACTTTCTGATGGGAAAGCGGAGAGTTCTTTTGTTTACTAAAATACCTCAATCAATTTTTCTTTTAATGACTTTCATCATCACTGCCTATAGGGTGCTGCTGAAGGACATTTTAGTTCTCAATCTTATCTTTCCTCGTGTTCTTTATTGTGCAGAACAAGCACACACTGTGGTCATGTGATATTCCTTATTAGCTGTAACTGAAGCTTAACGGATATAATTAATGGATTATTCCAACAATCTCTTTAGTGCTGTAGTTCCTTTTATTCTTAAAGAGATGAATTCTAATAGAGGCTTTATCAGATTCTAAATACAGAAGAGACATATTTAGGAGAATGAAATACCTCTTGCGACTTACTGTGTGGTTTATTGTGGTAACGGAATAAATGTCCATCTAGAGGGATATTGTTAGATTTTTAGCACTTCCTCCTTGACTCTACTGGAAACTGGAAAGGAGCTTTTAAGATCCTCCCAAGAGCCTTCCTAGCTGTGTGAGATTGGCAAGTCATTTATCCTATTTATGTCATCTGCAGAATTATTCCTGTCAACTATGCTTCTCTCAACTTTAACCTTCACTGCTATGTGGCATTCCCAGGATTTACCCAGGGTTATTCCTGTAGGGTTAAAAAAAAAAAAGTATGTTACAATTATGAATAATTTTAATTTTGTTTCTGTATCTACTATTTTGTAAGGTTTCTGCAATTAACATGAATAAGAATTAGAATAAGAAAAATGTTATTTTAAAAAATAAAAAATCAGCTACTCAGGAGCTTGAGGCAGGAGGATTGCAAATTTGAGGCCAGCCTAGGCAAATTAGCCAGACCCTGTCTGAAACTAAAAAAGGGATGGGGGATATAGCTCAGTGCTAAAGTCATCTTGGGTTTGAATCACATATAACCAAAATACACATGGGATCTTACATATCTCCAAGCCTTATCCAGTTGTGTTAAAAATTTTTTTAATTTGATGCATAAAGATCACTGAGACACTTTTAAGAAATCTAATCACAACAGTCCAAGTATAACATTGTATTGGATTTTAATAACATTTATGGAAAGAGCATAGGACCAACAACAACAACAAAAAGAATTTTGAAGACACATATGCTATCCTAGTTCCCAGTAAATTGACAGTTTCAAAGTGCACCAGACGGCAATCAGAAAACCAGTTCAACTCAGTTTTGTTCATCCTACATTTATAGAGTTCAAGACATTGAAGACTGGGGATGAATGAGGAGATTATGGCACAGTGGAAGGTACAGATATTTAAACAAATCCAAAACTAGACAGACCGGCAAACACACTAAACAGCCAGAAGTGATACCAAGGAAAATTCATTATTCTTTTGAAATCAAAAGCTCTGTATGTTATGCTAAAGAGTCTGCATACTAGGGTGGTCTGTGCTCTTATATTTAGCTTCTCTGGCCATCTATTTTCCTAGTTGAAAACGAATGAATTTGGGTTTTTAATTTCAAATCATATCAGCTGTAAAATTCTAAGAGCCAATGACTTTATGGCAGTTATAAGGATCCTTTATCTAGTAGTTGTTTTAACTGCTTCGTCCAATCTCCCTGATCATTCACAACTATTATTATTCTCCTCTCTTTCTATTCTCATCTTTTGTGGCTATTAAACCATGCAAGCACCCAATCTGCAGACAGAAAACTCGGCATTTGACCTGAGTGTGTACAACAAAGCAAATTTGGCTCAGAACTTCCCCTTCTTTGTTATTTTCCTTTAAGGATTATTGATTACATGCTGGTTGGAGCAAGAAGCAAATATGAAAATGTGTTAAATTAGCTGTTTTTATAATTCACTGGGTTTGGCTGTCATTCTAATTTAAAACCATGCAGGGAGTTCATACTTTCTTTTTAGTCATAGTGATTATTCAAGTTTCTGTAAATCTTACACATTAACCTTGAAGCCACATGCTCTTCTGACATTCTTTGAATTCTTTAAATAGATCTGGTAGGTTGGATTCAGGGCTGGCTTTTATTAGCATTACATTTTCAGCAAATACTACCCACTCTACTTTCTTTGTTAAGAGTGTTATTCTTGGATCCATTCAAAGGGAAAACCATGTAGTTGCTGTTGATGATCCACTCCAGAAAAATACAAGAACAAGTTATATACATGAGGAGCCATCTTCCTGTTATTTATTAAGACACATGTGAAATTAATGTTTTAATCTACTCACCATTTAATTAAAAATATATTTTATGGAGTTCCTGCTATGTACTATCATTAAACAAAATGACCCATCCTTTCATATGAATTTATTCTTCTCTTGTGACATTAAACTGATTCAGCCCTTTAAAAATTCTGCACTGACTGCTGGAGGCAAAAGACTGCTAAATGAATCCTAATACTGAAAGGGCAACAACTGACTAGAGTGGAAAGGCAGAAGAAAGCTAGAATGGGTTTTTCAACTTTGGCGCTATTGACATTTTCAGCCAGACAATTCTTTGTTGCACAATGTTAAGCAGCATCCCTGCCACCCTACATATCTACCCACCCTTCAGTTGTAACAAATAAAAATGTCCAAATATTCCCTGGAATCAAATTGACTCCATGTTAAGACTGAGCTTGAGTGATTTTCAATCTGAAAGTACGCCATCTCTACTCACGAAATTTTATTCCTTTTGCTTCCTAGAGATGATTGCAAACCCGTACACTTCAATCCATGTGCATTGAGATTTACATAATTCCATTTCTGTGCTTCTAGTTTCATCACTGGGAGTAATGATACTTGGGCAATCTCTTCATGAAAGAGATTTTAAAAAATGATTATTGGCTTGAGGTGGCTACTGGCCTGAAATCAGGATTAGAACTTAGTTTTCCTAAATAGGGGTAAATGTGTATCAATGTAGCCACGGTGTTTGGTACAGTGTCCATTGTCTTGGTTGGTTTGAGCTGCTATAACAAGATACGGGAGCCTGAGTGGCTTATAAACAATAAAAATGTATTATTTCACAGTTCTGGAGGTTGAAAGTCTGAGATCAGGTGCCAGCATGATCAGGTTTGGGGAGGGGCCTCTTCTAGACTATACACTACTGACTTCTCATTGCAACTTTACATAGGAGAAAATGTGTCAAAAAACTCTCTGATCAGGCTGGAGATTTAGCTCAGTGGTTCCGGTGCCTGCCTCGAAAGTGCAAGGTCCCGAGTTCGATCCCCGGTACCAAAAAAAAAAAAAAAAAAACCTCTCTGAGGTCCTTTTATAAGGTCACTTATCCCATTCAATAAGCCTCCATCCTCATGACCTAATTACTTCCCAAAGTCCCCACCTCTTAATACTATCACATTGGGAGTTAATATTTCAACATATGAATTTTGAGGGGACATAAATATTCAGTCCATAATATCCTTTATGATTTAATATTTGAGTGATACAGGGGAACCACAATACAGTGCACTGGGAATTTAAAAATACAGATGCTTCAGTAGTTAAACCTGGAAGTCAGTGTATTTTATACTGAGAAGAAATGTGCGAAAGAGCCTCCAAGCAGTGGATCTCATTCTGCAATGTGTAAAGAAATCACCTAGTAACTTGTTTAAAATGAAGATTCTGGAATCCCACCAATAGAGATTCTGATTTAATAGATCTGGAGAAGACTGAAACATTTGAATTTTTAAAATACATCCAAATGATCCTGATCCATAGGATCTATAAACTTCTCATTGAAAAATACTACCCTGAAGATAAAGAATGGCTACCAGGCATTGGCATGCATCGAGGAAGGGTAAGACCATTAGTACATTACAGGGGCAGAGTTAACTATACTCATCCTGTGAAGGCAGAGTCTCTGAGCAAAATGGACAGTGACCACCTAAGAGTAAAGAGAGAATGTGGTCTTGCACAGGGACTTGCCTATGTCTTCCTTCTGGCAGCTGGGGTCTCCATTGTAGAAATGGATATTCCCTGTCACGGTAGTCTGTCATCAAGCATTCCAATGTATAACTGGCTCTGCACTGGAGCAACTCTCTTCATTATAAATTAATAAATTGATATTCTGATTTTCTCAGCATGCTGATATATCCAGATTTCTAAGTCTAGAGTCAGAATCAGATTCTGGTTAATGAACAAAGACAAGTGGTGTGTTGGTATTAACAGATAGTTTTGGGGGGCGGGGGAGCTAGAATTGTGACATTGGCCAATCTTCATGGTGCAAATACTTGCACACCCACTGAGGCCAATTTCAAGCTCCTAACTTAACATCTCAACATTAGGCTATGAGAAGTTGAGAAGAGAAGCACATAGCTACACAGTAATGCCACCAAATGGTTACAACCAATGTAAATAATCTCAAAAGCACAGAATGTAAAATAATTAGGAGGGGAAGAGTGTGCAAGCTTGGTACTTATGCTTTTATTTATTTTACCTACTATTATTATAAGCTTGTTTATATAATTTTATTTTAAATGATGATCATTTAACAATCAGCTCACAAGATTCCTGATTCAGCAATTGGCTATCCTGAGCTGGTACAGCCAGCTTCCATACATCCCTGAAAGACCAATGCCTGTGGACATGGACTGGTTTGGGTGAGTAGATCACCTACCTTAGATACCTGTTTCCATGTGCATATTCTTCAGTTTTCATATGGACATAGATGAGAATGGCTTTTATTACTCCCTTCATGCTTAAACCATCAACCTCATCTCATTAATCCCTTACATGTGTATAGTCCTTGTATAGAGTGTGAAGAACTTTCAGCGTGTACTTTCAACTGATTTTTACAACCACCTCATAAACTGAATATAATAGATATCATTCTCATTTTATAAATGAAGAAACAAAATAGAACAATTAAGTTACTTGGTCATGGTTAACCATCTTGTATGGGGCAGAACAAAGAAACATGGCAACTGTACAATTTATTGAATGTCAATCTGTAGTCAAGAGACACTGATGTCTTGTTTCATCCTCAAAGCAATCCTATGAAGTAGATATTACTGGGCCTACTTGAAGTAATGGGAAACTGAACTCGGTGAAATTACATGACTTACTGAAGGTCATGTCCTTGGAAGCCTGTCTAAATCAGAATCAACTATGCAGTGCATCTCAAACTCAAGCATATCACAACCACAGCCTGTAAAATACAGATTTCAAGGCCCCACAACCTATGGACTCTGATTTGGTGGGTTTACGGTCAGACCCAAGAATCTGCATTTCTTATTTTATTTGTTTGTTTTTTTGGTAAAGGGGATCGAACTTGGGTCCTTGAGCTTACACAGCAGGTGGTGAAACCATTGAGCTAAATCCCGGCCCTAAAAATCTGCATTTCTAACAAGTTCCCTGGGGATACCCAGGATACTGGGCCAGGAACCACACTTTGAATAGCCTCAAGCTGCGCCACACAGCCTATAATTGCTTCCTGGGAAACCTGGTGTCCTGACTCCTAGTTCTTATCCTGCCCATAACACACTGCAGAAGCTTATTCTCCCCTCTAAACTAACCAGAAGTAAACACTGTTGTATATATTTCCAAGTATACATTATTTTCTTTTTATTTATTTATTTTACATATCTTCTTTTTAATCGATTGACATAAGATATAGTTCTGAGCTTTTGTATGGATTGATATTATATATAAAATTTAATTGTTATGGGAACTATTAGATAAAAACATTTTAGAAACTTTCACTGGGGCTTATGTATTTATTTATTGGTACCAGGGAACAAACTCAGGACCGTGTGCTCGGGAGACAGGTGCACTGCGACTGAGCTAAATCCCCAGCCCTATTGAGGTTTATTTTTGAGCTTCTAGTCATTCCTGTAAATAAACATTCTAAGTCAAATTTTGCTGTCAATAGTCCATGTAGAAAAAATATGATTGTGTTGTGAAACCTCTGGAATCATATAATGCAAAATAGGCCTTCTAACTTGCATTTTCAAATTTCAATTTGGCTTCAGGGAAAACTGACTTCACACTCTGCTGATTTTAATATTTATAAGACCTGCATCAAACCAATACTTAATGATAACATTAATTATAACATTTATAAAACATCTTTCCATGAGATTCTCAGATAACTACAGTCATAATAATCTTTTTCTCAGTGTGGGCCCCAGATAGAGATGGAATTATCAACTCCGTCTGAGAGATGACAAACCTGCAATTCTTCATAGATATTAGGTGTCTTGCTGAAAGTCATTCACTGCTTTAACAATAACAAGAGACTCAGAACCTAGACCTCAGAAATCCTAGCTTAGGACAGCCACTCTTCCCCCCCACCCCCACCCCGAACCCATTATACAACACTGCTTCATTTTGTTTATTGAGTCAGGGTCTCATTACGTATTTCAGGCTGACCTTGAAATCACTATGTAGCCCATTCTGGCCTTGAACTCCTGGCAATCTTCCTGCCTCAACCTCCCAAGCGATGGGATTACAAGTGTGTGCCACCACACCTAGCTTTATGCAACCACTCTAATTTGACAGAAGCGAACTCTGTATTGAGGGTCAGGCAAACAATGAACAGGAACAGTGAGATGCAAGACAACCACTGTGGTTACCTGGTAACAGCTTAGGTGAAAGCTTAGGAGATAGAGGAAAGTCAAACTGAAATTGAATTATTGGTTTCAATGACTCATTTTCTTCTATTTCCTGGTACCACAAAAAAATATGAGTCAGCATTTATTCTTTACGGTTTATGAAATCTGACCTGGAAACCTACTACAGTATAGCTTTTGAAAATTGATGCTTTATTAAAATAGCTTACATTCAGTATATCATATTTGCACACTAACAATTAGCAGGCAGTTTGTTTTCAAATAATCAGGGCCTCAGGAGTGCTTCC
Organism: Heterocephalus glaber; assembly: GCF_000247695.1. Next base: position 31,580,736 of record NW_004624737.1, read on the forward strand.
CCAATTAAAGTGGTAATTTAATTATCTTTAATTGCAATATGACTGGAGGAAATCTATCGAAAGTCTTTGCCCACCTTAACTATTCCCCCCTTAGCCTTCCTTTTTAGACACCAACTATTCCTGGTGGGTACTCATTTTGCCTTCTTCAAGGCTGGTCCATCAACTTTACTTTGCCAGAATTTTCATATCATGAATGACTAAAAATAGTGATGCTCACTGTATTTTGGGTGCTCTACCCCATCCAAATAATGAGCAGCTTTATGAGTTGAGGAACTTGGAGTATTTTTCATTGTTCAGCTCTGCACTATGATGTGATCTGCAATGTGCCCAAGTAGCATTCAGGAAGTTCCCACATCCACGCTTTGGGACTGGGAAGCCTCCTGTCTCTGTCAGGAGCCTGGACCAGACTCTGAATTCCCAGAAACAGCCTAGAGGCATATACACAGGAGCACCTAGTGAAAAATCTACTTTAATTCTGGCCCCTCTTATTATCCACTACTGCTGATGGGTTCAGGCTCCCATCCCGTTTAATGCTTAGTGCATCCTCCAGCACATTAAGCTCTGAAATACTACCACTTGTCGCTATTGGTTTGCAGTCTTTTAAGACCATCTTACTCTCTCTCATATCCAATCATGTTTCCTTTCCTTTTTCCCAACAGAGCCAGCTGCATAGTAAGAAAACGTTCACTTGGTCTTTCTTACTTCCACCAGTGTCTCCAAATGGCATCAGAATCGGCTAGGTTTCTTTTTATACAACTGTAGATTTTCAGGCTTCATCTCAAACTTACTATGTCAGGCCCTTGAGAAGTTGGGCTTTGGAATTTGAATTTATATCAAGATCTACAGGTATTCTTATACACTCTACTACCAATTTAATGCAAGTCATTGATATGTAGAAAAGTGTCCATATACTTCAGCGTGAAATTTAATAACCCTAAAAACTGGCCCCAACCATCTTTCTAGTACCACTTCTCCCATACAGAATCACTGATATTCCCTTATCAGGAAAAAAATGTAAGACTTTGAAATGAGAAAAAAAGTCCGGAGAATTTTGTGCATCACTGTGCCCTTCTACGTTATCTCTGCTTTTTATCGTCTTTCTGTAACTGTTAGTTGTAGAAAATTGGTAATGATGTAAACAATCTCTGTCTTTAGAAATACAATTGAAGCATTTTGGGTGAAATGTAATTCATTACTGCCCTGTGGATAAATCCATGGTAGAAAAGCTAGATTTTAGTCCAGTCTTCAATGAATATCACATCTGAGTGCTGTCCTGTCTAGCACCCTGTTACATTATTATCTCATATGACTTGGTTCTGCAACGAATACCTCAGGAATGAATAGGATCTGTAGCAGTATAAAGATTTGGAGGAGACAACACACGTTACTACATTTGCAGGGGCCCAAAGGGGGTCGCAAGTCCCGTATCTCCTATTGACTTTGCTCTGTGAACACTCCCTTCTGATGACTGTGAGCGCTGGATGTCACAAAACTGTATAGTGCTTGGCATCCTTGGTGCATGGTGAGTACTCAAGAGGTGTTACCGTCTGTGACACCTCTGGGAGCACAGCGTGACCTGCCATCCTTTCTTTCAACACTGTCAAGAGTACATTCTTTTTTTTTGGTACCAGGGATCGAACTCAGAACCTTGTGCTTTCGAGGCAGGCAGCAGCACCACTGAGCTAAATCCCCGGGCCAAGAGTACATTCTTAACCGGGTACACACCTGTAATTCCGGCATGTGAGAGGCTGAGGCAGGAGGATTAATGTGAACTTGAGCCCAACCAGTGAGCTCAAGGCCAGCCTTAACTGTATACTGAAACCTTGTCTCAAAAGAAAAGAAAACACCAAAAAAGAGTACATTCGTGTCTAGGCAGGAGAAATGTCTCAGCGTTAGGAATTTCCTGCACTACCTGCAATATGTTCTGTTGAACTTCTCCCAAGCCATCATTTAAGAGCAGTTAAGGGTAGGACAGTTGCGGGGGCGGGGGGGGTACACCTTTCACCTCAGAGTCGGGGCAGCCATCATGGCTTCCACACACGTTTCTCCACCCATTTTCCTTATGAGCGGCTCTGCCCCTGGTTTTCCATTGCTCAACCTCCAGAAGGCTCCCTGTCTCCCTCAGAAGCTGTGAGGGAGGGAGAGGGCATCAAAGACTGCAGATTTGCCAGCCCCTGGCAGGACCCTTTCTATTTGACTTCTTTTAGAGGACAGATAAAGGCATAAAGCATTGTCTCTATGATTAAGAGCAAAGCTAGTCAGCAGTTTCCATCAGAGTGAGGTTTCTTTCCAAGAGATAGAGAGGCAACTCCATGACTGTTGGCAATGAATAGGGGCGTGTGTGTGTGTGTGTGTGTGTGTGTGTGTGTGTGTGTGTGTGTGTGTGTGTGTGTGTGTGTGTGTGTGTGTGTGTGTGTGTGTGTGTGTCTGTGTAGAGAAAGAGACAGAGACAAAGATGAAAGCAAGCAGGTAGGAGAGGGAGGCATGGGATCAATGAGTGCTCCCTGTAATGAGTACAATGCAGCTCACACCTAAGTAGTGAGTAGTGAGATTGCAGTGTGACCACTTCATTTCCCAGGTGTGCTCAGCAGTCACTTGAAGAGCATTTTCCAAAGAGGATGATGCAGCGCAGTAAGTGGCCCAAAGGACTGGTCCTTCCAAACCTAAATCAAAAGTCATTAACACTGTCTGGTGGCTATTTGGCAGTCTCTCTGCGAGGAGTTCACAGCAGCACTACCCACTTCTCTTGGCTCCTGATAGCTCTGGCCAACTGATCAAAGCAAGATGGAACAGGCTACTTTGGTTCCACGGGCATCAAAGGTGAATAGGTAAATCTTTTTTGGGGTGGTGGTGGTGGTTTTGGTTTTGGTTTTCTGAGATTGGGTCTTACTTTGTAGTTCAGGATGGCCTCAAACTCATGGTGATCCTCCTGCCTCAGCCTCCAGAGTGCTGGGATTATAGGCGTGTGCCTCCATGCCTAGTTTAAATAGGTAAATCTTAAACCAGGTGAATCCTAACCCATCTTGCCAACCCTGAGGAGTCACAGTGTTAGAAACCAATAGTCTGAATATCACCTGTGGCAAACACACCCAAGCTAGGAGAGTGGGCCAAAAGAGTTGGATATTTTTAATCACAGCACATTAGATTCCCCAAATACATACTTTGAATCACAATATACATTAATGGGTCAAAATAAGTGAGCAAATATTCTTGCTCTTCTTATACCATAATACAATTATAATATATTCACTAACTCAGGGTGAATCAAAAATTATGCATAGTCATCTGGAGGAACAGGTCCAGTAAACAGTAATTGAGTTTAAATCACTGGTACACAAAGGCATGTGGTGGACGAATGACATGGAGAAAGTTGGTACACAAATAGCAGTACAGTGAAGAAATTAAAATACTTGTAAATCAAGGAAAGTGTCGTGAATCAAATTTAAAGGGTGCCAAGAGTGAGAACTAGGAAAGGTCACTTGAAGAGATGTCTGAGTCCTGAGGGATGAGAAGAAGCCAACTTGTGAGGGGGTTGGGGCCCCTCTCAGAGAAAGAGGAACAGCAGGTGTAGGAAAGGGAGGCAGCGGTCGGCCAGGGATTTGGCTCAGTGGTGCCACCACTTGCCCTGCAATTGCAAGGTTCCGAGTTCAATCCCTGGTACCAAAAAGAGGAAATGGAGGCAGGAAAGGCAAGGTTGGTTAGGCGCAGAGAAAAGGCCAGTGAAACTAGAATTTGGTAGTCAGGGGAAGGGAGGGAAGACAGAAAGTGGCAGAAAAGGAAGTATGTTAATGCCCTTCCCATCTCGGTGACAAATTCCCTACGATACTGGATTTTAGGGAGGTAAGGTTGATTTTGGCTCATGCTGCCAGAGGTTTTATTGTGTAGTCACTTGGCTCCTCTGCTTTTGGCCCTGTGGGGAGGCAGAACATCTTGCCAGGAGCACAGCAGAGGACGGGGCTCACCTTATGGCAGCTGGGAAGCAAAAAGAGAGAGAGGTATAAATACAAAGCAAAATCAAAAACAGATACTAGGAAGCAGGATAGATCTTTCTCACATGTGAAGGGGACAAGAGATGGAAGGAGGTAAGGGAGGGAAAGGGGATTAAAAAAAGAAATGAATGCTCGTGTACCAACTCCACGCAAGGGATATAAACATTATGGACTGCAAACATGTACTAAAAATAAATAAATAAATAAATAAGGAGAGAGAGAGAGAGAGAGACCCACAATTCCCTTGGAGGGCAATACCCCCAGTGACCCAGTACCTTCCTCCCAGTAGGCCCCACCTCTTAAAGGCCCCACACTACTACCCCGCTCCCAGAGCACAGGCTGGTGGCCACGCCTTTAACATATGGGCCTTTGGGAGATATTTAAGACCCAAACTATAGCAAGGAGGAACAAGGGCATGTAATCTTAGAACCTTCATATCATGGCAGGAATGGGTTGAAGGTCCGTGACTGCTTTGTGGAGAACTTTCCAACAGTTGGAGCAAACCACATGGAACGGGCTGCTATGGCCGGCAGAGAAGCTCCCATAACCTAAGCTTATCTCCATTCTCCTCCAAGGTGTGATGCTCTCTGGGCTCTGGACCTAGAGTTTAGCTTCATGATTATCCTCACCACGTTCCAGCTTCTTAGGTACAGTCCCTCCCCCTACCCTGAAGAGCTCACAATGTTCTTATCTGAAAGTCATGGATGTACATTTTGACTAGAACAGTGCTTCTCCAGCTGGAAGCCAAACCTGCCCTCCAGCAGCAGGTAGGGGCCATCCTCAGGGGTGTGACTAAGGGACAGCATATATGAGGTGTTAGTGGGTATTCAGGGGAATTTGTCTTCATGAAGACCAAGATGTAGATGTGGAGAAAGCAAGTTTCTTTTCTCAGTAGTATTAAAGTGGAACAATTTTTATTGTAAATGATTGATATTTTTTTAAATGCCGAAAAATACTTCTGAAAGTATCTGATAGGCATGCCATCTTTTCAGCAATTGCTTTAGCATTTGGACCCTGAGAGATGCTATGGGATACACAAGTCCACTCACCCATTTGTCACCTGAGAAGAAAAGTATATGATAACCCTTGTGTGCTGGGTCCCTTTGTCACCCAGTGGCAGTTTCAATTTTTGATACAGTTAGAATGTTCTTATTTAAGGAAGCTCAGCTTTTAAAACTAGCATTTTGAAGACTCACTTCCCTTAAGCACTGAAGCACAGCAAGCACAACTAGTTCCCTTTGGAAACTGCAGAGCATCCACCAACAGATCAATATGTTTGCACTGTGGCCAAAATCCAGCTCCATTTCTATTGCTGTGAATTTCCTGGAGCTGGGAGCATTTAGTTTGGGTAATTTGTCCTCGAAGTGCAAATGCTTCTGATGTTTTATTTACAGAATCAGAGAGGTATGATTCATCTCTTAATAAAAATGTTAATTTTCTAAAATGTAGCCTCTTAAAAAACCAGAAGAATTAGAGAAGGAAGCTGCTAAGCGTGCTCAGTAGATACACATCTGACCAGGGCCATGAAAATAGCCACACTTCAAAGGACGCTGCTGCAGTGAGTCAAGGAAGTCACTGACTGTCACAGCCAACATGCTAAGCAGCAAACCCAGCAGAGACCTTTGACAAAAAGACCGTGAACTCCTCTTTTCCAGTGTTAGCTATGCCGGGCAGACGTAAGATGCAGTCAGAGCCACGTCCGTGTGATTCAGTTCTCAAAGTGTGGTCCTCAGATCGCTTGCACCAGAACCCTCTGAGATGGGAGGCAAGGGGCGTTCCTGAAGGTAAAGATGCCTGGGCAGTGCCCAACTTCCTACATGAGAATCACTAAGGTCTAAGTATTTGCTTTTTAAAAATGCTAAAATGTATAAAACACTTATACGGCTTCTCTTAGAGCAACTTTTTCTGTATTTTCTCTCAAGTAATAAAAATAAGGGCAATAAAATAATCAACGTTTGCTATATGCTAGTCATCATTCCACATCCTTCCATTTACATATTTACTGATTTGACTTTTACAGTAACTTCATTAGGCAGGTATATTATAATTTCCATTTCATAGACGAGTGTGGAAAAGCACAGAGAGGTTAAGTAACTGGCCCAACATCACACAGCCAGGATTTAAACCCAGGCAAAGTCTAGTTTTGTCCATGCTCTAAACCCTGCAGCAGGCTATTTCATACCTTGGCTTCCTGTCATGTGACCCTCGTCGTGATGTCCTATTCATCTAACAAACATCTCCTTGTCTTTCATGACTAATTTAACATACTTGCCTCTGTGACACCTTTCTTTGCATGTTGAAGTAGAGAGCCTCCTTCTACTATATGTGAAAGGGGAGGTGGAGGCACAGGCAAGTGGTGGAGCGAGGGAGACAGAAAGGGCCTGGCATGGGGGCTGATTTAGAGGAGGGAAATCAAAGTCTGGTGCCTCCTTGGAAACTGCTAGTCTGGTAAGAACAGTGACACCTCAGCCTTGCCTCTGACTCACCCTTGATGCTGACATGGACCACTTGTTAGCGTAGTGCTTAAAACCACAGTTCTGAGGTTACTAAAAATAACCCTAACCCGTAAGATTCACTACCATTGAAAATGCAATTAACTGTGAAAATCCAGGCCAGGTTTCCTAGATGTGAGGTGAAACTTCCTTTCATTTGCTAATTGAAGCAGATCAGAGTACAAGGCTGACCCCCTGGCCAGGGGCCTGGACCAATATTCCAGGGGTCTCCTAAGGTAGGGTCGAATTGTTTGTCATGTTTCCAGATGCCCAGGACAGTGTAAGAGTTGATAGATGTTTGTTGAATGAATTAATCTGAATGATCATAGGTCATTTTCTGGTCTCTCCTCAGGGGAAACAAGACAAGCCTCTTGTTGTCCTCTCTCCCTCCAAACTAGTGCCCCTGCTTTGCTATTGAGGGTAATTACCATTCCTTCACCGTTGGAAATGTGCCAGCTGACATGATAATGCCTCATATTTATGTAACGCTGTGACTGGAAGGAGATTGGATCCTTTTGAATTGTCTGATCCATCCCACAATAGTGCTGGAAATTGGATATTATCATCATCCTCATTGAGTATGCAGGAGACCCTGAAGTAAGGTTAATGACCTGCCCAAGGTCACTGCACCTGAGCAGCCCAGCCAACCTGAAAAGCAGCTTCCTAATGTCAGACTGGCTCTGCCCCGTGGTCCTTCCTGCTCTCTTTGGCTCCTATTGCCATTTGCTGCAGCGCACATCTGTGAGTTCTGCTCACTTATGCATTTCCTGGTATCTGATACTCTTTCACCCCCCACCAAATACATTTCCAGTGTGACAATTACTCCATCAGCCACTCCAAGCAGGAGGATCTGAAAGGAGGGCTGCTACTTTCCATGAGTGCAATTATTTATGTGCACAAATAATTGTGCGCATAATTGGCTAATGGAGAGTGCAATCGGCCACATGTGGGCATAATTAGCCACTTGCCCCTCATTTGGAGGGTATAATTATCAAAGCAGGCAATTTTATATCTGCAGATAATTGTACATGCAGGAGAGAAAGGCTGCTAGGAAATCCAGTCCTTAATTACTTTTCAGGTCCATATTTCCAGAAAAGCGTTTTAAGGTAAAGGTAACATTTTCTTTCCAATTGCCTGCTCAGACCAACCACCGGATCTAATGGAGGAGGCAGAGAGCAGAACAAGCCAGAATCCTGTGGATGAAGCTTGAGGTCTAAATCATCCTTGCCAGAAAACCCCAGCAACCAGTTAACCTGGACATTACTGAGGCCCTCCTAGTGGTCAGCCATCTGCCTAGGCAGACAATAAAGCTGCATTTTTCTCCTTTTCTGTATTGTGTATCATTTTTGCTTTAGCTGTTTTAATGTTTTCCTCACTTTGTGGTTTTATAATCTCAGGAATGCCAGTTGGCTTGACACAGTAAATGATTTTGTTCGCTGCTGGAAGTAGGTCGTTTAAAATGCTTTAATGATACTTTTAACTAGTCATTTATCCGGGGATGTACATAGAATAATAAATCGGGAATATGTCTCTGTGGTTCTTCCAAGATCTTAGGTGGGAGAGATTTTACAGTCTCTGCCATGCCCCCTGCATTCTGTTTAAACAGCTCTGTGAAACTTTTCCCACTCTCCCACCCAAGCACACAAAAATACACTTGCTAAGGACAGATCCTAAAAATACATGTCACATGCAAGCACAAGGGAAATTTGTTAAAACATGAATTTACTCTTTAGGAATATGCAAGCTGAATAATCTTTTCAAAAAAGAAATTCCAAATCTCTTATTATGCTGTCCCTCATCTCCATCACAGTATTATCTTCTAGGGAAAGCAGTATAGTACCATAGTTAGGGGACAGGGTTTTGGTGCTGGAAAGACCCATGTGCCAGGTTTGACTCTGTCACAGCCAGTTGTATGACCTTGCATAAGTTATGTAAATTTTCGGAGTCAGTTTCCTCATCTGTAGAATGGATGTTCTAAAGATAAAATAGAATGCAGATAAAGCACTGAACACAATGCTAGGTACACTGTAGGGCTCAGATACATGGCATCCATAATGACTATTAAGAGCCTCATCTTTTCATCTCTAACACACATTCTCTGTCCCAGTCACAAGGCATTCTAGAGTACATCTATATTCAGGCCTTGTCTCCCCTACTAAATAAATAAGAATGTTGTCCTATACATCTTTATACTCAGCACAGGTCTTCCATGACTGACTGTGAATGATTTTCCACCTATCACGTGATATCTCACTCTAACATGTGTTAACCTCACTCACAAAGTCACACTTGCTTCCATGGGTTCTAATTTCCACCCTTCCCTCTTTGGTCACCTTCCTAGATTGGGAAGATGGGTTTCTAATCTCAGATGATTTCTGCGGTCAATCTAACCCAGCCAGCCCAACACAGCCACTCCTTTGACTTCATCACCTCTCGGGCTTTAAGTGCCTGAAGACCTTGCATTCTCTTTGACCTCGTTGATTTCACCTTCCTTCTACCTAGCCAGGGCACATTTGTGCACATCTCTTTCCAACTCTGCTTTCAGCTTGAATCCAGTTACAGCTGGAGAGTTTACATCATGGAAATAAGCAAATGCTACAGGTCCAGGCTTCTCTCACCCTCAGAACTAATTAGCCATTGTCAAGTACAACACTGCATATATTACATCTATTCATGTCATAACCCCACCTCTCTTGCACATAACGATTCCCCATCATTCCCTATTTTTAAAAATTAATTTTATTGGTATACTTCTGACATACACAATGATCACATTCATCATAGGGTATTTGTACCTGTACACAATATATCTTAATTCTTTTTTCCCATCCCCCTCCCTTCCCTTCAATCTTTCTTTCCTTCTCCCTTTATAAAACTTGGTTTCAGTTGTTTTCCTTCCATTCCTTTTTATTTCATTATCCCCATTCCTTCCCTTCTTATCAGCCTCCCTTATTCCACTTCCCATTTGGACATTTTCTTCCTACTTTCCAATATCTATCCTCCATTTTGGTCCTTACTCTTTGAGTTTCTCACACAAGAGAAGCAATGTGATATTTAAACATGTGTGTCTGATTTATTTCACTTAAAATTATGTTCTCAAGGTGCGTTTATTTACCTAAAAATGTTTCCAGTTTATCTTTCTTTATGACAATGTAGTACTCCATTGCATCCAAAAACCACATTTTCTTTATCCATTCATATATTGATGGGCGTCTGGGCTGTTTCCAAGATTTAGCTATTACAAATTGTGCTGCTGTAAACATGGGTGTTCATATATTGCTGTGGTATGATGCTTTCAACTCTTTTGGGAAAATACCAAGAAGAAAAATAGCTGGGTCAAATGGAACCGCTAGTTTTAGTTTTTTGAGGAATCTCCATACTGATTTCCATATTGGTTGTATCAATTTACACTCCCACCAACAATGGACAAGGGTTCCTTTTTCCCCACAGCCTTCCCAGCATTTGTTGTCGGTTGCTTTCTTGATAACAACCATTCTTTCTGGAGTGAGATGAAATCTCAGTGTTATTTTAACTTGAATCTCTTGAATGACCAGTGATGTTGAACATTTTTTCATATATTTATTTGCCTTTTCTATTAGATTCACTGATTCTTTGTATTGTTTTCTTAATCTCAATTGCATTAATTGCTGCTCTGATCTTTTTAACTTCCTCCCTCATATGCAGTTTGGGTTTAACTTGCTCTTCTTTTTTTTTAGAACATTGAGGTTCAACATTAGGTTATGTATTTGAGCTCAATCTGTTTTTCTGATTTGAGAATTCACTGCTATGAATTCCCTTGTAGGACTGCTTTCATTTAATCCCATAAATTCCAGTATGTTGTATTGGCATTATTGTTGAATTGTACAAAATGTCTAATTTCTTCTTTAATTTATCTGTGGCTCCTTGATTGTTCAGGAATGTGTTATTTAATTTCCATTTGTTTATGTAGTTTTTGTGGTTTCTTTTGCCATTGATTTCCAATTTCATTGCACTATAATCTGATAATATCTAAGGAATAATTTCAGTTCCTCTGCATTCATTTGAGCATATTCTGTGAGCTAGTATGTGGTCTACTTTAGAGAAAGTCCCATGTGCAGCTGAAAAGAATGTATATTCTGTTATTGTTGGGTAGAACACTCTGTAGATATCTACTAAGTCTGTTTATTAAAAGGTTTGCTTCAGCTCTTATAGTTCTTTGTTGACTTTTTTGTAGTTGATCTGTCTATTTGTGATAGTGGGGTATTGAGGTCCCTCATTACAACTGTAGTAGTGGTTATCTGATTTTTCATATCCATTAATGTTTGTTGTTTGTTTATCCATAATGTTTATCCATTAATAGTTGCATGCATTGGTATTTGGTGCATATATATTTATGATTATCTCTTCCTCTTGAACTGTTCCCTTAACAAATATGTAGTGACCTTCTTTGTCTCTTCTGATCAGTCTTGGTGTGAAATGTACTTTGTCAGAAAATAAAATAGCTACCCTGCTTTTTTCTGGGTTCCTGCACATAGAGTATGATTTTTCATCCTTTAACTTTCAGTCTATGAAGTTTTTGTGTTAAATATGTTTCTTGTATGCAGCATATTGTTAATCTTGTTTCTTGATCCATTCTACAAATCCACTTCTTTTGATTGGTGAATTGAGACTATTTACATTGAAGGTTATACTTGATACATATATTGAGTTATCCTTGTCATATTATTTACTTGTTCTTGGTTTCCTTCTTTCCCCTCTATTTAATTTCTTGCCTTGCCTGATGGATTCATTCTATTGGGAGTCATGGAATTCTAGTTTTCATTGTCTTTTTTCTAGAATATCCTTCAGAACTTTTTGGAGTGCTGGGTTTTTGGTCATGAATTTCTTCAGATGTTCTTTATTACGGAAGTATCTTATTTCTCCGTCAATTTTGAAAAATAATTTTGTGGGGTACATCAATCTGGGTTGGAGGTTGTTTTCTTTCAGGGATTGAAATACTTTATTCCAAGATCTCCTTGACTCAAGGGTTTGTGTCGAGAAGTCTGCTGTGATTCTGTTGGGTTTTCTTTTGTAGGTGATTTGTTTCTTTTCTCTAACAGCTTTTAATATTCTCTTCATAAGTTTCATTTCTAGAATCTTGATTATTACATGCCTTGGTGTAGGTTTTTTCTGATCATGGTTAATTGGAGTTCTATATACCTCATTCGTCTGTAAGTCAATTTCTTTTTCTTGCTTGGAAAGTTTTTGGCTATTACTTCTGCGAACATGTTTTTAAATTCTTTGTGGTATCTTTTGATTTTTCACTGATTCCTATCAATCTTATGTTATTTTTCTTTGCATCATCTAGCAGCAGTTGGATTGACTTTTCACAGTCCCTTGCTATTTTTAAAGTCTTTCATTTGAGGGCCAGGGATGTAGCTCAGTAGCGCTGTGCCTGCCTGGCAAGCACAAGGTCCTGAGTTCAATCCCTAGTACTAGAAAAAAAAGCCTTTCATTTGATGATCACTAACCTATAATCTCCTAGATATCTGTTTGAATCTGTTCTATGGAATCCAGATCTTTCCTATGTTGAGCATTTATGGTTTCCATCATTATCTTAAGCTGTTCTTTTTTTTTATATGTATCTACTCTAGATTCATTAACCACGTCTTTCATTATGGTCATTATTTCTGACTCATCTTTTTCTAGAAACTCATTTATCTGCTTTGTTACTTTCACTCCTATGATTTCTGAAAGTTCAGCTGGGTGGCTTTTGATTTCTTCCATGTCAATGCCCCCTGAATTTGCCTTGGATGGGAGGTCTGGGATTGCATCTGGCTTCCATGTTTTCTCATTTTCTATTTTTGTTATTTGTTTTCTGTGTTAATACTTATAAATTGCGTATGGCAGGTAGTTTCAATCCTCTTTTTTTTTTTTTTTTTTTTTTTTTTTGGTACCGGGGATTGAACTCGGGTCCTTGTGCTTGTGCAACAGGTGGTGAAACCACTGAGCTAAATCCCCGGCCCAGCAGGTAGTTTTATTGCTAGTTTAAGACCTCACTAGGAAATGACTTTTTAGAGATGTCTTCTAAGTGTACCTGGATTTTGACTTTGTCCCAAGATCCTGCCTTTTCAATTTATTAGGAATGAGAGGTTGCTGCCTGTTTGGCCTAGTAGTCAGTCAATTCTTTGGTACTGGTCTATTGTATTTATGACTCACACACCCCCACCCCACCCCAGAGAATCTCGGTATTGGCATATGACAAAGAACGACTGTGTTAGTTACTTTTCTCATTGCTGAGACAAAAAGCCCAACACCCAAAGTTAAAAGGAGGAAAGGTTTATTTGGCTCACAGTTTGTAGAGGTTTCAGTCCATAGTCGGCTGGCTCCAAGGCAGGGTGGCGTGACAGAAAAGCACTGCAGATGAGAAACAGTTTGTGGCTGACAGAAGGTAGCAAAGCATGCAAGTGACAAGACAAGCCTCTTTCTGTCCCTTATATTGTATCCAGGCTACTGGGATTAGGGTGCCAAACTAATCAGTGGACTGATTCAGTAATCACCCACCCTTAATCCTAGTGTCCTTAATCCTAGCATTGCACCATGAATCAATCACACACTCTAGATCCAGCCACCTCTGAAAAAGCTCCACCTATGACTCCATGAGGCTTAGGGAGGACACCTAAACACAAGCCATAACAACAACTGATCACAACAACTGTGTCACCTTGGCTAAGATAATACAATCAATCATAACAATAGCATCAAGCACAGAAAATGACACACTGTGATAACTGTTGTCACCTTTAATTATAGGTACAAGATTTATAGTTATATAATATAAATATATGAAAATATATATAAATATATAAGCATAAATAAATACATATAAAATATATATAACAAAATGTAAAACAAATCAGAAAATTATATACAATAAATATTCTCTCAGTAGAGTGACTGTATCCTAGGGGAGAAAATTTAAAAGGGAAAAATAGAGAAATAAAAGAAGAGAAAGAGATTAGAGACAAATTTAAAAGACAAAGGAATATTACTAAGCTTTGGGAAACTGGTGAAGAAGACAAGAGGGAAAGAAAGAAGGAAAACACAAAACACAAATACTGAAAACAATGTTCACACTCATGAAAAAACAAAAACAATCAAGAAAAAAAATCAAAGAAAAAAGATTTTTCTGTGACTTCAAGCCTGTGACTATTTTCTGGGGTCTACAGTTTTGTGGTAGTGTCCAATTCAGGGGGTGTCTTTGCCGTCACTGGTAGAAAAAGGAGGCAGATAGAGCCCAGATCCATGCTGGATAATTCCAGTAAGCCTGCAGCAAGATTAGGGCAGATTGCTGGATAATCTTAGAAAGCCTGAAGTAGGAATAGAGTGGGGGTGCCAATTCTGGTGCTCTCAACTCCACAGAAGTTGAGGCTGATCCTGGGCTGTGTTTGTAGGGTTGGAGCCTGAGTTGTCCAGCCTACAGGACTCTGGGTGTCTCTCACCTGCCTGACCATAGCTCCTTGAACCTAGATGTCTCCCATGATTGCCCCTCACCCATTTACTGTGTAGTTTCAACACTGGGAGCCCTGAGATGAAGCCAACCCTTGGCTGCTTTGAGTCCCAGGTTCAGTTGGCTCCTCCCTAAAATGGCATTCTGGCAAGCATCCTCTCCAGAGGAGACAGCAATCACTTTGACTGGAGTCACTCAGCAGCTGTTGCAGCACACAGAATCTACTACTCCATCCACTGGTGCATTTCTCCCTGAAGGCCTCTGGACTCAACTGCCCTCACTATGTCTCTGTAGATTTGCCCCTCCTCTCTCATACTGTGACCCAGGGTCTGGGGAGAAAGTACAGTTGGCCATCTCCTTTTTTTGCATTGTGGTCTGCCTTTTCACTTTCTCTCTGGGCTCCAATTTTCCCTTCAGATTCTTCCTGGATCCCGGGGATCCACTTCTCTCCTGCTTTTCCTTCCCAAGTTGTTATTTTCCAGTATTTGGGTTCTGAATCTGAGAGGGGTCAATTTGTTGCTGTTTACCACTGTGCCATCTCCCCAGAAGCCATCGTTCTCTATTGCTTTTATTTACTTTCTTATTTTGTACTCCAAAGTGAGCCCTCATAATAATACATTGTCTTAGACTGTTTTCCGCTGTTAAAAAAAGAATGTCCAAGACTGGATAATTTAAAAAGAATGGAGGTTTATTTATTACAGTTTAGAGAGTAGGAAGTGCCAGGTCATGGAACTGCATCTGGTGGGCACCTTCTTGTTGTGACATTCCACAGCAAAAGGCAGAAAGGCAAGAGTACGTGTACACAAGAGAAAAGTAGGCTGAAATTATCCTTTTATTTAAAATCTATTCCCATCATAACTCCATCTTCCATGATGATAAACCCTTGTGACCTAATGATCATCTCTTAAAGATCCAGGACTGCTGCACTGGGGATTAAGTTTCCAACACATGAATGTTTGTGGACACAGTCAAAGCATAGCAGGCATGTAATACTGCCCTCCAACCTCATGCTGTGGTCTACTGGCTCCCCTGCTTTGGCTTTTTCTTGTGGATAACCCCAGATCTTCTTCCTCCTACCTTTTACTCATTTATTCTTCCTATTACCCATCTCTCATTGATTCTCAATGCACTCATTCCCACGGTTGGTATTTGATTTGCACGTCCTGATGCTTGTATAGGAGGCAATATTTTAAATACAACAGGCTACTATTTATTGTACATTCACCTTATCTCCTAAAGAAGGAGGGAGAAGGTCATATGAAGGACATTTAATAGCTAATCTATTGGGTCCCCTTTCTAACCCAGTTTTTGTGTTGTTTTTTTTTGGTGCCAGGGATCGAACTCGGGGCCTTTCCCTTGCAAGGCAGGTGCGGAACCACTGAGCTAAATCCCCAGCCCTGTCTAACCCAGTTTTAATACTAATGCAACCCTCCAGGCAGTTATTTTCATGTGCTTTTGAGGCTTTTTCACTCACTTCAAAATGGAATTCTTTACTGTGCAATGCACACAACTCTCTCAATGTATCTCAGCCTTGAAATATTGACTAAAACTAATATAGTTCTTCCCTGAGTAAAGAAAATTATAAATATTCTCTTGTTTAATGTTAAAAATCTACTTTGGAGTGCTTCCCACAAAAGGAGTGTATCTCAAGGTCATCTGTACTTAACCAGTAACTGATGCCCTGAATGTCCATTGATCACAAGCTGGAGTGGAGGAGGGGGAGAAGAAAGGTTAAAGATAGGCAGGAAGTAGGAAGGTGTGAAATGAAATGAAAAAGAATTACCATGAAGGGCACCTTGCAGTATTCTCTTTGACTGCCCTGTGCTCTGGCTGAGTGAGAGAATGCAAACTGAGCTGGAAGCATTTGACCTATGCAATCCTTTTAGACATTTGAGAGACTTTATACAAAAATTGAGGTTTCTGGCTTTTCCTGAGAAATCTTTAGTATTAGCCACACTGGGCCTGCATTTCTTCATCAGGACACAATTAGCTGGAAATGAATAGCAGCTGCCCCCTCCAAAACAGGCATATATGCACATTCCAGCTGGAAACAGCTTCCCCCACCCCAGACATAACTGTTTTGTTTCCAACCAGAAGCACTCTATGCTGTTAGCTAGGCCTCTGCAGTCATTTCCCTGTGTGACTTCCATCCTGAAAAAAAAACCCCAAGCTTACCCACTTAAAAAAATTATTTTCCAAAGTGATAATTTATGGGATCAGTGTACAGTGGTCCCCCAAAATGTGCGGGGGTTACATTCTAAGAGCACTGGTGAGCTGTGAAAACCACAAATTTCAGATATGGTCAGAAAAAATGCCTATAAAAGCCTATTTTAATAGTTTAAACTCTAAATATGCTTGGTCTCCTCCAGTTATATAATTTAATTTAATAAAATAAAATGCTGTATTAATAAAGCCTTAGAAGGTGCAGGGCATTTTGGCAGCATCTTAAGAATCTTAGGGCTTTAAGAGGAACACAAATGAAGACACTTGAGATAGTTACACACAGTACCGCAGCCTGTTATGATGCAGGAGTGCTGGTGCATAGGTTACAGGACAGCAGCCAATCAGCAGCAAGGAGAACTGCATAACGCTCTCGGATTGGCTACTTGGAAACCTCCTGTCAAAAAAAGAAACAATTGGGCCGGAGATTTAGCTTGGTTTCGCTGCCTGCTGCGCAAGCACAAGGACACGAGTTCGATCCCTGGTACCAAAAAAAACAGAAAAAGAAACAATTGAAAAAGATATTGCAGTTTCCATGAAATTGCAGGGGTTTCTGGGAACAATTATTAGGGTTTAAGGAAAAATCCACGAACGACTGAACTGCAAACTCTGAACTGCAATTTCACAGGGGTATACTGTAATCTCATTATTTTATTCGTTTCTGATTCTCCATAGGGCCTTATGCAAAGTACATATTCCATCTACCAGGACGAAGTGCTTTCTGAATTAGATGGGTTAAACATCTGGGCAGATGTAGAAACGGAGTGGTCTTCTGAAGCTCAGACACACTACTGCTACTGGGACATGAACTGCAGAATGTCATACTTTAGGCTCTGCTGTCTCGTGGTGGTAAAGAAGTCTCTAGATGTTGTATGGGACACAGGCTCTTTGAAGAGGACAAGTTAGAACCAGTTCATCAGGGAAACTCCTTTTATTGGAGACACTTATTAATGGATGGTGAATTCAGTGCTTAATAAACGGCCAATAGCACAAAGTCATTTCACCCTCGTTAAGATAGTTTACCACCGTGCACCTCAGTTTCTTCACCAGAAAACAAGAGTTTGTTGGTAGAGGGAGCATTCAGCAGTGACACAACCCATTCTCACTTCCTCCAAAAGAGCTAGTAAACTAGAGTTATTCCAGCACTTTCAAGTAGCTGGCTTTATAATTTAGCTTGCTACTGATGCTAAAATAATTTTAGGGAGGGGAGAGAAAGGGGATGAAAAAAATTGAAAGAAAAAAATGGAAATAGAACTTCTACAAATAGGAAGGAGACCAAGACATGGAAGAAGTAGGTAGGGATAGGAGGGGAGGGGAAGAAAAAAGAGAGAGATGTTATTATATGTACCAATGCCCCACAATAAATGTAATCATTATTCAAGCATGTACTAATAAAAATAAAAATTGTTCTAAGTTCCAACTAAAATAATCAATTTTGTATTTGTGATGTAGAAATAAGTGGGAGAGTCTGAGAATGTTGTTTTTCTTACCATCTGGCATAAGCTGGCTAGGACTTTGGCAGTCGCTGCCTTCCTGAGCCACTTCCTCCAGCATAGACACAGGGGAGGGAAGGGAAAGTCCTGCCCAGAGATGATAGAGAGCTATGCCACTCTGTCTTCAAAGCTCCCACCTGCTCCCTGTGTTGTGCTCTAGCCCTTGTACTAATTACAGTGAAACAAAATAGGTGCCTTTCTGTTTTTGGAAGAAAATTAAAAGTCAAGAAATGGTTTCCCCCTCTCTTGATGGGACCTGACACCTCTGTGCATGTGAAGCACGCCCTCTTCTGAAATGAAGGATAAAGAAAACACCAAAGTGCTAATTGAATTCATGTCTCTTCTCCACCCTGAAGTCAAGAAACAGAATTAACAGAGCAGTTTCTGTTCTGAGGATCTAAATGACCCAAATGGGCCCTTTCTCAAATTAAAATCTTTTTTTAAACATCCAAAAATATTGCCAATAAGATTTTCTGGTTGATATTGATATTTGTAAAAATGTACAGTTGGAAGTTGTTATAGTATAAAATTACTGATTTGTTGTTATTTATCATATATGTCTTGGCTATTTCTTTCCACGTCTCGATATTGCCTGTCAAAAATCTGCTCTTCCTAATTACATATTTTGCCATTTTTGTTTCACTCTGGGTAGGAGAATTAATGGATGGGGGTAAATAATTAGAAATGGAAGGATGTGAAGTATAAAGAAGCCAAGAAAAAACAAACAAACTAGTGTTTGTGGATGCAAGGACATGTGCAAGTTACCATAAAATAAAAGATTTAAGAGGATACAGCATGGCAAGGATTTAAGAGTTCCCAGGTTTTCTAGTTGTGCTTAACAGCTATTTGGAAAATGCATTTATTAATGCATTTCATTCATTTATTCACATGCTTAATTGTGGAAAGCAATACCACGCTTCTCCAATATAATACCTAATCAAGCCTATATCAAACCCTTAGAAGAACAACTGATTAAACAAAGTCAATGGTATTTGTCTCCATGGCCAATATGAACACCATTGTTAATCTATATACCTATATTTTCACTTATCTGTTCACCTATAGGTCACCAATCTGTCTACATATCCACTGAGCAATTTAAGGAACACTGCAATGTCTTAATTATATTAGTAGCCTCAGTGCCTAGCACAATGTTCAACACAGAGCTGACCCCTGGACAATTTTTGTTGAATGAAGATAGCCATTGCCTGGAAAGTCTCGTTAAACACTGGATTGTATGTATGGACTGGTATGGGTCAAAGTGCAGCACAAGTTGTCCAAGACTTTATGGATTTTAAGTGTCAAGCTATGAGCTTCCCGCTTTGTAGATCTGAGGCCAGGAGATGGGTCAATTCTCTTAGTTCTGGCCTCCAACACTTCCAGCTGCTTCCCTCTCCATTGAAGTCCCAGGAAGCCCTGTGTACAAAGATGGGTAAATTATGATACTAACTCAGAAGACATCCAAGATAAGGGGATGCTTGAACACTGGTGAAGGTGCAAAGTGAGAGGCATGATGCCAAGGCTGGGGAGGTAGACTGGAGGGGGCCAATTAAAAAGAGAACTTCAGCAGCAGTGGCAGCGGTGGAGGAAGAAGCCCGGTAGGAGGACATGGGTACCTGGTGGTGGCGGCCAGGGGGGGTCCCGGGTGCAGGAGGCAAGTGGGAAACTAAGGCACAGAAAAGGTAAATGACCTTGGCCAAAGCCCTATCCAGTGGGCAGAGAAGCTGAGCCAGTCCCAGCACCAGGAAGGAAGCTCCCTGCCTCCATCCCAGGCTCCTAGGGCAGAGAAGCTCAGCTGGTCCCAGCACCCAGAAGGAAGTTCCCCCGCTGTCATCCCAAGCTCCTAGGGCAGAGAAGGTGAGCCACGTGGGCGCCAGAAGCACCAGCCCCTGGAAATGAGAAAATACATAAACAAGCCTCAAAAACAGACTTCCAGATCACCTACAGCAACCCCAAAGGGAACAAGATGGAACAATCTGATACTCAACCACCTGGACTCTCTGAACTGGCAACAAAAGAGGATCTGGGAAAAATGAAAT
>NW_004624737.1:31605625-31656250 GCF_000247695.1 Heterocephalus glaber
AAAGAAAGAAAGAAAGAAAGAAAGAAAGAAAGAAAGAAAGAAAGAAAGAAAGAAAGAAAGAGAAAGAAAGAAAGAAAGAGCAAGCAAGCAAGCAAACCAGCCAGCCAGCAATTTCCAGTGATTTGCTCAAGGTCACATAGATAACTAGCAATAGATAGCTAGAATGGTAGCAAAGAGGAACCAGAGAGTGTAGTTTCACATATGGGAGAAAGAAAAGACTTCTTTGGGATGTCTGCCCAATGAATTAGTGAGTTAAGCTGTGGGCTGGGTTGTTCCCAGGGAAGAGAGTGTACCTGTGTGTTAAGCAGCCAGCAAGGAGACCAGAGTGTGGCTGATGCAGGGTGAGGCTGGGATCGCAGATGAGGTAAAGGCCAGAAGGTAAAGTCTGGCAGGCCACTGTGAAGATCAGCTTTTACAGTGAGTTGGGAAACCACTGGGTGGTTTTGAACAATGACAGCAATGACGGAATGTGGTTCACGTTTTCATAGGAACACTCTGGATGTGCTAATATCACCGGTACCTTTGCTATTACTTTTATTACAGCATCTCTAAAAAAGCAAAGATCTTTTCAGTAAGCTTAAGCAATGTAACCTATTCCTCCTAAGCTACCAATGCAAGGATGGGACACAAATCCACAGGGTCTCTTTCTCGTGCTAAGGAAGTAGCTTTAGAGGAAGTTGGCCCCTGCCCTACTTGGTGGCTGGTAGCTGCCATCACCTCAGCTCTTCATAAGAGTTACAAGCTGAGTCTCTGGGGCGAAGATAAATGAGAATCCTTGCTCTACCATTCATGAGCTGTCACGATGAGAAATTTACATTAACCTCTCTATCCTGCCATTTCCCCATCTGTGGAATGAGAATAACTATACCTGCTTCAGGAAAATCAGGTGAGGGTTAACAGAAAAGGCTCTCAGGCACTTAGTCGAGTGCCTGAACACAGGAAGACCTCAATCATGTCACAGGGCTTACAAGCCCAGGCAACCAAAGTTTTCACACTTCCCTGGTGCAAAGCTCCTACACTCATTTTCAATGTCCAAATGAGTTCTACCTTTCCTCTACTGTGATTTCTAATTGCCTTCTATGATTACTTGAGTTAAAATCTTAGCCCAGGACACCTTAGGTGACCCAGATTCTCCTACCCCTTTCAGACTCTGCTTCTGATTTTCTCATATCACCTGCATATAATACACATTCTCCTTGAACGTCCTCTTCTACCTCTGGAACCCCTTCTCATCTTCTGGGAGGATTTTAGACCCTGGCTCATGGTGTGTTTTTTTCTGTTGCTATTCTTGAGGACTTCCAACATCCTTGCTAATAGTGTTCCTCACCGTCTGGGCTCAGAGTTTTTCAAGCTCTTCATTTTTCCTTACCTTCATCTTGATCCCTGTCAGTTATATCACAGGCATACATACCTATGCCATGACTGTAACTCTGTTTACACAGTTTCTCAGAGGTTATTCACCTCCATGACCTACAGGCTGGAGGAAAGCGTGCTGCCCTAAGAATCCAAAGCTCTGACATTGCTGCTAGTGGACTCGGTGACTTGAGTAAGTCACCTTGCTTTCCTGAGCCTGTTTTCCACCCCAAGGGGACAGGAAAACTCAATAGAAAGAACATTAACCTTTAATGCCAGCTTATCCATGTGACCTTGAGCAAATCACTGAAGATTTCTGGCTTGCTTGCTTTCTCCTCTCTTTCTTTCCTTCTTTCTTTCTTTCTTTTTCCTTCCTTCCTTCCTTCCTTCCTTCCTTCCTTGTAAATCGAGGTGGCTACAGGAAACTTCTTTCATGATTCCAACAGGCATAAAAACTATGTTGTCTAAGATTGAACTTCTATTTTTGATCCTCTCCCCTCCTTCCTGGTCTCTGACTGTCTTCCTCTGACTGGAGCAGTTTTTCATTCTCATCATGGTTCACTGATCCAAATTTGCTCCTTTCACCTTCCACTCACCTGTGCTGCGCACTTTTATTGAACCACATGCATTTTCCCAGGTCTCTGTACCTCTTCCTCTCTGCTCTGGCTAAGACCTTAGTGTGGAAAACCCTTGCCCACTTCAACTCAGCTCCATGGTCTCCTTCATAATCCAGCTCAGAGTCGCCTCCAGGAGGCTCTCTGGACACCCTCACCGTAGCACCTTCTACCCACCTCCCAAGCACACTATTTGTCTCTGCCATAGCCCTTATGTCATGAGATTATCACTTCGACTTTGAGACCTAGGATGATATCTGTCACCTTTTTATCCCCCACTCCTGAAACTGAGCATGACACACGGCAGTGGGTGGACTGCTACTTAGTCAATGAGGGGATCTCAACATGCTAGAAAGCTATATGTGCTGTCACAGCACGTGGTGTAGGATTTGCATTAGAAAGAAAGACAAAGTTGAAAATCTCTGTTACTTCATTTTGAAAGGAATGTACTTTCAGGGGATCCTGTCCTTCAGAACACCTCACCAGGGTATCACATTCTTTGACTTCATCATTGAATTCCCCTTCCCTCCCAAGGCCAGCCCCTGTATGTTTCTTCTTTTTAAAGAAGCACTATATTCTGAATAGAGTCCTGTTTTCTTTTTGGTACCAGGGATCGAACTCAGGACCTTGTGCTTGCGAGGCAGGTGGTGAAACCACTGAATCCCCAGCCCAAGAAGCATTATATTCTAAAAGCACGAACTTTGGAACCATGCTTGACTTTTGCAGATGTCCTTGTCTCATTCTGTAGTTCTCTTTCCTGGACTTCCATAATGGCGTCCTCATGGGTCCCCTAATTCTCTTCTATCATACTTGAATATACTTCACACTCAGACTAATTTTCCAAAAGTCCAATACCGAAGGGGTCATTCCTCTTTAAAAAAAGAGAGAAAACTTTCCTGCCTTTCTAATAAGATCCAAATCCTTCAGCTCTCATTTGAGCCTTTTATCATTTCATTTTAACTTCAGTTTCTTAGATCAATGGTCTGGAGAAGACAAAGAACACTGTCTTTAAAGTTGAAGGTTTTTCACAAGTAGTTGGATTTTGAAAGAGCAGTGGAATTCAGCTTGGTCTAATGGTCAGAGTTACAAACAGATGAAGATTCATAATCACAATTATGCCATTTGTTTGAGTCACCTGATAATCACTGCATTTCGCTGAATCTAGTTTCCTTATTCAAAATTAAAGAGACCTATTGACGTTCCTAGATTCTATTGAGCCAGGAAAGCAGGCATTTGATCTGGGAGCACAGAATCCCTGCCTTTGTGTAGCAAATCATTTCGTGGAGAATCAAGTCTAAATGTACAGGGGATATGGTTTTCTTGTTTGTTTGTCTGTTTTCTCCCAAGGTAAGTCCTCTGTACTGGCAACAGTAGACAGTCTCCTTGGAGAAAATCTTTGTCTTAATAATGATTTTCCTTCATGGCTATGTGACTTATGAAAATTCAGGGCAAGTAGGAATCTATCATACCAGGCTAAAGTTACAGGACAAGATATTCTGTATCTTGGTATAAGAGCTGCCTCAATCCAAGAGGAGCTTTGGGCAGAAGAGGAGGCTTACTTAATAAAGAGTACAGAGACAATTATAGTTTGAATTGTATCCCTTCCTAAAAGATAAACTGAAATCTAGCCTCCCAATATCTCAGAATATAACTGACTTAGTTACTTTCCTTGTCCCTGGGACACAATACCCAACACTAACAATTTAAGGGAGGGGAGCTTTACTTTGGCTCACAGTTTGCAAAGCTTTCATAGTTGGCTGGCTCCAAGACAGAGGAAAGCATCTCATGGCATGGGATCTGGAAAGCAGAGAGAGTGTGAAGGGAGGAGTAGGGAAGAGATAAACCCTTCCAAGGCCCAGTAACACACCTCTTTGATTAGACTCCACCTCCTAACAGCAAGTCAGCTATAAACTCATCAGTAGACTAATCCACTGATTGTTATCATGCCCCCACGATCCAATCACCTGCCAACAGTTCCACTCATGAGCACACGAGGCTTGGGAGCAGGGTGTCTAAATATAAATAATAATAGTGACCATATGTGGAAATAAGTTTGGATCTAGAATGTTCCCTAAAGGGCTTACGTGTTAAAGGCTCGGTCTCCAATACAGCAGTGTTCAGGAGTGGACTTCTGGATCGTGAGGGCTCTGGTTTTACAAATGGATTAATGCACTGATGAGTTCACAGTTAGTGAACTACTGGGAAGGGGAGGAAACGACAGGAGGTGAGACCTAGTTGGAGTAAGTAGGTCAGTAGAGACATGGTCTGGAAGGACATATCTCATACCCAACCCCTTTCTCCTCTCTTCCTCTTTGCTTCT
Organism: Heterocephalus glaber; assembly: GCF_000247695.1. Next base: position 31,609,913 of record NW_004624737.1, read on the forward strand.
TTTCTGCCATGAAGTAAGCAGCCACTGCTCCACTTCAGGCTCCTGATACCATGATAATTCTGCCTTGACTCTGGCCCAAAGCAATGAAGTCAGCTGACCTTAGACTGAAACCTCTGAAATTGTGAGTCAAAACAAATCTTTCCTCCTTTAAATTGGTTTTCTCAGTATTTTTTTTATGACAGAAAGATCATTAACACATAAGGTCATTGCAGATGTAATTAATTGAGTTGAGGTCATACTGGCCAATATAAGCTTATTTATTAGAAATGGAGGAGAGACGCAAGAGGGGAGGATATCATGAGACAATGGAGGCTGAGACTGAAGTATTGCAAGAAATACCAATGATTGGTAGTGAACAAGAAGAAGCTAAGAAGCAAGGAAGGATTCTCTGACAGGTTTCCGAGGGAGCATGGCCCTGCCAACACCTTGAATTTGGATTTCTGCCTTCTAAATCTACGAGAGAAAGTCTGTTGCCTTAAGCCACCTAGTTCATGGTGATTGTTATCTAGCAACCCTAGGATTCTACTAAATGTCTTCTTCTCACCGGGCATGGTGTTACATGCCTATAGTCCCAGCACTTCGGAGGCAGAGGCAGGAGGATCGCCATGACTTTGAGGCCAGCCTGAGGTACATAGTGAGTTCAAGGCCAGCCTGAACTACACAGTGAGTGAGACCCTGTTTCAAAAACAAAGCAAAAAAATCTCCCTCTCAAAGTGAAGAAGCACCATCTCTACTCCCTAAGATTTGAGATAACCCTGTAGTTAATAAAAGTAAAAATAAAATAGCTTGGAGAAAGAAGGTGTCTACAGTGGTAACCCCACTCTGCCGCAATCCTTGAGGAGAGCAGATCCTGGGTAGCCTGTGGAATAGGCTGGATGGAGCTCTTCTAGCTTTAGCCACTGTGGCACAGTGTGGGTATTGGGGGGAAAGGGTAGACTATGGACATAGAAACCAAAAGGACTATTGTGCAAGACTGAGAGTGAGCTGGTACTTTATACAGCTCTACCAGTTTACGGCTGCAGTTCAGTCTGATCATTCAATGTCTATGCCATACCAATAGTTAAATATTATAATATCATGCCTTCTATAACTTGCAAGTTAGACATGAGACACACCTGCAGCTTCAGAAGGGACCTAGCTCAGCAGGAATATCAAATGGGGTGAACAAGTGCAATGAACTCTATAAACATAGATTCCCCCTAAAAAATGCATACGTTGAAATCTTAATCCCAAGGTGATTGTATTAGGAGGTGGGGTCTTTGGGAGGTGTTTAGGTTACGAAGGAAGAGCTTTCATGAATGGGACTATTGCCATTAATAAAGACACTCAGAGAGGTTTCTTGTCCTTTCTTTCATATGAGAACACAACCCAAAGCCATTCATCTATGAGCAGATGAGCCATTACCAGATGCCAAATCTGCTAGAGAATTAATCTGGAACTTCCTGGGTTCCAGAGCTGTGAAAAATAAATTTCTATTGTTTATACACTATCAGTTTATGTAATTTTGTTATAGCAGCAGAATGGACTAAAATAACAAGAAGCCACAGATTTACCAAGGACCAGTTTCTATAAGTGATATCGCATGACTCCAGTTCTTTCTCTTCCTGATATTTAGAAACAAGACTGACACCTTATGGACAAAGACTGGACTGAGAAGAGGAAGAGGAAGATCTCAACAAGACATTGGACTTCCTGCTGAAAGACAAGTACCAAATTCAAGCAATTAGAAAAATGAGAGATTTTTTTCTATTTATATCCCAGGTTGAAAAAGCAGGTCAAAATGGCAAACAGAACACAGCAAAAAACAAAATTATTTACATGCTTAGGTGTAAAGGACAGTGTTTCAGACATTATAAATGAGAAAAATCTATTATTAGAAGGTTCAGAAGAGATTTTCTGCAACCTATAGTACACTTTGTTGAACCAAATCTCTGAATAGACTTCAAATAAAATCTCCTTTTTACAGACATGAAGCTATTACTCAAAATCAACCAAGAGCAAAAGGGGCACACAACAGGAGTGGAAATTTGTCAGCTGTTTCCATGCAGAACTGAATTCAGAAAAATTCATTGAATTCATTTTGTCAACAACAGCTTGTCATCAGCTACAAGTTCTGCTGGGAAATAGCCAAGGGATGCTTGATAGTCCAACATTACATACACACAATGTGGGTGCAGTAGCACCCCTCTATGCACAAAAAAGAAAGGTCAGCAAAGGTTATGATTAAAGGCATCACTTGCATCCCCCGAGCACTAAAGATCAGCATTGCAGTACTTAGCACTCCTGCCTCCTGTTTCAGCTAGGTCCTTGGTGGAATCTGTGGTTTTCTGTGTTAAAATGGGTGCTATGTGATATTCACTCACAAGTACTCAAAGAACACCTACCATTGATGTTGTCAAATGTATACGGAAGGTTTAAAGAAGGCTATGCTAATAATGATAATGGGAAGTCAATATGATTTTTTATGTACAGAAAAATGATCTTATTTGTAGGGAGAGTCACAAAAGGTGATGAGTAACAAAAGTGGGAATGAAATTCCTACAATTAGCACCTGGCAGTTTATGATCTATTTGTTTCCATATGTGCGTGTTTAATTGTTTATGATACAAGTTTTCTTATCTCCATAATAAACATAGCAGCCCTTATTATCTCCATGGATACTGGAAGGCTGAATGAGTTGATGTCTCCTATGTGAGTCCATTAAAAAAAAGATACAAAAAAGTGAAGTAAAGATGACATGAAAAGAATTATTGTTTACCTTTTCTACCTTCTTGGATACGAATAGATAAGTAAGAAAGTCTGATTTTTTTCCCCCTGAGTATTGTTCTTTCACTTTTTCTTTTCATGATTCCTCATTCTTTTCTCTTATGTCCTTGACATAAATATACACTATATATATATATATATATATATATATATATTTTTTTTTTTCTCTTTTTCAACAGGAACTCACAGTGGCCTCTCCAGGGCAAGATCAGAGGAAAGCACATTTGGTTATCTACTCAACAAACGGCTATCCACTGCTTTCCATAGATAAGGGATTATGTTAGTATGGTGGAAGGTAGAAAGATGTTTTAGGGCATCATTTTTGCCTTGAAGGAGTCTACAAATATATGAGGAACGGATACAAGTAATAAAATCAAGTAAGTATACAACAAGTGCCAAAAAATTCATGAAACCAAGTTCATAGACTTCCATACAAAGGAAAGCTTTTCTTGAAACTGAATGAAAGTGGTGAAATTTGAAGTAGCTTTCTTTCTTTTTTCTTTTTTCTTTTTTTTTGAGACAAGGAAGTTCAGTCTGGCTTCAAGCTCACTATGTAGCCCAGGATGGCCTTGAACTCACAGCAATCCTTCTGCCCCAGCCTCACAGTGAAGTAGCTTTTTAAAGCTGGAGCTAGAACTCACCATGGGAAAATGAGTGCAGGACTCTGTAGGAAGAGATAATGAGGTGAGCAGATACATAGCAGGGTGGCATACTTGATTTCCACTGGAGGAAACTAGTGATGGAGCAATAATGTATAGGGCAAGCCCTTGCCTTTGCCTCTCACCATGTTTTTATTTTTCCATAAAATGTTTTATTCCAGAACTGTAACCATTTGAGCTGCACAGTCCTCCTGCCCAATGTATCGATATGTTCTGTAACTGAGCTACATGATTTTCCTACCAGATGTGTCAAGAGTGCTCTGTTAACTCTGCCCCTCTGCTTCTGTGACCATGCTCTCTTGGTATGTGCTTCAGGAGTGTTCTGTAACTCCACCCTCCCGTCTGTGCGCATGCTCACCCAGCACGTGGGCCCAGTGCCCTACATCTCTGTATAAGGCTGCTCCCATTTCTTCTTGGCACACAGAATTCAAAGTAGCCAAACTCCTCTGAGTCGGCTGGCTAGTAACGGTTTTTCTCCATCTCTTTGAGTAACTTTCAGATTCTCAAGTCTTCAAATTGCTGTAGCTGTAGCACTTGAGCTATAACACTTGAGCTGTAGCTCTTGGGCTGCAGCACTGAGCTTTCCCACTTTGCTACACTAGTAGTCTAGTTGGTTAAAAAATGAGTTGTCTGTTGTTAGTTTATAGAAGATTAGGCTGGAAAGTCAATTAAGGTTTGGTTGAAGATGGCATTAAATGCCAGGTTAAGTTTATAATATTAGTTTTCAAAACTTTTTTTAGCTTTGTTTTTAAAAATTATAAAATGGGAGCAGAGCATCTATAGCTAAATGAGATAGAAAATTATTTCTTCCTGTGTTATTCATAAGTTTCAGTTCCTTTAAGGAGTTCCATGGAACCCTGAGGACTCTAAAGCATACTCTGTTAAATACATTTTGCAGTAGGCAAAGTGAAGCCATTAAAAGTTTCTAAGCATGGAGATGACAAAATTAGAATAGAATATTCAGGAGATACACCTGGCATCACTGTTGAGTTAACTGGCAAGGAACAGACCAGAGACAGGAAAACAGAAATTAAAAAGCACTGGCTAAATGTTAGACATTCAGTCAATATTTGCCAATTAAACAGTAATACTACAGCTAGAAATATAGAGAAGTATTGTCAAGGAATAATAAATAACACTTGCTACTGATTGATTATGTGAATCAACAGAGAGGGTTATGATGAAAAATTCAAGATTTCAAGTCTGGGTTCCTGGGAGATATGTGGGAAAAATAACCAGAAGTAAAAAATATCAAGAGGAACTGAGGGGGGGGTGGGAAGATCATGTGCTATTAGCAAATTGAATACATTGCAGAGATATTCAGTTGTAAACGTCTAGAGACACTTAGAAATGGAGACTAGAAATTAAGAGAAAGACCAGAGTTATTGGCAGATAAAACAATGTAATAAAGTCTCATGTAATAATGTAATAAAGACATATAAGGTGACAGAAAAGTCAATGAGGTAAGGCAGATTCTGGGAAACAAGGACACTGAGAGGAAGGGAGGCAGAGGGGAAGCTAAAAAGGTAACAGAATGTTTAGAAAAGTAAAAGAAAACCACCATCTTTTCATGTCATAAATACCAAGTGAGAGGCACTCCAAAGGAGGGGAACAACCCACACAGTCAATTTAAGGGCATAAGAAGGAAAAGAACCAAGAACAGCTCCTTATGCTTGGTATATATCAGTTACCTTCAAAAGATCAGTGTCAAATAGTGAGGAAGGAGGTCTGATTATCTTGGATTAAGATACAAAAGGATGGTTAAGGAAATAATGATACTTTTGCAGGCCAGGCTTTTGAAAAGGGAACCAGATGATAACTAGATTATAATAAACTTTTTCTTTCATTTTTTAAAGCCTAAGAGGATCCTAAGAATATTTATAGGCAAATAGGAAAAGAGAAAAAAGCCAATAGAAGGGAAACTGATGTTTAAAGAATTAGTCAAGTTGAAAATTTTGAATGATTAAAGCCTACTTTTCAAAGTTGGATACATAGTGAAAAAAGAGTGCCTGAAATGTGAACATAAGTCTTGAAATCAGGTAATTTTTGTATATAATGCTGCAGCTTAAGAAATCCCATGAACTATGGTTTACTTGGAGGAATGTTCATGTGTACCAAATTAGTCATCTGGCAAGAGGCTAAGCAGTTCTTTCAGTCACACAGAAAACAGAGACGTTTATAACCTTGAAGCACTGTTAAGAGCCATGATAACATTAAGGTATATGTACAAGTGGTTGAAAATATTGAGCTGTAATTTCAAAGAAGCTATGCTAACGTCCTCAGGCTCTGTATAAAGTAGATTAGAACTCAGTGCTAGCCAAGGGGAACCAGTGGAGAATGAAAACTCAATCTAATGTGGTATCCCAGCTGGGTTCCTGGAACAGAAAAATAACAGTAGGTAAAAACTAAGGAAATCTAAATATAGGATCAATATTGGCTCATTATTTGTATTATGTGTACTGTTGTAATAGTTGCAGAAACTGTGTGTGAGATAGATGAAAACTCTCTGTACTATATTCTCAATCTGTCCCAAAATCTAAAAATGTTCTAAAAAATAAAGTCTGAACACCAGCCATTTTCATTCTGTGAGCAACTAGAGCATAATAAATGCATGGGCATGCCACGATTTGGATGTGTTTGAGTGTGTTCCCCCAGGGATTATGTGCTGGAAAGTTGGTCCCGAGTGCTGGTGGCAGGAAGTGGATCAGTGAGAGGTGGAGCCTAGTGGGGGGTCCTTAGGTGAGTTGAGGGTGTGTACTAAGAAGGGAGTAAGGTGTCTGGCATGGAATTCTATCAGTTCTTGTGTGTGGGTTGTTATTAAATTCTGAGCCTGGTCCCATCCAGCTTCTCTGGCTTCCTATTTAGAGAAATGATCTCTTCCTCCTGCAAGTGCTCCTGGCACTGTGACATCATTCTGCCGTGATGGTCCTCTCCGGAGCTGAGCCAATGCCAGGCCTTGGAATCTCTAGAACTAATGAGTTAAATAAACCTCTCTCCTTATAAAGTTGGCCTCCCTCAGGCACTTTGGTGAAAAACAGACTAATCCAGGCTACCTGGAATGAAGTGAGATGCACTACACAGGTACTGTAGGTTGTGTTCATCATGAAGCTGTCTTTCTCTGCCTTGGGATTTGCTTGTTAAAGTGACTTCTGGGCACATTCTCTCACCTTTTCTACTGAAAAAGCAGAATTAGATTTGTGATGCAATTCTGGCAACAGTAACTGTGCACATACTTTGTGCAGCAATGTTTCGTGGGCTCTGGATCCAATGCTTAGGTTCAAATCCTGCTATGAAGTTTGGCCAGTTGTTCAGTCTCTCTGGGCCCATTATCTGTAAAGCTGAGAGGATCTCAGTGCTTGCCTCACCAGGTTGCTCTGAGGATTAAATGAATTGATGCAGCTGTCTCTCGGAGGGACTGGTTCTAGGACCCACTCTGGATACCTAAATCCACAGATGCTCACATCACTTCTATAAAATGGTGTAGTATTTCCATATAACCTATACATACCTTCCTGTATATGTTGGTTCAAAAAGCAAAATTAATCATAAAAGTCTCCATGCAGATATAGTCTAGTGATTCTGTTTGGTGTTAATGAATGTCAGAATGAGATCAACTTTAACGGTAGTTCCCTAAAGAACAGCCAGGTGCTTGGTGCCTCAGTTGTAAGGTTTAGCTTTAACAAGGCCAAAGAAATGGGCCACTTATTTTTAAATATGAGCGACCCCTACATTGATCTGGGAAAACAGAATTCATCAGATGATAAACCAAGACCCTTGTTAATGTTCCTGCAAGAAATCAATGCAAAATGTAAAAAAGTAAAGTTATTTTAAGATAAAAATACCTTGAAAAAACTGTATTTGACTTATAGATCTGCATTTTTATTTGATTAGTGACATGGTTGGTTCCAGCATATAGTGTTTTAAAAATGTTTTAAATATATTTAGTATGCACAGAAATATTTTATCCATCTCTAATTTATTTAGTGTGAGAAATGAGAAAAGGAATAAGCTTATTTCTTCTTCAGTGGCTAGCAGATTATCTCAATACCAATTACCTAACGATCAATTTTCCCCTACTAGTTTACTGTCAATTTTATTTTATATTAAATTATTTTATGCATTTGCAAGTCCACATTCTTGGACTTGTCTGTCTCATTGATCCACTGGTCTATTCGTGTACTAGCTCTGATTTAATTATTTTAGCTTCATAATACATTTTATTATTTTGTATTTCTGTCTACAGCAGAAATTTGATTTAACATTTCCTGTGATTGGGATGCTTTTCCGTACAACTCTCAGAAGGATTTAAAATGATGGAGATGGGTTAGGAGTAGATTTTAAATAGTAGCAAGCTTCTCTTTTAACAGAATAGATTTCTTCTTTTCTAAGACAGCTGTGATTTTGCAGTTAGTAGTAAGAAATCCAGAGTGTTCTGCCAGTGAACTGCCTGCTTTCATTCTCTCCTTATGTCTTCTCAATTCTTTTGTAATCTTAGTTATATTAAAATTGAGCTTTAAACACTCAGTTGGAGGAGATGGGCAATCATTCCTGAAGACAGTGCCTGCTACAGTTTTGCATTTCTTTAAACCTCCCTTCAGTTTTACCCACTGCTCTCTTTACTTAGAGATTACCAGATCAGATTTCTCCACACGTTTGATTTCATAGGAATACAAATGACCATGAACAATATCTATTTTCTCTCATATTGGTTTTCCAACAATAGGTCATTTGGGTTATTATTTTTTCTCTTAGTTTTTTTTTTTTCTTTTCCTCTCCATCAGCCTTTAACTGCGAGTTATATATCTAATTTAATGCCTAATTTATACTTACATTTTTGCTATCAATATTTAGCCTTTTTTCCTCTTACTAGTTTTTATTCAGAACAAGGCAAGAGGCTTCCATGTTTTTCCCTTTTCAACAGAAAATAAGAGGCAGACATCACAGCATAGAGTAGGCTCTGGAGATCAAGAGCCCTAAAGGCAGGAAGCCAGGAATGGAGGAAGGCATTTGGTTCCTGGTAGAAGTGGCTGCCAGAGTTCACCCATCAATGGAGTTGAGAGTCAGTTTGCTCTGTGAAATATTGCTCTGTGAAGAATCAAAACAATTGATTGTTGTTCCTGACACACAGTCAAAAAATAGGACCTATTGGGAAAAGGCTGTTAGAACCTCTCTAGTAGAATAGCCAATAGACCTACAAAGTAATGAGACCAGAAGCTCAATGACAAGAAGCAAAGATTAGTCAATAAAAATTAGGCATATGCTTTAAATCCCGAATTAATTTGAAAAAACAATATAAGCTATACTAAACATAATTTGAAAGGAATAATAAAGGAACCAGAGAATTTTCCAAGGATAATTGATTATTGAAAATCTTAAATATACTACTTTCAAAAAGAATAAGAAGAAATGAAGACTTGAGAAATGACAAAATCTGAGAAAACATGATCAAATACTTCTCTGAAGTATTTCAACACTGAAGTGAGATCTTTTTTTGGTTACACATGGCTAAAAATCTCCCAAAATATTGAGGTGTAAGGCATTTTCATGGAGGATAATTTGGGCATTATTGTATATAGTACTTTAAGTCCAATTAGTAACAAATTTCTTTTTAAAAAAGAGCAGATTTACTCTACCACATTCATGTAGAGATAGAAACATAAACGGCCAATCTTTAACCTATGTCCTTACACTGTTCTACATAATCTACTAACTTTTACATAGATGCCACAGTCAGAGCCTCAGCCTTTTCTCTCAGTGACACATCCTAGCATCTATCCATTCTCCCACCTGAGTAAAGAAGTAACTGAGATAATTTCCAGTTATCCCTTTATCCAACTGGTTGAGCCATTGAAGATGTGGCTTTTGCTCTGATGCTCAGAGGCACTAAGGCTGCCCTTACTTCCTTAACTTTATTCTTCCAAAAGAATGGGCACCAATGCTTGATGTCTTGTTTTAGCATTTTTATTTTTGGTACTAGGTAATTCTAAAGAATCATTTTCTACTTTACCTAAAGGAAAATGGCTGCCAGAGGAACAAAAAGCAGTTGAGATGAAACAACATTATTTAAAGACCAAGGCAAGCAATAAAGCTTAAGTAGCTACTAAAGCAGCAGCCCCAGTGTACTGGAAACTTCCTGGTTACCATGCGACTCTATTATGCTTTTGATCTTAAATGTCTCTCAAGGCTCATGTGTTAAAAGCTTAGACCCCACCTGATGGCACTATTGGGAAGTGGGGGAAACTGGTGGGGGGGGGGCTAGCTGGAGCTGGTTCCTTGGGTGTGTGCCCTTGGGGCTATATTTTATCCCTAGCCCCTCCTCCTTCTCCCTCTTTCTCTCTCTCTCCTCCACCATTGCCCTCTCGCCCAGGATGCTCTGCCTCACAGGTCCTGAAACAATGGAGCCAAGCAACTATGGACTGAAACCTCAGAAACCATGAGCCAAAATAAATCTTTTCTCCTTTAAGTTGTTTTTCCCAGGTGTTTTGCCACACCTACAGAAAGCGAATAGAAACTTTTAAAAAATTCCTCTCTATAATTCTGAATTATTCCACCGTTTTGAGATCACTGTCAAACACAACAACATTCCCGGGTTGTTGATAAGAGCAAATGAAATCAGCAGCTAATGCACTTAGTACTTGGAATATAGTGAGCACCTAATGAAGAGGTAAGAACCACGCAGTATCCCCCAGCTACTAGAATCAGACTAGATATGTAGCAACAAGCCTGGATCTTAAAATCCTACGTGAGTAAAAAAGAAAGGGAAAGATATATCACAGTATCATTAGATTAAATTAATAATATAAACTTATACAATCTGTAAGGACACATACAAATAAATAAATCCACACTAAATATATTACAACAATTACTTATGGGTGTGTGGTGGGGGCAGGGCATTGTGAGCAAGGATGGGGGATAAATACACAAAACAAGGTCAGAGGCTGGGATAGATACCAACGAAAATGCCATGGTCTGAGAGGTATAATTAACTCCCGACATCCAAGGTTAACAATAAAAATATAATAATAATGACTATTATTATGACTCCTAGGCCTTCCACTTGCTCTCCACTTTGGAATCCTGGAATGCCCTTCAGAAGACACCTCCTTGCACTTGTTCAGGCTGGGGAAGCATTTATGTCCAGCTTCTAAATGATTTAACACACCAAGGAGTCAGTATGTAAAAAGGCCAGTGCTCCTCTGTGTAGCCTTTCTGGATTTCAGGGCAAAATTTCAAAGCTGGTTCTACACATCTGATTTCACCTATGAAATTAGGGCAAGGTAAGAAACATGCACGGAAAAAATGTGATTATATTGTCATGCCTTCCAAACAAGGGTTCAGCTGCCTCTTTTTACCCATGAGTTTAAGACAAGATAAACAGAACTGGCTATTATCGCATCTCTTCAAAACTGCACTCTGTTCCATCCCTGCGGGAGCCCCGTGCGTTTCCATCTGCATGCGCAGTGATATCGGGACTAACTGTGGTGCAGTGGAGGAACAAACTCTTTCACTTAGCTCCATCCGTGCTGGCACAGCAGTAAAGGATCCATCGAAAAAATGTTTGCATTTCAAAGGCAACAGAAAAAAAGTTGGAAAGCCACTACTGCCCAAGCTCAAGAGTTTCAGTGTTAACTGTTATGGCATCGCGTTTCCCACTGAGAGCTGGAAATGAGCCTGGCTTCGGTGGAGATTTCTCCTTCCTTCCTCAAGGTCAGCTGAATTCTAATGATCAGTTCTCTCAGGAAAGCAAGAAATGGATTTAAGGGTTAGGGATTGTTGTTCTGTTTTCCATTATAGGATCAATAATGTGTTCCTCCACCAGGTTTTCTGCTTGTAACACTCTTACTGTGTATGCATGTTATTACTCAGGTAAACACAGTATTAGCCTTCCAAAACCCAAACCCTGCCATACCCAAAAGTGTCCACCATTGTCTGCCGGGGATGACACATTTTACCTCCTGGACTCCACTGATGTTGTCTCATCCCATTCTTTCTCTGTCTCTGATTGGTTCTCTCTTTAGTGGCTCCTTTTGTTCACCTTTCTCTTCCCACCTGCCAAGTCCGAGGTGTGTGTGTGGTGTCATATTAGAATCCGATACTGAGCATAGAGTTTGAAAACCAAGCAGCACTTTGTTTCCTTGCCTTGATTTCAGTCACATTGTTCAATATGACTTGGATTATCAATACCATTAAATAAAGTGGGTGAAATTTGTTCATCAAAAGGGATGTGAGTTTGTCAAAGAAAATGTGAGGAAGTCTGAGAAACCTGGCCCTATCTGTAGGATTTTCACAGGTTTGATTCCTAGCCACCCCTCTCTCTGTTTTTCTGCTGGTGATGGGTCTGTCTCTTCCATACACTGACTCGCTCCTCCCCAAGCTCTCCCACCATTACAGCTTTACTTTCACTCCCCAGTAACAACTCCTAATTCTCTAGCCCCAAGCCACCTTATTTCATTCTTCCCCCTTTCTTTCCTCCTCCTCTCCCCCCCCCCGCCCCCCATTGTTACAATCTACTGTGAGCACCTGTAGGAATTAAAACATGGGCTGTCAAGGTCAGACTGCCTGGGTTGAAATCCTAGCTCTGCACTGAGTAGCTTATGTAACTTCATGAAAACTACTTCATACCTGTGTCTCCAGGTCCTCATCTGTCTGATGGGGATGATGGTACTTACTCTATAAGGTTGCTCTAGAAATTAAATGACATAATCCTGGTCCTTTTGCCTGGAACAATGCACACACCAAATTTGCAAATAATTTCAAGTGCTCCTAAAATTGCTCTTTTTAAATCTTCTAACAGATTCAAGGTGTTAGGTTCAATAACTATATTTTGTTTTGATCTGCCTACTTCCCTCAGCAATCTTGACCAGTCTCTTCTGCTGGAAACACTTCAAACCTTGATTCCCAGGACTCTTAATTCTCCCCAGTCTTCTTTCTAACCTCATAAGCCCAATTTTGACTGACCAAGGACTCAGAAGCCACTCTCCCTGGAATGATGATCTTAGCCTGCTCCCTGGATTCAAACACACAGATGAATCTCAACTTCTCAGCCCCCATCACTCTCCTGAATCTCAGACTCAACCAGCAGCCAACTCTTGCATACTGAGTGCTCAAACCGTGTGGGCATGACAGTCTTCTTTCCCTCTGAACTTCCAAGCTTGCCTCCCCCAGTCTCACTTACTTCTGCCAGCGGTATGGACAGTGAACTCCTGCACAGAGAGAAAGGAACCCCCAGCAGAGTTCAGTTGAGAGCTATTTGTGGCTTGGGTTAGAATTGTGGCAGTAGAAAGATGAACAGCATTCACATACCAGATTCTCTGGGCAAGGGGCAAGGGAGGACTGGGAACCAGGTACCAAAACTCAATGTACATGAGACAGGCAAGATGAGGAAAGAGAGCAATCTTCATAGCAAAGGCCATACAGCAAATGACCACGAATATTCTGAGGACCAACCGAATGTTCATTTTGCTGCCTACCACTGAATAGGTATGGAAGAAGATTCTTTTCATGGGAGAGCTTTTAGGGAAAATCACAGTAAAAGTTAATGTTGCAGAGAAAGGTAGATGAAACCATCACAGACCCTTACAACCAGATGTCACTTTCCAGTCTCTAAATTCTCACATCCCTTTTTAAGTTTTAAAAAATTGTAAGATATTTCAAACACTCAGAAAACTATGGAGTAATGTCATAACTATCTACTATCTATCTACCATTTTGCTTTAATATATGCACCTTTTGATGGCACTTACCTATGTAGTGTTGAATTATTATTTGTTTTGTCTCCTCCTGTGTTATAGAGAAGTGTCTGAAAGGCAGAGCTTCTCTCTCCTTTGTATCTCAGAGGCACCTTGTACGCATACGTACATTGCCTTACGGATATTAGGTCCCTAATAGTTGCTGGAGAGACCTTCAGGAAAAAAGAAAAGCATAGCAAGTGACATATGTTATTCTCATGGACTTGAGATGCTGCAGCTATTTTTAAGGTGTGCTGATTCAGAAGGAATTAGTGTAAGTGAAAATAGGGCAGTAGCTGCATCTCACAGCATACATCAAAAATGTATTTGCTGGGCCGGGGATTTAGCTTGATGGTTCTACTGCCTGCCTCGCAAGCGCAAGGACCCAAGTTCAATCCCTGGTACCAAAAACAAAAAAAAAGAAAGATGTTTAGCCGATAACAAAACTTTGTCAACTTCTTCAGATTTATTATTAGAGCATGTTTTTGCCCCTTATCTAGTACTAATTGCTTTGTCTTGTAAAATGCTTTTTACCTGCTACAAATCCAAGAAAATGTTGTACTGCCTGAGTATGAGAGAATTCCTGCCATATTTCTTTTTGGCACAGAGCTATATCAATGACTTCTCAGAATTTCCAGAAGAATTTGCAATATACCAAAGTAATATTAGTAGCAGTATTAGTGGCAAGCTTTCGAGTTAGGCCAACAATGAAAGGTTTGCCCTGGATGGTTCCAGTTTCTATCTGCTATAGATTAATTAAACTCTCAATTATTTTAGGACTCTCTCAAAAGTGCAGTGTAGATGATAAATTATATAAATTACTAATTCCATCACCTAAACTTTTTACATTCCAAGACTGCTTTAAGTGGACAGGACTTTTCATAGTTTAAAATCTGTACAGTGTTCTGTCAAAGGAATTAAATGAGAGCCGTGGAGTTATTATAGGAAGTCATACTAGACATCACAAACAAGTCTTCATTTTTGGCATGCTTTCTGAACAGAACACAAACTAAAATAAGCCCATTTACCCAGATGTTAAGAGCACAAATTTTGCTGACATGATACAGCTGCTTCTCCATGGGAATAGAATAAGCTATCAAAAAATAAGAATTAAAACTTAAAGTACTCAGTGAAAATGTTCAACTTTTAAAGTCTAGGGCTGTTTACTAAATTTAAGTGAAAGCCAGCTTAAATTTCAAAACTAGCAACAACAATTCAGAATTTTTTAAAATTGTAGATTAAATCTCTCCCTGTCTCTTCATCTCTATCGGCCCCCAAAAAGAAAAAGATTACATTAGGGTAATGTGTAGCTATAACTACATTTTTAGCCCAGCAATTTTAGCTCAATTTTCAGCAGTAACATTTCATTACAATCAAACATTTCCTAGATGTTTTAAAAACATAATGAAAATCTGGCACCTTGGGCGCTTATGTGAATACTACTCTAACTTCTTATTTTCCAAGAAAAAAAAAAAAGATTTAACATAAAAAACTAAAGCAAAGCCCTGAAAGTTTCTTTTTTTGTAAAAAAAGAAAAGAAACTCAACCTGCTGTACACATTAAATAATTCAAATCAATGATCCTTTTAAGCCCTTAGCAATGCATAAACCAAAGGGGGAAGGTAATCTAATACTTCATGCATTTAGGGAATTGCATTAGAAAGACTTTTAGCCTGCTTCTGCTTTTTAAATGCAAATGTATGCAGAGCAGACAGATTGGGATCTGTACAATTTAGCAATGATCGAAACTTGTAATTTTTGAAAATGGGACAGATGTCCAGACTAGTTATATTAAGATGCTTCTTACTGAAGAAAAAGAAAACCAAACAGTCTAATTCTACTTCCTCCTTTAAATGGAAACAAACAAACAAAGCTACCACAAATTAGAATAAGTTATATATCATCTTGTTTCTTTCATAGATTCTTAAAATTGAAAGGCAGTTTAGGGTAGTGGAATAAATATTGCTAGCATGTATCACTACATTATTCATCATCCTCTCCTTAAAACACTGAATTGGAGGAATGTTTCACCATTCAAGCACCAGGGGTAGGCTAAAATCTAATGTGGAGAGCAGCTGCTCTGGTTCAGTGAAGTCTGCTGACCTTGACCCAAAGGAAACATGGAGAGTTAAATACACAATATATGTGTCCTGAATGAAGCCCATCTCACCTCATTCACTCACTCAAACTTGTCAAAGGCCCAATAGCTTCTGGTATCTGTAATGTCCCAAAGTTTATTTGATGATGTGGAATGTTGAGAACAGGCCTTGGGGAAATAAAGATGCAAACTGTTATGGGTTATATCTAGGTGTCTCCCTAAAGCATCATGTGCTCATAGGTGGGGCTTTAGGGAGGTAATTGGATCGTGAGGGTGTGATACTCAGCAGAG
Organism: Heterocephalus glaber; assembly: GCF_000247695.1. The sequence goes on from NW_004624737.1 coordinate 31,625,457, forward strand.
GATTAATCCACAGATGAGTTTTTAGATAAATATGGTTTAGGAGGTGAAGTCTTGTTGGAGGAGGTGAGTCAATGGAGGTGTGACCTGGAAGGGTATATCTCCCTCCCTCCTCTTTGATCCCCTCTGCTTCCTGTCTGCCATGCTATGGACTGTTTCTTTCTGCCATGCCCTTCTGCCATGCTGTCCTGCTTGGAGACAGCCTACTATAGACTGAAACCTCTACAAACTTTGAGCCAAAATAAACCTTTCCTCCTTTAAGCTGTGGATGTTGGGTATCATCTCTCAGTGATAAGAAAGTAACTAAGACACAGACATAGCATTTGCTCTCAAACAGCATGGCAGCTGAGAATGGATCAATTCTAACTAGGCCATCAAAAAACACTTCATTACTATACACTTTGAGTCTTGAAAAACCACAGAATGGGTGCTTTGGTTTGGATATGGTTTGACAGCACCATGCAAAAGTCTATGTACTAGAAGCTTGGTCATCTGTGCAGTGGTACTGAGGTGGTGAAATCACTAACAATTGGGGCCTACTGGAAGGTGATTGGGTCAATGGAGGGATCACCACAAGAGAATGACCCCAGTAAGTTCCCATGAGAGTGAGTTGTAAAAAGAGTAAGCCTCACCCCCAAATCTCTCTTGCCTCCTCACTTGCCATTTGATCTCTGCCTTTCACATGTGCTCCCACCATGATGCTATCCACCATGGTGTGATGTAGTCAGAGCTGATTAGATGCCTTTTCCATGCAAATAGGACTTCTCAATTGTGAGCTCTTTTCTTTATATATTACACACCATCAGGTATTTTGTTATAGCAACACAAAATGGACTAAGGGAGTAGGTAAGAGAGATAAGCCACATTGGGTAGAGGTTAAGTAGGCATAAATGCACAGAGAGAAGCAGCCAGGAGAGTGATAGTTACAGGGTTACATGCATCTAGTCAGATCTTCAGTGAAGAATGAATGTCCATATACCAGGCATGGCATGGAGCACAGGGTATAATCAAGAACAAGATATATGTCACACTTTATTCTGCAGGTACTAAGAGCTTAAGAAGGGGAATGAAACTTCAGTTCTGTTTCAGAGCAAGCATTCTGGCGGTGAGGCAGAGAATGACAATGATGGAGGGAAGAGCCTAGACACTAGAAAGCTTAATGGTACCTTTGGCAAGAGCCCAGATAAGAGATGATGCCAGCCTGGCCCAAGACAATGAGCAGGGCTAGAGGAACCATGTCTCTGATGGGAAAGGTTCAACCAGGTTTTTCCACCATTCAGACTCTTTTTCCCTTTCAGTCTGCTCCAGTGGTTAGAGTTCACCCCTCCTCACTCCTCCTCACTCCTACTGCCATTTGCTGACCTACTTGTGCACTCTGGAAAATTTCAGACATGACAGCTCCTCATATATCAGTTTGTGTTCAGGCTTGATTGCCACCAGCAAAATTCAGATAAAATATTTATAGTCCTCTAATAAATAAAACAACAGATTTAAGCCGTATCTTCTGAAAGGTCTTTAAATTTCCTACCCTAAACATTCAAGGCAAGAAGGTATGGTGAGGTCTTCCTAGAGAGGCTAAAGATGAGAAGTTCACTTTTTAAATTTACCCTCTCCCCCCTGTAGTGCTAGAGATCAAACCCCAGGCCTCCTGCAAGCTAGGCAAATGCTCTACCACTGAGCCATACCTCTAGCTGAATTCTTCCTGGAAAAAAAAAGAAAGAAAAGAAAAAAACTTTCACTTGAAGTTGAGTATAGTACCATATGCCTGTAATCCCAGGCACTTTGTTAGTTTAGGTAAGGAAGGAAGAATGCAAGTTGGCAAAACGTAATGAGATCCTGTCTCCAAACAAAAAATGAGAGAGAGAGAGAGAGAGAGAGAGAGATGAGAATTGCCCTTTCTTGCTTTCCAAACTCAACAAATGAAAAAATGTTTCTCCTTTCAAAAGAATAGTCATTTTTGTCATTCTAAAGACCCTTAGGCCATTGCTCAATCGTCGGTATTTTCCTTGAACCCAGTACTTGAGACCAGGAGAGGTCTGTGGTAATGGTTCGACCACCTTGCCCTTACCTTTTCACCTTGGAAGTTCCGCCTCCTGGAGTTACCATGAGAGACCTACTATTCTAAGAATTTTCTTGAATTTCTATCCATAGCGTTAGAAAGAGCCCTTCAACGGAGCCCAATCAACATCTCCAGAGCAAGATAGTTACTGTTAGTTACTTTTCTCTCATTGCTAAGACAAAATACCCAACACTCAAAGTTAAAGAGGGAAAGGTTCATTTGGCTTACAGTTCATTGAGGTTTCAGTCCATAATCAGCTGGCTCCAAGGCAGGGTGGCGGAGGGGCAACAGTTCATGGTGGCGGAAGACCGGAAGACCGCAAGACCGGAAGACCGCAAAAGCAGCAAGGGATCTTCACAGCATCTTTCTGCCCCTTTTATCCCATCCAGACTATCGGGATTAGGGTGGTGCCAAACCAACCACTCACTGTAATGGTTTAGTGATCACACACCCTTAATCCCAGACTCACACATTCCAGATTCTGTCACCACGAAAAAGACTGCATGAGGCTTCGGGGGCGACATCTAGACGCCAGCCACAACAAAAACCTTCCTGGGTTCTGATCAACCATAAGTCTGCCTCTGTGGCAGCAAGACTTTTCTAGTCATAGAGCCAGCCTAGGGATTAATACACCTCTGAGTTTTATTCAGGAAAAATATTTTTTTTTGGTTTTTTTTGGTACCGGGGATCGAACTTGGGTCTTTGCGCTTGTGTAGCAGGCAGCGAAACCACTGAGCTAAATCCCTGGCCCAGGAAAAATATTTTTAATAATAAATTTCATATGACTTTTTAATAGTACATGTTTATAGTACATAATGTTTGCATTCCTTGTGTGGAGTCAGTACATGTACATAAGACATCAAAATTCCTCCTTTCATCCCCTATCCCTTCCCTCTCTCCCTCCTGTCCACCTTTTAATGCCCTTTCCTTTCTTTCTTTCTTTTTTTTTTGGTAAATATAGTTACATTTCAAAATAATATATAGTTACGTTTCTTGCGTGGAACTGGTGCACATACATAACACATCCTAATTAACAATTGTAATTTTTTATTATGAAAATTTTCAGACATACAAGTAGACAGAAGAGAAAAATGCACTCACATATTACCTTCCTTCAGATTCACTCTGGTCAAGATTTTGCCACACTTACTTTATGAATCCTTTTCCTTCTCTTTTTCCCATTTTCTTCTTTTTGCCCTCCTTCTTTTCCCTTTCTTTCATTCTCTTTCTGTACTGTATTTTAAAGAAAATCCTATATCATGTTGTTCTATGTCAATATTTGAGTATGTAACTCTAAAAAACTGACATTTTCTTACATAACCACACCATCATCACACCTGACAAAATGAGTAATTCTTCTCTAATATCATCTACACCTAGTTCTCAAGAAAGTTTTAAAAATCGTAACACTTGAAATTTCTATTGCTTCTCTAGGGAAAGCCTCAGACAGCCTTAATAGATCCATTATCAGGAAAATGTTCTCTATGCTCATTTTAAGTTTTCATCCTATTACTGCCTATTGTGCCTCCATGTATCATGTTAAGAAGTTAATATCCCTTTCTAATGTTTACACATTTCATATATTTTTGTATATTTAGTTGAGCTCTCATCATTGCTTAGCTGAACTACACACATCTTTTCCTCTTTCCTTAGAAATCAATCCCATCAGCCCCTTAGTCATTTTTGCAGATTTTCTTTGAACCTCACCTAAATGGTTTCTAAACCCTAGTCCTGCTCTGTCCAGAACCAAATCAGTGTTCCCACTGTAGTCTCACCCAAATTAAATCACTGCCCACTCCTCTGAATGCTTAGTCCCAGACCAGAGGAGCCTTATTATGTTGATTACAAAGGAAAGAAATGTCGTTTTCTGCTTTATTCCCCGTTATTTTTGGCATTGAAGCTTGTGTTTTATCCTTCCCACTAGTCAGGCACAGTAAGAAAAAAATAATACAATAAAATAATTTTAATAATATGCTGTAATAATAGTTATTTAAAACATAAATTATTTCTGGGATTTTTCCATTTAATATTTTTAGACCAAGGTTGATTGCAGGTAACTGAAACTGTGAAATGTAAAACCTCAAATAAGGGGAGAATTGCTGTACTAATTTTAACTGTGTGTATCAGGGGTAATTTATGCACTGTAGAACCCTTACTATGAAAAGGGTGAACATTTACATTCTCTCAAGACATTTTCTATTTGCATCAATAGCCTATTTCACCATTTAATCTTTGCTGTCGGGAAATTATTTCACTTCAGCTCTTCTTACCAAAACAATATCTTATAAAACATCTTTGAAATGTATAATTTGAATCCATAAACCATGAGAATTTCAGATTTATCTTTCTCTTCTTGCATATAAATCAGGTATGTGGTATTTGCTTCTATTTATTATTTACTCACAGTTTACTAGGTTCTAAGAGTCATGCTAAGTACTTCACCTGAATGACTAATTTAGGTTTCATAATTTTGTAAAGTAAGCAATTAATGACCCTCACCTCACAAGTGAGGTAACTGGGCTTAGAAAAGTGAACTTTCTTAATGTTAATAGCCGATGATAAGCAAGAGTTCAGAAAATCTGTAACATCAGAACCCCTGTTCACAACCACTGGCATGATTTAGTACTTCCAATAGTAACTGGGAAGCTCTAACTATACACTAACTTCAACAAACCCCCTACATGTCACACATTTAGCCATGGTCTTTTCCAAAGGGGTCACAGGTCTCTTAAAAGACAAACATGCATGGTGGTAGTCGTTATCACAGGCAACTGTGCCAGCTACCCAATGCCTAAGAAAATGCTACTCATATAAAAATCAGATTCATTCAAGAAAAATGATAATTGCTAATCACATGCCCCTCCCAATTCCATGACCCTCAATTATCTAGTAAATAACTGAATACCATCAATTTTCCTTTGCATTTTCCCTTTAAACATCCGTTATGTGATGATATTCTAGCTCACACTTTATGACCTCAATTCTGCATTAGTGTACCACATTCATTCCTAAAGGAGCTCTCTGCTTCCTTTTTTTTTTTTTTTTTTTTTTTGTGAGACAAGGTCTCACTATGTAGCCGAAGCTGGCCCTAAACTCACTGCTATCATCCTGCCTCAGCCTCCCACGAGCTGGGATTACAGCCATCCAAGGAGAGATGGGGGAAATGAACTGTTACTTCGGGTAGACTATGGAAGTAGTAGATTTGGATGGAAGACAGACAACAATAGACATCTCCTTATTTTTGATCTTGAGGGTAATATATTTTTTAAAAACAAATATATTCATAGGTATAGGTTGTTTTTTAAGTCCTTTATTAGGCTGAGCAAATTGAAAATTGTTAACTATAGCATATTTTGTAGATGTTCTTTATCTAATTAATGACTCAATTCCTAATACTCAGTTTTTTTTCAAGAATGGATTGCTGTCAAGTGCTTTTTCTACATCTATTGAGATGATCATGTAGTTTTTCTTTATAGTCTGCTAATATGGTGAATTACATCAACTATTGAATCTTTTTTTTTTTTTTTTGGTACCGAGGATCGAACTCGGGACCTTGCACTTTCAAGGCAGGTGCCAGAACCACTGAGCTAAATCCCTGGCCCAACTACTGAATCTTGAACTAACCTTACATTCCCAAGCTAAACATTACTAGTCATCATGTATTATCCCTTCATTATTGCTTGGTTTGGTTTTCTAAGATTTTTGAGGAGTGTTATCAAGTGCACCTGTGAGACACTGGCTGTGGCTTCCTTGTAATACCTCAGTTTGGTTTTGGTTTAAGGGTTACACTGCACTGTGCACAGGATTTCCCATCCCATTAATGTCTGGAAGACCTATAATGATGTCTCCTCTTTGATTCCTGACTAGTCATCTGTATCATGTTTATTTCACCAATCTTTTCAAGTGATCAGTTTTTGCCTTCATTGATTTTTTTTTACTATTTTTCTGATTTATTTTTTCCTCTGCTAGTTTCAGGTTTAATTTGCTCTTTTTCAAAGTTTTTAAGTAGAAGCTAGGTCACTTTCTTTTTTCAAACGTAAGCACTTACTGCTATCAGTTTTTCTTTGAACACTGCTTCAGCTCCAGCTCATAAATTCTTACACTTAATTTAAAATACTTTCAATTTAAAATAATTTCCATTGTGATATCTCCCTTTCTCTCCATTAGTTATTTAAAAGTTTGCCATTAATTTTCAAGGACTTGAGGATTGTCCAAACATAGTTCTTTAATGGGTTTAATTTCATTGTGGTAACCGACCAACAAATCATGACAAAATATGATTTAAATTTTTATAAATTTATTAAGACTTACCTTATAGATAAAAAAAAGACTTACCTTATAGATTAATAACTAATAATTGATACTTTGAAATAGGAAAAGGTCCAAAGGGGTAGGGGTGGTGGGAGGAGATGGGGAAAGGAAAGAATGGAAAGGAAAAATTATGAGAAAAGAAAAAAAAATGGAAACGAAGTCTATGTAAATAGGGAAGGGTGGAGGGGTGAAGGGCACACAGGTAATGGGGAAAAAATAAGAACCAAGATACATCAGGTACAGGTACAAGCACCCAATGATAAATGTAAATATATTATTGTATACCTAAAATGTACCAATAAAAGAATTTAAGCAAAAAAAAAAAAAAGACTTACCTTATAAAATAGAGGTGGTCTTGGACTATATCCCATATACATTTGTAAACCCAATACACTTAAGACTTGGGACAGTGAAACAATCCCCAAACCTCTGGGAAGACACTCTTAACCCAAGCACACAAGATCTCCATAAAGTCTCACTGAATTAACTCATGATCCAAGTTTATAAGACAAAGAGCATGATTCACTCTGGCAGAGAATTAAGAGATTCAACCCACAATATTAGAGCCTCCTCCCCCAAAATTTCAGATTGAATTAACCAAAACAATTAAACTAAACAGATTAAGATTAAATAGCCAGACAAGAAATAAACATAAAAGAAACCAAAACTTTAAGAAATCAGAGAAGAGCTTATTATAACCACACTGTGATAAACTAAATATCCACCTAAATGGCTGAGATGAAAATGTAAATTACTTAGTGCTAAGGAGCATGTGGAACAACTAGAATTCTGGTATACTGCTGGCATAGTAAGTTTGAAAAATTGTCTCCAGTATCTACTAAAGCTTAACATATGGATACTCTATGACCTAAATCCCACTGTTAAAAATATGCAACAGGAATGTGTGCATATATTTTACCAGGAGGCAAGTACTACACTGCTCATAGAACTAAAATTGAAAGCTAGTCAAATACTGTACTCATCATTTACTAAAATGAATAAGCATGTGACTGTTCACTATGATGTATCAACTTGACCGGAGAAGAAACACCTAGATTAGTAAAGTGCAGTTCCTGGTATGTCTGTAGATGACTGGCAGGTGGGCCAGCAAACTGAAGGGAACGACTGGTTGTGGGTGGCATCAGCCAAGAGGCTTGTTATAGCCTGGATAGAATATAAAAGGATAAGATTTGTGCCTATTGTTGAGGAGTTCCAGTCTTCTTGAGTATGTGCGTCCTCTGCTGCCATGGACTTTCCACATTGGTCTCCAGTTTCCTCAGCCTTCCAGTGCTGACTTGCACCAGAGACTCCCAGTGAGCTTGCAGCCCTTCAAGTTTAGACTGGTGCTGCCATCTTGATCTCTCTTCTGGGGTTTCCATCTCCTTGGGCTGAGCAGCTAGTGGATCCTCCAGCTTACCAGCATGCAGGTGGCCACTGTGGATTCTCCCACCTTTGATCCTGTAAACCTACCTAATAAATACCTTTGTATAATTACATATACTTACATATACTTTCTATTGACTCTGTTCCTCTAAAGAACCCTGATACACAGAGGTAGTACTAAACACAGTGGCATATTAAACAATGACAATGAAAGGCCTGACCATAGGCAACTGTTAGGAACTGAATTTTTGTGTCCACCTAAAATTTATATGTTGAAGCACAGCACCCAATATGTGATGAGTTAGGGGGATGAAAAAAATTAAGTTTAGATGAAATCATGAGGCCAGAGCTCCCATGATGGGATTAGTGTCCCTGTTTAGAAGTTGAACAAATAGCAGAACTTCCCTTTCAGTGAAGACATAGTGAGAAGGTAATCACCTGTAAGCCTTCACCAAAGAACCTGACCATTCTGAGAAGTAAATGTCTGGTGATTAAGCCATCCAGTCTTTGGTATTGTTAGAGAAGCCTGAGCTATAAGATATCAACAAAATGAAAGAACGTCATAAACATAACTTTGAGCTAAAGAAGCCAGACATAAAAAAGTATATATTTTATACTTCTATAAAGCACAAAAGCAGGCAAAACTAATAGTCTACATTACCCTTGGCAATGAGGTGGGTGTGGGGTGGCTAGTGACAGGAAAAGAGAAAACTTCAAAGGGGCTGGGAATATCCTGTTTCTTGATTTGGCTGCTGGTTATACACATTTGGTTTGTGAAAATTCATCACGCTATACATTTATGATATGAGCAATTTTCTGTGTATATATTTTTCCCCCCAGTACCAGGGCATTGAACTCAGGACCTTGTGCTTGCAAGCTAAATCCCTGGTCCTTCTGTGTGTATATTAATCATCAATAAAAATTTTTTAAATGTGAAAAAAAATTTTAAAAATGTGTTTACTAAAACCCTAATGAAAGGATAATATAACACATACAGAAGCCGAAATAAAAACAAAACAACAGTCACTGAAGTAAAAATATGATTGTTAAACAGTGAATGATATTAGTAGAAGGAATTCTTTGTTTGGAAAAAAGATTTAAGGAAACTCCCCAGGATGCAGCACTAAAGGATAAAAAGATGGAAATATGAAAGAGTAGTTAGACACATAGGATAAAACGTGAAGATAAGATATAAATAGGACTACTAGCTGGAAAAGACATGTTATGCAAATAAACAAAGGATGAGAATTTTCCAGAACTGATGAACAAAATAAGAATTTGGGCTCATGAGGAATGAGCTCTTGAAAAGAATAAATACAAATAAATAAATACTATTTGGAATAGTACCTGACTGCTGGAAAGATTCTTTGAGGCAAACTGATCTGTCTCCTTTGTTTTGAAGATGAAAAAACTAAGGCCCCCAAAGATTAAGTGATTTATCTAGGATCAAAGAGCTGATTAATGACAGGAATAAAAACCATCTTAATACAGCACCTGCCTTGCAAGCGCAAGGTCCTCAGTTCAATCCCCAGTATCAAAAAAACAAAAAAAAAAACAAAAAAAAGTTAATATGCTATATTTTAAGAATAATCGATGAAAAGAGCACAAGAATTTGGCATCACGGTTACAAGAATAATGTAAAGGTTCATGGAATTTAATTTGAGAGTTGACAAATGAAAGCACAGCTCATTCAAGTGTCATAAACAGGTGCTTAACAAATGGTATTTAATAAGTAATTAGGGCAAACTAGGGCTGCCCACACATACCTTAAAAAAAGAAATAATTTCAAGACAATTTTTCTCTTTAAAGTTTAAGTACCAGACCATTGTAATCATTTCAGTACCTAGACTTCGTACCTATTATCCTCCTCTATTTAATAAATGTTTCAGTATTTTAAAGTGCTTCTGAATCACATTTCTTCCTATTATATATATCATGATATAAGGTAAATTACTTTCTTCCTCTGAAACAGAACAATTCACATCTAACTGAACCTCTAGCTGCCTATTCTAAGTCTGAAACAGATTTCAAACTGGTCAGAGGGACACAAAATATACTGAAGATCTGATAGAAAGGAGTCTTTTATGAATAATTTCTGATGATGACTCAGAGGTGTGTATTAAGGAAAAGACCCAGTCAGTATAAGGAAATGTAGTTAGCTCTTCTTCTGTTCATAGTTTATAATTTTGAATGTATGGAGAGCAAATTTCTACAATTTTAATGCTCTTGGATTGTAAGAGTATAACGAAAATAATTTTATGGCCACTTTTGACAACTTTTAGATTAAGACAATATTTCTCAGAAATATAAAAGACTTAAAAGTATTAAAATGATATGATTTGGTATTTGTAGGTTGAAACATTTTCAAGAATTTCTAATTTATCTTTAGCTTGTAAGTAAAACAATCCTATTATGTTATGAAAGTTTAAGTGTAAAATATATAAGGCACAGATAGTTCCTTAACAAAATGGGAAAAAATGCTGACACTTAAATACCAGACTCTTGTGAGAAAACTAATCTATTCTATGGATGAATCTTGAACCTTTCAGAGCATCTCGGTGAGTTTTGGCTCATATAAGAGTTAAGAATATTTTAAAGTTTCAGTAAGTTTTAACTACTCATACTAACACATCTGACAGTGCTAAAAAAGAATTAAAAAATAAGCAACTACCAATAGCAAAAATGAAAAAACTAAAATTGTTTTAAAAGCCATGAAGAATACTTCTATCAAGCATTCACTGCATAAATAGATCATACAGATTATAAAAAACTATTATGACACTTATTTGTATAAATGAAAATAGTACATAGATGAATCACACAAAAATGAATTAAAGAAACTTTGATTTTGGTCTTATACTTAATTAGCAACAGCATATAAAATCCCCACACAATGGCACCACTGTAAAATGTTACAACTCTTTGGGAATGCAATAAGGCAAACATAAACCATAAAACTGTTCATATAATTTCACTTCATCATTGCTTCTCGGCCTCTTGGCTAAGATGAAGTGTGATTTCACTTTATCCCCTGCAAGAATTTATCCAATCAAACTGAAAGCCACTCAAGTATTCAGTAGTAGAATAATGGTTTAAATGAGTATGAAATAGTATGCAGAAAATAATCATTATAAAAACTAAATATAGTTAAGACAATATCAAATATAAAAAAGTAGATGCCTTAAGACAAATTATTTGGACAAAAAAGGGAAAACCAGTGTTATAAAATTAAAATTCTACAGTTAGTGCATTAACATGGTGAAGACTATAGGTAAATTTTCAGTTACTTGCCTTTTCAAATAATTGCTACACTTCCTTATTACAAATTAGACATATCAATTTTTAAGTTGATAAAAGGGCAGAAGTTCCTCAGTTATGTTCTAAAACCTAAATACTTCTCTATTTGGACTTTAATTGGTAATGAAAGAAGATATACCTCAATTTGCAACATTCCAATAGGCAGAGATAGTCACTGTTACCTTTGGTTGACATAAAATGCAGGGCACTAACAATATATAATAGTATAAACTTTCAACTCACAAATTTATGTGTTTGGTATGTTATGTTAATATATCATGATATCAATTCTCTTCTCATTGTCTATTTCATACTAAGAATTAGTTTTAATATTTTCATTTATAATATGCTGTCACTATGCTGAAAACGCTCTACCAAAACATCTAACTTTTTATCTTAAGTTCATATTAGATCAAGCATAAATAAAGCCACTTTGGCTTATATATTTTAAAATTTTTGAGATAGATTGTAAGCAATCACACTTAAAAATGGCAATTCATAGAAATCTAAAAACTTGTATTTCATCAAATTTGAGGGGCCGGGGATTTAGCTCAGTGGTTCCCCTGCCTGCCTCGAAAGTGCAAGGACCCAAGTTTGATCCCCAGTACCAAAAAAAAAACTGAAATGAGTCCTCCTTGTGAAATTACATTTGAGTAAATGAAGAGGGACTTGAGTGTTTCTATAGGCTAGCTGCGTAATATATTACATTCTCTTAACTAAAATATGGAGCACTCATGACATGAAATGTGCTATTGTGTAATGTGACTACATTTTCAAAATTATAGGAAAGAGGGATGGAGAACTTTCTGAAGCTATTTGAATGAAAACACTTGAGAATCTCTGCAGTTAAATATTCAGAGCAGAAGAGATGAGCTGGAAATGACAGGCAGCTATCTCCATGTCTAGAAATGTCACTTGAAAGAGCACACAACAAAGAAACAATGTCACACACACTAATGCCCTATAAAGAAATATAAATAAATGCTAAAGAATGAAGAAAAGAAAATTTTAAGATATATTTCTTAGTTTAAAATTTAAAAATTATGTTATTTAGGAATTTGGTACAAAGTAGTTTACTCTGTTAATATTACCACCAAGAAAATACCTCATAGCTGCCAAAATACAACACTAAGGAGCTGTCTTCTGTTCTAATGGTAGAGATAAAATTAATTAATTACTTTTGTCCTTCTATTTATATCCCACTAGTGGGTAGCACGATAATTTGGTTCATTTAAAAATACTGATTATAAAACTTTATTCATTTTCAAGATCTAAATGCAGCCATTACTAGATAAGTACAGTCTTATCAACAAAATATTTTAGTACTAATAGACTCTCTAAAACACAAAAAAGAATTCAATAATGGTTATTTCATAGTCGAAGAATTTCAAAACAATGGAGCTACTCAGAAACCTAAATAAAAGTAATACTAAATTATGACTGCTTTTGTGAAACTAAAGAAAACATGTAGCTCATATTTTTCTTTCATTAGAAAGCTTGTTCACCCTTTTCACAGGAAAAGACTGAAGCAATATCAAATTCAGAAAGCTAATTTTCCTGAATCAATCAAATTTATATTTTAACAACATAAAAACATCTTTAAAGAACAATTGATAGAACAGCAAAAAACTGAACAACTGCAAGGCCACAGATAATGTATATAGCAAATAAGTTGCATGCTACAGAAACTGTAAGGGATTTTGTTTGCTTCATACCGAAAAAAAAGTATTTGTCTCTCGCACACAGCTTGTCACTCTGTATCTGTATATAGGATTCATTCAACTATCGACCAGGAAATGAGGATCCTCCTGACCAATCTCAAAATGTCTTAATCACATCACCTTCTCCCTTTGTCTCATTTAGCGTTTTAAATTCACAGCTCAAATTCTGCCTATTGGACTCCTCAGGTTTTGATTTTTTAAGTGCCAGCTGGTCTGGGAAAAGCGATGAGCAGTGTCCAAGAGACCGTGCAATGTCACCAATGGTCCACTTGTCTTCTGGAAGGGCGTGCTCCTCCAGTGTGAATGGCCCCTGTTTCGTTCGGGTCAGCTCTAGTACGCTGGCACAGGAAGCAAGCTCTACAGCAACAGGAGGTAAAAACCCAGAAGGCAAGTGATTCAGTATTTCAGTCATAAGTTCTGAAATGACAGAATTAGACTCAATCCTCTCAAAACCACACCACATTGCAATATTGTAGTAACTGCAAATAATGCAAAAACCAAGAGCCTTGAGTTGAAATGCAGCAAAATATTTAATAACTTATAAACTGCTTTAAAGTTTACAAAGAACTTGTACCCATTTTTCTTATTTAACTCAAAAAGCAACGCCATGAAGTAAATAGTACCCTTACTTAGCAGATGAGATAATATCAGCTTTCCCATGTCCTGATTGCCAGGAAAGAGCAGAGCAGAACCACAACTTTCTGGCTATTTGCAATACCAGGTTTTTTTGGGGGGGGGGGGGCGTGTACCAGGAATTGTGACTTTTTTTTTTTTGGTACCGGGGATCGAACTCGGGACCTTATGCTTGTGAGGCAGGCGCCAGAACTACCGAGCTAAATCCCCAGCCCTTGTACCAGGAATTGAACTTGGGACCTGCCACTTTCGAGGCAGGCAGCAGAACCACTGAGCTAAATCCCCAGCCCTGCAATACCAGTTTTTAAATTTTTTTATTTGTATCAATGAAAATAACTTTTAGAAGGGTAGATTTTTTTTTTCTGACACGACTTTAAGTTAAAATGTTTTTTACTTGAAAGAGTTGTCCCTTACATCCATTATTCTTGTTTTCCTTTTCTGTTCCTCCTTCTCTTCCTTACCATTACAAGTCTCTTACTACAGCTGCTGAGACTGATAATTGTGCACTATAAACCAACAATGCTTCCAAAGCTGAAAACAACAAGAGTTCAGTTCCTCAGGCCAGTACTCAGAAATATTAAAAACAGAAATTTCCCTCTTCTCATCAAAAAGGAATATTACTCTCTAAATGATAATTCATAATTCATTTTTCTGCTTACCTTTGCCAATGTCACTGACCAGGCTTCTGATATAAAAACCTCCTCCACATTCAATATCTGGAATGTTAACAGTGACATGGTAAATCGCTAACCTCCTATGAAAGCTACTTTACATAGAAATGCTGCCCCTAAACAAATGTAAAAATGCACTATACAAACAATTGAGTGATAAAATATTTATGTGCTAAAACATAAATTATTCATCCAGTAGCATATGTGTTTGTGAGACTGAAAAGTCATGGTGGAAAAAGCAAACAGCAGAAATTCATGAACACATTTTAAATTAACTGGCAAGTCATACACTTTAATACCTCAGCCTTGTTCATTTAATAGATTTTAAGTAATTAGAAATCTCAGTTTTGCTATAGAGGTTAAAAATCTGTTTTCAGATAGGTACACCCTGTTCATTTATTAGGGTTTAAATGGTTAAAAATCTGAGCTTTGCTACTATGAGCTATAGGTTTTAAAAATATTTACAGATTTGTACAGTCAAAAAAAAAAACCCTTTCACAGTTACAGGAATTATGTCTGAGATACTATACTAGAGACAGAGAGAGCTCAGCATATTGAAATGTTCTTACAAATATTCCTGGAAAAAAATCATGAAATAAAATTATACAATATCCTAGAACTGACAGAACATCAAAACATCTTAACACAGCATTACAGAAGTTTATTGGTTGAAAACACAGCCCTGATTTATTTTTTCATCAACAAGACATCCTGAAAAGAGCCAGCACCCTTTCCACACAAAAGGCTATATTCTAGCTGTTTCTAGTCTTATGAAATCCTGTAAAGCCATTTGGGTGAATTAATCAAAACTCGCCACCTGGGGATTTTAATTTTTTTTCATCATCTCACAGTTGGGGGCCACTGCTGAGATAAAAGAGGAGCACTAGGATCAAATATAGGAATGCTAACGTTTTTACATTATATTTGACTTTGCTCAACAGCTCTTTTGGCCTATTGTACTCTCTAGTCAACAAAATATTTATAGCTTAAATGCAGTCAGAGAATTTAAGTTTTTATTTCTTTTGTAGAAAAAATCTATTCTCCCAAACCAGCTGTTACACTTTCATGGAGCAAAACATTTTTCAATGTGTTTTTTCATTATCTATCCAACAGTTTAGAATCAGCAAACTTAAGAAAAGGAGGCATGACTTATTTTTCTAATTATACAAAACCACATTCGGAAGAAATTTAATCCATATTAAACAATATAATGCCAATAGAGGAAAAAACAATGAAGCTTAGGAATAAAGGTACTGGGAAAGTATTTCTAAAAGAAATCCTATTCGATATGCATTGAAATTAAGGGTAGGATTTTATGGAGCCTGTCAATTAAGAACAACAGCTTTTGATTCTTCATAGTTCTTTTTTTTGGTACAGGGGATCGAACTCAGGACTTTGCGCTTGCAAGACAGGTGCCAGAACCACTGAGCTAAATCCCCGGCCCACTCTCCCACTCTTCATAGTTCTTATGTTCAAGCCTTCATCTGCAACTTTCTTTTTTTTTTTTTGGTACCGGGGATTGAACTCTAGTCCTTGCACTTGTGAGGCAGGCAGCAGAACCACTGAGCTAAATCCCCGGTCCTAGCTGCAACTTTCTACAGCCAGGAAGAAGAGAAAATTTTTAAACAATCAAAACAAGCATTTTGATTTTCAATTTATTTCAAATTTGGATTATATAGTCAAATTGGTAATCTAAATTGAAAAGTGATCGTATGTCCAACGATACATTTCTGCCTTACTCATTTTCATGATTTTTAACACTAACTTGCAGTTAACAAAGAAGGGTTAAAAAAAAATCAGTCCATCTGTAGACATTTTTAAAAAATACTTCTTAAAAATACTGCTTACCTATTCTTCTTCATAGAGATCTAAGATTATTACTTCCAGCTTTATAGTAAGGTGGTGTACAACATATGAGAAACTCAGGGTAGTTAGAAAGGCATTTCTAAACCTCCATGTGGCTATAGGTATCTTATTAAATGTGTTATCAAATCATACCTTTTCTTTTTGAAAAAATCTCCAATATGGTAGGGACCCATTAAAATTACATAACATTAGCCAAATACAAAATAAAAGTCTACATAAATATAGATGATTTCAAATTTCCCCATCTTACCTAATGTGAAAAATGGCGGCTGGAATTTTTGAAGGGAGATACTGTACACCGTAACTGGCCTGGCAGGTTTTGCCTCTACTACTTTGCCTCTCTTCATTAAAGTTGAAAGTCTCTGCCCATCTTTCTTTAATGCAGAATAGCTTGCAAAACAAAAGGAGAGAGGGAGAGAATGAGAGAGGAAGGTTTGAGGGAGACTGAGAGAGAATGAGAAATAATTCCAGATGACAACATAAAAAGAAAGGGTAACAAGCAGTCCTTTAAATTAAAAGCCCTTCTTAAAAAAAAAACCCCAAAACTAGTTCCCCCCCCATTCCCAATCTACCACACAGTGTTGATGGCGATACAGTTTCTAAATATCTTTGAGGGTAATAAAAGCCATCCAGGCTCTCCACAAGCAATGTTGTCAATTTTAGTCTTAAACCATCTTCCCAGAGATGGCTATTCATATTTGCTCTTCACTAATCCTCATTCCAAATTGAGGCACAAGGAAGTTAGTAGTAATCTCTGGTCATAATAATCTCAGCTAAATTTCCTTGAAACCATTTCTATTATAATGAATTTACTTTTATATAAAAGTTATCAAAGTGTTTCTAAAACACTAATAAGCAAATAATATTCTTAATAGATCTTAGCTCTGTGTGATAAAATTTTATTATATCACAACATGCTTGGATAGTCACAAAAAAGAAATTCTAAAAATGGTCCTCATAAATTAATGTAAATAAGTTTAATTTAGATTAACAGTGATCCAAAATAGTGTTTATGCCAGTCTTGCTAACATATTTAAAGCTTTGCTTTTGAGAAAAATCATGAAGAAACACTTCTTCACAGGTAGTTCAAAGTTCTTGAAAACACACACACACACACACACACACACACACACACACACCCCAAGATTTTAAAACACAAAATAAATACTAAATTCTAAGCTTATCCTGACACATCCTATACCCATTCCACTATTTTTAAGAAAGTGATTTGCCTTTAGTGGAAATGCACATACATGTATGGTTAAGTAGTGCTATGCTCTGAATGTTTGTGTCACCCTCTGAATTCACACACTGGACTCTTAAGTACCAAGATGATGTTATCAGGAGGTAGGGCCTTTTGGAAGGAGATTAGGTCACGTTATTTGTTCCCCTGCCCCTTCCAACATGATAGGACACAATGAGAAGGCACCATCTATGAGTGCCTGACCAGAAATTGAATCTGCCAGTGCCTTATCTTGGACTTAGCTCCCAAAACTGTGAGAAGTAAAATTCTGCTGTTATAAACTACCCAGTTTACTGTATTTTCTTACAATAGTCCAAATGAACTCCTATGAGTGGAGAATCAATATACTTATATTTTTAGTAAGTTATAACTCTCAGCTGTTTCATTTGTCATAGAGAAAGATTCTGGGTCCCAAGGGAATGTGCCTGACACCTGACAGACCCAGCACAGCAATTCTGGGAAAAGTGCCATCTCTGAGCTCCCAAACGGCCGCGATATCTGTAGACAGAATCATAAAAGCTGAAAAAAACTGAGTAGCACAAATGCTAGCTGTTCTAATACCCAGGGACAGAGGAGACTGCATTCTATTACCTCTTACTACATTCAGAAGCTTCACATCCAGTCCAAAGCAGGCTCACTTTTACTTCATCATTTACTTTGTCAGATTTAAAACCCGCCTCAACATACAGCAAAAGGATGTCCATTTTATTTTAATTATGGTGATGTTAACCAGTAGAAAATAAAACTAAACATTTATTCAAATAAATATTTGAACTTACAGTGGGGGTACTTGCATTATAGTCCCAGTAAATTTCTGTAGAATGCCTTCAATATCTTCTTGTGTTATTTTATCTGCCAAAGTGAACAACAACAAAACACAGTAAAACAACCATAGAAGTACATATGCTATTTTTTACAGTACCAACAGCTCTGAACATTCATTAAAAAAAAATTTTTTTTCCAATAAAGCATGTATTGCAGTGCATGTCCTGCGGGCCAAATTCTACCTTGTTGAGAAGAATAAATTACACTAATTATCTAAGAGAAAGAAAATTTTACATCATCATTTATTAAGACTAAATTTCCTTTGCTTCAATTTTTCTCTAATAAAAATGATCCAATCATCATATGTGCAGTTAGTGGGTTCTATGGCCTTTAGAAGACCTGAAGAAAATGCCACATTAGCTAAAGGAATGGTCCTGCAGTGAATAGTAATGGGGTGATCAGAAATGAGGCAGAAAAATAATACCCATAAATTCTTTTCTCAGTTTCTCTAGGCATGAAATATTATAAATAATTTATAGTGATACTGAAGATTAAGTATTATCCACATTTTATGTTTTACCGGATAGATTTCAAAACTATTCTGTTATGGCATAAATTTTATGCACTCACAATCAACTTTATCTCCAAGTTATACTTATCTGTCTCCCCTATCCCTTCTCTGCTGCACTTCTTTAAATGAAGATTCTCAGTAAGCCTCAAAAATAAGCCATTGTGGAGCAAGAATATACACAAGCATTTTTTAAACAATAATTTTAGAGGCTGGAGATTTAGCTCAGTGGTTTTGCTGCCTGCTGCCCAAGCACAAGGACCCGAGTTCAATCCTCGGTACCAAAAAAAACAAAACAAAGCAATCATTTTAGAAAATTTGAATCAATACTAATACATAAAGCTTTTAATATGTTAGTCATGTTTTCAATGTTTGGTACTCTTTCAAATAAAATGATACAGTATCCATAATTTTAAAAACAAAACTATGACATATAAATTCAATATTTGGGATTTTCATACTCACAGATGAGTCTTTACGCATATTTCATATTCAATAATAAACTAAATCTTAGAAACAGCCCATAACTTGTTTAGGCCACAGTCAAAGTAAAGAAATAACATGACTTTTATAATTTTGCAGTATTTTTTTTCTAGTATATGTACATTTGTTTTTATTTGAACAATATTAAACAAAAATTAATCGGTGTGCTTTGAATTACTGTTCTAACACTACCATAAGAATTGAAAGGACATAAGAAATACTGTGTCCTGATTTCAGTATCAACCCAGCAAGGCAGTTTTAACCTTAATGTGACCTTGATTCTTATAAGCCCAATACAAACAAAAGACTACAATCTAGTAGACCTACATAGCGAAAAGCTACAGAACTCAAAAGAATTTCTTCAACATCTCCCAAATCATAGATCTCAGTGGCAGTCTGTTCATACTGTTTCCCAAACAGATGTGTAGCATTATATGGGCGAAGATTTTCCCATGAAATGTTTTTACTCTACTGCAACCTTAACATATTAGGTAGCCCCTTAGTTATGTAAATCTGAGATTTTTAAATTTAGATGGCCAATTCTTCCACCATGCAGGCACTTTCTAAAAAAAATGTCATTGACAAAATTTCAGTTGTTCATAACTTGGCCAAATATTTTTAAAACAAGACTAAACAGCTTTCTTCTACTAGGCTTCTCTCCTTATTGACAATCCTGCAAAAGTGCAGTCCTTTGTCCTGCTTTAGTGACTCTTTCACTGACAGCCCCCACATAAGACGATGTGCTCTTTCTCATTATACTTCTGCAAGCTGTCTCTTTCTGACTTTACATCTCAAGCATTTAAGGTATGTGCTGTTCATCCTGCAATTAATCATATATAATATTTTCTTAATATTTAAAGGCATTATCTCACCAGTGAAATTCTGAGCTTCTCAAAGGCAAAGGCAGTTTTTCTTCTTAGATAACGCATACTATTCGGATGGCACTTAAGACATTCTTGCTGAAATTTAATTTGCTAAATAATAGAATCTCGAGGTTGAAGGGCATTTAAAAGTCACGTACACCATCATTCATCTGATGTTTGAATTGCCAGAAAGAAAGCCTACATAGCAACTTATTTTATAACAAAAGCTGAGCTTGTGATACATGAGTAAGTAGTGAAGCACACTGGCTATATCTACAATGTGATATTAGTCCAATCCCAATAATAACTGTCTGTAAGAATAATGTCTCTACCTCCAAAGGAGTTAAAAAGAAATGTAGAATAAAATCTCCACAGCAAGAATAACCAGTAACTAGCCAAAAGAAGTATATTTGGTAAAAGAAGATAGGTGTGACACAAATGTTGTAGAAACTAGATAATTATGCTTTGTTTAGTAAATTAATAAGACGTCAGTATGACAGCATTCATTTGAAATTAATTTTAAAGCCATTCTCATAAAATTAATATTTGCAAATCATTATTTGCTTAAAATGTATTGATTCTTCCAGTGAAATTACAACATAATCACCTGGGACTCAACTGAACTATGGAGATAAAAACAGTATGATGGAATCAGAAACAATATGCAGCTATAATACAGTAACTATCACTGAAGAAGTCTAGCCACCATAAGTAGCTGTTAAAACTGCAAAATACACTGCACATCCCATTTTAGACACTGGACAAGAGGAAGCAAGGACTGAGAAAAGAGAAACAAAGAAGGTAATTGTTTTCTTACCTGTCGGGGGAAAAGGGAAATTCTAAACAAAGCAAAATGATCTGATTGAACAGAGATCAGAATTTGGGGAGCAGATACAGACAGATTTGGAGGAAGTTACACAGATAGAGATGTTTATAGGGGTTTCCTGAGGTCTAATTCTAAACTGCACATACATACAGTGAGTCTGTACACAATTAAATACCTTCTACCAAAGCTCTTCTAAAGGTGGGAGATGTTTGAATTTCAATGATGCATAATGAAGAAACTTTGCTGAACAATATTATCAACAGAGACCTAGAAAAGCTACACCTTGACAGTAGGCCTTATCTAGACCAAATATATGTATGTTTGAAAAAGAGATAGGTCTGATACAAGTGTTTTAGAACTTTAGACACTTTTAGTCAAATATTTTAGATGCAGCCTATCAATCCACATGTACAAAAGCAACTAGAATAAGTTTAACAAGGTTGATAAACACAAGATCAATATATAAAAATCAGTTCCACTTCTATATACTAACAATAAACAATTTAATGAAATTAAAATGTGAAATTAAAATGACATTAAACTGTAGAAAATTCCATTTATAAAAGCATCAAAATATGAAGCACTCAGCAATTTCACACACACAAAACATATATAAATCTGCACACACGTCTGTAGTACCAGCACTTGGGAGGCTGAGACAGGATTAAGGGTTCAAAGTCAGCCTTGACTACATAGCAAGATCCTGTCTCAAAAACAAAGGAAAAAAAAATCTACACACACAACACTAAATATATGGCTGCAAAAAATCAAAAATTTAAAATCATAGAGAGACATATCTTGTTTTATGGGGTTGGAAGATTCAATATTATTCTCAGTTCTCTCCAAATTGATCTGCAGAATAAACTAAATTTCAAAAATCCCAGATGACTATGTGAATGCATATATATATGTATATGTATACAAACTGACAAAGTTAATCCATATGAAAATGCAAAGGACTTCAAAGAGCACAAACAACTATGAAAAATAACAAGTTGGAAAGCTAACACTCCTTTGATTTCCAGACTTATTATAGAGCTGTGATAAAACAGTGTGATACTAGCATAAAAACAGCCAAATAGATCAAATAGAATAGGGTCTAGAAATAAAGGTGTGCATGTATGGACAACTGGTTTTGACAAGAGATTCCAAGACATTTAGAAAAAGGATAGTCTTTTTAAAAACAGTGATAAAATAATTTAATACTGTGGTGGTTAAGTGATTAATTGTCAACTTGAGCAGAATCTTGAGATGCATGGTTCTGGGCATGGAAGACCCACTTTAGGGACGATTGTTGTTGGAAAGGTACAAAGAGGAGAATGGGAGGCAAGGATTTCAGTGGATTTTCCTCGGAAGAGCTTCAGTGCCGCTGATTTTCCTCACAGGAGCTGCTCTCTTTGCAGGAGCTCCATTATTCGCCCTTGCCAAGGATGGCTGCTATTCTCTTCCGAGGAGCTCTGGTCTTCCCTTTCACCTTGGGTGTAGTCTGTTGGCTTTCAGCAGATTCTTTAGCAACTAGCGCCGACCCTTCGACCTCCCTGTGCAGACCCTTCGGCCACCTGATGTGGATTCGTAGGGGACATTGCTGTGGGCTCCAGGCCCTTGGCTGGATCCTTCAGATCTCTAGCGCACAGACAGACCTTTTGCACTCTTCTTCATTTGACTCTGTGGGTGGCCACTGTAGGCCAATCTTGTAAATTTCTGTGTCATGCATTAAATCGTACTCAGAGCACATGCAGTCTTTTGAGGGGCCTTGCTCCAGCCCTGAAAGCTCTTGTAAGCACTGACTAATACAAATATACATTAAAAAAATAATAAATAACTCAGATCCATACCTGAGATCATATTAAAAAATTAACTCAAAAGAGATAACACAGGGGCATATGGTAGTGGGACATCATGGTCAACCCTGCTTGTGGGTGATTTAGGAAAAGTTATTTGCTCTATCTACTCTTGTAACTGTTCTCTAAGTCTGTTATTTCAAAGTAAAAAGAAAGATTGTAAGGGAATATTATGAACAACTTTAAGCCAATTACATTTGACATTTTAGATGAAATAAGATAAACTCCTAGGAAAAATTATCAAGAATAATACAAAAAATAAAAAAGATATCTGATAGCTAGCTTAAAAACTTCCTTAATAAAGAAAATTCTAGATGAGAAGTCTATCCATAAATTCTATCAAACATTAGAAAGAGAAATAAGACACAAATTTTTTCAAAGAATAGGAAAAAATGATAACACTCCCTATTATAGATTATATCTACATGTGCCCCCAAAGCCTCAGGCACTCATAGGTGGAGCTTTTTGGAGGTAGCTGGATTTAGGGTGTGTGAATATGGGTTATGGGTGTGATAACTGGAAGTCCACTCATAGGATTAGTATGGTTCTCGTTGTAGCTGGATGAATTTACTGAAGATAGAAGACCCAACTTGGGTGTGAGTGGCAATAGGCATGTAGCCTGAATGGAATAAAAAGGGAAAGAGAAGCTCACTGCTGTTGCTTCCTGATTCCTGTCTGCCATGTCACGGACTGTTTCTGCTCTGCAACACCCCTCTGCCATGCTGCCCTGCTTTGGAGTCAGCTGACTACGGACGGAAACCTCAACAAAGTGTGAGCTAAAATAAGCCTTTCCTTTAACTTGTGGGTATCAGGTATTTTGTCCCAGCAACGAGAAAGTAACTAAGACACTCTGCAACCATTGTATGAAGTTAGTATAAGTTTGATATCAAAACCAGTCAATGATATTAAGAGAAAGGAAAAATAAATACAGGATAACCTCACTCATAAACATATATGGAAAAATTCTAAACTAAATATTAGCAAACCCAATCCAATAATTTACATAAAGGATAGCACATCACAACCAAGCTGGATCTATTCCAGAAATGTAAAGTTAGTTTAAGATTTGAATAAGTAGAAAAAAATCAATAAATTCAAAAAAATTTTTGATAAAATTCAACATGTGCTTATGATTCAAAAACAAACAAAATCTCAGCAGATTAGGAATAGAAGATAACTTCTGTAGTTTGAGATAAGGAAGCTAAGAAAATCTATAGCAAAAAAATCTTTAAGAAATAAGATAGGGAGATTTGTTCTTCCAGATATCAAGACTCAGTCTAAAACTACAGCAGTTAAGACAGTTTGGTATTAAGGCTAGGACAGTCAAACTGACTGACATAAAACAGATTCTAAACAAATATATACCTGAATGGAGCTTGGTCTGCGACAAAGGAGGTCATGCAGAATAGTAGGGAAAATTGCAAGGCCAACTGGCTATCCACAGAGGAGAGAAGGATGGATGTAAAAAAGCAAAGCAACTTAACAGAGAAAGGAAAGAAAAAAAGCAGACAAGCAATCTGAAGAGACAACACACAAAAGATGATAACTAATGAGCCAAAAAAACATGACAAAGTGCTGAATCTCATTAGCAATCAAATTAAAACCATAATTAAATACCAGTACACACTCACCAGAATAGCCAAAATTAAAAACAATATCAATATGATATGTTGCTAAGGATGTAGAGCCATTCCAACACTGTTAGCAGAAAAATAAAATTATGCAACCACTTTGGAAAATCATTTCACAATTTCCAGTACAATTAAATATACATCTATCCTATGGCACTGAAACACCACATGGGTATAAACCCAACAGAAATGAGAACATGTGCCTACATAGGTACAAAATATATATAGCAGTTTTATTCATAAAATCTTAAACTGGGAACAACCCAAATTTCTATCAACAGAAGAAAGCTTGGGATATAACACTATGGATAAATCTCAAAAATACATGCAGAAGAATCCAGACCGGAAAAGCATACGTAACTGTTTAAGAACCCTCACCATACTTTTAGAAGTTAGAACAGAAGTTATCTTTGGAAAAGAAGGAAGGGAAAATGACTCAGATGTGGTATAAGAGAAATCTCTAGGAATCTTCTATTTCTTGATTAGGGCAGTAACCTTGTGATAATTCATTGAGCCATAAATTTATCTGTTATTTACTTTCCTTGTGTAATACTTCATAACAAAAAAGTTTCAGCACAAACAAATGGCTCCATAAGAAAACTGATAGCCAGCTACACCCTAGCCCTATTTACAGTATGTACTCTATTTGTTTGAACCACAATTTGAGAACCAATCAACTCTTCAGCTTTCTGCCCCACGAGCCAAACCGCACAGACTGATGGGGACATTTCCATTAGATATACCATCTCCCAGGACAATTTGAAAAGACTTTGATAACATCATATCTCAGCATTTCTGTTTAGAATAAACAATTAGCATGAGATACGCTTCACTTTTATGTTGTTTGCCTCACAATAAGCCACAAGAGAGGTAGAAAAAACTATCTCGATAGCAGAAGTTAGGCCTTCCCAGACACTTGGCCCACTTGTAGCCTGGGGGGCCATGGCTCTCATGTCCTGAGCTCAAAGGAGCACAATGAAGCCCTGTGTCCTCAGACACCTGAGACAGTACCAGAGACTTAACACCTGGATGTGAATAAGAAAAGAACAGCAGAAAGTAAGAAGTCTTCTACTCTGAGAATTCCTCTGTGGCCTGCCTTACTTATCCACATACTGTTTTATTCTATATGCCACATACACCAGGAATGCTGGAAGGACCAAAAGAGACATGGTTTCAGCCCCACAGCTTAATAAATTAACACACAAAGATTATCTGTGAATAGTAACAAATGCTATGAATAATTGAGGATGCTGTGACAGGGAATAAAAGGAAGGGTTCTGTTTCTAAGATTTGAACTTGGAGCCTACAAATCCAACGACTCCTTTTTCTTATTCCTCTAGCTTTCAGTCACCTGGTACGATTGCTAAAAATAGTATTTGTCAAGCTGGGACACAATAATTTAAGAATATTCAGTTGCCACTGACTGCTGATTCCTTCTCTACCTAAATGTCAGTCGTTCTCCAAGGGTCAATTAAGAACTGCATTTGTGTTGTTACAATGAGTGGGCGAGGCGGTGGCACCAGTGGTCTTTAATGAGTGGGGGCCTGTCAGGCTCGATATCCTGCTGTACAACAATCAGAAACACAAGGAGGAACTGTCCTGGCTACTGCCTGACCTCTGGAAGTCTGCCAGACAGTCATGTAGAAGAGAAGCCTGTTTACAATTACCTGAGGCTTGAATTTAATTCTATTTTACATTTAAACACAGAGTATTTTTGGTCCAGTTTCATATATACTGAATTTCCTAGTACGGAGATATTTATATACTTATCTCAGTCCGGACTTGCACTGTGGCATGCATAGTAATTGATGTGTAAGTGTAAACATCTGATTACTTCATGAAGACTTTTAGTGTAGCAATGCTTGTACATTTACCTATCAGCACACCTATTCATTATAAATTACCTCTATTCTTTACATTTTATTTACTGTATTATATTGACTTTAAAAAATATATGTATGTAATGTAGTGTATTTCTGAATTTTATTTTAAGATAGTAATAAAAGCATACAAAATGTCACAGGTCTCAGAATTAGTTCTCTGAGCATTGAGAACCTAGGCCAGAATTCTCCACTAGACAGTAAGTTCTTAAAGAGTACGAAGCTAGGTCTTACTTTCATTTATCTTCCCCTTGCCTCCTATGACAGCCGATTCAATAGTCAGTGAATATATGATGATTTATTGAAAGCACAGAGAAAAATCCTGCCAATTTGCAGAACTGCCTGAGCTCTCATTTTTCTGAGACTACCAACACTATTCCTGTATGAAGCTCTCTTGTACAGGGCCTGAAGAAAGTTACTTAGTTTCTTTATGATTTATTATAACATTATAATAAGATTATTTTAATAAACTGGGCTTTCTTTAAGTAAATAAAATTACAAATTATCCAATACAGAGTGGAGTTATTTAAATTCACAAATGCATAAGGCTAGTATTAATGCTTAAGTATTTCGGTCAGCCTGAATACTCTTCTTGCATTTCTTACTCCATGAATTACAGCACTGTGTAATCAGTTTTAAAACCTAAAAAAACCTAGGTTATGGCTGACAACTCCTCATTATTCCCATCCATTCATCAACACTCAACAAATCTCACCACCTTTACTTACTAACCTCTATTCTAACCTGAAAATGTCTGTCTCCACCCACCCCCACCTTGGTCCAAGTTACTACCACCTCTGCCGAGACTACAAGAGCCTCATGACTTATCTACGAGAACCCAAGTGCCATTCTATTCCAGTCAGTCCTCACAGTAACACTGTAACATTATCATCATTTTGGACAGGAAGAAACTGAAACACAGAGATTAAGTAATTTTTAAGGTTATAAAGCTAGAAAAGGGCAGAGCTAGAGATTAAACCTAGGTTAGACTAGTCCTCTTTACACATCATGGAGCTCTAACCCATCCTAAACTATACTATCCTATGACCATTACCCTGAATGTCAGTCTCTCCTCTTATTTACACTTGGCAAATGGAGATAAAGATATACGAGCCTGAATTACATACATATTGCCACTATATGTTAGTATACTCTGGAAATCTCTTCTTAGTGCCTTATGCCCCTTAAATCTTAAAAGCCTTCTGGTTGAAGGTTATAGTTAGGTTTCAATTAAATAAGGGTCTGCTATTATTTGCTAGTGCTATTAATAATTTCAAGGATAATTCAACACCCATTGTTAAAAAGACTTAGAAACAGCCTGGGGATGTAGCTCAGTGGTTCTGCTGCCTGCCTGGCAAATGTAAGGTCCCAAGTTTGATCCCCAGTACAAAAAAAAAAAAAAGACTTAGAAACAGTGATCTTTTCCTTATGTTGCTTGACTAATTGGGCAAGATACTAAGCTACACATAAATGTTAACAGTATAAGTGAAGCTATTATGAACAAGAAAAAGGTCTAACTCATTACAGGGGCAATTAGTAATATATAATAAGGATAACTGACCTAAAAACATAGGGAAGCCAGATGCTAAACTCCCTATGGCCAAATGAAGAACAGATAACATTAAGCATGGGGGAAAATGCCTAACAAATAATTCACAATTGGTGACATAATAATGTAGGTTAACTGACCGACTATTTATAATGGCTGCATTATAAATAGCAGCAGCACTGTGAGAGTTGCTAGGAGACCAATTATTTATCTATCCTTTCTTAAAGCAAGCAAAGAAGGAATGGCAGAAAAATTAAGGTAGGCCTTAGTGAGTTATGCTCTACTTCAGAAAATTAGCTTTCCCTCTGTCATATCTTTTTACTCCAAAAGCACGGGAACATGACAAGCTTTCAAGGACTAAACTTGGTATATTTATTTCAACAGCTGAAGAGTAATTATTTTCAAAAGGCAAGACAGGTAAAATCTAGCAAGATAGTATTTCTACTTTCTCATTTACTAGGGAAAAATACTTTAAAACCTAGCTACAAATGTTTTTGGTAAGGACAAATAAATCTGAACACTATAAAACTTCATTATAGAAAAATATTATAAAAAGTGTTTATGCATAAACTTACACCAATAACAATGTGATAATTTCCAATTTTCTTAACCTAAAGAAATATACTAAAAACTAAAATCACTGGAAATACCAAGTAAGAGTTTTATTTTTAAGTCATGCCTTCACAGAAACTTTTGGCAAATGTTAGAAAGAACTGCGTTAGATGAATTTCATACCATAGGGTTTCTCTTCTGTCACTTTCCCTGTAGAATCTTGTGTGTCGGTGGCTTTCCCCAGTTCTCCAATGGCAATATACCTCTAGAGAAAGGAAACAAACAAAAATAGTCCATGAGTTAACAAAAAACTGTTACACATGCCTTACGTTTAAACAGAATTATACTAATACTACCAACCTGATACAAAAGGAAGGCAAAAGTTACACAGTAAAACTGTTGTGTTGATTTGTTTGTTTCTGATCAATAGGAAGCATGTGTGTAAATTGAACAATTCACATACTGCCCACACTGGTCAACATGAGAAACAAAAACCTGATTTTATTGATAACTGTAGTTTGTAAACATATTGGGTTTCATTGGTTTTTTTTGTTTTGGTACTGGGGATCGAACTCAGGACCTTGTGCTTGCGAGGCAGGTGGTGGCACTACTGAGCTAAATCCTTGGTCCTATAAACATTGTCATTGCAAACAAATTTTTAAAACCACTTCTGTATGGGGAAGTTTGTTTCTTAAGAAAAATTTTAAATCCGTATCCACAAGTTCTGCACCCATAAATCCAACCAACTAGCTACAAGATTAAAAGTGTTCCCCAAAATTGCATCTGTGCTGAATACATGCACGCTTCTTTTCTTGTCATTGTTTCCTAAACAAAATAGTATAACAACTATTTACACAGCACATACAATGTAGTTGGTATTGTAAGTAATCTAGAGATGACTTAAAGTACACTATATAGGAGGATATATTTAAGTTATATCCAAATACTATGCCATTTTCTATAAGGGACTTGAGGATTTGTGGATTCTGGTGTCCGTGGAGGCTTTGGAACCAATCCTCCACATACACCAGAGACAACTGTATGCCTATGAGTAGAGAGATAAGATCAGTCTTAGTAACTAATCATACATTTAAGCAAGAGCTAAATGTGTAGAAAATGTGCAAAACAAATACAGCAGAAGTAGCACACTTAACTATTACACATGTTTTCTCAATAAAGAGAAATTAGCCAGGCGTGGTAGCATAAGCCTGCAATCCCAGTGCTCCAGAGGCTGAGTCAGGAGGACTGTCATGAGATCGAGACCAGTGTGGACTACATAGTGAGGTCAAGCCCAGCATGAACTACATAGCAAGACCCTGTCTCAAAAAGAGAGAAAGTGACATTAAAGCTCTCCAAAACGAAAGTCACTTTTCAGAAATGACTATTATCTACAAATGACGAATTAGATCACTCTTAGGTAAGAGGACTATCTTCTCACCTGAGGGAACACTGATAGGCATTCTTTTTTTTTTTTTTTGGTACCAGAGATCAAACTCGGGTCCTTTTGCTTGTGGGGCAGGTGGTGGAACCACTGAGCTAAATCCCCGGCCCTGACAGGCATTCTTTAAATACTCACTTTTGGTCAAATTCTAGTTTCATTTGAAGCATCACATAAAGAAATAATAAAAGCATATGGACTATTATTTCCCACTAAAAATAATCTGTATTTATATGAGCAGTTTTTAAAAAGAAAGCTCAATGTAATTTTCAGAAATGTAAATTTATTAATGACAATGATATTTAAGCTAATGAAGGGACCAGAGACAATAATCAGAAAAATATTAAAAATTTTAAATCCCATAAACATGCAGACATTTACAGTAGCCTGAGGCCTTTGATAAAATCACCTTTATTTTACATACTCAGGTTATTTTAAAAAAACCAGATACAATATAGGAGGGAATGTCCAATGTATAAGAAGTAAATTTTTAAAAATTTCATCAAGATCAATAAAAATTAGTTTCTTGTTGCTGAACATTCTGTCTCATCATCTATAATGCCCTACTCCTGTTCCCACTCAAACTCAAACTGGCTGAGTCTGACTCTGGCTCTACACTAGAAGGGTAGAGGTGGTTAAGTTAATCCTAACTGTTCCAGCATCAGTTCCTTGCATTAAAATGAGGAAATTAATAGTGACTCAGGAGAAGAGGCAAAGAGTTTAGAAGACTATCTGGGTCTGGTAAACAATGGATACTGATACATTATCATTATTATATCAAATGAAGATAAGGATAAGGGGAAGTTTGGGAGGGGGGAGGAAGACAAGAACAAGAAGAAGGGAGTGGAGAGAGGAGGAGGAAGAACAGAAGGCAGAAAAGGATGAGGAGGAAGAGGAGGAAAAGGAGCAAGAGGAGCAGAATAATTGATAGTAACAGTAATTAGAGTGACTCACTCATCTGGTTAGAGTTGCCATAAGAAACAGTAAAACAAAAAATTGCTCTCTATGATTTTCTTCCCCTTAAGAGTCTATCTACCTATACAAGAAAAAAGTGCAATCCTGTATACTGTCCCTTGAATGCATCTGCACTGTTCTGCTACATAACAACAAATCTGAACTAGGCGTCTTAACAAGCCTGCCAAGTACCCAGTGGACTTTGGTTGTCTGTGCCTTGGCACATGCTACTTCTCATAGCTATAAGCCCCCTTCTTTTCTAC
>NW_004624737.1:31659570-31680635 GCF_000247695.1 Heterocephalus glaber
AAAAAAATGGAAACAAGGTCTTTGCAAATAGGGAAGGGAGGGCAAGGGAAGGGGAAAAAAAAATAAGAACCAAGAGACTCATGTAATGGTACAAGATCCCAATGATGAATGTAAGTGTATTTTATACTGAAATTGTACCAATAAAGTTAATGGGAAAAAAAAAGATCCCAAACACGGGCACAGAACAGTTCCCACAGCCCTGCATGTGGACTTCTCGAGAGAACTCCTGCAGCTTTTCCATAGGATGGCCTAGTCCTGACACGGGCCTGAGGCATGGGATCCCAGCACTGCCTCTCTGGACCTGTATGTAGGAGTTCTCACAGGCTTCCTCAAGATCTGGACAGTATAAGAGAACACAACACCAAGAGCTTGCTGTCACGGCTTTCTTCATGACAGTCTGTCACACTTTCTCCCGGGTGTTC
Organism: Heterocephalus glaber; assembly: GCF_000247695.1. The sequence goes on from NW_004624737.1 coordinate 31,659,993, forward strand.
TTTTATCTTGCTTTTTCCTCTTTTACTTGGCCCAAGCTTGCTCCGCAGAGCCAGTTTTTCTCTCATTCTTCACTTCTGCTTTTTCAAATAAACTTTGCATCTGCTTTTTCCTTATTTCATTCAATTCTTTGTTCAAGAAGAGAAGAACCTGGAAACTAACTCCAAAAGGACAGGCAAGCAACCCAGAACCTGGTAACATTTAACTGGCAAGCCACTTTTAGAAGGAGCTATCCAATAACATTTTGGCATAGCCATCCAGGAGAATCAAAACCCAGGAGATTCCAATAATAAAACCATCTTCGCCTTTCAAAGCCACCCTGTACTATAATCCTAGCACTCAGGAGGCTGAGGAAGGAGGATCACCATGAGTTTGAGGCCAGCCTGGGCTGCACAGTGAGTTCAAAACCAGCCTGGACTACATAGTGAGACCCTGTCTCAACACCCCCGCCCCCCAGAAAAGCCACCCTGTAAAACCCACCCCAACTCCTAATCACCCATTCCCCAAACACTGCCAAGAGTAGATAGATGCTCAAGACAAATTTCATACCTAGAAAGAATTAAGGGCTGTATCAAATCCACAAATTCCACTATGTTTCTTAAGGACTATGAATGTACAAAGAATTCTTCTAGGTACTTCTAGGTACTTAGGAGACACACATAAGACACACAGATATAAACTAGAAGTGCATTTAGGCGTCCAGGAGGTTACAATGTAAGGGGATGAGATAACAATAAAACAACTCCCACAGAGGGGAATGAGCAGAATGATGATAATAGACATAAGGGCAGTCACCAGCAGTTCATCTTACCGAATTCTCATAACATACTGTTTCACACATAACTACCCATATGTGACTACGTTTTCCAAGTATAACTTATATATTGATTCTTACATTCTCAAATTACCAGGATTTTGCATTATTGTTCTATTGTATTCCTTACTAGATAGAAACATGGTAGCAGTTTAATAAAAGTTTCTTGATAGAATTATAAAGACACTGGAGCAGTTTCTATGCATAAAAGTCTTCACATTTCACCCTAATTTTGGACACCGAGATTGTATCTGCCAACTCTCAAATCACTCCAGGTTCCACAGCTATTGTGTATTTGGCTACATCTTGGATTATTTTGGAGGGAGCTAATATGTAAAGCATCAGCTCTCAAGCATTTTGGTTTCAGAACCCCTATACACACTTAAAACTTACTGAGAAATCATGGCATGGATTTTTAAAAGAATACAGTGTACCAGTCAATATTTACTATATTAGAAATTAAAACTGAAAGATATTTAAAACATTAATATGTACACATTCCATCACCCATCACAGCAATGATGTCACTGCACATTTGGTATCCTCTGAAAAACTTCACTATACATCTGTGAAGTTTAAAGTAAAAAAAGGCAAAACTACAGAAATACTAGTTTTGACTCCAGTGATCCCTCCACCACCACCAAAGAGCCTCAAGACCTTGTGAATCAACGATTCTCTAAATCATAGCTGTTTTCTAGTTTTACCCTGTCCTGGCATCTAATAATTAACCATCAATTATATTCAGTTATCTACAAACTACTTAGAAAAACCTGCCCCAGACAGGTTATCCTCCAGCTAAAACAAAGCTTCACCATCAAAAAGATATGATATAGAAGAAAAAAGAAATGAAGCTGTACACATATAGCCACATCATTTTTATCCCATGGGCCCTAAAGTATTTTTTTTCACTGGCTTAAATTACAGAGAGATTTTAGAGTTGTTTATTCTCCAGGATGTATACCTCAGAATTTTGAATTCTATTACTATATTCATTGCAACATAATTACACTATAATAAAACTGTAGACCTACAGACTATTCCATTGAGTGTGTGTTCTTTAGGACTTATGGTTTCTCACTAATACTACTCTACTCTGTACTCACCTTCAAACTCCCTAAGTCCCACAGCAGATATTACTAGACATCTCTACAACCAAATCAGCTTCTGTAACCTTTAGGAGAAAGGAAAATGTTTATATTACAGGAAGTGTGTGCAGTAATTTCTATCTCAAATAAGCAACTGTTTTGTCTGATGCTTGATTCTAAAACTTTGTGACTCAAATTTTCACAAGTAAAAAGAAGCATATTATTTAGATGAGGATACTTTTTAAAGACCTACTAAACCCCTTGAATGTCTTCATTAAGAAGAAATATCTTTTGGGCCGGGGATTTAGTTCAGTTGCACTGTGCCTGCCCTGCAAATGCAAGGTCCTAAGATCGATCCCCGGTACCAAAAAAAAGAAGAAGAAATACTCTTTATGGTTCCTAAGTATAAGGCCTGCAAAGTTTTCAATATAGCTCTTATGAAATATGTGGCCAATAACAGAGAATAAAGAAAAGGTACAAATTGGACTAGCGTCTGGAGAAGACTGATTAGAATGCTGAAATTTTCATGAGTTTCACAGGAGCATTATTTGAGTCACACTTCAGAGGCCTCGGGACCAGTTCACCTAAAAAAATGCTATAATGTTCTTAGGGAAACTTTCTGTTCTTTGAACACATTCGTGGTAGAAATTTTTATATACCCCAACAATAATACTTGTTCATCTGTTGGTGGTGATAATAAATCTGCTTTCTAAGGAAATTCTGCCTTTGCCTGCAGGTACCACTACGGCTTTCTTCCATATATGGGGGTAGCCTATACGGGGACAATGCTAATTAGATTCAAGTTTTCATAAAAGTACATCAACTCTTATATCTATTTATCTGATTTCTAAAACATCTATAAAGTAACCAACTTTAATCATCAATATACGAAAACTAATAAAGCTAGCACTCCAACACCTCATCAAAGACTGTTACTTCAAAGTACAACATCTGCTATCCAGCTTTGGCTGACTATTAGACTCAAAGAAAGTATAATTTAGGGAAGATGTAGAAAGACTTGCCTTCTGTTAGATAATCTATACCCTGTACTTAGGCCAAGTTAGGCCAACGGTACATTAGCCTAACTTCTCAGAATCATTTTATCTAAATTACATCTTATGTAGATCTACATCTGCTGGAAAACATTTTTGCGAACCATCACCTGTTATTCAATGTCCCGTATTGTAAGCAATTTCTTTCTGATTTTATGCCCAGAGAAACTGCCTCTCCCTTAAAGACCTGGCAGGCTTATCCTGAATAGTATAAGAAATACAGTTACCAAGACAATGATGCATATGTTTCAACTGTGAAAAACCCAAGAACTTGGTTTCTGTAACAAGATACACCTGGGTTATTCTATTTATGTTACAGCCATCTGAGGATCCCTCATTTCACCATATGACATTTAGCTTTCCTAGGAGAAGAGCAAAATGGTTTGTAACAATATTTAAACCAGAGCCAGTGATGTATTTATATTTTCAGTCATCATATTTGTGAAAATATGCCTGGAATTCACAAGTTGTTTCAACAACATAGAGTATGTTGTATATGCTTGTGGTTTGGATTGGGGGTGGTGAATAACACATATTTCAATGAATTAGACAGATTTTGTGTTGGGGAAAAAAAAACTAACCAAATTTCTTAATGTAAACATATCTTTAGTTATTAATATAAAAGTGACTTGATTATTGTAAAGATTTTAGAAAATACCAAATAATGTGAACAAGAAAATAAAACCATCCATTTTCCCCTATTGCATAACCATAGTTTATATTTTGGAGTTAAGAAACAAGTATTAAGCAACTGGCAAAACTTGTACCAGAAACAGATTATAAACTCTGTGTGTTGGCATTCAGCTCAATGTATAAATTTTGGGGGAAACAGTCAAATGCTTCCATTCTAACACAATTTTTGTATTCTGTGATTCTTTTCAACACTAATATTTTGAAGATAACAAACCAGACACAGTGAAATTCTTCATTTATCTAAGGCACTAAGTTCCCTTCCAACAGAAAGGCATAGGTTTTCAGGCCCTTTGGGATTTTAAAACTAGGGATTTTAATTTGAGAAAAACTTAGACTACTGCCACTCAAACTGTGACCCTTGGGGTCAGTAACCATTAATCCGACAGGCTCAGAAAATGAGGGTGTCCAGAATTTACTTAGCAATTGCACATTGCCTAACATTTTAATTATATTTTACAAGCAGCAATCAGTCTTCAACGAACTGTAAATTCTTTTCTCTTTTTTTTTTTGGTACCGGGGATCGAACTCAGGTCCTTGGCGCTTGCGCAGCAGGCGGCGAAACCACTGAGCTAAATCCCCGGCCCAAACTGGAAATTCTTTACCAACTATTTATGTCACATTTGGCGCAAGGATTTTAAAACAAGAAGTTTAGTCTAAGAACTTATTTTTTAGTATATGTGCTGCCGAAGCGAGCACTAGTCTAGGAACGTGTTAAAATTCTTCTCTATTTACAGCATATTAACCTTCCTTTCACAGCCATTTTGGTCCCTCACCCGGCTATTATAACCAGGGCCTAACTGCTAATTAAAATACACATCCTGTTAGCCCTTTTAGAGCTGGAAGGGACACTGATCATTTTCCCAGAGAGGTTAACCACTTTGACACCCTGATTTCCATCTCCCTGTTGCTTCCACAGCACCAAATGTGGGAAGTAGTCTACGGGTTCCCGGCCTCTCTGGCCTTCGGAGTCCCTCCTCTGTCTCCGATCAAGTCCCTGAAAAAGTGTTTTAGTATCTAGTCCACTTTCATAGATGCATATAATTTATCTTTTGGGGGGATACCGGGCGATGGAAACACTGAGCTAATTCCCTGGCCCTATAATTTATCATTTTAAAGAAGTCCTACTCTTTTCTTTTCTTTTTTTTTGTATTAAGTTCTTTTATTGGTACATTGTAGGTATACAACACAATTACATTTCTCATTGGGAATTGTACCCCTACTCTTTTCTTTAATAAACATTTTTTTTTTTGGTACCGGGGATCATCGAACTCGGGACCTTACACTTGCGAGGCAGGCACCGGAACCACTGAGCTAAATCCCTGCCCCTTTAATAAACATTTTATAAACATGGAACAAAGCATCTTTTTGCTTAAGAATGCATAGTTTACAAAATGGTACTGTTTTTATACAAATTTCAAAGTTAAAAAATCAGCCAATAGAATTTACAACCTATACTTTCATCTAAGAAATCTGATTCTATCTTAAAAGTCTACATTTTTAAAACAAGGGACATGGCTGAATTTTTGCTCCTTTAGGTCTAATTGGTTTTTTAATTTATAGTTGCAACATCTGAACCTCAGATATGTTTGCAGACATTGTGATCTGAGAAAAGACACTTGTTCATGCAATTTACATTATTTATTTTTTAACTGATAAAATTCAACATGTACAGAATGTTATTAAGGGCCGGGGATTTAGCTCAGTGGTTTCACCGCCTGCATAGCAGGTGCAAGGACCCAAGTTCGATCCCCGGTATCAAAAAAAAAAAAAAAAAAAAGTATCAGAATGTCATTAAGAAAAACATTAAAGAAAAAATAAAAATATTCCAATATTCTTACCTTGGACCCTGACAACATACTGGTCAACATTTTTGTTCCCCTTCCAATTCCAATGACTACAAATCAAAGAGAAAAATATTAAGACATTTTATTTTGAAAACTAGCTTTAAAAAATATCTATAGGTTTTGTTCATAATTTTCTGGCCAATATAATGTGAAGTTGAAAAGAGTATATAGTTAACAAAATTTAAGGGTTCCTATTATTCCAATCAATTGAACTTGCCAGGGAACTAAAAAAATTCTAAAGAGGGAATGGGAGAAAGAACATTTTTCTCCAATCTCAAAGTATTAAACAGGAAAGAAATCTCGCTCTAGCCAATAAGATAATGAAGTTTTCTAGAACAATCTCAAAGTATTTACTAGAGTTTTATATGGGCACCAGTGAAAAATACATGGTATAATTAAAAATGTTCAAATAGTATGATGAAATCTTGACAGAATTTATTATTAAACGAAGCAAAAGCCATCATCATAGCTAATGAACCATTTAAAAGATGATTAGTGCCCAGCAGCACACAATCAAGAAAAGAGAAACATAACAAATCAACCTAATGCACAGAAAAATTACAGGCAAAAATGATGGTCTAGAGACTTTTCCCTCAGCAGTGGAGACTGAATCTATAATCTTTGCTGAGCTGCATCTCCAGCCTTTTAAACATTTTTTATTTTGGGCCAGGGATTTAACTCAGTGGTTTGGCCGCCTGCTATGCAAGCGCAAGGACCCAAGTTTGATCCCTGGTACCAAAAATTAAAATTAAAATTAAACATTTTTTATTTTGACACAGGGTCTTCCTAAGCCATTAAGTCACCCGGTCTTGGGCTCAAACTTGTGACCCTTCTGCCTCAGCTTCGCAGAGTGCTGGGATTATAGTGTATATGCACACCCATATCCAGAATGTACTTTAACAAACTAACTGTAAAACTGTAAAAAAAAAAAAAGGCCTACCTTTCTCTTCAATTTCAAACATTATCCTTACAATATCATATTTTACCAGATGAGGTTGACAGGATTTAATCATTTATTAATAGTAGGCAATTTTTTTACAAGAATTGAAGTATTGATCATCAATGGATACATACAACTGTATATAAGAACACAATATGACCCCACAATTCAGAATTTGGAGGAAACAAGGAGAAATTATTGTAAAACTGAAAACAAAATCAATACTTATAGCAAATATCACTCAGTGAGTTTACCATGTATCAAGTTCACTGAATGCTTTTCAGAGTGAAATTAGATTTACAATCTAATTTATAGATTTATAATCTAATTCAATCCTTATAGCAATCCTGAGGTTACATAATTATCCCTATTTTATACACAAGGAAACTGAGGCACAGAGACACTAAATTTTGTCTAGTATCTCACAATTAATACATGGTAGAGTTAAAATTCAAATCAAACTCTGTCGTACCTTTATATTTCCCCTGCTACTTTACTCAAGGCTTTCTTTCTACTGCCACCACCCTAACCCACCGTAAATCTCACTGTTCCATATCCTGTCCCTTTCTCTTCTAGTTCATATCATTACTATAGCTCAAACCCCATTTCTCACACTACAAAGCCCCCAGCAACCCTTAATGAGATTTCCATTTCTATGGTACCAACTCTTTTTTGTTTGTTTGTTTTTGGTACCGGGGACAGAACGCAGGACCTTGCACTTTCAAGGCAGGCACTGGAACCACTGAGCTAAATCCCTGGCCCTCTATGGTACCAACTCTTCAAAGCCCAGCTAAAGTTCCAACTCATTCATAAAGTCTATTCCAGAACCCAGAAGACTTCTATGATATCCGCTCACATCGATCCTCGGTCCCTAAACAGAGTCATATTAGTTTAAGGACAAAGATCCAAAACTGCCGTCAGTATACTCAAAAGAGTAAAATACTCTTCAAATGACAGAACTCGTTAACACTGTTGCTGATGAGGCAAAATTTGTGTAAGAATAACATCCAAGACTCAGTGCAATTTGATTTCATTCAAATAAATTCTCAATCAAATTCTCTGAAGAGGTACCATGCACAGGTCCCTAGAGGGACATTTCCGATGGGACAACAAAGAAGGCAAAAACACATCTTCTGACTTTGAAAGGGATTATAATCTCATGGGGGTCAAGAAACATAGGGAAATCATAGTGCTCAAACAGTGCTACCTAAATTAGTGAGTGAATAATGTTAAATAACGACACATGATTAAGCATCAAAATGGAGAGAACAGTTGCTGCAGGAGGCGAAAAGAGGACCACTCTGAATAAAGGGCTGAGGCCTGAGAATGCTTCATTAGTTAGGCAGGACTTGAACACACACAGAGAAGAGCAGCATGTTTGAAGGAAGGAACAAACTGCACAAATTGTCAGAGACAAGGATGAGCACGGTGGGTTTATCAACCAGAGAAGAGGGTGTCTTAAAAGCAGGTGGACGTATTTAACTCTACCGTAGCTGAAATGTTGAATTGATGACAACTTCTGAGCTAATTAAATGATCCAGAATGATTAACTTTAAAGGAAGTTATCTTACAGTTACCCAGCTTAACCATCTCACTTTGTAGTCCTGAAAATCAAGGCCCATGGAAGGTAAGTAACTAGTGAAAGTTGAATTTGGGGAAGACTACTACAGCAATCCAACGCAGAAAAATTATTTGGCATTTCGACCCCTCCAACCTGCAAGGGTGAAGACTGAATGAAAACTGAAGGACAGATGGGCACGGTGGTGCATGCCTGTGATTCCAGCACTCAGGAGGCTGATGCAAGAGGAGGAACACTGTGAGTTCGAGGCCAGGGTGGGCTACAGAATGAGTTCAAGTCCAGTCTAAATTACACAGGCAAGACCTTGTCTCACAAACCAAAACAGCTGAGTGTGTTGGCACATGCTTGAAATCCCAGCACTTGGGAGGCTGAGACAGGAGGATTGCCTCAAGTTCAAAGCCGCCCTGGGCTACATAGTGAGTTCAAAGCCAGCCTGAACTACATAGCGAGGCCCTAACTCAAAACAAACAAACAAACAAACTCGAATTTAAAAAAATACAAAAAGAGAACTAAAGGAATCTTACATTCCTGGACAGAAGTTTTCCTTAGCTTTTTGCCTACCATTTGATCTTCAAAATTGCATTACTATATAAATACAGAAATAAATAAGCTCTGGGATAAATCAGTTCGGTGGTTTATAATCTAACAGGGAGATGAATCTTAACAAAACACTGAAAGAACAGAATGAAGTTTTATATTAGCAACATAAAAAAGAAAGCAGGCAGCCTTCATACTTTGAAGACAGTGTTTCAGCCAAACCTAAAAAGTCAATACAAGTGACAATGGAAATAAGCAGTTCATGTGAAGATAAAATAAAAACACGGGCAAAGACATGGTTTGCAAAAGTGCAGAGTTTAGAGGATGGATGAGTAAGAGTACTTCCCTTGTAAACATACAATGACTACTCTCTTTATCTTCCAAATTTTCTGTGCTCAGATGTTCTCTGCAAAAAACCCACTATCTCCAAACCTATCCAATGCCCTAGTAGTCTATTCTCAAATCATAAAGATAAAACCAGTTTATTGTGAGAGCCATTTTAGGACAATTTAGGACAGGCCAAAGTACTCTCCGCATATCTCCAAAGCTTTCTACAGTTAGCAGTTTCTACTGTCGTTTTTCTAACTCTGTCACACCTTCTTAATCATCTTTCAAGACCTGCATCTTTCCAATTCTAGGCATCTACCCTAAAAATCCAAAACACAGGGAAGGTCCTATTAATAAAGATGTTCCCACAAAATCAGTTCTATTAATGAAACTCTAGCAATAACCTCAGTGACCTCAAATAGGGAAATGGTTAAATTGTGTTTTTACTATTATCTATAGCCATTAAAATAATGTTTACAGTTTTTTAATTGATATGAAAAATATTTGTTGTACTGTTAAGCAGAAAAACAGGATTTAAAAATACATGAAATAGAGCTGAACTTTTAGAATTTGCACAGATAAAAACTAAGAGGAAATATAGCAAAAATGTTAACTGATTATTTGGTGGAAGGCAGGAAAATGGTTAATTTTAAATTTTCAACTTTGTTTTTTGTATTTCCAAAATTTTTCTCCTTTATAACCTTTGAAGTTAGAAAAAAAGCAATATATTTTAAAGTGGTATGTACAAATTCTGTTTCTATCTCGTTATTTATGGAAAATGGTTTACTATGGATATAGTAACAAGCTATGGATTTAATGGCCTAAAACAATACAAACTTCTTATAATTCTAGAGGCCTGAAGTCTGAAATGGGTTTGACTAGACTAACACAACTACTAGGTATCAATTCTTAAAAAATTAAGAGGTTGGTATAGCTGTGTTCTTTCCTGGAGGTCCTTGGGAGAATCCTTCATTAGTCTCCTTAGGGTAATTTTCTTGCCTTTTCCAATTTCTGGAGACCAATTCACTTTCTTTCCTTTTTTCTTTTCCTTTTTTTTGTAATTTTGTTAGTACATGTTTGTAGTATATGCAGTTTACAATCATCTTGGAGAGCGGTTACATGCACATACTACAGCTTTTTTTTTTTAATCCCCTTCCCCTTCCCTACCTCCTCTCTCCTTTAATTTCCCTATCCCATTTTTCAGGGCTGGGGATTTAGCTCAGTGCTTCTGCCACCTGTCTAGCAAGTGCAAGGTCTCGAGTTCGATACCAAACTCGGTACCAAAGAAAAAAATACTGCCTATCCCATTTTTCATTCTTGGTGATATTATTCTTAGCTCATGTTCTAGCATGTTTCCATAAATTGAAGTTATTAGGTTCCTGTACATGGCATATCTTTATTCTACTTATTTCCCCTTTCCTCCTCCTCACCCCTCTTATTCCCCTGCAAGAGATGCATTCTCTTGTCCCCTTCTGTCTTAGTTATTTGTCTCATTGCTGTGACAAAATACCTCACACCCAAAGTTAAAGGAAGAATGGTTTATTTTGGCTCAGTTTGTAGTGGTTTCAGTCCATAATCAGCTGGCTCCAAGGCAGGGTGCATGGCAGAGGCAAAAGAGTCATGGCAAGCAGGCAGGAGACAGCAAAGCAGCAAGCAGCAAGCAGCAGAAGAAGCTGCTTCCTTTTTTCCCTCCAAGCTACCGGCCTTTTAGGTGGTGCCACCCACACCCAGGATGGGGCTTCCCATTATCCACATCTAAAACTATACTAGACCAATCAGTGGACTAATTCAGTAATCACACACCCTAGATCCTGCCACCTTCCAAAACTCCCACCTATGAGCACATTAGCGAATTTGGGGGAGACCTCTAGACACAAGCCATAACACCTATCCATCCTTTATTAGGATTTAGATATTACGAGTTGTGCTACTATAAACATTGGTATGCATGTTACCACTGTAGTATGATCTCTTAAACTCTCTGGGGAAGGTACCCAGCAGGGTGATAGCTGGGTTATATGGAATTTCTAATTTTGGTTCTTTGAGAAATCTCCATATTGATTTCCATAATGGTTGTACTAGTTTGCATTCCCAACAACAATGAAGGAGGGTTCCTTTTCACCACAGCCACATCAGCATTTGTTATTGTTTGATTTCTTAATGATTGCCATTCTTTCCAGAGTAAGATGGAATCCCAACATTGTTTTAATTCACATTTCTCTAATGGCCAGAGATGTTGAGCATTTTTTCATATATTTGTTAACTATTTGTATTTCTTCCTCTGTGAAGTCTTTTCATTTCTCTTGCACATTTCTGGACTGGGTCTTTAATTTTAGGCAATTTGATTTTTTTTGAATTCTTTGCATATCCTAGATATTAGTCCTCTATCTGATTCTTTTGCTGTAAGAAGCTTTTTAGTCTGATATAATCCCATTTGTTGATTCTTGGTGTTATTTCTTGTGTAGCTGAAATTCTGTTTAGAAAAATCTTTTCCTACACCTATGTCTTCAAGTGTTTTACCTATTTTATCTTCCAGTAGGTTTAATGTTTTAGTTTTAATGTTTAGATCTTTGATCCATTTTGATTTTAATTCACATTCTTTGGCGTGCAATCCTCTTCTCTTTTCAAAGCCAGCAATCACATCACTGAAATTCCTGCTTCCACTGCCACACCTCTCTGTTCTGCCTGCTCCTTCTACTTTAGACTCTTGGGATTAACTGGGCCCACCTAGAAATTCTAGGAAAAGTCTTTGTCAGCTGATTAGCAACATTAATTCTATCTAGTCTTAATTCCTCCTTATGATGTAACCTAACATATTCAGATTCTGGAGATGAGGACGTGGACATCTTTAGGGGGGCATTATTTTACCTACCACAGTGTTTTAAAACATTTTTCAAGCCCTCTTGTAATTTTGTTATAGTACAGAATAATAAACCTGAATTCAGATTATATTCCTAAATAGCTAAATTCTTAAATCTGTACCATTTAATATTACAAAGAAAAAAACAGCCTAAAATGTAGAAAATTATATTTTCACACAAGTCCATTTTTGCAAGAAGGTGACCACCACCAGTTTTAGAAAGCACTTCACAAAGTGAAGTGTAAGATTCTAATAACCCTTTGAGAGTTAAGGCAGATATTATCTGCTTAGAGGAAAAGACTGAGATTCAGAGAGGTTATGAGATTTTTTTCCAGAATGTGTATAGTTAAGTCAGTATGTGTGTACCAGTCAGTAGCAAGTACACAAACACGGATATGATGAGAGTCTAGTGTTTTACTATGCAATAAAAATAAAGTCAACTCATAAGTTTCCAAAACTGCTAATTTAGACAACAAATTACTCCTTATTCTATGACTAAATAACTTCAACTTTATTTCTCATTGGAAACCACAAACATAAAAGAAAAATTAATAAATTTGACATATGAACAAAGGTCCCTGTGACAAAACAAGCCTCCAAAAGCAAATTTTTTTCCAATATGATTTTCACATATAAAAATTTCAGCCCCTTCTTAATACTAAAATAGAAGCTTCAACGAGATCCCTTGTTGGAGGGTAGAAAATAAACTATTCCATTTAATCCCTTGAACATCGCTGCATACCAATGAGGACCAACCACCAGAAATTAATATAATTAGGCTGTTCCTAAATAAGCAGCAGATCTCATGCTGTCTTGTGTTGTGTCTTAGAAAGCAGTTGAATGAATTGGTTAGGACAAATTCAAGGACCATCAACTGGCAGAGGCTACCTAGAGTGTTAAGCTGAGGAGAATCATGAAGCCACTTACAGAACCAATGCTAACAGTGCTGTGACTGATGGGTAATTCCTGTAGTGGGCAAAGGGGGCAAAGGCAGGAGTGCCAAATATCAACCATCCCACACTAGGGCAGAGGCCTTGGCACTGAGCAGATCTGCACTGAAACCCTGACTTTGCTACCTCTTTAACTCTACAGCAACAGGCATGCTACTTAATCTCTCTGAGTCTTTATTTCTTCTTTACAATGAGGATAACAACACCTACTTTACAGGCTTTAATACTTTTCAGGATTAAAGCATACAACTAATGAATGCCCTAATGAATGTCACCATTAGTAAAAGAAAGACTAGTTTTCAGTTGTCAGGATCTGCCTAGCCAAGTCCTCTCATGTAGGAAAATAGCTTTCCTTGTGACTTTTTCTATTTTACCGCAATAAAGGTATTTTTGCCAACATGAATTAAACAAAACCTGTAATTTCAGGAAATGTAAAATCATACATTATTTCTAGTTTTCTTGAAATTATGTTCTCCTTAGGGCCGGGGATTTAGCTCAGTGGTTCCACCGCCTGTCTTGCAAGCGGAAGGACCTGAGTTCGATCCCAGGTACCAAAAAAAAAAAAAAGAAATTATGTTCTCCACTGATTTTATTCCTCTCTTTTAAAAAAATAAGTACTTATTTCTTTTGGCTAGCTTAGGGTTTGTTGTTGTTTGTATCTGATTTTAGTTGAAATAATATGGATTCAAGATGATACCACAGTATTTTACAAACTATGAATCATAACCCATTAGAACATCATGAAATCATGGTTTACAATCAACTCTTTAAAAACCCAATCTATATATTTCTGTGACTATGGATGTAGTTACAGAAAAAGTTTCAGAAACACACCCTAGCCTCTGCAGAAAAACCTCAGCAGTCCATAAAGACTTCAGAATAAAAACAGATACATAATTTTTCTTCCCTTAATAAAGTCTTGTCAGTTTTTCTTCCATAAGCAATGAAATGGTCACCTAATAGGTCCCAAAAGAAAACTTTTCCTCAAGAACTATTAGGTTCACCTTCTCAATAGAGCTGATCTCAAAAATTTGATTAGCTATAGGCAGACAAAAGAGACCTTCTCAGTAGTTTCCGTGACCATCCCACATTCAAGTATTCATAAACAGCTCAGATTTATTATTAATGTAGTAAAGACACACCACTGGGTCACCAGAGAAAAAGACAATGGAGAAATCCATGTACAAGCTTCTGTCCCTCCCATGAGGTGAAATACTTAAGCCTATTCCTCTCTGCAACGATGAATAAAGCAGCAATGTGTGCAATGCTTCTCTTAAAGAAGCTCATCAGCAAACGCAGTGCCCAAAGTCTATTGGGGGATGAAGGAAGAGTTGGGGGATGGTCACCCACATAGGCACCCTCTGCCTATGCGGTGAGGCAAAATTCCAAATTTCTAGAAGGAAAGTAGGTGTGCAAACAGTCAAGGAAGAGAATCTCTTCTATAAGACAGGAAAGAGCAGGAATACTCCTAAAATCCAAGTTCACAGATGCCAGCCAAAAACAAGCCTTGTAAGCAGACCTTTCTAAAGAAAGCAATTTTAGGCCTTCCATAATAACTGTGTTCTGCCCATATACAAACCTTTTCTTAAAGTTCCATCTACACATAACAGTTGCTACTTCTAATGGCCTTGTATACTCTGTACCATTTAAGGGCTTAAATAGCACTGTAAATTCAGTAGAACTAAAACATTCCAAAGTAGACTGAAAATGACATGGTTTTATTCAATTTAATCCACACCCAACCAATTTGACTTTCTGACATTAAGGGGCAATAATGTTAAATTTCCTTCACATCTCTTACCCAGAACACCTCCGGCTGCACTGTCTAGAGTCCCTCCGTGGCCAATTTTCAAAGTCTGTTTTTTCCTCTTGGTCCATTCTGAAGAAGGCATTCCAGCTTCTATGAGAATAGTCAGGATGAAAAAAAGATAATTACCAAGACAAATGAAGTAGAATCTCCATAAATAGGACATATTCAAACCAAAAGTTATTGTACAATCTTAACATATTAAGTCTATGACCATGGATTTAAAAATATACATACATCCCCTAAAGAGAAAAAAATGTGTATATACTATTTCAAAATTAGTGCTCTAGAAGCAACAATGTATTTTCTAAAAAAAAAAGAAAAATGTAATCATGAATAAATATCTAAGCTAACCCACAAAAACTCTAGAAAATTCCTAGTGGTGGTGAGCTGTTAAAGAATAATGAAAAGAAGTTAATTTTGACAGTTAGCTTCAAAAGTCCTCAATTTTCTATTTCTAAATATCTTCCTAGTGTTCTACCCTGGCACCTCGAGCCTACCTCTGTTGGGAGTACATCTCACACAGGGCTACTTCTAAGTATACTGGCTTCTCAAACTAAGTTTACTTGTCCTACTCTCTTAATAAAAACTCTCAATACGTTAAAGAAGCTAAAAGAAATAGGTAACAGTTAAGTTACTTCTTAGCCTCTGAAGCATTTGGATTAAAAAAGAAGACACAATCCTGGCTTCTCTCTTATTCCTGTCTTAAGGACAAAATTGAGTACTTTGGAACTATAAGCATGGCTTTTGACATAAACCTCTAAGGTTAGGCTTAAGTTTCAAACCTTTCCCCTTTCACTTATAATACCTCATGGATGTCTCACTTATGAATTTATTGGAATCTTTTGGGGAATTCTTTGTATTTTCAGCTTGGTACTCCTCAGAGTATGAAGGCCTCAAAAATTCACTCTACTGAACCAACTATTTATGGATGAATATATTTTAAGGCCTTGAAGGATTTAAACAAAGAAGAGTGGGGATTACAGTATGACAGTATGACAATGTAAGAAAAGACAAAGAATGTTATTAAAGGCTATCACCACTGACCATGGCTTTAATTAGTGCTCATCAAGCCTGACCAGCATCAGAACGTGGGCATCTTTAAGAACTTTCCCAGGTAATTCTGACAGCTGGTTAGAATGGCATTTGGGGAACCCTAGTCTAGCTAACAAAAACACAGAACAGGTCAATCAGTAGGGTTACAAGAATACCAACATCACAATGAGGGATTTCCAGAAAATGGCCTAGTAATAGCTTTGAAACAATCTACTTTAACCATGTTTCAAAAAAAAAAATCTTCTTGGAAGCAGATTAACCAGAAGGCCAGGGTATGGCTTTGATCCTGTCAAAAACTTGTCTGAGGAAAAGAATGGTAATAATTACCTGGAGGATCAAAAAAAAAAAAAAAACCATAGTTTAACAAATTAGGCTAAATAAAAACAGCAAGCCTATGGCAGGGAAGGGGGTGGGTCTTTAAATTTACCCTTAATGCAACTCCTTGCTTCAACATTCCTCGTATGATCCATTCTTACAAAATATTAGGAAAGAATGAGCATGTATAACACTGGAATTAAACAAATGTAAGAAGGTACATATTTGCCAATAAACATTTAATTTTGTATTATGGCCATTATAGTTACCAGACTTCCATCAGAATGATTTAGTTTTGCATTTTTAAAAAATATAAAGTATGCCAGCAGATACATAACAAGGTAAGAAAATATTTCCTATATTAGGTTAATGGCAAGACAGGATAGGACCAAACTCTGGAGATCCTTTGATAACCTAAATAATTTTACTAGTAAAGCCTGCAGAAACTGCAACGCTGTGAACTCAATTAAGGTCCCCACCCGGGCTGCAGTACCTGCCAGCAGCTTCTCCTTCAACCGATTCAGCAGCTCGGTTGAAGTGGGCCCTTTGGGCTTGTGCACCGCGAACACGCCACTGAGTGACAGCAGCTTAGTAGCCAAAGCAGCCTTGGAGACCCTGGTTTCGGATCCGGTTCTCGCAGCGGCCACGATCGCCGCAGCCGCAGCCGTTGCTACAGATGTCCTAGCCACTGTTGCGGCTGTTTCTGCAGTTTCAGAGCCTGGGGCTCTGTCTGTTTTCAAAGACTGCGACAGTAACGTTGCCTCAGCAGCTGCCATGCTTTTGCAGCCTAGACTTGTTACAGGGGTGGCACACACTGATGACGCAACAAGAGTGCGCCATACATCCCCTTTTCCCCTGTAGGAATAGAAAGGGTACGGCCGCATGGGCTTATGGGATTTGTAGTCCATAGCATTCTCGTACAGGCCGGGGTTTGCTGTTCAGTATCTGGGTTCTGATGAACTGGGTTTTCACCTGTAATCCTCTTCACTTCTTACATAGAGGTAGTTCTGTGCCAAAGGAGCAATTTGGAGTTGCAGTCCCAAACTGCCGAATCCAAACAGCAAGTCTGTATATTTTAGATAGGGGACTCTTTTCTTATCCCACCGCACTGCCCTCTGGAACTAAGAGGACCTAACATTCAAGAATAGAAAACTTAACGTGCCTTGCTGATTTTTGCTGCAGCTTGTGAAGATCAGATTGGTTCATCTGATTTATCCTACTCTTGGATACACCATGGCTTAGCATTACAACGCCCTTGAGTGTAAACTCAGTTAGAATTACAATGTAAATTTGAAGCAAGGGACCTGTGTATCTTACTGCTGTATCTCAAATGACATACATGAAAGGGTGCTTAAATAAATACTTGGGAATGAATAAGTGAATACAAGACCTTCAGACTTCTGAAAGAAACTTGGCTAAGCCGATGGTAAATCACTTGGGCTTATTTTGATGCCTCACATCCTGCCCCTTTTCCTCTCCAGGTCCCCATCGCCCCCCGTGAAATTCTTAACAATTCCAAGATTTTTTACTACCAACTTTTCCGTAGGTTGCATTCCTTAGTATACATTGCTTGAATATCAAAAAGCATTATAGAGCTGAGCACCGTGGGGCACACATCTGTAATCCTAGTTGCTCAGGAGACAGACAGAAGGGGAGCAAGTTTGAGACCAGCCTAAGCAATTTGGCAAGACCCTGTCTCAAAATGAAAAACTAAAATAACCTGGAGATGTACCTCAATAGTAGAGTACCTCTGGGCTCAATCCCCAGGAACGAAACAAAACAAAACACAAAAACAAACCAACCCCCACCACAACAATATCATTAAAATTCATAAAATTATACTATTTTAAATTTGAGACATTCTAAAAGTTACACAATCTTCCACAAAATTTGAAAACATTATTTTGATCCTGGCACAAGGCAGAATGGGTTTTGTTTTGTTATTGTTGTTGTTGTTGATTTGTTTTGTTTTGTTTTAAGACAAGGTCTTACTCTGTAGTTTGGGCTGGCCTCGAATTCCTGCAATACCCCCTCCTCAGCCTCCCAAGTGTTGGAAAGGCAGAACGGTGAAAACTTCTTCACCATTTACATTTACTTTTACTCCAGATGCATTAAATAGTGTTGTATTGTGAGATAAGTTTATCTGCATTGTTTCCCACTTTTCCTTACAGCTACTTTTTCTCTTCATCCGTTTGGACATTAACATTTACTGTCCTAATGATTATCAGTTAGGGGATCCCATTTAAATTGGCCCCTAATCATGTAACAAATACATGTTAGAACAATCATCATAAATATAGAATTTATTTCTCCCTGTCTTTTTATCCTTCTGTATTTCAACCAGAATACCAGACTTAAATTGAATATTTATCTGGAATATACAACAATGGGAATGTACTTAATGCCATAGTAATATATACTTAAAATGGTGAAAATGGAAAAGTCTTCTGTTGTATATATTTCACCACAATTTTTAGCAAGCAAAAAAATATCTCTGGAGAAGGTTTTGTAGGGTAGAAAGCTGAAACTCCTAGAAGGAAGCCTCATATTCTCATGTCTATTGTAAACCTAGACCAGGTGAAAAGATCAGCCTGTCACGTGATTAGTGGATATCTGAGCCTGCTTCAAGATTTTCCCCTTTCCATGAAGGGGACAGGTGTTCTCCTCTTGGCCAGAGACTTGTATGTGAGGTTGCCAGCTTAAACAACAACCAATAAAGGGGCCTTTCCCAGTTGTGTTAGTTAGATTTTCATTGCTATTACCAAGTACTGGAGAAAATCAACTTAGTACGAGAAAGGATATTTTTGATTTTGTTTTGTTTTGGTTTTGCTTAGAGTTTCGGAGATTTCAGTCAGTGTTTGGCTGGCTCCAGAGCAGAAACATCATGGCGGAAGGGCAGGGCAGAGGAAAGCTGCTCACCTCATGGCCGCTGCGGGTGGAGGTCTCCCGTGTCTTTTTCATTCTCTCTTGCTTCTTGATAGGTCTGACTCTCCGTTGCCCCCAGCCACTGAGTTCCTAGAGCGGCTGCTCACAACTGCCTGAGTCCTGGGAACAATCGCGGCCGGACTCCCACATCCTGTTCACTCCCCACACCCCCGCTCTGGTAGGACCCAGAGCACCTGGATACAGATGTTTCACAACAAAACCCCAGCCATTGCGAGGTTGCCTCTCAGCTGTTGCTATTCAGCTATTCTTGCTTCCCCATCTCATGCTCCTCCTTTCCCCACCCCACCTAAGCCCATCCCACTAACGCTCTATAAAAACCCAGTTCAATAAACTCCTGGTGCACTCTCCTTTGGAGTTACTCCTCGAAGTCCTGCTCAGAACTCTAAATTCAGGCTGGTTCTGTTAATTTACTGGGTCAACACCATTTTACCTAAGACGTCTAATAGGGTTTTCCCCTTAATCCTCATTCCACCTCTTTGGCTTAAACTATCCTGTTTTGATCTAGTTCCAAAAGTGTTCTAAGTCAAGTCACTTCTGACCACATGTAGAACATAGTACCTCATACATTCTATCCCTCTACACAGCACTTGACCACCTCACTTGCCTGCTTCATTTTTCTCTATTGCATATCTCATCTGACACGATACATAGAATATAGGTTCCATGAGGATAAGGATGCTTTGTTCATTGCAGTATGTATGGCATCTAAAATAGTATCAGATTTGACAGTCATTATTTGTTGAATGAATGAATGAATGAATGAAGGACTAAACATGACAGATCCCATAAAAATTTCCATGAAAGGGCCAGAGATTTAGCTCAGTGGTTCCGGCGCCTGCTTCGAAAGTGCAAGGACCCAAGTTTGATCCTCAGGACAAAAAAAAAAAAAAAAGAAACCAAAAATTTCCATAAAGTTGTTATGGTTTATATCTAAAGAACCTCATGTGCTCTTAGGAAGGGCTTTTTGGAGGTGATCAGAACACGAGAGCATGATACTCATGGGTGAATTTGTCTACTCATGAGTTTATACCTAAATGTGCTGCTAGGAGGTAGGGCTTGGTTGGAAGAGGTGGGACACTGGGCTCGTGGTCTAAGAGGGTATATTCTCCTTCCCAACTCCGACCTTCACTCTGCTTCCTGTCCACCATGCCATGAGTGGCTCTCCTCCACCATGCCCCTCTGCCATGCCATTTTGTCTTGTAGCCAGCCTACCATGGACTTAAGCCTCTACAAACTGTGAGAGGAAATAAACCTCTCCTCCTTTAAGTTGTTGGATACTGTGTTTCAGTGGCCAGAAAGTGACTAAGGCAGAAGGTTAGTGCTGGGTCCCAAAAAAGTGAAGTGTTGAACACATGAAATAATAGGTGTGGATTCTAAGTGTAACTTTCCACATTTGGCCTCAAATTCCTTTCTCATTTTGTATGGAACTGAGGCAAAGAGAATAAAATCACCTAATGTCATATAACAAGACTCCAACTTTCTGGACCAGCTTCCTTGCTGCCCTCAACTACCCATGTGCCAGACATGTAAGCCTGGGAAAGTTATTCGCTACAATCTTCTCTAACGTTTGTTCACCCACGCATCTTCATAGAGATGGTAGAATCATAGGTAGTAGAGCATGAAGAGAACTTTTTAAAAAAGATTATTTTATTGGTACATTTTAGGTGTACAATATAATGACATTCATCAGTGGGAATTTGCACCTTTACATAATCTCTCTTGGTTCTTATTTTCCCCCTTCCCCTGCCCTCCCTATTTACAAAGACTTTGTTTCCATTTTTTCATTTTCTCATATTAATTCCATTCCCTTCTTTCCTGTCCCCTACCCCTCCCACTTCCC
>NW_004624737.1:31681379-31750500 GCF_000247695.1 Heterocephalus glaber
ATTTTTTCCCACATTATGGGTTGTCTCTTCGCACGGCTGGTGGTTTCTCTTGCTGTGCAGAAGCTTTTTAATAAGAAGAGATCCCACTTGTTGATTGTTTGTGCTAGTTCATGGGCAACTGAGGGTTTTGTTCATAAAATCTTTCCTCACACCAATGTCATGAAGAGAACTTTGATACCATGTAATCCAAGTCTTTTGTTTTAAACTGAAGTACAAAATGATGCTCCAAGTACCCAAGAAGAGAAAGCTGAGGATGCTCAAACCTGTATCACAACTTGAGAAAGGCATGCTTTTTTTAAAGTTCAGAGATAAGACAAATGTGTTCTATCTGTTCATGATTTCTTCATAAAATTTGAGAGAGCTAAAAACTAAAAAATCCTTTTGTCTATGGCATTGAAAATTTTCTAAATGGAGAAGAAAGTAGTAAGATAATCCAAGAAATCAGTGGTTAGTTGCACAAGGAACTCTGCTGTGAGTGTAGAGGTCCAAAGAAAATTACCATGAGATCTTTAAAGATAAGCTTTTAGGAAGTTTACTTTTTTTTTTTGTACCACGGATCGAACTCAGGACCTTGTGTTTTTGAGGCAGGTGCGGTGCCATTGATCTAAATCCTTGGCCTACATTTTTAAAAAATAAATACAGCTTTTATAGCAAAATGAATCAATCTCCCAAACTTTATAAAAATGAAAAAAGAGACAAAATAATATACATAGTATAAGTCTGTTCATATAAATTTCAAAACCAATGCTTTAAACAGTTCAG
The DNA here is from genome assembly GCF_000247695.1 of Heterocephalus glaber. The sequence goes on from NW_004624737.1 coordinate 31,682,142, forward strand.
CATATAAAATACCCATCTATAGGGCTCTAAAGAAAACATGCCAAAATGCTAACAACTGGAATTGAGGTGAAGAGCATGAAAAGGTTCATTCTACTTTGCTACTTTCCTTCAGGTTTGAGATTGTTCAAAATAAAAGAACAGGAAAGGGTTAAAAATCAGCCAAAACTAATGTATACTGCTTTGGAGTAGTTTGGGTGCTAAATGATAAAGAAAATAATCATCAAAATTCGGCACCGGGCAGACTGGGGAAGAAGGATGAACCGGTGATGACGGGGAGCCTGGCGGGGCGCTTCCGGTGCGGGCGGTTTCTTCCTCCACGTGTAAATGTTAGGCATTTCCTTTATAATTACTTATTAAATTATACATATAAATAGTATGCACTTTTGGATGTATATTTCACAAAAGGAAAAACATAAAAACTGACAAAAATTGCTATGCGTTTGATTAACATTATTTTTAAAGAATAACCTTTTTGCTTTGTAACAAGTAAACATTAAGCAAGGGGGCTTTGGCCGAGTGGATCTTTTTATACTTGAGGATCAATCATTAAAAGGTACTTTCCATGGACTAATTTTTAAAAGCTTATTAGAATCATGTCTCTTAGTTTTACATTAGGTTGTGTGTTTTTTTGGTTTTTTGAGACAGGATCTTGGTGTGTAGTTCAGGCTGGCCTTGAACTCACTATGTAGCCCAGGCTGGCATTGAACTCACAGCAATCCTCCTGCCTCAGCTTCCTGGGTTCTGGGATTACAGGCATGTGCCACCACACCTGGCTTAGATGGTACTTATACAAGCACGAATTCTGAATCTTATTAAATTTGATATTAGGCAATACATTCTTCTAAGTAATTCCCATGAACTGCAGCAGGACACCCTGATTTTGTCTGCTTTTTTGGCAGGTATCCCAGTATATGCAACTTAAAATTTTCTTGAGACAACTCTAGATAAGTTTTATAATTATGTAAATATCATGCCTATTCATATTGTTCATGTGACTTTTGCCTATTTTCTATAGCTTTTTCTGACTTCCTCATTGGGATTTAACAGTATTTTTTTTCTGTGACACTGTTAAAGGCAAAAAGTGATCAGAATTTCACATTCCTAGACTGACTTTTAATGTGCATTACATTAATCCGCTTGATTATCACCTGTATCATCTAAATCATCAAAATCTAAGTCTTCATTGCTTCATTCCTTTTGCAGCTCTTCTATGATTGGATCTTTGATTATCTTCAGTATTTCCTGTCTTTTCTGGTTGTTTATTAAACGGAATAACAATGTCTTCTTTCCACATTTTGCACAAACTTCAAGTTCATAGACACATGGTCTACACATTATGTGGTAAGACTCCTTCACAGTCTTCCGTAAACATTTTACGCATTTTTTAGGTTTTGATAATGGTTTATATTTGCTGTATTTTACCCACATTAAGAACTTCTTTACAAAGCTGACCTCCATCATGAAGTTTTGCATTAATTTTCCAGCCTTTATGCTCCCAGTCAGCACACGTGACTCCCAGCAGAGGTCAAAGATCAACCTTCCACCCTCCAGCTCCAGATGTGGGATACTCCATACAACTCAGGTCTTGGGCTACTTTTTAAACTATAAAAATCTATAAGGTTTTTATTTTGACCATTAGAATCCTTTTGTAAATAAGAAAAATAGTCGCAATAAAACAAACCTTAAAATTAAGCAAAGAACATCTTTACCAAAAAAAGAAGGAAAGGTATATAAAAAAAGACTGATACAAGAAATTATCATAAACACATAGGAGTAAGACCAGATTATTTGGGAATGGGAAAAAATTCCAGAGATTTAAAAAGAAACTTTGAAGACGAGATCAAGAAAGCTTTACTGCACAAGGTAGGTAAGATAAAAGTGATGGATAACAAAGGACAGACACTCTTCTCTTCTCCCCAGGGCCTCATGAGTGCTAGGCAGGCTCTGTATCACTGAGCTACAACAGCACTCCACTCCCCAAAACTCTTTTGCCTGTCTTCTCCATCAAGGAGAATCACTCAGGGTGGAAGGGGAAAGACAAAAAATTGATTAAAAGGAGAACCATGTCCATCAAGGTGAAAAGACTGTCAGAAGACCTCTCCCTGTACTAATTGACGTTACAGCTCCTGGTCCAGAAAATTACACCTTGGGGTGGGAGGCATATAAAAACCTGCAAAAGAGGTAATTTAAGGAGCAAACTTTTGCTGAATATATTCCATGTGCTGACATTTAACTTCTCCCTGTTTTTTTTTGAACAGAGTCTGGCTATGTAGTTCAGGCTGGCCTTGTACTCACTATATAGCCCAGCTGGCCGCAAAGGCATGGCAATCCTTCTGCGTCAGCCACTTGAGTTCTGGGGTTGCAGTAAGGAAAGTATTATTATCATCTCTAGCCCCAAAGTTCAGACTTATACAGTGGTGGCCCAAGTCCTGAGACAGATAATAACATTCTTATCAGCCAGGATATTCCAAGGGCTCAAAGCTGTCTCCCAAAGGTGGGTAGCAGGCCAGTCTCTTCTTTATGGTGTGCAGGATTTGAGCCACCCAAGCTTGCTGGGTTAACCCACTGCCGCACAGTGGATGAGCTGTTACTGGAACCCGAGCCTCCCTCCAAATCTTCCAAATCCTCCTATAGTCACTGCCAAAATCTTGAAGGAATAATGGAGAATAACTGCTGGAGAATCTCTAGAAGATGCAATTTGTCTCAATATTACTTCAGTTTTCAAAAGGAATTGAAGGCAGATTCAGAGACCTACAAATAATAAGCCTCAGCAAGATTCTAGAATAAATTCCTACTCAGGTAGTTATATAAAAAGGAAGTGGTAATCATAAAAAGCCAGAATGGGTTTATTAATTCAGCAAACACTTATCACAGCTACCACTGGGCACCCAGAAGTCTCCTGTCATTGCCCTAAACCTTCAGTCACCCTGGTGCCTTCTCAAATGATAAGGGACCTCTCCAGAGCCACCTTGCAAAACCAGAACTGAGATATTGATCAACCAGACCCTACCTCACCTCAGCAACTACATAAAAACACTGTCCTTGCTCCTCTATTAACAGACCAGTCTGAGCTCCATCACAGCTGTGCCCCCTTCAGTTCCTCATTTCTCTTACTTCTCCATTTTCTCTTTCTTCCTGACTTTGTCTAATAATCTGTCTGGGCTTCACTTCACACTGATTTGTCTTACAATGTTCTCCTGTGATGATATGTCAAGAACCTACCTAGACAGCATTGAGTCTCCACCTCCTCTGTAGAGAGAGCTCCTCAGACCATATGCAGTTTCATAACTACCCTGAGAAATATCATCACCATGTAAAGATGAGCAAGTTGAGGTCCAGAAAGATTAAGCAACTTGCTGAAGGCCCAACGATTGATAAGTAGCAGTTAGATTTGGTTGCCAAATATGCCACACACAATCCACATTTTCTTGACAATTTGTTCCATTAAGATTCATGTACACCTTGGGCCGGGGATTTAGCTCAGTGGTTCCAGGGCCGGCCTCACAAGTGCAAGGTCCTGAGTTCGATCCCCGGTACCAAAAAAAAAAAAAAAAAAAGATTCATATACACCAATATTAGCCAAGTGTGGTGGTGCACACCTGAATACCAGCACTCTGGGAAGCTCAGGCAAGAGGATAGATCACAAGTTCTAGCCCAGCCTGGTCAACTTAGTAAGATCTTATTTTAAAAATAAAACATTTTAGCGGGGCATGGTGGTGCACACCTGTAATCCCACCACTCAGGAGGCTGAAGCAAGAGAATCACTGGGAGTTTGAGGCCAGTCTAGGATACGTAGTTCAAGGCCAGTCTGAATTACATAGCCAGACTTTATTTCATTAAAACAAAACAAAAAAATTAAAAACATTTGGGAAATGTAGCTTAGTGCAAAGGCCTGGGGTTCAATTCCCACTACCACCCCCCCACACACATGTGTGCACACGTACATACACAAAGAGTCACTAATAGTTCTTTATGGTATTGCCAATGTATGTTCATTCAATTAAATTAATGTTCCTATCTCAACTGATTCATTGGCAGTAAAACCTAGTTAAGTTGCCAGAACATTAGCTGGATCACACAACTTTTTTATCAAAAAATATACAACATATTTTCCTATCAATACACAAAAAGAAGCAATATGTCCTCCCTCTCCCGACTTCAGAGTTCCAAGTAAAACAAATGTGAAAGTGTTAAAGAGCAAAAAAGCAAAAGGGCCAGGGATTTAACTCAGTGGCACTGCACCTACCTGGCAAGCACAGGGTCCTGAGTTCAATCCCCGGTATCAAAAAAAAGAACAAAAAAAAGCAAAGAGATAAAAAAGAGGGGACATAAAACAAAAAGATCTGGGGTGGTAAAGGTATTTTACAGTTTATAAAATAAGCTTGCTTGAATTTTTTTCCTTTTGAGCAAACTCTCTTAGAACATTCAGAGGCCATAATTGATGCCCACAAAGTACACAATGTTAGGACCATTCAAGACAGTAAACACTCAGATATATACAATTGTAAATATTGACATTGTATTAAATTGCATTAATAATATAAACATTTATGGTGTAATGAAATTTTAAATATGTTAAGTTACAAATGCAACCAAATAGACTACTCGAGCCAGTCGAATGTTGTCTTTAACACTGCCAAAGTAACACAGTACATCTGATTGTTTTTATGTTAAGATTCACTTGTTCCTTCATTTGTACAACAAATGTTTATTTTGCCTTGCTAGGCAATGGCCACATAAAGCGACTTTCGTATGGACCACTGTGTACATGGGGTCACTGTTATAAAGAGCTCGGAGAAAGTGCTATCAGTGTCTATTTTTAAGTGGGCTCTGATGAGTTAGAATATTTAAAACCATTCTATATTCACATTCCAAAGATAATGCATAAATTGTCTTCATTGATTAATCTATAGTATCATAAGCCAGGAAAATGTCATTCTCTGACTTCAGTTTTCTTTAAACGTTTGATAATGTTCTCCACTTGAGGAAGGTTTAAGGCTGGCCTCTGAGACAGGGGTGATGGATGCTTCCTATTACAAGGTTGAATGAAAAGCCTCTTACTTAACATGGACTATGCCTGCAGGCTAACAGAGAGAAAGCTTTATCCTTCTCATATATTATCTCAAAACTCCTGAAGGCTTCAACTTTCCCTATTACTACTTAATTGAATTTAGAAAAGTATGATCTTCCACTTTAACATTTTACTTACTGTTAAATGAAGACATATGGATATACAATCTGTACCATGGGAATATCTATATCTATCCAAACCTATATCTATATCTGTACACAGTGGTACCAGTGGTACCTGCATTCACAAATGTAATTTGTTCCACAATTCTGGAAAAGATGGCCATGTTTGTGCTTCAGCAGGAAGGATGGCCGCGATCATGTTTGTCACCCAATGTAGAGGTCACAAACAAAAAAAAATTTTGCCAAACGCTTTTGTTTGTAAACCAAATTGTTCGCCAACAAAAGCATTCATGAACTGAGGCACCACTGTATATACATATATGGGAATGTAGAATGTTTGAATATGTTCCTCTTAGTCCATGATTTAGTATCTATTTCACAGTTGAAAAAACATCTGAATGTTTTAGTTAATTTGGAAAATAAAAATATGTTCTCAGTTTTGGAGCCAAGGCATATCTGCCTAAGTTTCTAGATTCTTGTGGTTAGTCTTAAGTATGCAAACACATTTCAAAAAAAGCAAAGCTTGTACAGGAATCCTAAAATTACTTTTTACCGTTTACCAGAATTGTATAGAGTATGTTATACGTATATTACTTCAAGGACTTTATAATAGGAACTGTAGGCATAGCTCTGATTTACACCCACTTCTGACATCCACAATGAATATTACTATTTCCCCTTTACTCTATCCTACTCTCCTACTTTGAACAGGTACTCATTAACCCTGAACACCTGATCATTCTTCTCCCCAGAAATAAAATTTCTTGTACTTCACAGAGTTCCGAGTGGGAAAAAATACAGTGCTCTCTTAGTTCATTGAAGATCACATGCAGACTCAGTGTTGGGAGTTTTGATGTTTCTTAATCTGTACCTCGGGAAATTAAAGTTCATATTGGGTTTGTGAACTAGTTGTGACTGCCCAGTCAATGTCTGAACTGATTTATTTTTGCTTATTCTGCTAAAGGGTATGTCCCACTTGACAAATTTATCTTTGATAATAAATATTCCAGGGAGACAAACCTCTTTCTCTTTGTTGTATCTACAAGATAGGATCTAAAAATACAGTGAATGTTTAAATTTTAAAAAATACTACAGTAAAAGACACATAGCCATTAACTCCTCACAAAATACCCTCAATTCAAACACACTTGTTCCATTGTTCCTGCCACTTTTTGAAGCAGTTCTGCAAGTCTACAAGGCATGGGGGGGGTGCTGGGGGCTGGTTTGGAAATGATTCAAGAGCATTACATTTATTGTGCACTGTATTTCTATTATTATTATACTAGAGTCCCATAAGAGCATGCAGCCTAGAACCCTTGCATGCACAATTCACTGTAGGGTTCATGATCTGGTGAGAATCTAATGCCACCACTGATCTGAAGGGGCGAAGTCAGGTGATACTGTGAGGCTGTAAATATAGATGAAGCTTCTCCCTCCCCCACCACATGCCTCCTGCTCTGCAGCTCAGATCTGGGGACTGGGGACCCTTGCTCTACTTTATGAAATAAATATCACATACTTTATCTTTATCTTATCTTTTATTTATTAACTATGGTATTGACAAAGTTGCCATTTGTGCAGTTCATCAAATAGAGGCTCACATTTGAAGTTTTAGCTTTGATTCTTTTCAGAGTTTGTAGTCAGATTGTTTCATTCAACCTGTGTATGTAATATTTACATATTTCTTGTGCATAAATCCTATTTACTGATTACCATGAAGACACATTTAGTTCACACACCAGCAAGTAACAGATAGGAATGCCAGGCAAGAACTTGTAGACAAGCTGTCCTAACACTGAGAGATACTTTCTTTTCTAATAAATGGCTTTGAAAGTCTCTTTCTTCATCTCCCCCACCGCGCAGAGTTTGTCAGTGCACCTTTGTAACCTTTCTGAAAAGAATTCTAAGCCACAGTATGACTTTGCCAGCCATTAATCTTCCTCCCATTTTCAGGGCCTGAAAGAAGAAATCCCCAGAGCTTGTTCTCCCCTGGCCTCTGAGTCATACTGTTAGCTTCTTTAGTCACACATAAAAGAGCAGTCCTGTGCTTTCATGGCCGCTTTCAGGGGGCAGGGCCAGCCATGTACTTCCTTTCCTCAGATTTTTCCATGAAGGATTCCTGCTTGTCACCAATCAGCAGAAAATCATCCCTATCAACTCCTGCTAAGGTGTCATTCTAAGCAGAAGATATTTTCACAGCCAGGACCCAGCTCTGGAAATAAAGAAACGACACATGCAATTGAAATCTTAAATACATTATCACTCAGGGTTTGAGGAAAGAATTATTTAAAAGCTTTCATAAAATAACATTTAGGGCCAGCAGCAGCATCTTATCACCAGTTGCAATAATTGACTCCTTAAATGCATGACTTCCCTTAGAAGTCGTGAATAAGCCAATTCTGATTCCTGGGGACATAAATTGTCCTGGATGTCTCTTCCAAGTACCAGATTATAGGTTTGTGCTCTGTGCAGAGAAGAGCTCTGAGAGACTCTTATCACTCTTTGTTATTCCCTGAAATACTTCACCATGATAGGCTAAAGGACATACGTCTCAATCAATATAGTGGATAAATTGTCTTCAACATTTGTCTCTAAGTCCTATGATCAGAGTTACTGGAAGATTCACCAATTTGCCCACACTTAATTTCTTTTTTCCTGAGAAGTGTAAATTAAAACTCAGGAAACATTTTTCCCCCTCATGGGTCACTGGTCAATAATCAGTCCATTCAACATTTATGAAACACTCCTGAGAATATGGGCTTTGTTTTAAGTTCTTTGTTAGAGTATTCTGGGCCAAGTGTACTCCCAAAGTGGCCAGGCTCACAAGTTCAGTGGTAACAGGCCCAGGAAGGAGAAATGATCCATTCTGGGACTCAGTGGCATGACTAGAAATTCATGGTGGTGACATTAATATGACTTAAATGTCACATACTTATAATCCAAATGACCCAAACTAGTGCTTCTCAAACTACTGATGGTAAAAGACATGTTTTCTAAATGCCCAATCCATTGTTGATTGAGACTCTTTAAAATACAATGAAAATGAACTGCTAGAAAAATTAAATTTTAAAAATCCCCAAATGCTGTGCTGTTTATTATCGCTATACTCTGTTAAATTGCTATAAATGTTCCCAAGTGCTTGTTCTCAATTTCTGTTTACCTCATCACTGAGCAATAACACACAGTTCGCTGACGGGTAGTGGTCTGTAGATCACACTTTAAGTAGTACTGAGTGACCTAGACCATGGTCTTTTTTGTGCTTTATATATCCTTATGTGCTTCAAGTGTGTACTTGCATATAGAGTAATCAAACTGAGGCACAAACTTGGAAATCTTTCTTCAGAACACAAAAAACAAAATAAAATGAGGCTTGTTAGTGTGGCGGTAAATATCACCCAACCTAGAGCTCAATCTTTTCCTTTCTAGGGATGAAATATTATTGTGGAACAAATACAGGGTTTGGAGTCAGACCTGGGCTGGAATCTGTCATTTACTAGCTGTGCGACCTTTGGCAAGTAATTTAACCACTCTGAACCTTTTTGCTAATCTGTAAAAGAGATTGGTCATAATGATTTCCACCCAAGAAGGTTATGAATGAAAGCGCAATGGCATGTAGAGTGTACTGCAAGTGAAGAAAATGTGCAATGGGTGGAACTGCCATTATAAACAGTAGCTCACAGTAACTCACAGGAGTTCCTTCAAGGCAGGTTGTTGGAGGGGGATCGTTTTTTATATATGCCCCTTCTCCTAGTTCAGTACCCAACCATAAATATGTATAAATATGAAGAAAAGGCAAGAAAAGATAGGGGAGTATTAAAAAAAGGAAGGAAGAGAAAAGAAGGTAACAGCAGCAGTGGTAAATCAAAGGCTTTCTCCCTTTAATGAGTTTCAGAAAGCGCTTTACTACAACTTGCAGAAACTGGAATGGATGAGAGGCAAATTCCTTGGCTCACTGTCAGTGAGGAATCAGACTGGGTTCATCGTGTTTCATTCGGCCTTGGATATCAGCCTGCAGCCACTGGACAAACTGTCAGTCAGTGGTGGTTACCAAGCAACATACCCAGTGACACGTGAGGTTGGCAAAGCACAGGGCAGGCGCTGTTGGACATCTGGTTAAGCGCAGGTAGAACAAGTATTATCTTGAAAACTGGAAACTGCCTATGGCTTGAAAAAGAGGCACACTTAGCAGTATTTTAAGAATAAATTTAAATTGTCAGTGATTTCTAATTTGAAACTTTGGTAAGGTGTCCTTGTTCAGAAGGTCTATCTGCCAGAGACCAGTTTGCTCTGCAGACACAAGTGGCGGCATGGACTAAGCAAGATTATTTCCCTCCTGCCACTGCTCAGGATCGCTGCTGGAGATGACAAGAGTACTATTTCTTGTTGCAGATGACTTCAGTTATTTTGGTACGTGTTCTTGGAAGTGTGGTTTTTTTTTCTCAAAAGTTATTAACTGGGCACAGAGGTGATAGGAAATGATATTGGTCTTTGACCTTTTCCTATTATAGCAATAAAAACCATAATTGGGTATTAGTGTTCAATAATTCATTTTAGGACTGCAACCTTTTCTTTGCTCTTCTTTTGGAGGGAAGAATTATCAGAGAAACTATATTTTGTGTCCTTCCAAAGAAAGAATCACATTTGGTCACTTTCAATATTTCTTACACTTATGAAAAAGCTTTTCTGTAGGATTTGTTATATGTACTTAACTTGGTACTTCCAGTAAGAGAAAGATTTCAGTTTTTACTAAGGTTAAAGTTGTATTCACCTAACAGCAATAATACAATATGCTGCAAGCATACTTAGTATGGTAATTATTTCTCTGGATAGAATTGATAATGACCACTATTCTCTGAAATAATTCTCTTTTATTTCTAGGGATGCATAAAAGAAAACGTGTAGGATTACGAGTGCACTAAAGAATCAGTCTTCCCTCCTACAAGGAATTCTAATTTTCATCATATTGAATTTAGAAGTTCTTTAGCGTGCTTTAACAGTGTGTTTTTAAACATTAATTCTTCAGTTGGATAAATCTCTCTAAACAAATTCTAGGAGGAGGTTAACTCCTAGACTCTGATAAGCTTAATGTATTTAATAAAGGCTTTTTCCATACAATGCATTAAACATTTGTAAGCATCACAATTCTATGTGTATCTTTAGTGATGTACAATGTAATGTTTCTTCTTGCATATCTGCATAGTTCAGCCCATTATGACAAGATAGCAGCCACAATCTGACATTAGAAGAATCAGACCACCCAGGGGAAAATTAATGCAATACATTTTACAGTCTTGATTTCCTCCTGACTCAGTAGGGCTTTGATTTCTGGTTTAAATTTATAAGACTTATTATCATTCTCCTTGCAATAAAAATATGCTCATTTGTCAAGTAGCAATAGTCTAATTAAGAATTGAGGAAGAAATTACTGGGACACAATGGAATGTAGAGCTTTCAAAAATTGTCGATTTAACAACTGGTTATTTTGGGCCAGTGATAGATCTTTTATTGTGGTAAGATATAAGAGAGAAAAACAACTCCTGTAGTTACCTCCCTTTGTCCATGATAAATAAAGACAGGGATTAGGACCTACCCTCACATATATTCACACCATTCACAATGAGCCATTCATTTAGGAAAACCTTGGTACAGAATTTAGCTCTGTATTGAAACTCTCACGAGCTCCAAATGCGTTCCTTAAATTGTTTAAGAAAGCAGTGTCCTATGTTCAACTCACCTTTTAATTGCTTTTTCATTTTTAACTTCCCTTTCCTTGCCCACCCTCGCTTCTCCTCCATTTCCCAGGTCCCCTTCCCATCTCCACGAAGTCCACTTCCCTGTTTCCTACCATCTCTCTTTCATTTTGCTCTTTAATTTATATTTTGGGTTTCTCATACAAGAGAAACCATGCAATATCTAACTTTCTGAGCCCGATTTGTTTCACTAAGCCTTATGATCTTAAGATGCATCCATTTTCCTATAAATGACTCAAATTTATAAAACGTTCATGATCTTCAGCTATTACAGAAATGCAAATTCCATCTTACTCCGGTAAGAATGGCCACCATTAAGAACCAAAAACAACAACAACAAAACAAAAACAAATGCTGGATAGTTTGTGGTGAAGGAGAAACTCACCTCTCAAATTTTCACTGATTCTGGAGACACCCAAATCACCTGCTCTGGGTGTGAGATAGGGCATATGATATGAGGACCTCCAAATAATTTAAGGGAAATATAACTCCCACCTGCTAGATGTTCAAAACACCGAGTTCATGTTCTCAAAAATTGAAGAATGAATTCTAGGAACAATGAGGTTAAGAGAAAGAAGAATTTACTGAGAGAAAGATAACTTCTAAGAGAGACAGAAGGGGGCCCTGAAAGTGGGTTACTCGCTGACTCCACTTCTCAAGAATGTTTTATTGAGCAAAGCCACAAGGTGAGGCAGGTCCAAGGTGAGACAAAAACTATAGTCAACTAATAAGATTAAAAGTATAGTCACTTAGGTACTATTGATCCAATGGGAAATCATGAGGTGGGTATGAGGTGGGACAAAAGTAGAGTCAACCAATAAGATTACAACAAGTATAATCCCTGAAGTAATATTGGTTAAATGTGGGATCAAATGGGAAAGCAAGTCTCATAACAAGCATACATGGAATGAACAAGGGTTTTCCTGGAAGGAAGGGGCTAGCTAGAGCGGTTTTGGTCCCCACCCAAGGTGATTGAGGGGCCTATGTAGGAGATCATCATTGCTCTTCATCCCTAGGGGAAGTGTGTGAGTGTAGTAGTTCCTTCCTCTTTTTTGAATTCTGGCCTTCAGTGAATGAGCCTCAGGCCACGATTGTCTTTCTTTTTTTTGGTATCCAGGACCTTGCACTTTCGAGGCAGGTGGCAGAACCACTGAGCTAAATCCCCAGCCCCACAATTGTCTTTTGAGCTGACTTTCTTCAGAGTCCATCCCTGCCTGCCTAGAATGTGTCTACCCGACTTGACTGTCTAGAATAGATGTGTTACCAGTGACCTTTGGTCTTGATTTAAACATTCAAAGACAAAACAAACTCAAGATGTTTTCACATGCTTCATCAGAAGATCCAAAGTACATTCTCCTCATTGCCTTCTACCTCTCTGAGACCTGGAGCTGGCTGGCTCATTTCCCCAGTAAGCTGAATATCAACATGAAGCATATATTGTCATGCAGTTCGTTCCTTCCTAATATCTGTAGGCAAGGCCTGGGAGAAGAGTGACATCGAAGACTTTCGTGCTTCTCTCCAAGGCTGACTGCCTCATGCGTCCCTTAAATTTTAGGTGGTATTGTCCTTTTACTTCTCTTCATTCCCCTCCAACTTTCTCTTTGGGTCTTCATTGATTCTAAGGTTCAAAAAACTGATAACAGCCAAAATCAAGGGATGTTGGCCAGTGTACACTTTAGCATTGCATGGGAAGTAAAAAATTCACGTGGTCTTGTCATGTGCCTAATATAATGAATCAGAGTCTCTGAGAGCAGGAACCAAGAATTTTGATTTTTAAAAAGCCCACGGGCATTCCTGACTAAGCATTACTGACCTTTCATTATAATCCGTATTTTAATATGTTCAATCCTGAAACTAAAACCACTATGATCAACCAAAGAATTTTAGGAGCCATGAGAGAGAACTGCACAAAGCTGAGAATTCCCAAGACAGAATGGGAGGAGGAGCTGGAGATTTAGCTCAGTGGGGCCACACCTGCCTCGGAAGCACAAGGTCACGAGTTAGATCCCCGGTACCATAAAAAAAACAAAAACAGAATGGGTGGAGGGCTTTGGCTCCAAATTCTTGGCCTACGATAATTAGTTTTTAAACAATAAAAAGAAAATTATAAAGTACTTTTTCCTGATTCAAATCTGCATGTTCTCTATAGGGAATATAAAACATATGAAGAAAATAAAAGCTATATGAGATTCAGAACTCATTTTAGCTAATTTTCTTTCAGTCTATATTCTAGATTATTAATATTTTTCAGTTTTGTTTTTTTGCAAAATTGATCTTATCTTTTTCATACTAGCTTCTGCCAGGTAACAGTCCTTTTGTTCTATAAATGTAGCGTCTTCATCTCTTTATCTTCTGTCTGTCTGTCTGTCTGTCTCTCTCCCCTTCTTCCTCTCCCTTTCCTTTGTCTCACACACTCACACAATACAACACACACACACAGGGTACCTAATGCCTCTAATGTTTATGTGCTCAATAAATATGTGGAGAAAATACATTCAGTGATCCTCTTATGGCCTCTTTCTGGGCATTCAAGGAAACATAGTTATAAATATCTTAACATTATTTTCTGCTTTTTCAGTCAGCTTCAAGAGATACTTTAAGAACAATTATGGAAAAATTGAAGTATTAAAAATGATTCGACTCTTTCAAAAGTAAATGATGATTTTAAATTTTTAAAAATCTGTCTTCTAGAAGGGAAAGGAAAAATTATGAGAAAAGAAAAAAAAATGGAAATGAAATCTATGTAAATAGGCAAGGGTGGAGGGAGGTGAAGGCCGCACAGGTAATGGGGAAAAAAATAAGAACTAAGATACATCATGTACAGGTACAAACACCCAATGATAAATGTAAACGAATTGTATACCTAAAATGTACCAATAAAAGAATTTTTTAAAAAATCTGTCTTCTAAAAAAATTAGACTTCTGCTTCTACCTTAATTTCTTCCAGATAAGATCACTTTAAATGCCATTAAACAGCTGTGACAGTAAGGATTAGGCTTGGCTGCATATATCAGTAAACTCAAGGAATAGTATCTTACCAACCATGGTTGTTTTAATAGTTGAATCCCTCTGACCAGTAATCTCACTGGAACCTCCAAAATGATATAGGGGGAATACATGTAACTCCCAAACCTGCTAAATATTCAAACTTTGAGTTCATGTTCTCTAAAATCAAAGAATTCTAGGAACAATGGAGGTTAAGAGTAGGAAAAATTTGAGAGAAAGATAGATTCTGTCTAAGGGAGAGAGAAAGGGGACCAGAAAACGGGTTGTCCCTCAAGGAATAGTATCTTAAATAAGAAAAAGTTCAGAAATAACCCAGTATGATGATCCATGGTCAATGAAGACTCAAGGTCCTTCTTTCTCTTTGTTCTACCTTCTCTTGTCTATGGCTTCCATCTCTGCAATTACTTAGAATTAAATAGAACAGCTGAAGTGCCACACTTTACTTCCATATTCCAGGCAGAAAAAAGGAAAGAGGAAAGAGAGCATCTTGGCTGAGTTTGTGATCTGCAGGGAGCAATCTCAAAACCCATACTGATCAATTTCTGTTTGTGTCTTAGTTGAGCCAAAGTCTCAAAGGAAGCCGGGAAATATGGTCAGTTGCTACCAAGAATATAATTTTTTTAAAAAGAGGACAATAGGTATTTGTATAGGCGAGTAACAGTCTCTTCTTCCACAACAAATAATCTTATGTCATTTAACAGTAAAGATGCTTTTGGCTGCAAATAACAGAATACCCAACAATAAGTGGCTTGTATAGTATATTTTATCCTGAAAGCTAGATCAGGATGGTTCTGGGTTACCTTAGTAGCTCAAGGACACTATTAAGGTTCAGGTACCATCTCTCTTTCTGTTAAGCCAGTCACAACATAAAAATATCTTTCTTTATGGTCAAAAGAAACCCCATCATGGTTGCATGGTGCTCTCACATTGCAACATCCAAACACTGGAAGGCACAAGTTTTCATTGTGTCCCTTCCAGGAAGAAACCTTCCCTGAAGTCCTCCCAGCAGACACTCTGGGCTTCACTTGCCCACACTTAAACCAATCACTGGAAAGAGTCGTGAAATTACAACCACTGGTTTAGAGTTAAATACTTGAACAAAATCAGAGCTGAGCTACCAAGGAAGAAAGAAGGTTGTCAAGGGAGCAGGGAAAAATGGTGAGTGAATACTGCACTTTTCCTACATATATTTGGTTTTTAAAAACACAGTGATTTCCCACTGTTCTCCTGAGTAGTACATACTTAGGAAATGCCATGAACCTTACTCATTATTTAAACAGTATTTCCTTTCAAAAGAGCAAAACACAAGCCTTCGAGCAGACATGAATCATTAACATCCACAGACAGAAACATTTCTATTTCTACAGTTGTAGAAAAATTAAAGGAGTTACCATTTGAAGAGCAGTTTTGGTGCTAACACCTTAGCCTTACAATGGCTTTGGGAAAAAAGGTTAAAAAAAATCTTGGTTATTTTAACATTAACATTTAACATTTAATTAAATAATTGGTATTTCTCTCACATAGATGAAAATGTATTTTTATTGGCTATTACATTTAAACTGCTAAGGACCTTAACTGGTCAATGTTCAGGTATCCCTTTTTGCCTAATAACATTGGGCATTGTATTGTATGTGTCCCCTCCCTTTCCCTAAATAAAGCAACTCAGTATATGTTGGAGACTTGAATTTCCTTAGCTCCAAGAAGAACTAATTGACCTGATTTTTCACGTCCTACAGCCGTAAGGGCTTCCGAACTAGATTATCCTGTACTGGGGAAAAGGGTGTATCTGCAGATTGAGGGAAAGAAGAGTGAATCCAAATAGGGGAATTAAATTACTTGAGACTGGAGATTGGGGTAGGGCATGGTGGCAAGTTCTACAAAGCACGAGGTCCATCCCTACCCAGGACTCTGGGGGTGACTGCCCGTCTGATGACATGCCCGCATTGATGCCTGTATGGGGATTGAACCTCCAGCCCCATAGCCTGTAGACCAAACTTGGGCCAGTGGAAACATCTGTGGCAGCATCCTTGGTGCTCACCCAAAACATGGGTGCCAACCAGCAGCAGAACATATAGTTCAAGAAGCATCAAGAAAAATGGCATTATCATAGGATCAGGGCCCTCTACTTTCATACTGTCAAGTAAATTCTTGGATTCTCATGATCAAATGGAGATGAGAGTCTCAAAGTGACCAGCCTGCTCGTGTCTGCCTAATATTCATTCCTTCTTACTAATAAAACTGTGGTGTTGTTGAAGGCAACTGAACCCGCCTTAAAACCAACATGGCCTAACCTTTCTCACGTGTGTGGTACTCCTCAAGAAGCACTTTTGAAAACATTCCTGTGCTCTTTGGGTTTTGCTTTCTTCATGCTGTGTTATGGCTTGTGTTTAAATGTCCCCCCAAAGATGACCCCCTCATCATGTGGATGGGGCGGGGTTTTCTTTTTCAGAGGTGGTTGAATCTGGAATGTGTGATGTGATTACTAAATCACTACATGTGAGTGGTTGGCTTGGCACCGCCCTAATCTCGGTAGTCTGGATGGGATAAAAAGAGCAGAAAGATGCAGTTAAGGTCTTTTGTTGCTTTTGCTGTCTTCTGCCACTGTGAACTGTTGCCCTTTTGCCCCTCTGCCTTGGAGCCACCTGACTATGGACTGAAACCTCTACGAGCTGTAAGCCAAATAAACTTTCCCTCTTTAATTTTGGGTGTCAGGTATTTTGTCTCAGCAATGAGAGAAAAGTAACTAAGACTTGCTGAGAGTGAAGAAATCATGTCTGGAAGTCCAGCAGCCACCTGTTAACCTCCAGGATGGAACAACTCACTCAAAATTGCAAAGTAGAAATCTAGAAAGGCCCTGGTCCCTGATGACTTACTGATGCAGTCATGCCAGCTCATTCTAATGCCTTCCAGTAGAATTTTACTTGAGAAACTAAGCCTCATCTTTCTTAGCATTGTAGTTGGATCTGTTACTAACAGAGTCATTAGCCTCCTAACCAGTTCATAGAATTCTCACAGCAATCGTGGCAGTCCTATTATCATTGATCCTTTTTAAAAATCACTTGATGAGGGACTGGTAAATCATGGAACCTGGAGTCAAGGACAGCTTTATCTGGCTCTAAAGCACATGGCTTTTCTTTATCAAATCATTTGTACCTCAAACTGGAACAGACTTGTTTAGGCAAAGGAGGAGGAAGGATGTAGATCCCAGAATGAGAGCCAAATGACCAGAATCCAGTGGGAAGAGGCCTTGGAGGTGTGTGTGTGTGTGTGTGTATACACAACAAGATTCAATAAGTACAGTGAGGCTAATGGGGCTGAGTCATCTGTTGTTTTGGACCTGACCTTTGCATTGAGGTATTTCTAAGCTTGAAACCTCAAGTTAAAATTAATGTCTCCACTAGTTTGTCCGCTGGTTGAGTTAGGTTAGATGCCAATCCTGGTAAGTTAAGTCCCAGAGAAGAAATTTTGATCTGAATTAACTAGTTTAATTGTCTATGAAGTCTAAATTGACCAAATAAGTACAAGTTAATCCTTTCATTTAATGCTATGTCCAGCTTCTAAGGGACTGTTGCATTACAATTCTCTATATGTAACAGGCATGATTCCTTTCACTAACTTGGGGTGTAAACGTCAGGGGACATTTGGCAGAGTATGGAGACATTTTTGGTTGTTCCAACTGGGCTATGTTATTGGCATCCAGTGGGTGGAGGGCAGAGATACTGCTAAACATTTTGCAATATTCACGACAGTTTCCTGCAACAGAGATTTACCCAGGGCCAAATGCCAGCTGTGTTGCTACTGAGAAACTGCACTCTAGTTGAACAATACTTAGTTAAGGGAGAATTGGGCACTTTAACCTGTTAATGACAGCCCAATCAATTATCCCAGGCTCCAAGTAATATTTAAACTCGTCTTGTTGATTCATCAAATTAAGCAGGTAATTGATCATACTCTGTTTTGCTTTTCTACTATAGACACAGGCAAATAGTATAGCTTTTATACAGTATAGGTTCTAAATTCTTTCTTTCCTGTTTCAAGGCTGTGTTTACTGGAAGGTCATTAAGTTGCTTTGCTTTTGAAGTCCATTTATTACTTCCAGATCTAGCGCAGTCTATTTAGTCTTTCTTAATGCTGTCTAGTGAAACATTAATGAGAAGCTCGCGCATAGTCATAGAATTTGTCTGATTACTTCATTAATTTTTAATGAACTTGCTGCTTACACTTCAGGATAACAGAAATTGGATAACGTAATTCTTCCTGGGTGGAGGGCTCCTAAATTTGGCTCTAAATTATTAATCATGTAGGCTGAGGACATTAAAAAATCTTTTGTTCATAAATTTAAATCTTTGACTACATAATTTCTGTCAATATAGTCTCTTCCCAGAAATTTCTTTTGATCAATTCTTTGTAGCTAAAAACTTTTTTGGGGGGAGGGGGGGCTACTGGGCATCAAATAATTTTCTTGAGAGTACAGTTCTTAGAATTCAAAACCTAAGAAACTGAACCTCATTATAAGATTCAAACTTGAGACTACTGATGAAAAACCTTATATTACATGAGTTTCTTAAGAATAAAGATGGGTCATTATTTTAAATACTTATGTATAGCTCCTAGAATCAAGGTAATATCTTTAATTCAACATATTTATGTACCTAGGTCATCTCAGTTTATTATTTTATTTATTTTAAAATTCTCATATGGATTTGGGGACAAATTTTCATAAATATTCTACTAATTTTGTAGCTATTGAGTAATCTCAGTTCCATGGTAGTAATGATTATAGGATTATACATACAGTAAAAGTTTATTTAATAGGAATAGCCCAGTAAAAAAATAAAGTTTAAATCAAGTGATCCAGTCAATAAACCTAAAATTTCTGTATCTTAGACTTATTCCAAGAATGAAAAGAACCATTTCTTTCCAAGAGAACAAGATAATGTGGAAATCTGACTATGAAGTATTACAAAGACTTCTATATAATCTGGACTCTACCAAAACTAACCCATGCCAAAACAGTACACTAATTTCTGTCAATTCAAAAGAGCTATAAATCAATTTAAACTATGTTTACATGTTTAGCTTAGTATCACTACAAAACATTACAAAAGAAGCATTCTCTTGAATTAATCAGCCCCAGCTCATCACTGCAGGACTACAATCAGCCCCTGCTAATCCAGCCCTCATTGCTCTCAGCCAAAACCAATTGATTTGACCGAAAGCTAGCATGGTAGGTAGAGTTACACGGAGTGCTTTGCCACATGGCTTTCATGGAAGCACAACAAACAAGATGGTCAGACGGGTCAGATTAAATTGTTATGGAAGTAAGGAGCTCATTAGCCATACTCTTTTGCTGAATCCATTGAGAAATGGCCCAAAAGTTAAATGGAGATCAAAACATTAGCTTCTTAGGCCAGGGATTTAGCTCAGTGGTTTCGCCGCCTGCTGCGCAAGCGCAAGGACCGGAGTTTGATCCCCGGTACCAAAAAAAAAAATTAAATTCTTTGCTAGTAAAGCTGGACTAGAACAAGCTGCTTAAGCTATCACAAAGTCAGGCTTCCTGTTCCTCTCCTGAGTTGTCGCAGATAGTCGCAGCCTTGCAGGTGAGCCCTCTGCGGGGGTGGGAACGGGGCGTGTCCTCGTGTTTGTCACCCGAGAACACGAAGGATGTGCGTGCCCTGTGGACAGGACAGGCTCGCTGAGAAAAGATGGGTGCCAACAGCTTAATAGTACTCTCCTGGAAACTCCACAAAAAGGAGCCAGCAAAAGGAGGCAGAAGCTTTAGCCAGTAATTCTAAGAACCTGGAAATTCCTTTATTTATTTATTTATTTATTTATTTATTTATTTATTTATTTATTTTGGTACCGGGGATCGAATTCGGGTCCTTGCGCTTGCGCAGCAGGCAGCAAAACCACTGAGCTAAATCCCCGGCCCTAGAAATTCCTAACGGGCCAAGGCTAGAAAGGCAGAGGAGAAGAGGATCCCCATCTCACCACACATCTCAGTGCTTTGCAAAATAAAGAACTTAATTTTTCAGCTTTTAGTTATCTTTAGGTATAGAAATGGAAAGTCTTTATCTTTAAAACAAATGTTGTTTTTAAGATCCTTTGAAATGCACTATTGAATTAATATCTCAGACAGAGGTGGATATGGCAATTTATTAAACAGTGCTTTTTTTCTGGTGATGGCCAGATTATATTAACATGAATGATTGAGGACATCTACAGTGTCTCTTGCTTCTGATGACAAGGTTCAAATTAGACATTTAAATAAAAGTATGGTAAAGGAAACTTGGAAGTAATTTCAAACAGTGGTTCTCAACTCTGGCTACACATTAGAGTCATCTGATGAGCTTTAAAAAAATAAATATTAAAGGCAATCCCCTTCTAAGAGGTTATGATTTAATTGGTCTAAGGTGTAGCTCAGACATCTGTACTAGGAGATTCCCCAGCAGGGCCTCCAAATTTGTAAAAGGGGCTCTCCTGGCAGATGCAATGCCAGGCCAGCTATGCAGGTTTGGCTCAAGCAATGCACCCCTCCTACAGCCCCCACCTCCCTCTATGATCAGCACTATAGGGGAGGCAAAATTCCACTCCTATCCTCTTAGGGTCCTAACTGGGCCTGAGAAGTATATTGACATAAGATAGATCGACAGGAGACAAACATATAAATTTATTTTAATAAAGTTATATGTGGCCTAGGAGCCCTCATAAAGAAATAAAGACCCAAGAAACCATTAGAGTCCCTCCCTAACAAGGAATAGCAAGTCATGAAATGTGAGAAGGCCAAGGGGCTTGGGCTAGGGTAGTTAATTGGATGGAGAAATAATAAGGAGGATAAGGTTTGCTTTAATGAGCTTCATTTGTACAGATTTTCCTAAGCTTCAACTTCCTGTCCTTCGTGACAAGAATACTGTTCTTTTTGGTACAAGGAGAGCATCTTTCCTCTCTTGCTTTTAAGCTCAAAGCGATATTGTGCACCTGCTGTTTTTTAAAGTGTCTGTAATTCAAAATAGTCATTTTGTCAAACACTGTATTTGGGGTGGCATACTTTTAATTTGTTCGTACAAAATTGTAAAAGTATTCAGAGCAGTCAGATTCCCCATGTTCTACTCCATAGATGTGGAGAGCAAAAATGATGAGCAATTAGGGAGGCCTAGAAAGAGGAAGAGAATGGAACTGAACAGAGCCACAAAAATTCAAAAGTAGAGTTGGCAGACCCAGGGGCTGGTATTAGGTCTGTCTGTTCCTTACAAACTGTACAACCTCAGACCTCAGCTCTCTGGGTCTCTGACCCCTCCTTTGATAAATAGTATAATTAGGGTGCATTGAGTGTCTCCTTTAGCTTTAAGAAACTCTAGACCTGGTTTTATTCAATCTAATCCAAGTACTGATTTGGGGAGTGTACTAGTCTGGGTTAGGGAGTATTTTTCTAGTTCCAGAGAAGGTGTTGAAAGCAACTTCTGCCCCTAACTACATGGCCTCTCACCCAGAGTCACAAATTGACAGGGAAGTGGGTGAAACGCAGACAAGCTTTATGCCTGGCTCCCCTTCTCCCAAGACCCAGAGAGGAAGAGAGAGGAAGATCTCTGAAGGAGGAGGGTTTATGTAGCCCAGTGTCCTAGGACTCTTGGCAAGATTTCAGGCTTGCTCGCAGTAGAAAAGAGATGGGGCACTGTTCTGCTTACCAAGGATGCCATGGGAAACTGATTCCCTCCTTGCTTGAGAAGAGAAGGAACAGAGCTTTCTTCCTTTGGCAGATCTGTTACCTTCTCTGGTCACTGGAGTGCCACTTTAAGCAGTAGTTCTCAAACTTTAGCATTCATCAGACTGACTCAGAGTAGTGTTCAAACTCTGATTACTGACCCACAGCCCCACAGCGCCCAATGCAGTTGTTCTGCATCAGGGCCTAAGAATTTGCTCTTTCTTCCAGGCTTGGGACCACACTTTGAGAATCATTGCTTTAGGTCACCTTAGCAAGGAGTCACTAGGTCCTCCCTCTTGCAAAGTGGTTGCAGTGCCTTTGGGTTGCTGATATCCTGTGAAAACTTCTGAATCCTTTTGCATTGTTTATGAAATGTCTGTCTTCTCTTTAAGTTTCATCAGGATTAATGTACAATATTATTGTTAACCAAAAATACATTTGTCATTCTATTAAGTCACAAATATAAAAATAAAAAACTTACTACACACAATATTGACTCTACTGGCTCTATTGGCATCTTGATCTTGGACTTCCTATCCTCCACGGCTGTGAACAATACATTTCTGTTGTTTATATAGTACACTACCCAGCCTCAGCTATTTTGTTATAGCAGTCCCAAAAGACTAAGAGGGCTTCACCAACCTCTCATCTCCAATCCTCATGCCCTCAACTGTTCATTTTGAACAGTCCTAAGTCCAATGGACTATTTTCTCCTAGAACACTGTGGAATATGAAGTCAGGATGTATCTCTTCTTATGAATGTGCATTAGCTTTCTAGGGCTGCAATAACAAATGACCAAAAAGGGGTGGCATTTTGCAACAGAAACTGTCTCTTGAGGTTAAAAACACCAAATCAAGGTGTTAGAAGGACCATGCCCTCTGAGTCTATAGGGGAGGATTGCTCACTGCCTCCTCTAGCTTCAAGTAGTCCCAAGTTTTCCTTAACTTGTGGCAGCATCATTTCAATCTTATCTCCATCTTCACATGTCAATCTTCTGTCTGTGTCTGTATCTATGTCCAAATTTCCCTCTTTTTATAAGGAGACCAATCATGGATTAAGGGCCCACACTATTCCAATATGATCTAATTTTAGCTTAACTAGTTATTTCTACAATGATCCTCTTTCCAAATAAGATCACATCTTGAGATCCTGGAAGGAGAGTGCCTAGGGCTTTGACATATAATTTTAGGGGATAAAATTCAGCCCTTAACAGTATACAGTTTGTATTTCCTTCAATTATAGATCATGTGATATCTATTGCCACAATTTCTCTACCCACCACCCATAATGAACCACAGTGGACTGATCCCATTTGGGTGTCCCCTCTATAACTGGTAGCCTCTGAAACTTCATGAGGTTCTAGAAATGATGGATCTGTGTAGCTCACCTCATACTGTCATACAATCACAGTACCTGCTTATAAATTTTTAATGTGAAAAATAATTGGAATGTTTGTGTTCATTTGATGCATAATGCAGAATGTTTGCCCTTGATCAGTATAGGAAGCCAAGTTATCAGTCGGTTACTTAGAGAGAATAGAAGATACTGGAGCTGTGGGAATAAGAGGCAGTTTTACAGCTTGGACATTTGGTGGTTTCTGCACAGAACTCCACAATGAAGGCAGTCAGAAGGGCCGCCATCTTTGGTCAATGCCCTATCTCTGACAAGTGCTTTCCATCCTTGGCTGAACAAATCTACCACCATCCTCATTCTAAAGATATATATTCATCTCTTCCATCTGGTTAATGTCCAGTCTTACTGCCTGGGGAACCATTTGAGAGCTTTAAGGTACTCCTGAATCTCTGCTCTGATCCATTAGGAATTCATGTAGAGCTTAACTCTCAGAGAGCAACTTATTTCTAAGGCTTGATGGCCAAAAGTGACATCTACACTAAAGAACTGAAAAGTTTCTCCCTATTCCAAAGAGCCGAGTGTGTACTATGGTGGAATAGAGAAAGGGAATGTAGGGGTCCCAGCAAAAGGGCCCACCTTGTTGGGACAAGATACTGCAATCTCTCAGGAACATGGGGGTAACAAACAGGGAAACAGAAGAGTGAAAGCCAAATTCAACTTTTGGGAATCAATTCTTTTCTTTTTAGTACATATTTGTAGTTCATGCAGTTTATAGTCACCTTGGGGAGTGGGTACATCTATGCAATACAGCTTGTTTCTTTGTTTAGTTCCCTTCCCCCTCCCTCTTCCCTCCTTCCCTCCTCTTCTGAATCCCCCTTCTCTAAGGCCAGTTCTTAAAGCAGCCTCCTTTCTTTTAACAAAGAGCAGCCAGCAAAAACTGAGATGACAATTGTATTTTTTTTTCCTCCTTAAAGCTGTACTCAATCTGAGGCAGAATGTTAATGGCAAAGACTCAATATTTCCTTACCAATCCTCACGGGCATAGAGTCCCCAGAAAAAATAAATCTTTGAATAGATGATGATAATAGGTATGATATTTTATAATCAGTGCTCCACATGCATTTTCATTGACTTTTAATTTAAGCTAGCTAGTACTTCAGAGGAAAATTTGCAACAATTATATACAAAAGCGTATTTTGAATTCTGAATTCACGTTTTCAGGATCATTAAGCCCACATAAGCCTTGGAAAAAGAGTAGCTTCCTTATTTATTTACCCAGGGATAGGCAACACAGTGTCCAGATTCTTTTGCCTTTTTCTTTCAGTTTACTGAGTAAAAATAGATTGAGGCTTACACCAGTTTTCTCATAATCTTGCATGAAGGTGAACTTGAGGTCGCCTTAATGGCTATCAAAACCACTTCTGATCACCAAGATTGTAAAACTTTTCCCCCTCCTCTGTTTGAAATCCTATCTTTGGGAGAACTTTAACCTCTTTCTGGCTTCTAATTAGCTTTTCTTCAATGACAAAAGTTCACAGGAAAGTGAAAATAGTCGGAAAGGTTTGCTGGGGCACAGGTTACAAAAGTAATGGTCCACTTTTCATCTCTTCCTCTGAGGTGATTCTAGGGATTACTGCTGCTGTCTTTAAAGTGTCATTTGGATCCAAGCCTCCCAAAGACGATATTGATGTGTACAAGCAGACACAATTCCCAAGGTTGTTCATTGATTTATGCTGACCCACACCTCCACTCTCACAGATTTGTCTTCAGTGTCAACTCTTGCAAGATGAGTCTTTCTTACATGACGTCTTCATAGACAGCCTGTTAGAGATCCTTCTGTCCATTTGGACATAGATAAGAACAACTAACAGAAGACTTAGTGTCTCAAAAGACTATTGTAGATACAGTCTTTTGCCTTCATTTTCTCACTATTAAAAGACCCAGTCAAGTGATCTTTTTAAAATTAAAGAGCATTCTGTTCTCAAAGATAAATTTATCCTTTGATTCATTTGATAAATATTTACATAGTATCTGTTGTGGTTCAGGAAAAGGCATAGAGCTGACCTACTACTGAGAAAGATAGATTAAAAGCAAGCAAAGGCAAACAAACCCAGCTGGGTGTAGTGGTGCATGCCTATAATCCCTGCACTTGGGAGCCAGGAGGATTGCCATGGGTTCGAGGACAGCCTGAGCCACATAGTGAGTTTAAGGCCAGCCTGAACTATATAGGGAGACCCTGTCTCAAAACAAAACAAAACAAAATGGTAAATAAACCCAATAGACTCCAGTAGTGGATTTTTTTTTTTTAAAGGTAGGAGTCTTTCTATGTTTCCCAGGCAGGCCTCCAATTCCTGGGTTTAAGCACTCCTTCTCCTGCGTTGGCCTCCTGAGTAGCTGCAACTACAGGTGCATGCCAGTATGACTGGCAAGGACGTTTTACATCAGGTGATCATAGAAGCACCATGAGAAAATGGCATTGAGCTGAAACATGAGAAAAAAGTCATGAGAAGTGAAAGAAGACTCACATGCAGAAAGACTATCAAGAGCAAATATCACACAGCCAGAAAAAACAGAAGTGAACTGCAGAACATCAAAAGGGCCAGCATGTATGACTGAAAGTGAGAGGGGAAGAGAGAAGTGGACAGGAGCCCTCCTGTGGGGGACCTGGCAGGCCCTGATCCAAGTTTTCTAAGGGCAATGAGGAGTCATTGAGAGATTCAACCATGGGAGTCTAGGGATCTGACAAAAAATGATCTGTCCAATAATTTGGTAAACATCGACCAAAATCTTTTTTTAAAAAATTATTTATAAAGTTTAGAGCAACAGATAGTGGATTTTGTCATCTTATTTTGCAGCGTCTCAAACTAGACGTGAGAGTTTAAAACTTTTGAAGATTCCTGTGAAGTTTTTGTTGATGGGTTCTGATTATGTCTTCATAGCAACATCTTAACGAAGGGTTGGATTAATTGATGGCTATGGATTATAAAGTGGTTTAGTCTTCTGTTTAACATAGCCAATATCAAAAATCAACTGAAACCAATACCTTAATAGTTTCTTGAGGAATTTTTTTTTTTTTTGGTACTGGGGATCGAACTTGGGTCCTTGTGCTTGAGGGGCAAGTGGCAGAACCACTGAGCTAAATCCTGGCCCTCTTGAGGATTTTTATGTTTACACTGATTTCTTACTTTAAATTTTGCTTTAACCTGTGATTTTCTAATTTTCTACTATTTTAGCACTTTTTAAGGTATTTTCTCTATTTTTTTCAAGCAATAAGTTAGCATATGTTACTTTTGCTATTCATATATCTAGTTAGTTAGGTGATGTGATCATTTTTCTACTTCTCTGGTTTACACTTTTTAGGATCTTTAACCCTTTTTTATTTTTTCCCCTGAAAATTTTATGTTTGTGGCTGAGGACATTCAAGTCTGGTGTAATTATACAGTCCATTAGGCTAATCCTTTTCAGTTATTCTTTCCACTAAGTTGAAAAATTGCCCCTTTTCACATTCTTTCTGCAAATGGGTAGTGAATGTATACAGGTAATCTTTCCTGATTAGAAATAAAAATTTTAGCATTTAATAAAGAGCAGGATTGTATAAGCCACTTCACACTTATTTGAAATACATTTTAAAGTTAATTTATGAAAAGTAAGAAATATTATTAAAATGATTTTTAAACAAGTTTTTGATAAATCAGTAAATCTGATAAATTTGTAGATTTATTTGGAAAATTGTCATTGGGTGAATTAAATTTCTGTCAGTAGGGATTTGACAGGCTGATTATCAAATAAGTGAGCCAGAAATTATTCAGTTACCATTAATGAAGAAAGAACACTGACATAAATAGAAATGTTTATTGAATTCAAGTCTCTATGCCTTGAGAAAAACACAACCGCTTACAGACCTAAACTGGTATTTTTTAA
Organism: Heterocephalus glaber; assembly: GCF_000247695.1. Next base: position 31,709,068 of record NW_004624737.1, read on the forward strand.
CATTTCCAATCTTCAGAGTTGCAGAAAATATTTAAGTCTACTCACAGCCAGGCATCTCTTTATAGATGTAGCCTTATCAATTTACAAAATGTCATATTTTCTAATGTATTTCCAGAGAGGATTTTTTTTTTTTTTTTTTTGGTGTCAAGGATCGAACTTGGGTCCTTGCGCTTGCGCAGCGGGCGGTGAAACCACTGAGCTAAATCCCCGGCCCCCAGGGAGGACTTTTTAAAGAAATGCTCTGCCATCATAATCTTTTTATACGATGAAAACTCAATTACTAAGGTGAATAGTCAGCTTCAATACAGCAGAGGCATGCATTTATTAGTGCTTCTCATTATGTGTCTTCCTGGATTTTTTTCTTCAACAAAGTTCCTGGTATACTGCCTGATGACTACCCAAAATGCTATTGCAGTTGTGGGATTTCATGATTTAAAAGTAATTTAAAAATCAATTCCCTTTGCCATTTGCTCTAAGAGATACTTTCTTTGTATTGGCTTGAAACGTAGCCAAATGGAAGAAACTTTCTCTGGCCCTCATCATCCTCCCAGTCATAGACTATACCTTCCTTTCACTCAAGTTCTATTTTATGAGAAGGGCAAATATTTTTGGTATGGTTCTGCTTTTTTTTCCCCTCCTTTTCTGAAGCAATACTAGAAGTTTCTTCTGAATTTGCCAACATTATGTTCTAGATCTTGCCCAAATGTTTTTCTTTTTTTGTCCTTGTCTGTATTTTACTTTTCTCTGCAAATACAAATTTAAATAAGTATATTGTAAGAAGAGTTGAAATATTATCCAGTCTTCAAAGAAAGTAAATATGCTTGAAATTTCAGTCTTTCCTCACCCAATATAAAAGAGAATGACAAATGATTAGGCCTTTATATTTAGAAAATGAGTATTTCCTTTAGATAGATAAGTTCAATTTTTTCATTATTGTGGTTGCAATATTTTGGGAGCAATATAGCTTTTCAAAAAAAGTAAATAAGCCAGGCATGGTGGCACACGGCTATAATCCCTGTACTTGGGAGACTGAAGCAGGAGGATTGCTGAGAGTTCAAGGCCAGCCTGAGCTACAAAAAACAAACAAAAAGAAGTAAATTAATACACTGATGGAGTAGGCTAAACAGTACACTCCTACCCCGACAGAGATGTCCGCAGCCCAATCCCTGGAAGCTGAATTTGTCATTTTATGTGGCAAAGGAACTTTAGTATTTGTGACTAAATTAAGGAACTTGAGACGGGGAGATTATTCTAGATAAACTGGATGGGTCCAATATAGTCACAAGGCACTGTAGAAGTAGGAAGAAGAAAGGTTAATATCCAAAAAGAACAGGTGATATGAAAGCAGAGGTTAGATGGTGCCACTGCTGGAATGGGGCCATGAGCCAAGGAATGTGGGCCAGTTGTTAGCAGCTGGAAATAGCCAGGAAGCACATCTTCTTCTAGAGCCTCAAGGAAGAACACAGCCATTCACCTTCCTGTCAGTCTGACTCTGAGAAGTGCCCAAAAATACATTTGTGTTGTTTCGAGTCACTAAGTTTGTTGTGAGTTGTTCATAGCAACAGTAGAAAACTAATTCACTGTAGAGTCCTCTTTAATGAGAATAGTTTCTTTACAATTTCAAAGGACATTTTTAAAAAATCCTCCCTAGTCATTCCTCGTAAGTTCTCTTCCCTTTTGCAATTTTGGTTCCAGAGAGAAATAATATGACCTTGGGGCAGCAGAGCAAATTTAGGGAGATTCTGAGAAGGTTCCCAAGCCTGAAGCATTATCCCAGGGATCAAGCAATTACAGCAAAAGGCCTAAGGCTTTGAATCTAAGGCTTCAAATTGTCATTAGGCTATTTTTCTTCCCTTATCTTTCAAACTGGCTCTCTTCCATACTTCATGCATGATGGTCACAGAAATCCAAAATACATCCAATATACATCTAATTAATCTAATTAGGAACCTCCTGAGGGAAGAGGACTCGGAAAACCTGTGACAGAAAGGTCTCAGAAGAACTCTATTTAACCAGCTTGGATCATGTGGCCAAACTGGATCCATCACTGTGGCCGGAGAGATGAGTACTTTGACCAGTCTGGGGGATGACGCATTCTGATTGTCTAGGCTGAGAGTAGTGCCTATCCCTGTGACAGGAAGTCAGATGAGTCTCCACTAACCCTGACAAAATTGTGCTCCCCTAAAAAATAAGAGTTAAAAATTAAATATCAACAAAAACCAACTTTTAAAAGCTATGTAATTATGGAAGGTAGAAGAGAAAGGAAGAGAAAAAGCTCTGTATGACTTTCTAGTTCTTAGGTACTATCTTAGTTACTTTTATCTCATTGCTGAGAGGAAATACCTAACACCCAAAGTTAAAGAGGAAAGTTTTATTTAGCTTACAGTTTGTAGAGGTTTCAGTCCCGAATTGGCTGGCTCCAAGGCAGGGAGGCATGTGGCAGAGGGGCATCAATTCATGGAGGACCCCAAAAGTGGCAAAGCAACCAGGGAGAAAACAAGCCTCCTTGCCTCAGTGGCACAGTCACCCAAAATGTCCCATCTCCAGTAAGCTGCAGTATAACCAGGCAGGGCAATGAAGGGTGGATTTGGACCTGAGGGATAATGACAAATTGATAACTGGTGTGTTGTCTTTGTTTCTCCTGTGAGAAAACTGGAGAGGGGAATTGATGTATCTCACATCACCTGCTAACAAGAGTCAGCATCCTGAAATTAGGTCCTCCGACCTCAGATCTGAATGCTCCTTTCTGTTTCTTTAAAGATGGTAGACTGAATAGAGCCCAGACATGGAACATAAAACCTGGGTCTGAATTCTACCATTGGCTCACTGTGGTACCAACTCGTCCAAGGATTCTGAGCCTGTTTTCTCACCTGTAAAGCCAGGATACTAGTCTCCCATTGTTAGGATTCAACTAAGAATTGAATGGGTTAAAGGTTTATGAAAGCATCATGTAAATGTTAGCAGATTACACAAAGCCAACGTATCATTTTTAAGGAGTGTACAGACTCAATTTACTGCTTACCCACGGGAATTTTTGACTAATTCTTTAGCACCTTTTGGCTTATGAAAAATGGCCTCTATTAGGATAAGTTGCTGCCACAGGGGAGCAAATGGAGTGAATTCTAAAATCAGCAGGAGCTGGGTGTGGATGTGGTGGCACAGGCCTGTAATCCCAGCACTCAGGAAGTGGAGGCAGGAAGATTGCTGCAAGTTCAAGGCCATTCTGGGTTACATACTGAGTTCAAGGGCATCCTGAGCAACACAGCCAGATACTGTCTCAAAAAGCAAAATAGAACAAAGCAAACTAAAATCAGCAGGAAATGTAGAGCAACTGGGCATGGCTGGGGTGGTGGGAATACAGAGTTCCTTATACTGGTAATGTCTGAACCTCAATTATTTTTGCTAAATCATTCTTTCAAGTCATTTTGGGAAATGGCTCACTGCCTTTTTCTATTTTATTAAATCTGAGAACCGCATTAAGTCAAACTACCAGTGATGCATTGTCAGCAGGAAGAAAATGGGGAAAATCCTCTTTCAGTGTTTGATCATGAAAACCTTTCTAACAAACTCAAGACAAACACATTCCCCTCCCACTACCTATTCACACAAGATTAACTATTGTGCCTGTTCACAATAGTCAATCACCATTTCTTCCCCATTTACGAGCTGCTTGCATGAATTAAGAAATGGAGAACAGCAGGTTCCTGTACATCATTCCACATTCTCAGCCCTAGAAATATGGCTTAATTAAATGCAATTAGGACACTGACACTATTTTTATTAAAAGAAGGAGCTAAAGCTTCCTCCCTTCAAAATAGAGACGCCAAAAGAAATTAAAGTTTATTTTTTCACTCTCTAATACCCAATCCAGGCTGTTCCTAGACTTTGATTGTTGCACGTTTCATAGATCATTATTTCCAATCCTGCCTAACAAACAACTATACTTCACGCCTTGCCTTTACTAAATTGAGGTTCTTGCTGATAATAAGTAGTTGAATGTGTTTGAAGGGAAGAGCATAATTTTCCATGCTCAGTACAATTTAGGAAAATGTACTTTTCCACATAGTTTTCAGGAAAGTGTTACATTATTGAAGTGGGACTACTTTCTTAGTATCTGTTACCAGATTCTAGGGTGCTGGAGTCTCCTTCTGGAGGTGGTTTCTCAGTTCTTTCTGTCCTGAACAGAGAATTGATCAAGACAAGCACAGATGGCAGCAAAGTTTTATTAAAGTAGGAAGAGAAACAGGCTCTGCAGAGCGAGTTTGGACCAAGTTAAGGTGTGAAAAGAAGTGCACCCTACAGCATGAGGGTGGGCCACCATACAAGAGAGAGCACAGTGGCAAAAGCTCAGTGTGGACTGTCATTTTTTTGTATCACCTACCCCTTAGGCTGACATCAGGTCTGGGCCATCCTATCAAACACCTGTTCCAGTTCTCATGAGAAGTCCACATTCAAGGCTTTGAGAACTGTTCTGTGAATGAGTCCTGGAATTTTGTACTTAAGGTCATGCCTACTTCCCCAGCCAGCTTTGCCATGCACTAATCTCCTGTCTCATGCGTGTCTAATTTGGTGTCCGGCATACAGATACACAATATTTTTTAGATCCGCTCAGATCATGGCCTGAGCCAATGAAAGAATCTTATTCAAAGGATCTAAACTATTTAGATGGCATTTGAAATAAATTGGTTTAGTGCTATAATACCAAACTACATTTTTTTTTAAAGAATCAGTTTTCTCTCATTGTAAAAATGATAAATGATCATTGCAGATTTCTTTGGAAAATATAAGAAAAAATAAAACAGAAGATGAAAATTATAGTTTCACCACCTAGACGTTTTAACATTTTAGTATATTTCTCTCTAAGAATATAATACAATTTTACATTTAGCCTTTTCACACAATATATTTTGAACCCTTTTTCTTATTATATGGGGTTTGAAAACATAAATTTTAATAAATGCATAACATTTCATAATATGCTTTTATACACATGTATGTGTCCTTGGAGTGTGTATACATAGATAGGCAGATAGACATACACACATACCTGAATTTACTTATTGTAGTAAAGGACACGGACACACACACACACAATACCACAAAATAAAAGCTAAATTTATTGCTTACAACAGTAAGGGAGAGCTATGCTGGTCAGGCACAATCTTGCTGAGCAGAACAGATTGGTGATTTTATGTGGGAGTTTGGTTTGGGGAAGTATGGATTTCAGGGATTGGCAGAAATATCAGGGACATAAATAGATAGACATCAACTATAGAAACATGATTACTCCAGTGAAGCTTTTGCTGATTGGTGGGTATTTAGACAACTACTTGTTGGGTTAATGCTGTTCTTGATTGGATAAATTTCAGACAGACTGTCAGTGATTGGTTGGCTTGCTGTAATGTGTTCACTGAAGCCAGAAACACTAATACAGAGTTTAAAATCCAACTATAGTGGTACTTGTTACCATAGTTACTGAACAATCAACCTTTCCCTAGGAATATGGGGAAAATTTTTATTTTCAGTATTACAATTTACCTAATCATTTGCTCATTACAAGATAATTTGATTATTTGCGATTTTCCACTTTTATAAATAATGCTCCAATGAGCATTCTAACAAATCTTCGTGCACATCTGTTTTTTAGGAGAGATTCCTAGTACACTGGATTCAACAAATGTTTTTTTTTAATTTGTGAAAGTAATACAAGTTTGTTACAGAACATTTAGGAAATACAGATACATAAAATAGAGAAAAGTAAATTATCCGTAACCTACACAGTCCCTGTGTAATGTTTAGTCCTCATCCTTCTAGTTGTTTTTGTACTTCTGTACAAAAAGAAAAAATGAAAAAATTCTGGTGGTACTCTCCCAGTTTGCTTTTTTCATCTAATTAATTACCGTGCATCTCTTCCCATGTCATCATATAGGCTCATGTAATGGCTGAGTAACCTGGATAACATGTTTATATCTGACTACAATGCTACAATTTATTTATTTTTAATGCCACAAAGTATTGACTTTTTTATTGTTGAATATTCAGGTCTCTTTTCCTCCTCCTTTTGTTTATTCATACATGCTTATCTTCCTGCCTTTTTTACATGATATTATATCATTTATAATTTGTTACTGTAGCCAGGCATGGTGGTGCACACCTGTGATCCCAGGATTTGGGAGGCCGAAGCAAGAGGATTGCTGCAAGTTCCAGGCCAGCCTGGGCTACATAGTGAGTTTAAGGCAAGCCTGAACTGCATAGTGAGACCCTGTCTCAAAAAAAAAAAATTGTAAACAATGATTATGTATATGTGTACCTAAATGTTCACATGTACCATGTTTATTATCTCAAATTTAGGCTGTTTAGGCTTTTTCTGTACCCTCTGAAACAGTCTTTTTTTTTTTACTCTGCCAATTGTATAAAAATACTATGCTGATTTGTATTTCAGTAAATTGGAAGTTGAAAACCTTTCTAATGTTGCTGTTAAACTTCTATTAACCTTTTGTTCATGAACTATGCTCTTTTTCTGTAGGCAGGCTTATATTTTCAAATGTAGTTATTAGACTATTTAATGTAAGACATGTTGTGATAGGGCTTTGCAAGGGAATATATTTAATATAGGACACATACTTTATAGGATTATTTTATAATACCCAAAAAGTCAAATGCAGAGGAGTGCAAGAGATTAGCTCCATACTAGAGACCCAAGGAATCCAGCCAAGGGCCTGGATCCCACAGCGATGTCCCACACAAGCCCAGCTGAAGGCCTAGAGTCCAAGGCAGTGTCCTCCACGCATCCAGCCGGTGGCCTAGAGCCCACGGCAATGTCTCGTGCAAGTCCGCAGCAAGGATCTCCACCTGGAGGCCCAAAGGCCAGTGGTGGAAACCAGAAAGCCTGCGCCGGTGAGGTGAAGAATCTGTACCACCAGGCTGAGGATCTGCACTGGAGCCAAGAAGTGACGCTCACGGTGAAGACCAGAGCTCCCCTGACGAGAAGAGCAGCCGTTCCCAGCAACAGCGAGGCCCCGAGCTCCTCCTCAGACAAGAACAGCTGAGTTTGCAACAGGAAAACCATGCGCAGCAAGCTTCTCCTAGAAAATCAACAGCATATAATCTTCCTCTCCAGTTCTCTTTATGCCGTTGGCAACAGTCCTCAGGTGTGTCTTCCATGCTCAGACCACACTGAGTCAGTTCAGCTGGGCGTTCCAAATTGACTGTTAATCCACTACACGTTTACTCTTGTGATAGTTTACATTGTCTTATTTGTTTTAAATTTGATTTTTAGAGTTTTAAAAATCTCTTTATATGAACATTTTCAAAGGTCTTACCTTCTATATACACTATTGAAGAGAATGATATAATGAATCTCCATGAATACATTACCCAGTTTCAATAATTATCAGTCTTATTTTGTCTTTTATACCTCCCAGTTTCCTTATACTGTGAATTATTTTAAAGCAAATCATAGATAACAAATAATTTCATCAGTCAATATTTCTGTAGGCATAGATATAGACTTTTAGTAAATTCATAGAGAGAAATCTTAGTAGTGGGCATTGAACCCCTTTCACATGCTAGGCAAGTGCTCTACCACTGAGCCAGAAATCTAGCAATGCATCTATTTTAAAAATCTAACAATAATACTACCACATCCCCCCAAAAAATCCTACAGCAATTCCTTAATATCATTATCATTAAATATCTAGGCAGTATTATTTTCCATATATTTTCACAGTCCATATATATATACAAATTATATTGTCAAATTAAACTCATACAAATCAAAGACTTTACCTAGTGTCAAACTGCACAAATAATTTTGGAAGTATAGGCTGTCAAGAAGCTAAAGAGCAGAGAGAGCCTCAAAAGATGAGGTAAACTTGCGCTGGGAGTGGCTTTTGGAAACCTGGCAAAGCAGTGCCCAACACTGAACAAAGTGGGAGCGCCTGGGCTCCCCTGATGGGTGCCAGAGGAGAGAATGCTCGAACCAAGTGGGTGGGCTCAGGTGGATATTCAGTGCAAGGCTAGAAGGTCCACTGAGTTCTTTCCTTGGGGAGCAGAGAGGGCACACATTTTTCCAGGCCATCAGAGTGTGTGGGTGGGGGCACCACACTGCCAACACCTGCGGTGGTGCCTTCACTGCACACCAGAGCAGAGGATAAGAAAATGGCTTCAGAGTTTGGCTTGTTAACACCTGTACGGATGATGCGGCACTGGTGGCGAAGCGGCTTAAGCACCAGAAGCCAGGTGGCCATAATTACCTTAATGACTAGACGTGTAGAAGGGGAAGCCCGGGGGCCCTGACCCACCAGGAGCTGTGCAGATAACTAATGAGCATGGCGTCTTCAGGGAGAAATCAATGGAATGCCAACCACGTGGTGCTTAACAACTATAACCAAGCAGGTGGCAAGAATGAAGAAACATTGCAGGAAAGTGCCTGTTTCGCGCCTCCTCATCCAAACTGAGTGTCATTTTGAAAACAGTATTTGCCTATACTCAGGTATGTTTTACTAAGGATTATGCAAATAGAGACAGAATAAACCTTCTTGTGGAGAATGTGCTGGCTTCTTTTCCTCTGAACCCTGTTGATTCTCCATCTCCTCAGTATTTGTCCTAAATGAAATTTGTTGGCCTTACCCATTACCTACCTGCGCAGCCAGCACACAGTAGCAGTGGGATGGGTGGCCTAAATAAACTATCAAGGCTGACAGAGCCATCTCAAACCCATTGCTTAAGTACCCCATGCTCTCCTTGAGATCAGACCCAACGCTTCATCTCATTCGGCTCCCCCGAACTCCACTCTAGACCATTAGAGTTTGCTAAATGCTTCATAAGGACTTTGAAGGGGCGAGGACATGCCAAGCAGCCCAACAATGTTTCCTCAGCATCCCACCTTCCTGATTTAGAAACTGCTCACTTAACCTTCGTCACGCTTCTCTGCCTGGGACTGTATCTCTAGCCGTCTTATCTTTTCACTTGCTATTTACTCTTTCTAGAATATTTTTTCTACCTCTACTTCCCCAAACTGGATAAATTCCTGATCACCCTTTAGGAGTCATTCCAGATGTCACTTCTGAGGATCCTCTCCTCTCCCAGGAAGTCTAGGTTAGGTTCCTTTCCTTATGTCACTTAGGGGCCCTGCAAGACAGGAAGGTACACACAAAGGGTTAAGGAACCCACTCCTATCCCTCAGCCTGAAGGAGTAAAGGGAGACAGCTGGGAGATTGGCAAGCTCTAAAGAGCTGGTTCCACAGAAGAGGAGTCATCCAAGAGAAGTTATACCCAGAGCTGGGGAATAAGTCTTCTGACTTTCTTCTCTTGTTCTGTGCTTCTAGTATCCACCCATACACTACACTAACCAGAAGTCAAAGGGCAAGAAAGCCTGGGTTAGTTTCCTAGTTTGAGGACAGATGGCAAATGGACAGTAGCTGTCATATTCCTATTGTAGCCCTTTATCAAATGGTGGTGTATATGTTGACTTGCTAATTTCAGCTTGGAGATAAATGCTACATTCTGAAGGTCTCATATATGTAAATATTTGATAAATATTTAGATCCTTCAATACACACATCAAATGATGCAAAATACATAACTAATTTACATGTAAATCCCTATAGCTTAGTATGTGGAGAGAAAAATGGAGCTAAATTTTCTCAAATAATGAAAGTCTGAGAATACAGACTTTGCAGCCATACTGCCTAAATTCCATGTCTGGCTCTACTATATCCTAGCAAGGCAGTCTTGGGCAAGTTGTTTGCCTTTCTGTGCCTCAGTTTCTCCATCTGAAATGGAAGTAATAATAGATGTACTTCACAGGGCTTTTGTGACAATTAAATGATTTAATATATGTGAAGTGCTTGGAACGGTATGAGGCCCATAGTAAGTATCATCAAATGTCAGGTACTTATTGTTAATGAAATTATAATGTAAAAATGTAAAGTGTTATTTATGGCCACAACTGTGGGCAATCTTGGAAAGGTGCTGCTTTTCAATGCATGTTCTTTTCAAGGAAAACTTTAAAGGACATTTCACAGATAAAGACAAAATAAAAATAACTGAACATCTGAATTAATCAATAAGTGAGCATCTATTGTTACAGACTTAAAGTGCACTGCTAATGGTTGGGAACTAGTGGGCTTACCTTTTGCCGGTTAGCTAATGTCTTAGTTACTTTTCTCATTGCTGAGACAAAATACCTGATACCCATAGTTAAGGGAGGAAAAGTTTTTTTAGCTCACAGTTTGTAGAGGTTTCAGCCTATAGTTGGCTGGCTCCAAGGCAGGGTGGCACTGCAGAGGAGAAACAGTTCATGGTGGGCAGAAGGCAGCAAAGCAACAAGGGATGACCACAGCTCTTTCTGTCCCTTATATCTTATCCAGGATTCTTAGAGTGGGTGGCACTCACAGCCTTACTTCCAGTGCCCTCAATCTGGCATTGCACCATGAATCAATTCCACTGTCACACACTCTGGATCCAGCCACCTCAGGAAAAGCTCCACCTATGATTGCATGAGGCTTTAGGGGGGCATCTAGACACAAGCGATAACAGTTAACCTCTTAGTGTTTCAGTTTCCCTCTCTGTAAAGTGGGGGTAATAATAGTAATCATCTCATAGTGTTTTGAAAATTAAATAATTTATGTTATCTGAAATGCTTAGAGTAAGGTCTGGCATCTATAGGCATCTAATACATTTAGCTCCCCCTCCTTCCCCTCTTCTCACTCCTCCTCTCCCTCCCCTTGGTGGTGGTGTTACATTCATCAAGGCATTAATAGAAACACAATAAAAGATGCCAAGGTGCTCTAGACAATGCCATTGTCACGAAGAAGTTTGTGATCCTCAACTTGTGCAGCCCCTTTAATGAGATGATATCCATGCTGTCTTTTTGTATTACCCAGAAGGTTTTCTTTAACAGCCCATAAAGACAAGTAAACTTTCAAGATGAACACAGCCTTGAGATTCCCGAGGCACTGACAGTTTAGCAAAGCTTGGTGATTTCTCTACATGTGGAGAGTATACTCTCCACAGGGTATATTCAGGCCCTGGTTGAAGGAAAGACTGCTTTTCCAATATCCATAGCCACAGAAGAAAAACTGATTATTCCTGAAAGGGGATTCAAAAATACATTTGTACAATCAGTTAATGGAGCACAACTGGATGGTGGAATACACAGGACTGCAATTGGGAACAAACGGTGCAAATGGTGGCTGCATCCCTGACAGGACCACACATTGGAGACTTGGTTCTACCGTGGCTTTGATGGTATAAAGATTTTTAGAATGACAGAACCAGCACAACAATACCAGCTTCATTAATTCTTATTTCCTAATTTTCAAAGTCTGGTGAGTACCACAAGCAAGAACACTCCTGTTGTTAAAATCACAACACAATAGAGAAAAAAGTTCATCATTTTTCATATTTATTTCCCCCAAGAAAGTAGTTAGTAAGAGAAGTCATTGGATTCATTCAGCAGTGGCTATTTTTTTGCCTTGTTTTTGTGTTTTGTTTCATTTTGTTTTGTCTCACAATACTGAGGATTGAATCCAAGGTCTTCATACTGAGCTGTGCCTCCAGCACTTTTTTATATTTTTTATTTTTTAGACAAGTTCTCTCTAAATTGCCAGGTTGGACTCCAACTTGCAGTATTCCTGCCTCAGCCTCTAAGAGTGATGGGAGGCATGTGTCACTAGGCCCCACTTAGGGGTATTCCTGTAGGGAAATTTTAAAAATCATCAAAATAGGGCCAGGGTGGGCCAGGGATTTAGCTCAGTGGTTCTGCCGCCTGCCTTGCAAATGGAAGGTCCCAAGTTCAATCCCCAGTACCAATCCCCCCGCCAAAAAAATAGCACCAGGAATTTAGCTCAGTGGTTCCACCATCTGTCTGGCAAGCACAAGGTCCTGAGTTCGATCCCCACTACCAAAAAAAAAAATCATCAAAATGGTGATAATCATAGTTACCATTTTGGATCATTTAATACTAGTGATTAATTCAAGTGGAGAGATGAATGGGAGTAATATTTATTAAGCACTTAGTCTTTGGCAGTGTGCTATGTTCCTCATATACACTCTTGTTAAATCCTTAAATGGTAATTTTTTTTCAGCTGAGGGAAAAGTTTAGAGTTTTTAGTTCTTTTTTCCGGTCTTAGCACTAGTAAGTGGTGGATCAGTGGCTCAAATTCAGTTTTACCTGCCAACAACATTTTGTCCAGAGAATATTTCATTTCTCCCAAGAAAGGATCCATCACATAAGTGAACTTTTTCTTAAACTAATTCAAAGTGAGTACCTAAAGTCTCCCAATGCAAACCCATGGCAACTTTGATGATGGGACAAGTCATTAATTCACTTTTCCATGTTACACAGTGAGACAGACATGTTACTCTTTACGTGATGTGACTGTAGTCAGATCTTTGGGTTTAGAAGATGGAAATCTTTTCATTATGTGGTTGTACGCTTTCTGGAGGAAGCATGTTTTGACCTGCATTATGAGAAAATCTGTTGTTGATCATATTAAGTTGGGTGGAATCTTGCCATTATTTTTATCCATTATAAACCAATCAGACATCTTATCATTTGCTACCCTTCTCAAAATAAATTATTTTCTCTAATAGTAAATAACTAGAGCTGTAGGGAGTTTGTGTTGGGGAGAAGAGAGGCTATTCTACAAGTGTGGTGTCTTTAAATCACAGATTTATAGTGTGGACAGGAAGATAAGATACATACAAGAGATACAAAGAGAGCTGGGACAATTGGTAGAGTCACTGCACATTTTAAGAATTGGCCAATTCTCATAGTTCCTTGGAAAATGGATGTGTGAAACACGGCATATTTCCACATAGGAAGACTGTGATATGGGTCTGCTATCCCAAGTCACATCTATACGAATTGTTTAACAGTGTCATAACACAAAATGTCTTAACTTTTTGAGACAGGCTCTTGCTCAGTTGTTAAATTGCCCAGGCTGAGCTTGAGTCTATGACCCTTCTGCCTCAGCTTCCCAGAATACTGGGATTACAGGCCAGTGCCACACCTGCAAAGGCTCCCCAGCCTCGCCTCTGCCCTCTTTTCCAGTGACTTGATTCTCCCCCTTCCTTCATCCTCTAACTACATCTTGCTGGTCTGGTGTCCTTCATCTGCTGCCGGATGATCCTCCCTGTGCCAAGTCTTTTCTCCACCTTACTCCACCCTGATACTTCCTCCTGCCCCTCCCTACCTCACACCTTCGCTAACCCTTAGTCACCCTTCTAGATCCTACCCAATGTGGTTTGCTCAGTCAGTGTTTACTGATTCTCAGACCAAACCTTCCTTTCAAACTACTACAGAACCCCGTTTGCCTTTTGTAGTCCTTACTACACCAGCGGGAATTTCTTTCGTGTCTGCCTCCTCTCTCCCAGCCTGTTTATTGTGAGGATAGGAAGAAGGGTTGCAGGCAAAGAGCATGCACCTGGTAGGCTCTCTGAGCACTCAAACTCCCCGTGTCCTGTGAGAACAGACTGGCTGGGGGCTGGGCCTCCGCACGCTCGCTCAAAGGTGCCTCGTGAGGCTGCTGCTGAAGCTTCCCCGGCGCTGGGAGGGGATGAGCAGTTGCTGTTCAGCTGAGGCAGCTCAGGAAAAGCACTGGAGCATCGCATCTGCCTAAGGGTGAGCAGAGAAGCACAGAGCAGCTCTCAGGGCCGATTCAGGTCAGTGAGCCCTAGCTTGCTGCTCATGTGCTAACCAAACAAAAAGAGCTAAAAGCAGCCTCATGAAAGCAAAGCCATTACAAATGAGCAAAGCACACACACATTCTGATGAGGACGACTTAATGATGGGGTCTGGAAGATCTTGGATGTGGGTTAGCTTCTTGGGCTTACAAAGAAACCAGGTCATGTTTGGTTTTCCCAGGAGAGAGAAATTGGGGAGGGGGGAGGTATGACAGCGTGTATATGTGTTTGAGTCAGACTCTAGCAGGGCCCTGCAGGGCCCCAGAATGGGCAGGGCTAGCCATCCTTGAAATACAGAGATCTCCCTCATCCTTCTCATGGAGGCTCTGCAGCAGTGAGGCCCCATCAGAGGGAATTAGGGGCTCCCTAAACCCAGCATCTGTGGCTAAGAGGCTGAGACAAAAATGTCTGAAGTTTCCCATCTCCCATCCAGCTTCTCTAAAATATTCACAGCAGCCAGGCAACATGGCAAGCCAAGGGGCTTGGAAATCTTCGACCAAGGTCCGGGAAGAGTCTACCATCAGCCAGCTTGGTCACTGGGCGCGAATCACTTAACTTCTCAGAATCTCCTCTCTTTACCTGTAAAATGTAGCCAGTACACCACTGTCTACCTCACAGGGTGATGGTGAGGAGCCAGGACACAACCAGTGTCATGGCCCCTGGTGAAGTGAGGAACAACGGGGATTGTTTTTCAAATATTGTTCCAGTTTATTTTGCTTCCCCTTGAAGGCTTTTGGAAGCCTCTAAGAAGCCATGATGTAGCATTCAACCGTATTTTTTGAGAAGCTTCTGAACATCAGAAGCATAAAAGGGGACTTGACTGAGGGAAGTATTTCTGGTCCCTGGGAAAAGATCAATTTTAGAGGCAGGAAGGGTTGTTGAGAAGCAGAGGAGACCTTTGAGGCCTGTTTACCTCATTACCTCATCAAGCCCCCTTACTAGTCAAGCACAGTGATTGTTTGAAGTCTCCAAGCTGCCCTCCAACAAATAAGTGAGGCCCAGCAGGTCAGCTGCTTGCGATTGCTTCCAGAGGTTTCTGTTATTTTTATATTGGAAAGTTTCCCTTGGTTTCGGTAAGAATGGAATTTCCATTCAGTAATTGAAAGGCCCTGTAAGGAAGCAACATCCCTGTTGCTGCTACTGCCAGGAAGATGGATTGACCTAGAAATGCAAGAGCAGAGCAAACTTTTTTTCTTGTTCCTGAAACAGTCTTTTCTATTCCCAAATGCCTGTCAATGCCCTGCATATACTACAAACCCTAGGAGTACTCCCTTGGCACATGCCTGTAATCTCAGCACTTTGGGAACCTGAGGCAGGAGAATCACAAATCCAAGTTCCTCCTAGCCAATTTAGTGAGATCTTTTCTCAATTGGATCCACGCGTGGTCGTTCATATTTATAATCCCAACACTCGAGGCTCAGGCAGGAGGATTACAAGGAATTCAAGGCCACCTGTGCTACACAGTGAGTTCAAGGCCAGCCTGGAGTACACAGACTTTGTCTCAAAAAACCCTCAAAACGGGGTGGGGAGCCTGGGATATAGTTCAGTGATAGAGTACACGCACACAAATCAGATACCAGTCCTCTGGTACAGAGGGGCCTGTGTAGAGTACAGGATTTACAGGACTCTGTGTCTCCCTGGAAAGGGGCTCAGGAGTCTGTGTTGCTAACAAATTTCTCAGATGATTCAATTGCCTACCTAGACCTGAGAAAATTGGATATGAGCTTACCCTTGGATTGTCAGTGCTTGAGGACTGCTTGGTATAATTCAGGGCCTGACCCACGAGTCCTGAGAAGGCAGGACATTTGGCTTGCTTTAAGCCAATAGTCTTAAAGATGTACTCAACACTTTCAGAGCAGAGATGCCCAGTGCTACTTGGGGAAGACGAGTGGAGTACTCAGTCTTTCTCTGTTGCCTGCTGCAAATCAGTTCTTCCCCCAAATGTGCCAGCTTCACTCAGGAAGTAGAATTGTGGCTGTCAAAGGTTAAGGGTTGAGGTAGAAGGTTTGAGGGTAAAGACTAATTGAAGTCCCTTTTTTTTCGGTACTGGAGATCGAACTTAGGACCTTGCACTTATGAGGCAGGTGCCAGAATCACTGAGCTAAAAGTCCAGTTGTTTGGGAGGTGGGTAAGGAAAACGCTCTAGTTGTAAGGGAAACAGAGCTTGTGAATAAACTTAAAACCTTGAGTTGTGCATTTTAAGTGGGTGAATTATATGGTATGCGAACGGTGTCATAATTAAACTGGTAAGCATAAACCTTTCACTCTGCAAAACCAAACCCTGTAGTTAACCATACCCACTGTTCCTTATGAGACAATCGAACAAACATCCCTTGTTATTGCAGAGCGGGGAAATTCCCTTTTCCAGAGATTCAATAAGTATGTGTGAGACTCAGAAAGCTGTATTCCGATCTAGGAAGTTACAGATATGTATTTCAGAACTGCTACCAAATGCTTTATTCAGGGGCAACTTTTCCTATATCATTAGCTTTCTTGGAATTGTGTGTGTGTGTGTGAGCATTTCATGCAGATTTTTCTACCTGTGCTTTAGTCTGGCTGTGGTATAACTGAGATCAGCTCCTTGTCTAATGTGGCTGGGTCATACCCAGTCCAAGTCCCGGGGAAGGAGGTGAAATAGTGATTAAAGAATTGGCTGGAGTTTTCAAGACACTTTAAAGACAATGCCCTGTTTTAAGAGAGTCTTTCAGTAGTTTGTTCCTCCATCAAGATCAGAGGATCATAGGCGATTGCCTGGCCTTGTGGAAATAATACGGATTCTGGCTTCATGAGTTCAAATTCTGATTTGCCCATGTGACGGCTGTCACTTTACCTCTCTCGGCCTCACTCTTCTTCTCTGTAAATATGGAATCTCGGTACCTTGCTCATAGAATGATTCTAAAGAGTAGCTGAAATAATTAATACAGAGAACCTAGCGTATATGATATCTGCTCAGTTAAAAAATAGCAAATATTACTATGATTTAACTTCCAATGGTGTGCATGGTATGTTTCCTCATTTGCATTCTAAGCTCTTTTGAGGAAAGTCCAGCTTGTGATGTGGAATCTCATCTGCAGAAGTGTAGAGTGAAGGGAGGACAGGCCACAGAGGACACCCATGAACACTGGGCTCCTCTCTTGCAACCCCCTCTTTCCTGACCCCCACCATTTATCCACGAGGCTATGAAAGTGGCCTCTCTGGAGCTTCTATGAGTGACTTTTCCAGCCACAACTGGGTGGACAGCCAGCCCAAGCTTGGCCTGTGAGGTGGAAATTTTTGTTTTGTGTTCCTGGGGATTTGTAATTGGGTCCCAGAGATTCCAGCTTGTGTCTTCCAGGACTCTTAAAAAAGGATATATAAACCTGACAGTAGGCAGCTATCTTTTACTAGAAACATAAAACCAAGGCATACAGTAAGGTGTGGGCACAAAAGACCCGGGTTCTACTGTAGTTGCATTTGTGATGCACTGATACATTCTAGGCAGCCATTCATAATGCTTCTAAAGAATTTTTTAAAGCATAAGAAAATGTTCATATTATAATACTAAGGTAAAAAAGATAAGTAGAAATTATGTAGATCTCACCTTAGTAGAAGAATTGTAAATGATTTTATTTTGTCTTTAATATTTTATGACTTTTCAAGAAAAGTCTATATACAGTAGAGGTCGGGGGAGTATATATTTTCTCCCCCCTTAACAATTTAATTCCTCTAGCCTCAGTTTTCTCAGAATTCTAGCTATTTTGATATCTGATAAACTCACACAGATGTTAATAATTTGTTGGTTTCCTAAAGATATTATTTGAATATGGGTTTCCAGAGGAAAGATGGCTGCATGTAGCTCTCCATCAATCCTTTTCAGAACTAGGCTAAATAGTTCCACTTCTAAAATTATCACTAGTGATTTCCCAAGCTATGGGAGAAACCATGAGAGAACTGCCTAAAATTAATCATAAAAAATCGTAAATTTACCTTGATGTCTGCTACCTGTGCATTAACTAGAATTTTGTAAGGTGAACATTAAAATTACTGCACAGCTTTAAAAATATTAAATGTCCCTGCTCCATCTCCCACATTCTAATTTAACTGGCCTTTTGTGGGGCAAAAGCTGTGGGACAGCTAGTTTTTAGACATGTTTTAAGCAATCCTAATCTTCAGCCAAGATTGCAAACCACTGACTTAGTAAAACTGATGGAAAGCAAAATTCTGTGTTCAGTTATTTCATTGTCTGAGCACAATGTAACCGTAGTTCACAGGCTTTCACACAGTGCTTCATACCTTCCATTTGCCCTATGAAGTGAATGAATTTGGAAACTCAAGTTGGAAAGGTACCCTGGGCTCTGCTGGTGCTACAGAGATGTTTGGAGACATCGCCCCCCAGTGGCGACACTTGGTAACTGGCAACCTGGGTTCCCCCTTGCTTCCCATTGTTTTCCTACCTACAAGCACAAAGGCTTCTCAGAGCCTGCGGTGGCGTCTGTCCCCCTTTTGCCAGTGACTGGGTGGGAGTGAACCTGCCCTTGGAAAGCCTCCTTGAGCTCACTGTACGTTTGCCCTTGCCTGCTATGTCAGCAAAAGACTGGGAACCATAATCCCGGGACAGTTTCCGGGCTTGTTCTTAATGGTCAGAAATAAGAGTTGTTGATAAAACCTGCAGAGTTGCTTATTGACAGTGGGAATGCTGAACTAAGCTAGAATCCTTCCAGTAACTTTGTAGAAAAGAAATCATGTCAAGAGTTGCAGGATAGGGGAAGGAAGGAGTGTAAATAAACACATAGCAAGAGATCCCGCTTGGTGCTCTCCCTCGGGTGGGCGCCGGGGGGGAAGGGAGCAGGTGAGGAGAAACCGCAGCAGGGTGGAGGGGATGATGGGCCATGGTACAGGACCTGGAGTGGGACCAGTCTCTGTGAAGAACATCTGTTCGCCCATCACAACCACCAGGGAAGCTTGTCCAGAAAGCTGCTGGCAGGGTCCAACCCTATCCCTGCAATTCAGAAGGAGCCTGAGCGGGTTCTGAGAGGCGGGCCCAGGCCGGGGCCTGCTCCTCACGCAGTGCCTCCTTGGTACTAGGATTCTTTCACTGAGTCCTTAACAACGATCCTCTGAATTGGATGGTATCGTCTCTATTTTACAGGTGGGGAAACAGGCTCAGGGCGGTGGCGTCAGGCACCCGAAACTTCATAGCTGGGCTGTGATGGAACCTGGGCTGTGATGCTATATGGGGATGGGGTGGGGGAGCCGAACGCAGGAGCAAGTCCCAGGAACAAGTCAAATTCTTCATTCCTAGGCTGGCTGCCAATTGTTGGATCAGGGCTGAGATAAGACATACTGTGTATTGTGTCCACGTAGCTCCTCGGGAACTCTGTGCTCCCTGAAGAAAGTGTTGGGAATGGGGTGGGGACACAGAGAGGGAAAAGTGAGTAGAGAGAAGAGGAGGAGGCAGGAGCCAGCGACCGGGCCACAGGCTGCAGAAGCCACAGCAGGAAGTGGGATCGCCCGGGTGCAGCCCTGGCTAGCTGGGAGGGCCGGGGCTGGGTCGCCCCTGGTCTCTTTTGGTCTTCTCTCCTTGATCTCTTGTCTCAATTCAGCTGTATCTTTTCATGTTTCTCCTTTCTTGCTTCTCCTACATCCTTGCTTCCTGTTTCTTCTTTTCCTTATCAGAGGAGAGGATTCTCTTCCCTCACACTGCCAAACCATGCCCCACACTCCTCAGGCAATGTTAAGTAGAAGCAAGCAATTTTGATAATTCAGACCCATTGGCAGTCAAAAGCCACACCGGTCTTCGTACAGCACAGCACTGCCTGGCTGGCCAAGGCCCTCCCAGCCCGGGGTGCTTCCTGCCCCAGAGCTGAGCTCATCCAGTTCCTTGTGGCAACAGCACTTACCTGTTTCTCATGTTTAATGCAAACGAGCTTCTGAGACGGGAAAGCTTTCAAGATGCAGCCTCAGATACACAAGTGCTGCCCTTTGCTGAGCAAAGACAAGTGGGCAAAGCCTGCGTTGGTTCTCCTTTTTTACAGTAATTGTGTTCTCATCTGTACAGATGTAAGCAAACCATTTCTGTCAGGAGAAATGAAAAATCTATACACAAGGGCCTCTGAAGCTTAGAGAGGCCTGAATTACCTCCACTTTTTGAGTCTCAGTGATTTCAAGATGAAGAAATGCCAAAACAGATTATTAAAATTGTTGTTCATCTTAAGTACTTATCATTAG
Organism: Heterocephalus glaber; assembly: GCF_000247695.1. The sequence goes on from NW_004624737.1 coordinate 31,728,967, forward strand.
CAAGTTATTATTTCTAAAATGAAAGAGATAATGCAACATAATTGTTCTAGCTTGGAGCTAATTATAGGATTTGTAGAAAAAGTAATCATTCACAGTACACAGAAGTAACAGGGCACAGGTGTAAATAACTTCTTTCAACCTGTCAGTACACATCTCCTTTGGAGATAACAGAAACCATAAAATGAAAGTTTTTGTGCGGCCATGTTCAAGCTTTTTGGGGGGGCGGGTACCAGGGATCAAACTCAGGTCCTTGAGCTTGCGCAGCAGGCAGCGAAACCACTGAGCTAAATCCCCAGCCCTCAAGCTTTTAATATTGGCGATTATAGCAGCTTCCCTTCTGCTAACACAGATATACGTGCTTCCAAACATGTTCTTCTCTTCCTGCCCTGTCACCCATTCTACATGGTTCTGTTACCGTGGTAGCATCCTGGCATACTAGCATGTCTGAAGAATGTGCAGGCTGGAAAGACCTTGTAAGTACTATACGTTTAGTCCAACAGCCTTTCCTAGGTTATCTGCACCCAAAGCAGGTGCTGAGTCAATGCATTGCTGTGGAATTCCATTTCTAAAACGGCCGTAGGACTGGGGCAGGAAATATACCAAAAGATCCTGAAGTGTCTTATAGTTCTAGAAAGAAGGAAATGAAATGTTCAAACACACACACACACACACACCCCCTACAATTATAAGAGTGTGTCACAGAGTCACAGAGGCCAACTAAAAGAGCTCCCCATGCACAAAGTTGGAAAAATTTGAGTAATAAAATCAATAAAACAGTACTGCAGTATAACTCAAAGAATAAAATAAATATCCATGAGTCCATATTGATATAAATGATTGGATAAAATAATGAACGGGGGCACAAATTTTTCTTTCAAAAGAATCCCAAATAATTGGAGGATGTGGGTCCTCCGCTTTCAAGAAGGGAGAGTATTAACTACCTACTTCTGAAGTAAATGGACAGTGAGTGATTTGCCTTCCAAGAGGACAGCATGGGAAGGAAGAAGGAGGAAAAGATAACTTTATGACAGAGAAACCTCACAGATACTACCTCAGCCGGGGGATCAAAGTCAACACCATGTTGAGTATGCCTTTGACGTGATGCGATAGGATGAAAATGGCACTTTATCTATTTGCACATATTTGCAGTGCATGGTGACTGCATCCTCAAGGGGAGCTGGTTACAGGCACATAGCATATCTCACTTCTTTTTTCATCTCTTTCACCTCCCTCCCATCCCCACATCTATTGGTCCTCTTCCCTTTTACAAAAGAGCTGTCTCCCCATTTCCTATTATCTATTTCTTATTTTGCTCTTTAGTTATTCTTTGAGTTTCTCATATAAGAGAAATCACGTTATATTTAAGCTGTGTGTCTGATTTATTTAACTTAATATTATGGCCTCGAGGTGCAACCATTTTCCTACAAATGACTCAAATTTATCCTTATTTGTGGTAGAGTAGTATTCCAGAAAATGGTACTTTGTGATCTTCCTCCTCAAATCTGCAATTCCAGTCTAATAATGAGGAAACCACCAAATTCCAATAGAGCAGCGTCCTGCAAAATGTTTGACCCATATCCTCAAAACTGTCAAAATCATAAAAGAATAAGGAAATTTCAAGAACTGCCACAGACGCAGTCCTGACAGCAACTCCTCCGAGGCCTGAGCTTCAGCTCTGCAGGACCCTCCCTGTCCTTCTAGGCACTGACAATGTCAACTTCTTCCCTTGGAATTTCCCCAGGTTTAGAAGTGGTGGTGCTTCCTGTAAGTTTTAGGTCTGGGATACACTAACTTTCTCATTCAGACTTCCAATATCCGGTTCCCTCTGCAGAGATACTTTGTATGGTTTCTGTTCTGACTGAACTCTGATACAATGCTTGGTACCAGAAAAGAGACCCTCAGTGATGGGTTTGGATACACCCTTGCCCTCATGTGCTGGGTTGAGTCCTTTGTCAGTGGGAAATGCTGCATTAGTACTCCACTGCATGCAGACACAGAGGGACTCAATTATCATAGGGGTTGACTGAGGTGCAAGGTCTACTGAAACATACCATCCCTGTGGGCCATTATGGTTTTTCAAACAAACAGAGTGAAAAGAACAGCAGAAAAGCACTGTCACTATCCCTTGGTTACCTTAATTTTAAGTGGATGTGGGGTGGCTCAACCAAAGGAGGAGCTTTCAGAAAGGAAATTCCTAATGCAGGGTCTTAAACTGTTAAGTTCAAGTTCAAAACAGAACCAGAGACATTCTATGGCTACCCTGAATTGATCTCATTTCTTTAGCCACAAGGGAAATATCATATAAAAACATGACCAGCATTTAATTATACAGATCACAAAACTCAATGCAAACTTAGACTAGTCCAAACTCTTATGCAAAAATGCATTCTGTGGAACCCTGGGAGTTCTGGAGGGTCACATCTGGGTAGACTCAAATAAGGCCTCTGCCACTGGGAGCTTTGGGCTTTCAGATCTATAATTAAGATCAGATCTCAGCTTCCTCCAGGGGATTAAAGCCTGACTTGGGAAAAATAAGGTTATACTACAAAAGACTGACAATATCTTGCTAACTTATACAGGCAGAAATTTGAGCATTATTGTGGGAATGGAACCAGAGGTGGATAAAATATTACAAAAATTTAATTGTATAGACTTGGATGCACTTATCAGGAAGTATGGATTGAACGTTGGCCCACCCAGTTGGAAAGGAGCTCTAATAGTTTTCTTATGTATGCATTTATATACCTAAGTACATACTTACAGATGTGATTTCACTAAATCCAATGAGTTGAGATGGAATTTCCTGGGGTAATGTAGAGAAATAATCTGCAGATTTAGGAATATAAAGAACATGTGTTTATGCATGGCAGAGATACCACCCACATCGCCTGGGGTCCAGGCGACCATCTCTTCAGTGAGATATTAAGAAAACATCCGTGAAGGGAGCGCTAGCAATTGGGAAAAGCACTACAGCATCTCTCTTCCCAAACCTGGAGGCTGCTGTGGAAGACGCTGGCGTGGAGAGGGGTTCGTCAGAAAGAGCCAACAGGTTAGATTTCAGTAGAGGGAATTTAACCTGGGAATTGATTCCACCAGTGTTGGAGGGCTCAGTGAGGGTGAGAGGTCATTCACTGAGGTCATTCAGAAACAGCTCAGGAAGCAGCTGCCACCAGCAGGGCTGAGGGCAGAGAGGCGAGGGTTACAGACCCACAGTTTTGAAAGCAGCACCTGGGAGGCTGGAAGTCAGGTCTCGAGGGGCCTTTGGGAGGCTGGCAGCGAGTCCTGGGGAGCTCAAAGAATATGGAGGCTAAATCAACCCCTGTGAACACACTGCTGAGATGCGCCCAGTAGGGACAAACTGGAGGGAAGGAAGTTTCTTCCTTTCTCCTCCTGATTCCTCTTTTCCCCGAGTCCCCTACTGGCCAAAGCTGGTAGCCGGACAACTAGTAAGCAAAAATTGTTTGTAGACTTCTCGCTCAGTAACACAAAGCAGAACAGAGAAGAGTGGATTTGGAAATGAAGAACAGTAGCTTAACACACACAAAACACGCCTTATCCCTTCTACCTTGAAAGGTAAACCTCAAGACAAGGACTTGATGGGAATCTCTCCCCTTGTCAGAGCTACATAGGACTCAGTAAATCTTTGTTGAACACCATGGATGATGTTATGATATCCTTGTGACAACACAATCCATTTTGGACCTGACTTAAATGTTTATGACAACAGCATTCAATCAGTGTTTTGTGTCCCTAATTAGAAAGTTTCTTCCACTCCAAGCAGGCTCACTTAGGAAAGTCCTTTCAGGACAATAGAGCCTACCTTTGTGTAAGTGGAGTGGCCTCTTGGTGTCACAGGTTTAACGAAAAGAGGTGCTGAGAGCAGCTCAGCTGCTTCTGTAAAATGTCTTTTTAAAAAAATCATTGTTAGGAGGCAGGGATCAGCTTCCATGGCAATGTGAAGATTCTGAAGAGTTTGCAGATAAAAGAAGATAGGCACCAAGAAACTTTCAAGGTCTTTCTAAAAATAACCCAGGAATCAGTACAAAAGAGAATTTGCACCTATCCCAACTGTTTTAATCAAATAAGTCTAACAGTGAGGGGTTTTGTTCTAAGAAGTTAATGGTAGTTGAGTGATTGATAACAGATCACTGGAGGAATGGCCAAAATACAGTGGTCTTGTATCAAGAGAACATAGCAACAGCAAGCTGTAAAATGAGGACAAAGAACTTCTAATAATGCAGCAGTCTTAAAATGGTGTTGATACTGCAGTTCTCAGCCCAGAATTATCTATGTCAAATTAATTAACTTCCTTAGTCTTTTTTTTTCCTAGTTTTTTTCTTTCCATTGAAATAAAATGATAATGAGCAGCACTATGCTTAAGACGTGTATCAGCTTTCTCTTTGAAATACTCAGAATTCAATGAATATCAATTTATAGTATGCTGTGCATGAAAATACTCCAACATTAAAACTTGTGCAGAATTATTTTTATTTCAATGTCAAATTCCAAAGAAAAACAACCAGAAAATGCTACACACATTTGCTTTTATTAGCTTTTATTTTTAGACTGTGGTTTTGAAACCGAATTCCAATGAGTCACATATGCTTTTGCCAACAGTGTTTCCAGAGAAAGGTTTACTTGAAACTGTATTACATTGCATTATCTTACAGAAAACAAACACTTTATAAGATGAAGCCTGATTATTGCCAAGGAGGCCAAGGCATGTGGACTACTGAGGTAATATTTCTATTGTCAAAGTACGTGTTCTCATCTCAACTTCCATTTCTGTTGGAACCAAACACCAACAGAGCTTAAGAAAAAGATGATCCATTTTCTAACCATTTCTAAAACAGAATGAAATGAAAGATCACAGAACACTCATTGAAGCAGCCAACAAAGGCTACAGAACCATAAATGTTCTGCCTTGCTACCTTGTTGGTAAGAGCAACAGGATAAAGAGATTCAAGTAGAAAAGCATATTTTAAACAAGGACAAGTAATGTTTAAGGAATGGCTAGTTTCCCTCTAGAAATCTTCAGATCTCTGTTCTCTTGGGAAGTTTAATCAATTTACATTCTACTTGTGAATGGAATGAGGCATATATTTCTCATGTTATTACATAAATCAATCTCATCCTTGGGGCTTTGAAACAGAGCTTTATCAGAGTACACTGAATGTGTGTGTCATCTCATCTTTCTGCATTACAATAAAATTGATTTTATGATTCCTTTCTCATAAATTACAGGCTGGCGGCACTCGCAGCCTGGGGTTCTGCTTGTCTTCCCCTCTCATGGGCTGGGAGTGTCGCTTGTTCTTCTCTTATGAACCACATCTACCTCTTCAAGCTTCCAATTCTGGTTATAGTTCGCAGTCTTGAAAAGAGTAGCGTGTCAGACCCAGGATATGTACTTGTCTGGTTCGAATCCTAACCTGAATACCTTTTGCATGTCACCGGAGTGAAATATTTTGTGAAAAATTAATAGTGTGCTCACCATGCAAATGAATGCTCATCACAACATGGATGCCATTACGAACTAACAGCCACAAAAATCAAACGATGTCTTCCTTCTAGCCCTCACCCTCACCCTCACCCTCACCTCCTGATGTGAGAGCAGAAACCCACAAAAACATTCAGGTTTCTGGGGGTCTGCTGGTTTAACTCAGAACAGTGAACTACTACGGTTCACCAACTGAGAAAATAAGGGCCCCCAAGCACAACTGTTTGGGCTGGTGCTTTATACCAATATCAGCAAAGTGAAATAGTTCAGCGTGGCAAAAGCAAGCAGGGTGCAGAAGTTTCATTTCTTGCTGGGCTGACTGACTCCCCTGATGCTCATACTACTTGCACACTGTTTCTCTAAGAGTATTGACCACACAATGTGTATTGTAATGTCCTTGTGTAAATACAGTGGACCCCTGACTCACGAACTCAATTGGCTCCAGAGGGCTGGTTGTAACTCAAGTTGGTTTAAGTCAATATAGCTGATATCTGGATGTTTACCTGGGTACATGCTGTAGATAACAAGAAGGAAGATGAATCTTCCATTAACCTAATTAACCCAAGTTGTTGGTATGTCGGGCTGGTTGTAACTTGAGGGTCTACTGTACATTGCGTGGCCACCAAGTCTTTGAGGGCTGAAATAACATTTTCCTAGCACCTTAACACCCGTTTCAGAGAAAGTTCTCAATAAATATTTCTTGAGTAAGCAAAACTGTTGTTTTGCCTTTGGATGATGTGTCTTACTTCTGGTACATCTGTAGAAATAATACAACTGAAAAATCTCTGTATAAAACACTCAAACCATGATAGCAGGGAGTCTGTGTGAAACAGGCTTAGATGGGTCTCCCTGGGTGGGCTGCAGGGCACATATCAAGGAGAGTGAAAAACCAGTCTCCGCAAGGTAGCCCATGGGCAACAACTTTCTTATTTTGGCCCAAGGCCAATTAAAACACATTCCACTTTTTCTATGGAGCCTTCAGTATCTATCAAACTGGCATGCAGTGCTTTTGCTTGCTTGTTTTGATTTGGGGGGCGGGTATAGCTTTTTATCTTAGAATTAGTCTAGCAGATCTTCAATATTTTATAATTCTCTTTAAATTCTCCTGCAATTACTAGTTTCCTAGACAAAACACTAAAAACCCAGCAGTCTGAACCCAGTTTTAACTAGAGAATCCAATTATGTCTTCCTGCAGTACAGTTTTCTGTTGAAGTAGCTCGGGGTATGGAGGGTAGTATCTACTGTCAGGTGCCTAAACCTTGACTCCTCCATCTTTTCAACCCAGATATCTCTACATATCCTTCTAAAGCTATTTTCAGCCTCACTTTTTTTGGCGGGGGCGGGTACCGGAGATCGAACTCAGGTCCTTGTGCTTGCACAGCAGGCGGAGAAACCACTGAGCTAAACCCCCAGCCCCTCTAAAGCTATTTTGAATAATACTGGCTGAAAAGAATCTTCGGGTAGCTGAGATTAATAATTAATTTTTCTTTTTCCAGTTGTGCTTTATATTGCTTTAATTTTTCCAGTTTCCAATTAAGGGACTTGGGCAAATACTCAAGTGAATGGAATTAGTCTAAATTCTAACTGTTTTAAATGTCAGCAAAAAAAAAAGAGGTTTTTACATGTATGGAAAAAATATTAAGAAATTATGCTTAGAATGAATAGTTCTTCTAAAGACTTGTATAAACCTTTCTTCCTGTAGGGCAGTAATTATTAAGGAGGAGGAAATTGGAGGATAGATATATATGAGATTTACCCATGGAAAATTTTCAATCTATACAGTCTTCTTCCACAAATACTAATTTCTGTTGTTGTTCTCTCCCTGGAATCAATACTGTAGTGACCCATTGTAGTGTGCCACATCCCTTTGTGTGTTAGGGTTAAAAAAGAGTTAAGAATCATTGTTTTAAGACTCACCAGTGGATAAAATATTTCCAGCTACAATGATATAAAAGCATAAGACCATTATTTGCTTAAATTACATTATTTATTGTTTGATTATCCCTCTTAGTCCTGCATGCATTGTTAGCACAAAAAGTTGAACATGATCACAACCCCCTCTGAAGACAGGGTGGATACACACCATCGGAAGAGCTTCTCCATGAGATGGCCCATGAATTTCACACCTTTGTAACTAACACTGTCAGTGACCCACACAATGTTCATAGAAAACTTCATCAACTGTCCTCTGTTTAATGTAAACAAGGCAGGAGGTCAACAAAGTATTACAGTAACACTATTTTACAGGGCCCAGAAGTATGACTAATCTATCATGTTTTAGCATATTAACTGTCACAATGACAGCACATTTCAATTTATTGTACAACCCAAAATATAATTACCATGTAATTTGTGGTTTTAGCACTTCACTGTAACTTTTTCTGTCAATACCTATTAACTTGATAATTAAATGGTAATTATATAGTAATACAATAATTTGTAGAAATGCTACCATGAATTTATAAAATAATTCCATAATTTGTGCCCTGTAAAATTAAGTGTAACAATCTTTACACTAGCAACAGTGTAAGCAAGCTAAGGATTTTGGTCCTTATATATACATATATATACACATGTACACACACAGTAATATACAATTAAACCCAAAAGCTGTGAAACCACTCACAGCTTCCATATTGCACAGAAACATTATGAAAACATTACACTGTTATATTGTGAGTACTACAGTGATAATTGGCTAAGACAAATCTGAGTTCTATGAAGTAAAGAATGTGCCTCATTACTAAAAGTAAACCCAAAGACTACACTGTTGGAAAGTTTTAAAAGATGTGCATACCTAGTTATACAAACGTGAAGCAAAACTAAATTCAGTTTGGAACCTGCTATGGCAATCAATTGTTAGGATAGCACTTTCTGCCCAACACAGTGCACTTTAGTCACTGTTCTTACAAGCAATGAGTAGAAATATTCAGCTTCGGAGAGACAGTAAGAAAACTACCAGTGATGTAGTACAATGCTTTGCTAAATTAACAAATTCAACTCAATGTAAGAACTTGTGCTGCCTCTGGGTCCAAACTAAATACGGAAAAGAGAAAAGCAAAACAAACGAAACCTTAAGCCTTAGCTGATTACATCAAAGTCATGACAGTAACTTAGGAAAACTGTATTTTCAGAAGCAGCACATACACACACACAAATATGAGTTAAAGCCTTTCTGAGCTTGGTTTCATGGATTAGCTATAAGGTTCCATTGTGAAAGTCAAAGATAAAAAGAGTATTTGGTTTGAGAGGTAACATCATTGCTATTGAGCCCATTAAGCACTGTGAAAGCATTAAGAAATATCTAATATCTCTTAATGCCTCATGTTAAATACAACCATATCAAAGTAGACTGGAGATGCTGCAGTGTTCCTTGCATAAACTGATCAACAAATACTCCAAACTAAATAATGCTTCCCATCATTCAAAATCACAAAAAGAACACCATTTAACTCCCTTTTTTGTTGTTTCATTGTTTTTACTCAATGACTTTTTTAGATCAAGCTAAGAAAGATTTGTACTCAATTAAAAATTTAGTCTTTTGTTTGAACAATGATGAGCATTTTAAAGCTGAGACTATTCATAATCTTGATATTTTGTTCTTAATAAATAGCAAAAGCTAACTATAAATCAGAAAGACTACTAAAAATGAGCAGATAAGCATAAAACGTGCCTCTGAGCACACGCCACACACTATGCATGCAACACGCCACCTGAAACGGCTTTCACAGGGCTGAGACAGCTCCTCTCAAGATGGCCCAAGATGGCACATGTGACAGTATGGGACAGTATCTCCCCCAAAACCAGTAAACAGCAAGATAAAGAGGAAAGTGCTGCTGCTTAACATTTCATTAAAAAAAAAAGGCTTTTAAGCAATATCAGGACAATAAGCATCACTTAAAGAAAGAACAGAAGGACACTCCTTGAGCAAACTCCTTGATGTAAAGTTACCACAGCCCACTGTGCGTCACACAGGGGCCAAACCAGACCATCCTGCATGTGCCTCATGCAATCACACCCAGTGTCTCAGAACCCTCCAACATGTAAACAGGACGTTTAAAAGACTGCTTTCTTTCATCTCTTTAGAATCATTTAAGACAAAAGACAACAAAATGAAATGAAAAAAAATGTAAACATTAAGAGGCCATTGGCATTCTGATTGTTGCCTTCCTGGACACGACCATGCACTTCAATAAAAAAAAAAATCAATTATGAAGAATTTCATAAAACAATTTTCAGAGAGGGAAAGAGAAAAAGAAAAGCCCTCAACTGAGTACATATTATCTTAAAAATACTATTTTAGCAAACACTACCAATGATGAACATAAATTCAATGTTGTTGCAAAAATGACAGTTTAAACTGGGACCCATAGATGAAAATTAATTACTAACATGGGTATGTGCACAAGAGAGTAAAAGAATGTTTTTTAAAAAATATATATTAATCAAGAATTTATCATATTAAATTGTTATTCTTAGAAAAGCTAAAGAAAGTTAATGCTGCTCTACACATTTTTATTTATTATAATTAACAATTCATAGATGGTTCCTGAACTATATTTTTCCTCATTTACAGTTTTAAATATTTTGTTTGATAAGAATCTAAACCTTAAAAAGTTATAAAATTAGTGACTTTTTTGCTACTTATTAATCCAAAAGAATATAAGCATTTGAGTCCCAGAGAATGTCAAAATGCCTTGCTACCTAAAAGGATGTTAAGATAACAGAAATATCTTCAAAGTCATGACCTCAGGAAGTTTTCGGCAGTTCACATAGTCATCAGAAATGCTTATTTCCTGAAGTTCCTTTGATTGTATCCTGGGTTCAGCAATGTACAAAATAGAGACCCATTAGGATAAAGCCAATGAAAACGTTATCCCACATTTTACCCAGAGTGTTCACCTAAAAGGTTCTTAAAGGTTCTGTCCAGTTCACAGCAATACTTCATGTAAAAAGCCTTTTTATCCTCTCTTGGCTGCGTGGAACCGAGTCTTTTCTGATGAAATGCACATGATAGTTCAGTTCCCCTAGTGACCTGAAAGATGTTATTTATGGTGTGGAGGAAGCATGGTATTTCACAAACGCAATTGCTGCCAGCTCCTTACAGAACTCTTCTAACACAATCACACCCTCTAGCAACGTGTTGTGGTCGATTCTGGGAAAAGCAGATGACAAATCAATTTAAGTTATAAGCAGATCACTGAATTTGGTGACATTTTTGGATAAGAGTATACAAAACAATGACTTACACAGGGCCTTCAGGTTCCAAACCAAGTAATCGCTTCCTAACTAATAGAAGCTTAGGCGTGAAGTCTTGAATACGCTGAATTCGAACCATAAGTTCTCCAACAACCTGCATCAGAGACAAGAAAGAAACTCAGTTCTTCAAATCTGCTATATAAGGATTCTCTGGTTGAAAAAAATGTCCTTCCTATCACTAAAGAACCTACTCCACAGTTTCTTTGACCAAGGATTCATCTGGTCTTTAAAATATAAAAATTATATGTATTATTTAAAAGAATGAATTTTTCTCCTTCCCCATTCTATAATAGTTCAGAATGTACAATGATCACTTTGTAGCTGCATAATATTCTCCATCATGTGACACTGCCTACACACAATGATAAGATGTTAACTGGAGGGGCTTATTGATTCTAGAGAATACAGTAGAACTAAACTTACCCTGACGATTACAGAGAAGAGGGATCTACAGCCAGAGGCAAGGTTCACGTAGGGATCCAAAAGGTACTCGTGTGTGTGTGGATGAGGGAAGAGGGACAATCTGGACAACACCGAAGTCACCTGTAAATTCACATCGTATGGCTGTGTGGAGGGAAGGACAGAAAGGCAGCTGGTATGATTTACAATGTACACATCATGTGCTTAAATTAGCACTTCAATTTGTCTTTCTATGAAAGGAAAAGACACCATTCTACTCCCCTCTCCACATGCTCTTCTGCAGTGAAAATATCTACAACTAAAGTGGTTCTCAACATCTTAGTCAAAACATGTACAGCCCAGTCCTTAAACTTAAAAAGTAAAAGACATGCATTGAAACATGTAGAAAAGACAAAGATGTGCTATAACAGGATGTTTATGGGAATCGGCTGAATTAATGAAATAGTTGAAAGTCATCAAAAACCACCAATACACCATGTATAATATTAATTACATACCACAAAGGACAAATTAGGCCTAAGACTAAAAAGATATTTCATCTTTTAAATATAGTAAAGTAGGTCTGGAAACAGTATTTCTCATCTCAGATTATTCAGTGGCTTCCAAGTACCAAAAGCATGTGTATAATAAAGTCAAATCACAGACCCTCTTCAATGGAATGAAAGAATTTCAGGAAGAAATGCCGACCCTATGCCTGGAGGTGACAAGGGGATCAGACTAAGTTTACTATTAGCAATGGAATCTGAATGTTTTATTCTCACCCACTAAGCAGCTTTGAAACCCTCCATCAAAATGAATACCAATTAGAAGTGAATCTTTGGCATTCAGAAATGCCTGGGCACATGCCAGGAGATAATCAGAGGTACTCTGATGAAAGTATGTTTTGTTACATAGACAAAATTCACTCCTAAGGGCTGGGGATTTAGCTCAGTGGTTCCACCGCCTGCCTCGCAAGCGCAAGGGCCCCGAGTTTGATCCCCGGTACCAAAAAAAAAAAAAAAATCCTAGCTCTAATTCCAAGTTTAGTCTTTCTTATCAACTATTGAGATTCATAACATGGACTTTTTGAAAGAATAACAACTATTCCCGAGTCATTCTTTTTCAAAATATAGTCTTAAGCAAGATAAATACAAGGAGATTTGAATTCCTAATAAAGGAATATCTTGAGTATATTCTCCTATTTGATAATATTTGCAACACAATAGTCTTTTCCAAGACTCAACTCATAATAAAAAATGAATTCTCATCAAAGTATATTTTAGGTACTAAAGGATCCATTTACAAAAATCAATTTAAAAATGCATTTGGTAAAAAATGATGAAATATCTAAAATATAACAAGCATTTGATAAAGATTCTGTACAGAATAATTTAAAATATAACGTTCAGAATTGTATCACTATTCATTTTAGGTAGTTAAGATTTCTAGGTCACATCATCTCTAGCTGTTACAGAAATGCAAATTAAATCAAGGCTAAGATTCCATCTCACTCTGGAAAGAATGGCAATCATTATGAAATCAAACAATAACAAATGCTGGTGAGACTGTGGTGAAAAAGGTACCCTGCATCGTTGTGGGTGGGAATGTAAACTAGTACAACCATTATGGAAATCAGCATGGAGATTCCTCAAAGAACTGAAGTTAGAAATTCCATGTGACCCAGCGATCCCACTGCTAGGTCTCTTCCCCAAAGAGCTTAAGTCCTCATGCTACACTGACAACATACAAACCAATGTTTATAGCAGCACAACTCGTAATTGATAAATCTTGGAAGCAGCCTGTACACCCAACAACAGGTGACTGGATAAAGAAATGTGGTATTTATATATAATGGAATACTATTTTGCTATAAAGAATGACAGATTTGAGACATTTGCAAAAAAAATGAACACACCTGAAAAATACAATGTTGAGTGAAATAAACCAGACACAAAGGCTTAAATACCGCACAGTATCTCTGGTTTGAATGAGCCAAAGTGTAAACAAAGAGAAAAATGAAGGATGGACAGAGGGGACCAGGAAATGGATCTCTTGGTAATAGGGAAGTGGTCCAAAAAAGTGCCACTGATGAGGAGGAGGGAGGGGGAGATGAGCAGAACAAAGACATGCCATTTATAGGAACCTAGTAACCTCAATTAAGGGAAAATAATGGAGACATTATATGCCATTACAGGAGCTAAGATTAATAATATCAACAGGAATAAAAAGTGGGATGGGGAACTGGAGGTGGGAGGGAGGGAAAGAGAATAGGAAGGGGATTTTAAAAAAGGCTGTGCAAAGACCTCTACACTGAGAAGTACAGCACTGTGAAAAAGGAGGTCGAAGAGGACATCAGCAAATGGAGAGACAGCCCCTGCTCCTGGGTAGGAAGAACCAACATAGTGAAAATAGCCATACTTCCAAAACTGCTACATAGATTCAATGCAATCCCAATTGAAATCCCAGCAGCATAATTCAGACATGGAGAAAACCCAAAAATTCATTTGGAATAAGAAGAGACCTAGAATAGCAAAAGCAATTCTAGGTAACAGAGACATGGCAGGGGGCATCACAACCCCCAACTTGAAGCTATACTACAAAGCTACTGTGATAAAAACAGCATGGTACTGGCAAAGAAACAGACCCAAGGATCAGTGGAACAGATTAGAAGATGCAGAAACAACTCCAGACATACTCAGCCACCTCATCTTCAACAAAGGAGCCAAACACCCTCACTGGAGGAAAGATATCCTCTTTAATAAATGGTGTTGGGAAAACTGGATTTCAACTTGCCAAAGATTAAAACTAGACCTCTATCTCTCAGCATGCACTAAACTAAAATCAAAGTGGATTGAAGATCTAAATATTAAAACAGAAACACTAAACTTGGTGGAAGACAAGTTAGGTAGAACTCTTGAAGACACTGGCATAGGAAAACACTATGAACAAAACCTCAGTAGCATGGGAACTAGCACACAGAATCAACAACTGGAATCTCCTCATATTAAAAAGCTTCTGCACTGGGCCATGGTTTCGCAGCCTGCTATGAAAGCACAAGGATCCGAGTTCATTCCCCAGTACCAAAAAAAAAGCTTCTGCACTGCAAGAGAAACCACCAACAGAGCTAAGAGACAACATACAATGTGGGAAAAAATTTTTATCATCTGTTCCTCAAAGGTCTACTATCTAGAATATATAAAGAACTCAAAAAAAAAATCAGACCCCTCCCCCAAATATAAAGACCCAATTCAAAAACGGGCATCTGAAATGAACAGATATTTCTCAGACAAGGAAAAGCAGCAAATAAACATATGAAAAAGTGTTCAATATCACTGGCCATTCGAGAGATGCAAAAGAGAACAACACTGAGATTCCACCTCACCCCAGAACAAATGGCTGCTATCAATAAATCAACCAATAACAAATGCTGGCAGGGGTGTGGGGAAAGAGGAACCCTCCTCCACTGCTGGTGGGAGTGCAGACTGCTGCGACACTATGGAAATAAGTGTGGAGATACCTCAAAGAACTAGGACTGAAAAAGAAAAAAAAAAAAGAACTAGGACTGGAAGTCCCATTTGACCCAGCTATTCCCCTGCTGGGTATCTTCGCCAAAGAATTAAAAGAATCATACCACAGTGATATATGTGCACCCATGTTCAGAGCACAATTCGTGATAGCTAAAACTTGGAAACAGCCCAATTGCCCAACTGGAGGCTGGATAAAGAAGATGTGGTTTTTTTATAAAATGGAGTACTACTGAGCCATGAAGAATGAGAAACTAGAGACATTTATAGCTAACTGGATGCACATTGAGGCCATACTCTTAGTGAAATAAATAGGACACACATGTGTAAATACCGAACAGTTTCTCTGGTGTGAAAAACAAAGTGTAAATAAGGATAAAAATGTATAATTGATATTGTGAAATAGGAAGAAAAGGTCTAAAGGAGTAGGGGAAGTGGGAGGGGTAGGGGCAAGGAAAGAAGGGAAAAGAAAAAATATGAGCAACAAAAAAAATGGAAATAAAGTCTTTGTAAATAGGGAGGGGTGGAGGGGGTGAAGGGAGGGCAGGGGAAGGGGAAAAAATAAGAACCAAGATACATCATGTACAGGTACAAGATCCCAATGATGAATGTAACTGTATTGTATACCTAAAATGTACCGATAAACTTAATTTTAAAAAAAGCTGTAACCACTCCCCAAGAAGACTGTAAACTGCATGATTCCAAACACGTACTAAAAAAGCAAAAACTTCAAAAAAAACTTCTAGGTCACTAAATCCTACCATTCTCAGATGCTTAAACAAGTATGTCAACACCTTTGTTTCTTCGTTGTTGTTTTGGTTTGGTTTTTGGTTTTTGGAAACAGGGTCTCACTGTGTAATTGAGGCTGGCCTCAAACTCCCAGTGCTTCTCCTGCCCCAGCCTCCAGAGTGCTGAGACTATAGGCATGAGCCACCATGCCCAGCAATACCATGTGTCTTGGAACAAGGCTATATGACTATTAAGATTATAATTTCTCGGTACGGTGTTACTTTGGTTTGTGATTCATTTTAACATAAATCTAGATCATGCATTGTTTAAGAAATTTAAGGCTCTTCCAACCGTGCCCTGCAGTGGTGGGGATGGAACCCAGGCTCTTCATTAGGCTTGGCAAATCCTCTCTACCAGTGAGTTACACCTCCCATCCAAACACGTTCTTAATACTGTGAACGTGAAATTAAACTTCAGCAACATAGAATTAGTTCACTGTACTCTGAAATGGTCTCTACCTTTTGGTAATAACTTTAAAACAAGCTGGGGTTTGGGGGGCTGTTAGTAGCAAGTGTTTATGTCTGCTATTTGGGATCCCTTTACTTTGAACTTTATGCAGTACATCTCACATGCCAAATGGAATTGGGCCATTTTAAACTAAACTCACATTGATTAGAAGCTCTGAACTTTGAGATAACAACCTCTGACTTACAAGGACAGTGAGGTCACCAACAGTCAACTCTTCCACTAAAGCCTAATTATACAAATGGTCAAACTAAGATTTAAATCAACTTTATTTCTAATAATATTTGTTTTAAACAATTTGTATTTTTAAGAGTATTTTAACTTGCTCATTTATTTTAATTGTTTCAAGCAAATCTAAATAGGGAATTAGGACAAGTAATAATAACCTCACTTTAACAGTAAGGAAATGTGACAAGTGGCTAAATTACCCATCCAGCTTCAACCTCTTCACACTTAGAGCAGGACAAGATTTGGCCCCTTATTATATCTGTCCTGGTAGTCTTTACATTCTGTTGTGGATGTCAGCTTTTTACTATCTCTACGAAATCACCATAGGTACGAACTACTAAATGTCTGTATTGTACAGTATTTAAAAAAAAAATTAACACTGTGACAACACAATTGTGTCATGAATACTTAATGATATAACTTCTCAATTATGCATGAAGAAATTACCTCCTCTGTGAACTATCCATATTTAATGTTTAATCCCAGGTTGGTTACCTTGACTCTATAGGGACACACCCTATGAAAATACCGACAAACACCATACTTAGCAAAAAACAGGGAAGAAAATGAAACCAAACCAAACACACTGAGCCCCACAAGGACTCACACATCATCTTTAAGATCAGGCTGTAGGAAGTTCTTCCCAAAGAGGCTGGAAATCCTAAGTTTTAAGGAACAAAAGGCTCCAGGCTGTAAGTCCTACAGCTGAAATTAAGGATTCCTCACTTATGAAACAGTACTAGAAATCTGTCTTGGCCATGATACAGGGTTACAGGGAGAGTGATGCAGACAGCACAGGCATCAGCTCGTCCCAGGACATTCTGTCTTCAAGCATCCTTTTGTGTCAGCACTCAAAAACTAAGGAAAAGTGCTCAATTGTGATAATGATTCAGTGGATTTTTCGATTCAGAAACTACTTTTAAAAATTTGGGCTCTTGCTGGGTGTGGTGGCACACACCTGTAGTCCCAGCACTCGGGAGGCTGGGGCAGGAGGATTGCTGTGCGTTTGAGGTCAGCCTGGGCTACATAGCGAGACCCTGCCCCCCAAAAATAAATATAAAAAAATTAAATTAAATTTGGCTTCTTTTTCAGTGCTCTTGGTCAAAATTTCTAAAAATTATTGACTTGATACTGACTGTTAGTATCTCTTGCTTATTAGCTCAACCAGATTCAAACTAAGCCTGGGAAACGGGTGACAAAAACCCATAACCAACTGATGAATTCCGGCCACCCAGGAGATTTAAACACCCAAGATGCACAGCCCACACTTATTAATACCAGACCTGCATACTTCAGCTGTTGGTTTTAAAACAAACACTGGAAACACAGCACATGATATTTGGAAATTAAAAGAAAAAAGAGGACCTGGATCTTTATTGATGCTGGGAACGGCCCTGACTGAAGGCTGACCTCAAGCAGCACTTCTTAAATTATATTTTCTTTATTTGACTTTCTGGTTACTGAAGAAAGCATACTTACGGAGTAAATTTCTTTTATAACTCCCTATGCACACATAAATATTTAAAATGCTAAAAAAAAGAGCAGGCATTTTGATATACAAATTTTAAATTAATTCCCAATTAGTTATCAGTTTCTATGTTGAGACAAGAATTGTGCCGTTGATTTTGCTTCAAGTGTACACCTCACTATCATCACTGTTGGTCAATGAGAGGGAGGGAGGGATTTTTTAATCCCAAATTCATTCTCCTAATAGTTGATGACATGCATAGCAACATATCAGCTGATGGTGATTTTCATCCACTTTTGAAGTAAATGAACCTTCTTGATTTTCCCTTTCTTTCCCTCATGAAAATGAACACTGTTCACAAGTTCTTTGTCTGAGGAAGCCAGTTCACAATTTTTTTTTTTCGATTTTTTTGGTACTGGGGATCGAACTCGGGACCTTACACTTGCGAAGCAGGAGGCAGAACCACTGAGCTAAATCCCCAGCCCAGAGTTCACAATTTTAATGAGACCAGAGTGTTCAGGATTCAGTTTGAAATGACATTTAGGGTCTTCTGAGTTGAGCTTAACAAGTTTTACTCTATCTGTATCCATACTAACCAGCCATACTAACTGAAAGCTTTTCCAAGTTAGTCATAAAGGGAAGCACTCATTACCTCTAAAATGAGGGCCTGTAATAAGAAGATGCACATTCTGCAATAGCTGCCAGGCCAAATGAATGTTTTTAACATTCTGAATGCATCATAACCCCACTAACTGTTAGCAATAAAGCCTTAGGAAGAAGTCCTCTGATGGAAAAACTAAGAATGAAAATACTTCATTGAAAATTTAAACTAAGATTTGAGATTATATCAGTGAATAGTAATAAAATATGAAAATTAGTATTTTAAAATGTATTACCTGATCAAGAATTCTTCCCATTCTGTCAAATAAAACTTTCAAAAAATGACCTTCAAAGAAAGCTGCTTCTAAATTGCACTTTTCCAATGCTTTTGGAGACCCAGGCCATTCCCATCTTAAGCAGATAGCACAGTAGTCCCGGAACTAAGGGGAAAAAAAAGCATTTGTATCACCAAAGAACTACCAGAAAACAAATGAAGATAAAATAGAAATAATTTCCTCAAACAGGCATAAAGAACCACTTGAACGTAGGACGTCTTCTACGTGTGAGGAGCCACAGGAGAGGGGAGAGAGCTGGCTAAGCGCCTGGCAAGAGGGCCACAGGGAGGATCAGGATTGGCAGGAATGAGAATAAGGTGCCGGGGAAAAGAAGGAGTATTTTCACGTCACTGAAGTACTCGCTTTGGAGTCTGGACATGGCGGTGCACACCTAGGCCTGAGGCAGAAGGACCGCCCTGAGATCGAATGAGTCCAGCCTGCAATATACAGCGAGACCTTGTCTCCACAGAAAAGAAGGAAAAAAACTTCCCATTAAGCTGTGCTTATTCTCTTCCTTATCATTTTCATAACAGAGATGGAGCACATTTATAAAACAAAGACCTAGCCAAGTTCTCAAATGATCCCAATAGATGCATGCTGCTCATTTCTTGAGGAGGCTTGATGTTCCTAGGACGTACTTACCCTGGGCATGCTGCTGTGAGACGTTAGGAGTGCTGGTCAAAGATGGTCCACAGGCCAGCACCGGGCCTCAACCATCACCAGTGAGATGAGTGCAGAAAGAAAGAATAAGCATCTAGAACTTTCATAGCAATCTGAGTAACTGTATGTTTGCTGAATCTAACCCTAAAGCAACTGGGGCTTACATTTTGTCCTTTTCCTTCATTTTCCTAGTAATTCATTTTTATTTTATTTTACAAAAGTGTTAGTATATGACAGACTGGAAATAATAAAAACTATTTCTTCCGTAGAGATACTTATCACTGAAAAATGGATTTTTAAAAGCAAAAGAATATCTCATAATAAAAATGAATTTTAAAGGCTCAATATGTAATTTACTTAAAAGAAATTTAGAGAGGTATTTTCTTCCATCTTTTCCCTTTTCAGAATTTCCTCATTCAGTACAGCAAAATTTCCTTGACCTCTCTAGTTTGAAAATTACAGGAAATTAAAACAATATATTCTCACCATAAGCATTACTTTCAGCTTTAAAAAAATATGTTTAAAACAATTAAAAAGCCAACTTCAGGGCCTGAAATTTAGCTCAGTGGCACCACGCCTGCCTTGAAAGCTCAAGGTCCTGAGTTCGATACCCAGTACCAAAAAAAAAATTGGGATGTGACTTTATATAGATTGGTACCAGGGATCGAACTCAGGACCTTGAGCTTTCAAGGCAGGCGTGGTGCCACTGAGCTAAATCCCCAGCCCCCTAGTTTTTAATAAATTGTTTTAAATTTAACATTTTTGAAATTCTGACCTCTAAGTAATAGTTTTTAAAATTTCTATCCTGTCTGTTTTCTAACATTTCTGAAACAATCATAATTGTATTTATAATCAAAAAATGCCAATGAGGGAAATTTTACAAAAAAAAATAAGTAATTTAAAAGTTCAAATGGTAGTAATGACAGATTTTTTTTAAATTCTTACTTCCTTTACTGGGTTATTATGGTAATGTTACTTGCTATCTCATGACTCCAGTAATTCATGTATTAATGTAAGCTTTGAATTCAGGCTTAAAAGTATTATGAATTAACTAGATGCAATCCAAAGGATTTAAATAAAAATATAATACATATTTTTCTCATGCGAAAATTTTCAAAATTTATAAATTTCAAATTTTGGACTTCACTTTCCAATTCTGAAATAGTCTATTCCAGTTATTTATTCAAGAAATACTAGGTACTGATATTGCAAAATGTATAGAATCCTGAGCTACAGATTTTGTACAATTGTACGGCAACTCAAGCATGAATCCCACCCTCAAAAGACTGATTACTCCATAAGCCTAAAACAATAAAGATAACATAAAGGGTGCAAAAGATGTAGAGATAATGCCAGGGACAAAGGAAAGACCACTTAATAATTAAGAGCAGACGTCTGAGAATATAGTCCCAGTGAGGCAGAAAGGTAGATGGAGTGAGTGAGACAACACTGAATCACCATCTGCATGGATGCTAAGGGAGAGCTAGGGATGTACTTCAGAGGCAGAGCACCTGCCTAGCTCGGGGAAAGCCTGGAATTCAATCCTCAGTACTAAGAAAAGGAAGAAGGAAAAGAAGGGTGTGGGAGGAGGGAGAAAGGGCAATGGGCTGTGGACTGGGGGCAAGGCTAGGTGGTAGAATTACCAGGTACCACATTTTGGATCAGCAGAAGAAATGGATCCAGGTGAGATATAACTTAAGAGTGAAACAAGAAATATATGGAGCACAGAAAAATCTTGAGAGAGAGTTGCCCAGTGAAATGCAAACCAAGGTCACCCGCACAAGAGGAAACTAGTAACAACAGCTCAGGTCTCGGTTTTTTTAAAGAGTGAGGGCTCTTTTCTCTGCAGTCATGGCTGTGGACAATTAGGCAATATGACAAGAGGTTTGTGTCCATACACTCATAGATTTCATTTCCAAAAAGCAGTTACGTCACTTACCTGCCTATGAGCATCTCGGAGGTAGGTATCATATCCAGTGCCCTCAACATGGTAGGATGATTTTGCGTCATCCGGTACCAGACAAAGAAAACTTCCATGAAAAAGGACATCAGAGTCAATAACAGAAATAACTCTCATAATATCTTTATATCTATTGTATGTGATATCTTAAGTTTAGCTGAGCCTTAATACAAACAGAAACTTGAAAAATAAAATTATAGTTTACTGACTAAAAATTCTTCCACTATTTTAAAGGTTTTATTAAAAAGTATTGATTCCTACTCAGCCATAAAAAATGAGAAATTAGAGACATTTATAGCTAAGTGGATGCACATTGAGGAGATACTCTTAAGTGAAATAAATAGGACACA
>NW_004624737.1:31758771-31786435 GCF_000247695.1 Heterocephalus glaber
AATAAGAACCAAGATGCATTATGTAAAGGTACAGTTCCCAATGAGAAATGTAATTGTGTTGTATACCTACAATGTACCAATAAAAGAATTTAACAACAACAACAAAAAAGTAGTGATTCCACGTAAACTAGAAGCCTGAGAAAGACTTTTTTTTTTAAGATTGCTGCACAATGACAGATTGGCACATGTGTTAATCTCGGGAAACTGACTTTTATTCATTTATTTATTCATTCATTCATTCATTTATTTATTTACTGGTACCAAGGATTGAACTTGGGACCTTGTGCTTGTAAGGCAGGCGGCAGACCACTGAGCTAAACCCCTGGCCCTGGAAACTGACTTTTAAGTAAATGAACTTGAGATATTTTTATGTACCATAATCTGCATTTCAAGCCACATGTAATTTTTTTAATACCACCTGTAAGACACAGGCATATCAGTGACAGCACTGCAAAGGAAAGAAAAAGAAAACTGCCACAGAAAAGGCACCTTAAAGGAAAAAAAAGTAGAGCTGAGGATTTAGCTCAGTGGTTCCAGCACCTGCCTCACAAGCACAAGGTCCCGCGCTCAATCTCTGCCACACACACACAAAAAAAGTAAAAACATGAACTAAAAATAAAAGCAATAACCCTGTGCTTAGCACACATGCGTAATAAGCATAATTTGTCAAACTGGCAATTCTCAACATCGTTATATTGGAATTACTTAAAATTAAGTCATTTATATTAAAAAAACAACTGAGCTACTTGAGGGTTTACTTAACCACTGATTTTTAAAAAACTGCTTATTAAGCAGAGCTCTTCTCAGGGTATCAACTAATGTTCCCTAGCTATCACTTGCTACATAATCAAGATAAAAGAATCAGGATTAAAAAAAAAAAGGCCAAGTTCATAATATGTTCCTGTCACAAACTAGGAGCAGAGCTCTCTCTATTATAAAAAGAAGTAAAAGAGATGCAAGTTAAATTTATACAGCAACTCACCTATTTACAATTTTATGGACTTCAGTCTTTCCGTCATTCTTGGGGTGGTCTGGCGTAATGGGAGGTGAAGAACTAAGCCACTCTTGTTTTGACAAAGTATTATCTGGTGAAATGTCAGTAAATAATGGATCTTCTTCCAGATCTCTAAGTTTAATTTAATGATGTATAAAAAAATTATTATGGTATTTTCTAAACCAAAAGATTCTCTATGTTCTGAGAAAATATTACATAATTTTTCTAGTGTATATATTTAATAGATAAATCACCATTTTATACTAACAGTAGCAAGGATATGTTAATTTTGTTAGTAGGCTGAATGAACAGAAAAATCTCTTGCAATTTAAAATGATGGCAGTAGTATCAGGGCATCTAAATTTTACTCCTAAAATTTTTCAAGCCATTGGAGGTATTTTTTTTAAAAGTATAAGGGCAAGAACTAAAAGGAGGGAAAGTTCTGACCCTGTGAATGCTGACTTCCCAGAGGTAGGTTAAAACTTACACTGCGCCTGCTATTAATCCATTCTCTACCACATCTTTGTCTTCTGGACACAGAGGCTTACATTCTGTATAATTTCTTTCTTCAAGATTTCTTAGGACCAAGTTGTAAAGAATGTGCTCATTGGGTTTTTGTAGAAGATGTTCAAACATTCTCAGTGTCATTATGCTTATCTGAAAGCAAAATTGATAAAAGCTAAGAAATATCTTCAAATAAGCTGTTCATTTTGCCATCTTGTAAGTCATGCCTTTAATTTGTAAAGCCACATAAAACAACGAAGTTGGTTTTAAAACACAAGTATGTTAAAGTCAGGATTTCAAAGACTCTAAGCCCAATATTAAATCACTACACAGCTTACCTCATCAGATATGTGATCACAATGTTCAATTAATCTATGTCTTAAAGGATGTCTGCTAATTTCTACAAGAGTCTCTGGTTCTCTCTGCTCTCCTAGGATGAAAACCACCATTTCTTGAAGCAAAACTTCAGAGGTTACTTGCCGAACAATGCGATGAAGCAGAGCAGTTGATGTGAGAATACCCATCTCAGAACTGAGCACAACAAACAGGTAATTAGTGGGGAAATAGGACAACAACAGTGGTATTTTTGTTGTTCTGTTTTTAAGGAAAGAGGCTACTCACGTTTGCATTAACTGAGGTTCCATAACACCAATGAAAAATCTCTCATGAACAGCTTTGGCAAGAGCAACAGCAGCAGTCTAAAATACAGTGTTAGCATCATTTTGTTAGTGGAAAAGAGATTAATCTGTAACATCAATAAATCAGTTCCACATCTGGAAGTGTGGAGGACAAAACTTGCCTACTGACCACAAACCTAGATTAAATGTTGGCAGTTGGGTTCTTTTTTTTTTAAATTCCCCCAAATAAAAGAAACAGTACCAAAAAAATTATTTCAGAAACATACTCCCAAAGAGAGCTAGAGAGAAGTCATTGTTGTAAAGTCAATGTCTGTGGAGCACTGTACCATAATACAATATAAAGAGATATAAAAGAACTTGAATTTTGATTTGTTCAGAATTGTAATGCACACACCTGATTTTTGTTTTATTTATTTTATCAAACATAATATCTTAAGACAATTAAAACATATTTGGGGATATAAACTAAGTAGTCAAATTTCACTTAGTAGACACTTAAATCTTAAAATTATCAGTAGGTAACAAAAATATTCAAACCTTTTGTGCTTCCTTAATGAGCTGGTCACAATAATCAAACCAGGAAAGAAATGAAATTAAGGCTCGTTTTCCTGGAAATGCTGAAGCATCTTCTTTATGACTATATGAATCCAAGCTGTAGGACAGGGAAGAAATGCTAAGTCCACAGTTATTTAAAAGCATGAGTCCTATTCAGTACATACAGAAAAATGAAGGCACACAAATGAATTCAGTACACATGCTATAATATATTCACAAAGGCAATGCTGGGTGACAATCAAAAAAGGATTTATAAAAGAAGCCAAAGATAAGAGAAAGCCTTTTAAATAAAAGTTGTAAATCATTTTTATTTCTTGAGAGGGAAGAGAGAGACTAAAACTGAATGGATCAGCAGGAGAAAACCATTTAGACAGCTCCTCATAATTCTGCCATAAACTTGACCAAGTAACTGCAATGAAAAGATGGAGGTTCTCAGCTTCTGGGATGCAAGGAAGAAGAAAAAGGAATGGAGGATCTGTAGAAAGACAAAGTGACTGGCCAGCTGCTCTTCCTGCCTTAAATGCAATACAGCCATACAGCCATAATGTAAATAAGTGGCTCTGGCTGATAGATGTTGGCAGAAAATACCACAGAAAAACAAGCAAAAAAAAAAGGGCTAAATATTTGGAGAAAAACAATAAAAAGTAATCATGTCAAAATACTAGGAGTTTATAGGTGGTAGCATTATGATTTTTTTTTTTTTTGGTACCGGGGATGGAACTCAGGACCTTGTGCTTGCAAGGCAGACGCGGTGCCACTGAGCTAAATCCCTGGCCCAGCATTATGATTTTTTTATTTATGCTGCTTTATATTTTTAATAACTTATAAATGTCCTGTAATAACTGTATTTTCCCATGAGAATTAAGTAAGGGAGCCTAAAAAGGTGGGGGAAGGGGGTTAAAAAATGAAATGGAGAGATTACACACACACACACACACACAGGCTATATACAGGACACAGGAGACAGTTCAGAGGCTGTGGACGTTATTTCTAAAAAAAGGAGATCCCTCTTTTAGGGATTTCTGTTTTTAATAAAAATAACCAGGTAAAGTTATTGGTCTTAATATAAGCTCTTAAAAATCGATCGGTATAATGGACAAAATAAAAGTACTTCAACTACAGCACATAACAGCTGGACTGTTCCCACACCAATGTGTTACCACTGAATGATAAATTCAGTGCAAGCCTCAGGAAATCTTCCCACTTGACAACCTCTAGCAGTGTTGCCTTTTTCAAAACTAAAGATTTCTACTGTTTTAAAAGGTAGGTATACTAAGTCAGCTTTACGGGAAAATACAAGAATGATACTTACCCCCAGTTAATGGCTTCCACTGTTTCGATATCTAAGGGATCCACGGACTGAGGCAGGGCCCTGTACAGGGAGGCGAGTCTGTCGGTCAGCAGTTCGCACAAACAAGTGGTCTGAGTAAGGCACTTTGCAGCTGCGGGCTCTGGCAAACTTACTAACAACATCAAGCCCTCACATGCTTTCACGGCTATTCGGCCATCCTAAGGGGAAAAATACAGCCCTTCAATTCTTAAATTAGATAGAAATAGAAGCAATTAGACTGTTTAGGACAATTCAATATAAAAGGATTGAATCTTTTATATTAAAAGATTTTTTTCCATTCTAAATGCATGCTATTGTGATTATGTTGGGGGAAAAAAAGTAAAGATGATGACTCACAGGGCTTCGGGTAAGATTTAATAAAGAATTCACTAAATTATAATCCTGGTTTGGACGGACGACAGAGGCCTCTGGCAGGGCAGTGGCACTGAGGTCACCCAAGCTCTCGGGCAATTCGTCGGATGGGGGCTGGTCCTCCAGCTCTGCGGGCTCGGCTCCAGCAGCTGCACACAGCTCTTCCTGCTCTCGGGACTGTCCTGTACCAGCTGACAAGGAATCCTGACCTTTTAAAGCGTCTTCTGAAATTTTATTTGGTGCTCCTTTAGAAGCCCATGACTTCAACTTGTTCTGCAGAGGAGTACATGTTTCATAAGGTTCACGTTAAGAACTCTATGCACCAGAAGTGACACTCAATGGATCTTTCCATAATTAACATTCCACACACCTAAGATAGCGGTGAGTGGTGTTACCGGTGAGTGGTGTTACCGCAAATGAAAACATTCAGACTTTTAATGAACCGTGTTTTAGGCCCAGTTTTAAAATTGCAAAGAATTTAATGACCCTCTGCATAATAACTACAGTGTTTACACCAACCCTAAGTAGTGGTGATAGTCTGGATTACTACAGTATTTACTACTTCTAAAAGCAACATCGGTGGGGAGAAGTTTCAATTTCAGTTTTTTCCTTGTCCCTAGGTTACTGTAAATATATCATCTCAATGTTAACTTTTCTAAGATTGTCGGCGGAGGGAAATTTATCAACAAAAATACTTTAAAGTCAAAAGTTGCCAAGCTTAGCCTTCAGGTTTCTACAAAGCCACCAAATTTTTTAAATATGTAAGAGCTTTTTCTAAGTTTTTTTTCTGTAAGTTTCTGCTCTATAAAAACACAAAAGGCTACTTTGAGGATATTTTTGTTTGTGTCTGAGGATAAGATTTGCTTGAAATACTAGTGTACCTCACCCCAGACACAAACCAAACACAGAGAGAGTCCTAACTGAGGCAAATGATCAGTTTCAAGGGAAAGGTATGTTACTTTCTATTTGGACATAAGAGCAAAATCAGATCTCACACACACAAGTTAAAATTCATCATGAACCAGCCTCTCCACAGGGCCTGTCACACTGCTGTGCCCATCACAGAGGTGCATTAAATAAAGGCTGAATGAATTCAGGGTTCCACTTCCAAAGTTATAACACAGTAATTGTAAGTCTTCCTACTGCTTTAAAAGTGGGGCGGGGGGGGGGGAAGCTCCTCGAGCGACTGAGCTTACAGCTTGCACATTAAAAGAAAACAATTCTATGAAACTCAATGAATACTCCAAACAATGTTTTGCCAGGTTCCTTCGAAAGTCAATTGCACAGCAGCATCTTTTTTTTTTTTTTGAGACTGGGGATCGAACTCGCGTCCTCGCACTTGCAGGGCAGGCACACAGCATCATCTTTATGAAAGCAAAACGTTTTACTCCATCTAAAAATACTAATAATATTGTTGGAAGGGGGTCTCAAGAACAAAAGGAAGAACCACTCCTTCAGCCAATGTTTCTCAAAGTGCGATTCAAGACCAGCACCTCAGTCTCCTGTGGGGCTTGATTTAGAACAAAACACAACAGAACACAAACAGATTCCAGGTCCCATCAAGATCTTCTGAATGAGACTATCTGGAGATAGAGCCCAAAAATCTGCATTTTGAAAAACTCCCTAGGTGAGGAAGAACTGCTGCCCTAATTCTTACACTTAGCTTCTACCTTGAGCGACCTCACAGGTCCCCACATATTTGTGGACATCATTCCTGAATGTCTTGAACACCCCTCCCAAATCACAGATTTGGAACACTACCAAATACCTGCTCATTATCTCCATCAGGGTATCATGAAAATCATCCAGAACCAAAGTTATCATCTTCCCCTCAAAATAAACGCTCTCCAAGCTCACTCGCTTCTTTCCACTAAGCAGCTCCTTACTGGAGTTCAGGATCTGGACCTGAGCAGTTAGACCACAGAGAGACTACCTCTACACCCGAAGCAGTAGAACCCCCTTCAGCTCAACCTACCGCTTTCAACTTAGTTGCAGCCCTTGTTACTTCTTGTCGGGGTTAATCCATCACCTTCAGGTTGGTTTCCCCACTTTTCTCTCTCCTGTCAAAGGAACTCACTGTACAAAAAATACTGCCACCAAATGTCATCTCTTACAGCACAGACAACGTCACGTAACAACATCCCTGCTCAAAAACTGTCAGCGGCTCCCCACTGTCTACAGGTCAGCGCAAACACCCATCTTGTGGTTCAAAGCCTTAACAACAACTAGTCTCCTGTCTGTCTGGGCTGGCATATATCCAAATTATACTGTTTCTTGGACATACTCCATTCCCCATGTTCATGCATTCTTACCTAACGTCTGTCAAGGCACATTTCAAAGACCTCTATCGATGAAGTCTTCCCTGATGACCTCAAGCAAATGTCCTATCTTCATGCTATGGACACTTACGGCGGTCACTGCAAACTTCTTATGCTTCTCACCTTAGCCTCCCTTAGATCACTGTATCTGAACATTCACTTTACCATCTTCATCAGACTGTAAACTTCTCTGAGCAAAGACTATTTCTAACCGATCTACCATATACTGTATACTTAACCCAGAGTAAATGCACATGGTAACTAATATAACTGAACAAACATTAGATTTCAGGGGACAAAAGCATGAGAACTGCAAAGTATTTTATTACTATCTGTACTTAAAGCAGTAAAACTGCATTCTCTGAAGATTTATTCATTCAATAGGAGTTAACTGGGCAGTTACTACAGTTTGTGCTAGACATTAGAGGAGCTGTGAAGACCCAAAGATTGATGAGAGAGTCCTTGTCCTCAAGGAGTTTATTGACCAGCAGGAGAAATAAAATGTACACAAATAATTCCAATGCAAGGGACACTGTAACAACTGACATTAAAAACATGAACAAGGTTAACCATTCAGAAAAATGGAGATCGTTGCCACTCTAGGCTTTGGAGAAACATGTACTATAATACGCAGCACAAGCCTGACATGTCACTATTTGTCGTGAGGTTTAAATGAGAGTATTTCTCTGAAGACAGGTACACAAGGTGTATCTCACCACTAACACACACAGACCTGCAAATTTCCTCTGCTTCTGATCTCTGGCTATATACTTCTGAAGGAAGTTTTAGAGACCTTGAGAAAGAAACTCATCAAATTTGGGGAAAATCTTCCGCATCTAAATTGCACTAAGGCATCTAAGGAAATTCTCAAAATCTCGTATTTAACCAAACTGATCTCTTCTCCCTTCTCTCTCTTCCTCCTCTGCTTCCTTTCTTCCCCTGTGGTACTGGGATTGAAGCCAGGGCCTCCACTCTGAGCTATACCCCCTAGCCCCTTTTCATTTTTTTATTTTGAGGCAGGATCTTGCTAAGTCACTAAGTTACCCAGACTGAGCTCAAACTTGCAGTCCTCCCCCTCAGTCTCCCGGAGTACTGGGATTACAGGCCTACACCACCGTGCCTGGCAAACTGATCCGTTTCTTATAAATATATTAAAACCAAAAGAACTATAATGCTACCCTCATTAACAAATCTGTAGAAACCTGAAATCTGGAATACTAGAGGAGCTGTGGGGATTAATGAGGTAGAGTCTTTGAGCTCAAGGGGCTTACTGACCAGCAAGAGAAAATGAAGCACACACAAACAATTCCAGTGCCAGGGAGGCTGTGATAACAGACGTCAAGAGCATCCACACACTCCTATCCTCTCAGAAAAATGGAGAAGGCTGCCACCTCAGGCTTTGGAGAACAATTTTGAAGCAAAGTTGCAAAATAAGATACAAAATACGATGCACATCATGAAAAACGGGTGTTTGCTGTCTTTAACACTAACTACAAATTTAAATTTACAGTTTTGTAGCTGGGCTGCTAATGTACTTCCCCAACAATGCATTATAATAATAATAAGATCCTTATTATTTATTTAAAACGTGAAATAGAAGACAAATCCATCTATTAGGATGGCTAACAGTAAAAAGCAAAACAAAACCCTGCTAACACCCAGTGCTAGGTCAGAAAATAGAACAGGAACTTACATACACTGCTGAGGAGATGTGAGAGGACAACGCCACTACAGAAGAACGGTCTGGCGGTTTCTTACGAAAATAAGTATACATCTACAATATAACCTGATAATCCCGCCACTAAGCATTTTTCCAAGTGAAATGAAAACCTAAATTCAAACAAAAGTTTGCATGTGACTGTTTAGTGGCTTTTTCCATAATTGTCAAAAACTGGCAACAACCCCAAAGTCCCCCGTCAGAGGAATAAACAACTGCAGCGCTGTCCATACAGTGGAAGACTCACCAATAACGGAAACAAAATCACAAAGGAATCTCAAATGCACTGAGCAAAATGGCACATTTGTATCACTCTGGGAAAGAGAATACTATCGGAACAGTAGATCAGTGACTGCTACAGGCAAGGGGACAGGAAAGGATAACAAAGGGGCAATGATGAAAATACTGTATATTTTGATTGTGGTGCCACTTACATAGCTGTGTTTGTCAAAAATCACAGAACTGCAGACCAAAAAGAATGAATATGTAACTTACACCTTAACGCTTAAAAAAAGACAAACGAAAAAGACAAGTCTTTAAACTAAAAAGACAAACACACCATAACTACCTTTTCTAATATACTCCTAAATGTTTTCACCATTAGAAAAAGAAAGTGAATGAAAGCAAAAAGTAACAAAACTTATTTTCTAGTTTAAAACTGGAAGTCAAATCCAAAATATCAACTGTGATTTGGTGACAATCCCAAGTGCCGGATGAGGTCGGAGAGTTAATTACAGAGTTAACTGTGATTATTACAGCTGTACCTACCCTCCTCACCCACACCGGACTGTCCCTGTCACACATGAGTTCCAGCCGCCCAAAAACAGGCCAGGTCACAATCTCCTGTGAGTTCTCCATACAGCCACAGTCTTTCTAACCCCTGGCTTTGTATCTGTCCAGTCTCAGCACTTCCCCAAATATCTGGCTCGTCTGTATTCTTTGAAAATCTTCTTGCCCTAAGAGATCTCAATTTAGAGTCAAATGATCTTCAGTGCAAAATAATTCTAGGAAGTGAGACAAACCATGCAACAACTTGCAAAATGTAATTTCTCTTAAGATTATTTACAGAATACAATTTTCATAACAAACTGAATAAGCACACTTTGAAGTGTAAGATGTATAGCTTACCTCCAGAAAAAAATTAACCAAATAGGGATCCTGTTTCAGCTTTGCACACACAATACAGAGAAACTGAATCTCTTCATTTTCCGTTGGTGTTGCAAGCACTTCACCACAGAGTCGAATTAATTTCTGCCAAAATATTTTTTAAACTTATAAATATATGTAAATAACTATTTACCTTATATTTAAAATTTTCAAATATTGGAAATATCTTGTATTAATTAGACAGAACATTAAGAATATTTACCATCACCTATTTGTAAGTAAATTTACTAGTAATAAAATTTTCAAGTTCATTATCCACAGTTAACGGGGTATACAATAAACTTTCCTCACGAAGTCGTGGAGGTAAAGTAAAAAGAAAATTAATACATAAAACTTTAAACAGAACTATAAAGATATGAAGTACATGTTATACAGTCATGCATAAGGAAAGCTCTAGAATTTGCTAATTTTTACATGTTATTTTTAGAATAATTTCTTTTATTAATCTTAGTCTTATAAAAATAATATAAAACTGCTTCTATTCTAAAAGAAATTAAGTGAAATAATTTCATCTAAGAAGAAGAAAATACCTGCACAGGCCTGTGCACGTTAATGTGTGGAAGCAGTGGCTGCCGGATTCTCCCCAGAAGCTTAGTGTAGAACACCAAAACCTGCTGTTTCATTCCTGGAGGACACTGGAAGTAGCCAACGGAAACCAAACAGGCAAAGAACAGAAAATACAAACACGCTTACTCGAAAGCTTAAACAATGTTTATAAATGTAGCCCTCAAGGCAATGTAAAAATTGGCCACTTAATGATTTTATCAGAATAAAAAATTTTTTTGTTTCTTGTTTGTTTGTTCGTTTGTTTGAGACAGGGCCTCGCTATGTAGTTCAGACTGGCCTTAAACTCACTATATATAGCCCAGGCTGGCCTTGAACTCACAGGAATCCTCCTGCCTCAGCCACCCAAGTGCTGGTATTACCTGCATAAGCCACCATGCCTGGCAGAATAAAAATTTTAATTAACATTAATGGCTGCCATTCTGGAAATAAAGTTATACATTCGAACCCTAATATAGTGCGTGAGACCATGGCCTCTGGTAATTACAAACAGCATGGTGATAACATGCGGTAGAGACGAGAGAGTGCTTTAGGCGATGTCAACTGGGTGAGAGCTAGGTGAACATGAAACTTCCTCCTTGCCAAGCAAAGGCCGAATCTTATTTATACTAATGACAGGTAATCAACACTTTCCATCACCTACACACAGGAGTAAAAGAAATCTCTCTCTCTCTCTCTCTCTCTCTCTCTCTCTCTCTCTCTCTCTCTCACTGTGGACTGAGTATGAATCAGGAAGGTTATCGACTCTATTACTAAGCAGTGGATACCACTGCACATATAAAATAGTCACAAAAGGATTTATTTCCAAAGTATCATAACGACATGCTAACTGGAAATAGTATGATCTAAGGACTATAAAAATAATTTTTGTAACCCGATATTTTTTGAGCTAGCAAGTATCTTGTATTATTTAGATAAAACACTGATAATATTTACAATCACCTATGTCAAAATACAGTTACTACTAGTACAATTATTAATTTAGGGCTCAAAAAATCATCTAATACTTATTCAATTTTATGTTACATAATCTCTCCAAAGAACAGGACAAACAAGGGAGGAAGTGAATGAATTGCAAGTTATTAGGGAACAAATTTGTTGTTCAGAAAAATATAAGTGTAATGTATCTGACTTAAAAATGAATTGGAACATTACAGACTTAGTTAAAAGGAAATTGTTTTTAATACTATTCACAGATCTCTTTGATGTTAAATGTACCCGTTAATTTTAGTTTGATTTTTCAAATGTATTAAAGAAAATTACAAAAAAGAACAATAGATTTTTTGAATTAGGGGATACTCATTAGCGATCACTTCAATGTTTTTAAAGAACAGAAAGATTAACCAGAGGTCACAGGGTGCTGCTAATAAAGTTGCGACTGGAAGCCAGGCCTCCTAACCTCGAACCAAAGTTCTTCGTCTTCCCTCACACTATCAAATTCAAGGGGTGAACAAAAAATATGGTGAATGTTTAAATTTTTAAAATTTATTACAATAAAAGACACATTGCCATAAATCCCCCCTCAAAATACTCCCCCTTGCTTTGAACACACTTATCCGATTGTTCTTGCCACTTTCTGAAATAATTCTGGAAGTCTTCTTTCGTGTCTTTTCATGTCCCAAATTGATGAAAAGTATTTATGGCAATTTCTGTCAAATAAAAACATTATGGTATGTCTTCATCCATGTTATTCACCAGATCTGGCACTGTATGACTTCTGGCTCTTCCTCAAAGTCAAAATGACCAAGAAAGGTAAATATTTTGAATCAGTTCAGGACTTTGAGGCAGCCATGACAGCACGACTAAAGATACACAAAAGAGGACTTCTGGAACTGCTTCAGAAAGTAGTACAAACAATGGGATAGGTGTGTTCAAAGTGAGGGGAATTAATGGCAATATATCTTTTACTGTAATAATGTTTTTAATTTAAACATTCACTGCACATTCCAGTCATACCTTGTAGTTTGAAAACTTGTCTCTTAAGTACAGTCATGTACTACACAATGTTTTAGTCAAAAGCAGACTGCATATATGAGGATGGTCCTATAAGTTATAATGGAACCAAAAAATTCCTATCACCTATTTTTTCTGTACCTTTTCTATATTTAGATATGTTTAGATACACAGATACTTACTGTGGGGTCAGAACTGCCTACTATTCAGTACATGTGTGTAGCCTCAGGGCAGAAGGTTCTACCATCCAGGTTTGTGTAAGCACACACTATGATCACACAATGAAATCATCTAATGACACATTTTTTCAGAACATATTCCTGTCATTAAGCAATACAAGAATATAATTTGAAAGTTTTGTGGCACAAAATATTATTTATATATGAGCTTTTTCAAAGAGTTTTCAAAATTCATTAGGCCTAAAACTCTGAATTGATTCTACTCATCAGTTCACTTAAAATCGGAATAAACAGTGACATTCTTCAAAACACTGAAAAATAACTTTTGTAGCCCAACTGTCACTAGGTTTTCATTTCGTTTGATTCTGAGCATATGTACTTGCACATATTTTCATAGAGGTTTACAATGAAATTCTAAACAGCCCAAGTATCGCTTTTGGGGAACTCTGCTATCTCTGTGTATGTCAGAGTTTTGTACAAGCTGCTCAAGCTGCTCCCTCAAACTTAACTTGAACCATGCCATGTGCAATATGTACCTCTATAAAAAAAAATACATGACAGTTTCTTTATGTCTAAGGCATTATTGCAGCTATTACATACCCACAGACACGGTGTAGACTAGGAACTTACATCAGCTTTCCCCAAGGTATATAATGTTTCTAAGATCTTGTGATGGAGTAAATATTCCATACATGGCCCCGTCTCTCCAGATTCCCTTTCATTTTCTTCTTGAACCAGTATATCTAACATCTGTTCCAGATGGGATGGAATGTTCGTATCAGTCACTGGGGCTTTATCATCTAAACAATAGAAAAATATCTATCAAACATTCAAATATTCTTAAAGTGCCTATTTGTGCAAAAATACCACCTACATTTTCCTAGTCTCAAACTGAGAAAATCCGAACAACAGTTACATGAGGTGTTATTACACTGTACTATCTTTGCAAGAATTAAGAAGATGCTTTTGCCATATTCTTATTCAAAATCTGTCCCAATATTCTGAAATATATTCTAGCTAATATTCATCTATAATAATTTAGAACTAAAAGCCACTTATGTGGGAAATGGGAACATGATAAGAAAAATACATGTAAATATCAAGTTTTAAAAAATATATTTATAACTTAAAATTTTTTTTTTACTTAGCCAGTTCAGAAGATCTGAATTTTCAGTCTCTTGGTATAGATATAGGTTGTTCTTGAACATTAAGTTGAGTAGCCCAAGATACAGGGACAGGACTGGCTCCGTTTTTGCATTCTACTACAGTACTTTCTAGCACTGGGCAGTCAGCCACTTAATGCTCTCACTCTCTTCCCATCTATGAAAATATAAGGAGCCAAAAGGAAAACGTGCTATTAAAATTTCTGCCATCTCCTCTTATTAACACTAGCTATTTCCAAAGTCTGTTGTTTCAAAGTTGCTTCTTGGGAGAACATTACAGATTTTTAAAAATAAAAAGTTTATTGCTATTTTGAAACATACCACATGTGGACTTGAAAACTACATCAACCTTCCCTTACTGTATAAGAGTTAAAGTGCTCTTAATAAACTGTGAAGTTTTATAAACTAAACATAAAATTCATTAGGAGATCCCAAGTTCTTACTTCTGGCTGAAGCAGCATTTACTGGGTACTTTTGCAGTTTGCTACAACAATCCTACTAGGCTGTTCACTGACACGCTGCTTTGATCATGTGCGCGTGCAGGCACACCGAGTAAATCATGATCCTCAGCTTGACAGAGAGAATAATGGAAATGGAAGGGTCATCCTCATTTCCAAGCTGGACATACACATCTAATTTGACAGGGTCCAAGACAGTTGTCCAGAGTATGGGTGTGGAGTTAGACAACTTGGATTCCAATCTCGGCTCTGTCACCTTTAGTTGGATGACCTGGTACAAATTATTCAAGCCTCATCATCAACACCTATAACACAGAACTAATACACAACAGTATACGTGTTGGATGACCACAGTAAAATAATATATGGAAAGTCCACTGCATTAGCACACAGTGAAAATTCAAGAAAGACTAACTTCTTAGCTCTCTTATTACTCTTCTAAAATGAGGAGTCTCCTGCTAAAAAAAGATAATTTGTAAGTCTGCTATTATAACTCACTTTTTTTTTTTTGGTATCGGGGATCGAACTTGGGACCTTATGCTTGTGAGACAGGCGGTTATAATACACTTTTTAAAATATGTTTTTCTCCCTGTAAATGCAAATATATATACATACACATACATATACATTTCAGGAAAGAATGAATGCTCAAGCCAGGGATGTAGCTCAGCACCACAGCGCCTGCCTGGCACACTCAAGGCCCTGAGTTCAATTCCTGATACCAAAAAAAAAATTCCCTTCTCTTTCCCTTTCAGCACTAACTACCACTACTTTGGCTGAGGAAGAATGAATGCTCAACTTTGGTTTGAATACAATTATTTATGGGGAAAAAAGGACCAGATCTTTAAGACTAAGAAAAACATTAACTGTAAATTTAATTTGACAGGATTAAAATCTTAACTCCCTGGAAGACAAGATCTACTTCTGTTGTCCACTCTCAGTATTTCTAAACCATCAATGCTTCCGTGCCTTTGTACATGCTATGCTTTCTACCTGAAATGTCTTTAACCTCCTTATCTACTTCACAAACTCCTATTCATCCTTTACAGCCCAGATAAGACAATGCCTGTTCCTATTTCTTCCTTCTTCATTCTTTCTGTACCTGACACTTCAGACTTAGTCACTTGTCGCTTCACTGTAATGCACAATTTGTTTCTGCTACTAGATGGAAAAAAAAAAACCTCTGAAGACAAGAACTTGTGTGTTTAAAACCCTAGAAGAAGAAAAAATTGTAAGAGCTAAGAAGAGTAATCTGAAAAGGCAGCTCCTCTTACAAGACATTTCTGTAGATCTGCTGGCTAAACATCAAATGACGTTTAAACCGTATTTTACATTTCATGAATGTCTTTCTATCCAACTTTTATTTATTGCTTAAATAGAAAGACTTTTTTCAACTACTCCCACTTTTTTCCTTTGTCAGCTGGCACATGTCTGATCGGAACACCCGCTGGTGTTTCGCTGCACACTCCTCAGGGGAGCCCACAGTGCCACACAGCAGGGTACCACGTGTCCGTTTCCGAGGTTTCCAAAGTTTAGCACACAAGTCCGATTCCGCCATCATCAGTTTTTAGAGAATAAAGCTGTATCGGAACAAAGGATTCTCCTTGTTTTGCATTTTGTTGACAACAGCTTTTGCACTACAACAGCAGAATTGAACAGTTGCAAAGGTGACTATATGGCCAAAGCCTTGAATGTTTGCTACCTGGCCCTTCACAGGAAAAGTCTGGCCCCCTTGACCTACTTTCCTCACACTCCATGGCTTCTCCTGTCCCTCCCGTTCACTGAGAGAAACATGACATCTAGACTCCCTGCCCTTATGCTCTTCTTCTGCTTCCCATCTTGTGTGATAAATGAGAGGTCACCTCATCTTTTTCTTGCGTCAGTCGTTTCCTCTACTAGATTGTCCCTATCGAGTTACAAACTGCAGTATCTTATGTCTTTAAAAAATATTTCAAAACTCTTGCTGCCACTTCCCCCTCAGTTCCCCTTTACGCCGACACTCAAGATGGCAGGCAGTCTATGCACACATTTTCCTTCCATTTTCTCCTAATTAGACCTTTTCTTTCCTCCCTGTCATTAAAATGGATTTTTATCCAGGAAACTCAACTCATGAGCTTTTTGTGGCTAACTCCAGTGACCCATTCTTAGTTTTCAGTGTCATTTGATACGATTAATCCCTCACCCTTCTCTGGCATACCATTCTCTCTTGCTATCTTCCACCTTGGACAAAAGTAGCTCCTTTGCTACTGTTCTCTTCTTCCGACCTCTGAACACTGAATCTAAAGGTGTTCCTGAACACCTTATTTCTTCCTTCTTAGATAATCTCCTGCAATCTCATAGCTTTTAATCCTTCTTATGTAATGATAACTCTTCACTTCCTATCTAGTTTCCACCTTGACTTATCCAATCGGATAGGTCAATGGCACCTCAAACTTAACACGTCCAAAACCCTCTTCCAAACCTGTTCCTCCCAAGTACTCAGTAAGTGACACCTCTAACTCTTCTCTCGTTAGACTTAAAACTTTAGTTGCTTTCATATTCCTACATACCCAGTATCCAACCTATCAAACAGTTTCCCTTCAGCATACGTCCAGAATACAGTCATTTCAGCTCTACCCAGTCTAAGCCACCACTAATGCTCTCTTTTACTCCCCCACTCCCGCTATTAGGGAAGAAACCCAGGCAGGCTCTATCACTGAGCTATATCCGCTGCCCTTTTTATTAAGACAGGCTCTTGTTAAGTTGCCCGGGCTGGCCTTGAACTTGTGATCCTCCTACCTCAGCCTCCCCAGGAGCTGGGATTACAGGCATGTGCCACTACCCCCAGCCCATCATTATCTCTTGTCTGGACCACTATAATAGTTCGCTAACTGTTCTGCCAGCTTTAACCCTTTTTACTTCAATTTCTTCTTCACAGAAGCCAAAGTGATTGCATTAATATACGGACTGTGTTACAGCTCCACTCCAATCCCTTCAAAGGCTTCTTGGTATAGAGAAAAGCCCAAGCCTTTACGACAGACTACATGCTACATGCCCCTGTGTGAATCCGTACCTCCCCCGTGGTATCTAACTTCATCTCCCGCCAGGTTTCTCCTCTGTTATCTGCTGTGGACACCAGGGCTTCCTTGTAGTTCTCAGTATCCTCCAAGCAGGCTACAAGCCCAAGCCCTGGGGTTTGTGTACTCCAGGCTCTCCCTGGGGCACTCTTTCGCACTTATCCAGCAAGCTTGGTTCCTCTCACCTTTAGATTTCAGTTCAGAAGTCACTTTGAGCACTGTAGCTTTCTCTTATCTAAAGGAGCTAGCCAACGACCATATCCATCTCCCAACTATGGAATTTCCCCCCTTCCCCTGCCTCACTTCCCCCTTAACATTTCTCAGGTGACACACTTCCTGTATTTGTCTGCTAACTGTTTGCTTTCCCCCAAATCAATACAGAAGCTCTCTCAGGGGGGCTGTTGCCTGTGTGACTAACTACTCTATACCTGGTGCCTAGAACAATGCCTGACACATAGTAGATGCTCTCCAGATACATTTTTAAATAAATAAAATGAATCGAAAAGTTAAATTAAAATTGTTTAAAGTTACATATAAAATAATTTTTAAAACTTACTTTGAAATAAATTTTAGTATTCACAAATTCTCTATTTAATGAACTGATATTAATCATTGTTACTTACCTGAAGTCTCTATGTAGTAATGGGTAATTGCCTTCCAGTGATAAACAAAATCTTCTTGTAAAGGAAGAGAAGGTGCAAGCTACATAAACACACACAAAAGGACCACAACAATTAGTTCCATGTCATTAAAAGTTTCCCATAAAGTGTAACTCTGTATTTGCCCATTATGCTGCAAAAGCAGCATAAAAATAAGGGTTGAACTTCAACTTGATTCTGTCTATCAGAGGTTAAAGAGAAACAAAGTAAAAGGAATCCAAGAAAAAAAATGATTTATTATGAAGGAGAAAATACACATTTATCAACATTATTATTAAACTACAGTGTTGGGCTTTTTTTCTTTTCCCAATAACTATGTGGCTTAAAAAGTAATTATGTTTTTTGTTTGTTTGTTTTTTTGGTACCGGGGATTGAACTTGGGTCCTTGCGCTTGCAAGGCAGGTGGCGGAACCACTAAGCTAAATCCCCAGCCCCCAAAAAGTAATTATGTTAAATCTAAACACACCAATATTCTATTACTGAAGTATCAGTAAAATGAAATTACTGATAGCCAGAGATCTCTGTACCTAGGACTTTGAAAGACAAAACAGTAAATGCTGCCACGCAATTAGTTCCACATCACCACTATTACAACATACGGCAAAATCAAGGTCACAATCAGATTGTGTTCTCTACTTTCAGTGACGTATCAATGTAAATCTTTTCCTACTTAACCCTGGATTAGGTGGTGCATATTTTTAGCTAAATAACTAACCATACGAACAAGACACTACCAATTTAAATCCCACAAAGTCAAACATGTTTTACATTTTAAGCTTTGAAGTTCCCTTCAGAAATTTTAAGGTCAAAATTATATCTCTTCAGCTATCTCAGTGCAAACTAAATGTGTGTTAAATGGATAGAAAAAGACCTCCGGACATCTTCTTTTCCTTAAAACAAGTGAAGGTGAGAGTCCCCTATTCTTAATGTCATCAATCCATTCTAAGGGCCAGGGATTTAGCTCAGTGGCACTGCACCTGCCACACAAGTGCAAGGTTCTAAGTTCAATCCCCGGTACTACAAAAACAAAACAAAACAAAACACACAAACAAAAAAACACACAATCAATCCATTCTGGTCAGAAAGCGGAGCTGACCCCGCTGAGTTTAGAGAAAACAGGTTTCTATTCTGAGAACCTAAGATATGGCAGAGTAATCTTCCATTTTCATATGCTTCTTCCACACACGATCTACCCTCCTCACTCCAGCCTGACTTCTTAGCAGTGACCTCCAAGTTGACAACCCTGAGGACAATTTCCAAACTACTGTGCAAAGTATAAACACTGGTCACATACATCTTAAGTGTTTCAATACAAAAGATGAAGTGTACTTCTTTAAAAAGCCCTAAAAAATTTTCAGCAAATAACATCTTAATGCTAACTCTTCAACACTTGCCCATTTGCATCACTCTGAATGGAACTGGATCAAGAAAATATAAATATCCACCTTGTTTTTAAGGGGAATGCTGTGAAATCTTTTTAAAAGACTGTAAGAAAGGAGTTCGATCCCTGGTACTGGGGGGGGGGGGGGTGAGGGAGCTACAACCTTTGGGACTATTATACTTCAAGGAGAACATGGAGAGAGAGAGACTTATGGGAAACTGAGGAAAAATTAGGAAGAAAATTAAGAATGAAAGTATGTATTAACTTGAGAAAACAGAATAATCACTCTGAAACTTTTGGTTAAAAATCTTTAAGTAGGCTATTATTTTCAAAATATCCAAAATTTCCCTACTTTTTTGGTTCCAGCTTTTATAGACTACCATTATATTGTTAAATATACAAATAAGTGGGGCAAACACAAGTGGAATTTACTCTTTCAAGACCCGTATCTATCTTTTTCAAGCATAAATGTAGTGATTTGTTAAATTGTTTCAGGGGAACCACCTAGGTCACTGCAGAGTTACAGCACCTTTTTTCCAGGTTATTTCTCCAGTGGGACTGGATGTGCTTTGAGGGTGTGTCACCCCGAAAAGGTGCGGAGACCTTCCCCGTAGGTTACGGTCGGCTCAAAGCTAAAGAGTTAGTTACTCCTCAGTACCTTGCCTCTCTCCCAGGCAAGGCCGCTAAACAGTTCACATTGCTCATTTCGCTTAGTTACAACCTTACGCAAACATTAACAGATGTCCTTACTTAAGACTTCCTAATAAACCTGGCTTTTTGGACTAATTCTAACATGCAAATTACTTATTTTATCAGTGTAGAAATACATTTATGGTCTGGGTTTAAAATTTTTAACAAAGAAAGATGCGCAAATCAGTAATAAGAGGAACAATTTAACTTTTACCGCACAGAGACTAAATTTTTAGAATTCATGCTCTGTCTAGCCAAGGCGGGCGCGAACACCTGACCGAGCCTGGCCCCTCCCTTCCTGGCACTGTGCACCGGGCTGCTGAACTCTCCTCACCCTCACTCCAGTTTGGTCACTGTTCAGTCATCCACCTCCTCCACTGGATTGTGAACTGTGTCAGGGCTGGGCTGGTGTCCTCTTTTTCAGCATTCAGTCTCCTCTTTCCCACTCAGAGACGGCACAAAGTATTCAGTAATAGTAAGGGAAGAATCGCACGGCTCAGCATTCAACATGACACCATGGGCAGGCTACAAAGTTTGCGCACGCTGACTACATGGTCTTAAATTCTCCCAACAAATTCCTATCAAAGTCCCAAAGCAGCTCACTGACATGCCTAGGAAACACAGCTTTTAACTGGAAACTGGGACTTTCTTCAAAATGCCCATTATACAGAAGGACCTACGTGGATAATTCAGATAAAAACTAGTGTTTTAACAGCCCCCTCTGCTTTAACTGCCTCACTTTCTTTCTTCCTTTTTTCCCCTTCATACTAGGGATGAACATAGGGCCTTCACAGTGAGTTCTATCCCTAGCCCTTTAAAAATTTTTTAAAATGTTGACACAGTCTGGCTAAGTTGCTAAATTGCCTTGGCTGGGCTAGAACTTGGAATCCTCCTGCCTCAGCCTCCCAGAGTGCTGAGATTACAGGAATGTGCCAGCACACCCAGCCTTCCCTCACTTTTCTACCTCTCCATAATCTAGCTGGTTTTATTTCTTCCAGAGAACCTTCTCCAAATCCTACAGAGTGCTTGCTCCTTTCCTCCTACAGACCTCATTGGCCTGGCTGAGCCAGTCAATTTAGCAACAATGATTACCATTTGCTAAACACTTACTAGATCCCAGGTACTGGACTAAGCACTTCCTGTACACCTTAAAACATTTACAGCAACTCTAAGAAATGGATCTAATTAATACAGATAGCACAAATGGGGCTGGGAGACCACTCCCTCTACATTCATCAGAATTTGGGCAACACCCAGGGCCAATCCCTTTCCACCTAAGAAAAACAGAAAATAAGAATAACAAAGACCCAAGAACTCTAAAGCACCAGGTCCAGGTCGAGCACAAGGCTGTTAGATCTTAGAGCCTAACCTTTAGTAACCTTTTCTGGAACTTCCTTAAAGGTCCATACATACCATCAATGGCATCTCAGGTATGACGCTCCATCAGAGTGAGTTCTGGGACAGGCATGCGTATTTTGGTGCCGCTAAGGTGCTCAGCACCCTGTCAATCATTTCTGTCAATCTTACCGGGCCGAGACCCAGGGAGAGGTCCCCCAGGTGGCCTTTTAAAATCGGATTCCTCTGCGGTGCCCTCACTTTTCTGTTCATGCCCCCTTTTTGTTTCTTGTCACGGAGGGACGGACAGACGGACGGACCTGCCCGGAGCACACTTTCTCATTAGTGCCAATAAACGGAAATGCTTTTTATTTCGCCACTGGATGTTCACTTGCACTTCTTTGCCTGCCGTACACAAGAACTTGGAAACTCTCAGTTCCATCATGCGGGGTATCATAATTACTTTCACTTTATAACGAGGAAATGGGAATGTACAAACATTTGGCAACTGTCCACGTGGAGAAGTGACACGTAGAGCTGTATTCTGTCTGAATCTAGAAGTCAGGTCAGATTCTTGTACATTCCTTATATTATGATTTAACTTATGTATTTAGTTTCCCAAAGCAAAGCACTGTGATCAAGGACACAGATATCTGGTACCTTGTTTCCTTAGCTGTGTGCTATGCTTTCATTGTAGCTCATAAAACATTTGCTGAATGAGAGAAGGACTGAAGTTAGAGATCACTTGTTGGACAATAACACATTTAAGGGAACATTATGAACAGGTGGCAGACACACGTAATCCCAGAGGTTGACGCAGGAAGATTCCAAGTTTGAGCATAGCTTGATCAATTTAATGACTTAGAAAAAATTTAAAAAGGGCTGGAGATGTAGCTCTGTGGGAAGGTCTTGGGTTCAACAAGGGTTGGGGAAGAGATAAAGAAAACATTACGTGTAAGTCTGAGGTTTAATTCCCCAGGCAGAGTAGAAGAAATGCTAGTTTCAACAATTTGATTAACTAACTCTATTATTTGAGGATAGAACATCGATCGTATTTGAATTCCAAAGGATGACTCACACTGAATGGTTAAAATGCATAAAACTTTCTTCTTTGATGTTGCCCTTTACCCTTCCCAGAATAAATCGACAGCCAGGGCCAGGGTTGTTGGACTGGCTGGAATGTAAGAAGAAACAGCCCGTGGCAATCACCTGGCCAGGACTAGGATACTAAACACTAAGGAGTGCTGAGTGGAAAGGTTATCTACCCTCTGGAAGAGTTGTGCTAAAACAAGTTAACCTCAGAGTTTTGGGATTTTTTCTGGTGGTGATGGGGGCTGAACTCAGAACCTTTGTGGTGGGCCACATCCCCAAACCTTTAAAAAATTATTTTAATTTTGAGAAAGGGTCTTAAGTCACTAATTTGCCCGGGCTGGTCTGAAGCTTGTGATCCTCCTGCCTCAGCTTCCTAGAGTGCTGGATAAGAGAGGCCTGACTTCAGACTTGAGACAAGCGGCAAGTAGAGAACAGAACACATTCATCTGGTAAGACTCCTAACAGCCAGTCTTTTCTAAACTTCGGGACAACTGTCCTTTC
This sequence comes from Heterocephalus glaber, assembly GCF_000247695.1. Next base: position 31,781,398 of record NW_004624737.1, read on the forward strand.
TGAAAAGGGAGGCAAGAATTACATTACAGTTCTTGTTTCTGATCAAGGTATGGATTTCTCCTATACTCTTAATGTAGTATGACAGCTTAATAACACATTTTCAAATACTAAGCTTTGAAAATATCTTGGTTATATTTTCCTCTGGGTAAGAAGTCAACAGGAAGTGAACAGAAACCACTAAATGATATGGACAACTCATCACCTGACCTCATTTACATGAATATGAATCAGATCAACCTTAAAAACGCGATGTGAAGCCTGACCCAAGTGAACACTGAAACCTACAAAGTGGTCACAGCAAAAGGGTGGGAAAGCCTGACCCCAGACTCACAGCAACAACTGAACAAAGGCCATGTCACCCTCCAGGCACAATGTCACCTCCCACCTCCAACCTGGGGAACTACAGCACCTGGAATACTGCATCAGAAATGGAGTACAGAGAAAAGCTCATGAAATGAGGAATAATAAGATCAGCTGATAGAAGAAAACATCATGTAAAAAACTATGGCACACAATAACTGGAAACTAATCTCCAGTTATGAAAAACCACTCCTTAAATACCACAGAATGGCTTATCATTGTATCTACCTTCATTCTCAGGAGAGAACGTTAAAGGGAAGGCATTTTGTGAGATTTATCTCCTCCCCTAGTGAACTGGGTGGGAAACACTAGCTGGAAAAACTACTGATGAAAACACCGCTTTTCTGAAGGCAAAGCATTAATTCCTAGGACCAGGTGAACAGACTCCACCTGAACTTTTGCACAGTGGGGAGCCCAGATATAACAGAGGCAGAGACAATTTAGGTGTATGATTTGATAGATGCTAATAATATGCACAGTGATTAAAAAGATTATGAGGACAGAAAACACAGGCCTCAGGGCAAAACTCAGTCTGTGCGGGGGGGGGGGGAGAGAGGGGGGGGGGGGGGGGGGGAGAGTAGCAAAACCACCTTTCCAAGCACACATTTCTGTAAATACCAGCCTGATAGGTAAAGGCTATAACTAATTTAATAGAATTTTATTCCCAATTATCTCATATTAAGCTATATTCAATGTTAGAGGTTAAATGATTCACATTTTAAAGAATATAAAAATCTAAATATTACTGCTCTTATACATTTTGATTAAATTCTTTTATATAATGATGCTGCAGACTGTGAATAAGAAAGTAACACTAAAAGTTTGTCTACAACTGTCATCTCATGGGTAACAACTCTTCTTCATTCCTGACACTCTTTCTTGAAAGGGCTGTCCTTGAGCTAAACTTTTTAAAAACATTTCCCAAGTGTCACTTAAATAACAAGTACACTAAAGCTTTGTTTTCACAGCCGAAATAAAACTGTTTTTGTTACCTGAACATGAGAAACTCATTTTGTTGTGGATTTTAAAGTGCTATATCCCATAACCTGAACACTGAAAGAGAATACTATTTTTAAAATAAGCAAAGTAATGTTTCTTTGCAGAATGCATTTTTCAATTCGGGCATTTCTCCCTGAACACAGCAAACAACTGAAGTCAGGCGACTATCCCTCTTATTACTAAAACAGCAGCAAAGCATTCTCTTCAGTTTCTTCTCCTTTATTAAGACATTTGAATACTGTGCCTCTCTGCTGGCGTCTAACCCTCCAAGGAGCCTACAATTGTAGGAGAAACCTAGAACGTCCTGGAAGAGAATTAAGACAAAAAAGCAGCAGATGGTCTCTACGTGGAAGCTGTCGAAAGCAAACTGGATCGGACCCGCGAACTCCCAGCGCAGGCCCATCGATCAGGTCCGGCAGAGCTGGGCCGCCAGGCCCGGGGGACAGGGGCCGGCACGGTTACGAAACGAGCCGGCCCGCCGCATCCTCCCCGAGCTCCCCGGGCCAACCTCGCCCCTCCACCCCGGCCCAGGAGCCAAACAAACCCCAACCCCGCGGTTCTTTTGTCTCGCTCGACCCCGGCCCTTCTTCCCGGGGGCTAAGGGTCAGCGAGCCGGGGGCTCCAGACCCAGGCGGCGGGGCGGCGTCCCCCGGCGCCGCGACGGGAGGGCGGGCTCTGGGCCGGGCCTCGCCTCTCCGCGCCCCGCCGCCCCGGGCCTCGCCTCCCGCTCCCGCGCCCGGCTCCCCGCTCCCCGCTCCCGGCCCGCCGAGCTAGGCCGCTGCCTTCCCAGCCCGCCGAGCGCCGCGGCCCGCACGGCCTTACCGCCTCCACGGCGTGCTGCAGGATGGAGGTGAACTTGGAGAACATCCTATCCCGGGACTGCAGCAGCCGCTCCCGGGACGACCTGGAGAGCTCCTCGATCAGCCGCCGCCGCCCCTGCTGCGGCTGCCGGGGCCGCTCCAGAGTGAAGGCCGGCGCGAGCGAGCGAGCAGCACGAGCGGGGCGCCGACGCGGGGCCGGCTGGCCGCTGCAGTGTCGGCCCGCCGGCAGCGGGCGGCGGCGGACGCGGGGCCGGGGACGGCGGGGGTGCGGGAGGTGGCAGCGCGGACTCGGCCCCGGAGGCTTCCGCGGCGGCGGCGGCGGCGGCTCGGACACCGTGGCAGCCGGAGGCTCGGGTTCCTTCCGCCCGCGCTGCGCACCGCGGCCTGCAGGGGGCGCCGGGCCGGCCCTCGCCTCGGGCTGCGGGGCGGAGTCGTCGCTACTGGGCTTCCAGGCTTCCAGGACCCGGGTGTTTGGGTTCCTGTACTATTCAGCCGCTGTCACGGTTTTTCTCCGCTAGAAGTAATATGATGAATTCGTAAGGAAACGCATACAGTAGTCCTTCTAAGAACTTGGGAGGCCAGTAAGAAAAAACCGTATTCCTAAAGCAAACATGAACAGTGGGTTTAAATGTTGATTTGAACAAATCAAATAATGCAGATGAGATGGCTTTGCTAACTGTCGAATAGGTTATTATTGGTATTCAGCATTGAAACAGGAAGTCCCAAATAGACAAGTAATATGATGGTTCAGTTAAATAATTCAGTATAATAATTTGTTACATGTTTGATAGGTGCAGCAATTCAGTATAACATTTTCTGTGAGGAGAAGAGTCAGAAAGGATTCTACAAAATGCCTAAGACTTATCATCATGAAGTACAAGGTGAGGCTTACACTGAAGCTTTTAAAAATACCATACAACTATAAATTAGTCAAGCCTCAAAGAAACAGTTCAGCTGGGCAATTTTAGGTGAGGTTGATAGACCTGACAATGTGCCTGTCTTGGAGTCCTTTGTGTTGTTTTATGCTAGTACTGCTTTGCCAAAAGGACCCCCAAGTTCTTGATAAGCTGATTTGGCATAACCAGCAATGAAAATACGTATTCGTAATTGCATTAGTTTAACAGAGAAAAGCTAGAAAAAGTCATAACCCTATGGAGCAGGTTAAGAGAGCAGGCTCAGAAGCTGGTAGCCAGTTCAAATTCTAGTTCTGCTGTTCACCACAAATCACTGAGCCTCTTTGTGCTTTAGTTTCCTCATCTGTACAAAGTGGAGAATAGCACTTCCTGAAGTGGTTGTGAGAATTAATTATAAATGTAAATCATTTTAACAGTGCCTAGTCCATAGTGGAGATGCATAAGCATTTGTTTTTACCCTTGTTAGTATAAAATAATAGGGCCAGGAATGAAGATTTAAGGAGACTAACTAGTCTTTTCCCCCTGTTTTTGTTGTTCATATCCCTGCTGTACTCAGTGGCAGGTAAAATTGACCTAAATTTTTTGTAGTCCAGCTTCTAGGTATCATTTGCTAAACATTGAAATGTGCTCCTTACCAAATTCTGGCACCTTCTTCCTGCTTCTACCAAGAATACATAATGTTTATAATTACTATTCACACTGTTTAGGAGAGTCATATTATTTACCATAATTATTTTCTCGGCCTAATTGTCATGCATTCATATGGTATTTTGTTTTCTCCTAATGCCTTGTAACCACTAATTCTATAAGGAGTTCTATTTAAAATAGGCTTGAGTTGTTTGCATTTGATGCCTATCATTGTACACTTATTTTAGACATAAAGTCTATATTTTGCTCTAGGTTGATATCAATACTAGGGTAAGGATTCATCTACCTAGTACCTAATTTCCAGGATATACAGGTTGGATTAGAATTGTAACTGAGCAGATATTCCTGTTTCTTATTCTCATCCTAGAATGCTGGCCCGACACATCCCTGCCAGCCTAATGCATGGGAACAGTCCAGCCTACCTCAGCAAATTGTGATTTGAGGCAACACAAGAAAGGGCTTCTGTACGCCTCCAAAGCACATACCAGTGGGTTTGTTTCTCTGAAACTTCTCGATTAGAACTTCATTTCTTTATTCCTTCAACATAAGTCAATTCAGAAATTTAGTACCTGTTAAAATAAAAATACCACAGAAGGAATGAATTTGTTAAATTCTTTTCCAAAATTAAGTAAGTTTAATCAATGAAGACACAGAAAACCCTAGAAAACTGAAGCCCAGTTAAAATGGAGTTGAAAAAGGAGATAAAACAAGAATTAGATGATGCCTGCTTCCCAACTTTGCTAGACTTTAAGTATGTGGGTGAGTTTAGCGGCATTCGCTTCCCAAACCCCACTGAAATGAAGGAAAAGGATTTGTTATGGTTTATATCTAAAATGTTCCCCCAAAGCCTCATGGGTTCATAGGTGGGGCTTTTGGAAGGTGATTGGATTGTGGGGGCTTATAGCTGAATTGCTGTTAGGAGGTGGGATTCTAGTCAGAAGAGGGGGTAACTTGGTTCTCTCTTTCTTTCCCTCTGTCCCTCCCACCCTCCCTCCCCACTGCCATCCCGGGAGCTCTTTGTCTTCCTTCTGCCATGCTGCCCTGCCTTGGAGCCAACCAAGTATGGACTAAAAGCTCTACAGACTGCGATCCAAATTTCCTCCTTTAATTGGTAGGTTTTGGGTATTTGTCACAGTGACGAAAAATAACAGGATTTTTCAAGATAAAACACAAAAGGACAAATAAGTTGGGGGAGAAGTTAAAAGGCAACAGAATTTCAGGAATTGAAACTATCTGTAAAGATGTGAGCTGATGTGGCTGAACTAAGAAGGCTGAATCTTTTTTTTTTTTTTTTTT
>NW_004624737.1:31786535-31799659 GCF_000247695.1 Heterocephalus glaber
TTTTTTTTTTTGGTACCAGGGATCAAACTTGGGTCCTTGTGCTTGCGCAGCAGGCGGTGAAACCACTGAGCTAAATCCCCGTCCCCCAAGAAGGCTGAATCTTAAGGCAACAGTGAAGAAATCCAGGAACCAAAGCAATGTAGGACCGTGTCACAGAACCTGTCATGGCTCCGGAATTGTTAGCATTAGGTACTTCTGGGAGTAGTGGTCAAAGTGGGACCCAAAACAGCAGGATGGACTGACAGTTGTTTAGTCTGTAAGGTTGTTTGTCACGCTTGTCTTACTCCCAGGGAAGAAAGAAGTTCCATACTGGGGGTAGAGGGCGGGAGGGGATGAAGGGAAAGTAAGCATTATGAAAGTGGAGAAAAACAGCCCCACCTCATTGTCCTCTTATCCTTCAGAATAGCTTGTCAGTTTGATCCCTCAGGTGGAAGAGAGGAATGTTCTCCTCTGAAGAGTCTGAGTAGTTCAAGAGATGGGACCTAAAGATACTGACAAGGAGAACCCCCAGTGACAGGTCCATGGACATGCACACAGCTTCCAGTCGATTTTATCATGCAACTTTCCTCAGTAGGATCAGGCGCCCTGGGATCATATAAAGTGAGATGAAGGGCCAGGGATTTAGCTCAGTGGTTCTGCCCCCTGCCTGGCAAGCGCAAGGTCCCGAGTTCGATCCCCAGCACCTAAATAAATAAATAAAACAGGTCTAAAGTGAGAAGAAAGCTTGTAACATTATTGACAGAGACCAAAACAAATGAACAGGATGAGAAGGAGGGAGGGAGGGGAGGGGAAGGGAGGGGAGGAAGGGAGACTTGAAAGACATATGGTTGCTTGAATTGAACTAACATGGAGAGATGAAGAATCAAACAAGGAAAAGCTATCAGTATTCTCAAAGTGATAAAGGAAGATCCTGCATCCATAGAACAAGAACGGTATTTACTTCTAAAAAGCTGCACTTAGAGAATTAAAAAGGAACTTGTAAAAATCAAGAATATAGTAACAGAAATTAAAAAGTAATACAAAAGGATGGAAAATAAATTTAAGAGTGTTTCCCATAGGATAATGCAAAAAAATGAGGTAGGGAAGAAAGTTTGAGGAAAAAAGATTTAAAAATGAGACGTGTTAATGTGCATGTATCAAGGGATGTAAATATTATGTATTTCAAACATTAATAAAAGAAGGGGCTCAAGAAAATGGATGGGGGGGTGAAACAGGATGAAGAAAAGGAAATAAGATGTATTATGGATGTGTTCCAATTCCCAGGAAAGTAAACGTGAACTACAAATATGTACATACTAATAAAAAATGAGAAAAAGTTAGAGAGCCTGTCCAGTGAATAATTGGCAGTGAGAGGGAGGAAGATATTTAACTGATAATTCTTTATAATTGTATAGATTTGAAAGATAGGAATCTCCAGATTGAAAGGGTCAGTTAAATATAAGAACAATGAATGAAAATAAACTCACTCTAGTGGACATTGTTGTTAAATTTCAGAACTCTGGGTTCACTTGATCTTAGCCAAAAGGGAAGCGATTCAGAACTCTGGGCTCAAAGAAAGGCCCTACCATACTTTTAATGAGAAAAAACCAAAATATTCATACAAAGAATAAAGAATTACAGTGGCATTAAGCATTCAGCAACAACACAGCTTGGAGAACCGCGAACCAGTCTAGATGAAATTAGAGGTTCCAGGAGAGAATTCCTGATAATGAAGCTGAGAAATGGTGTATCTAACATGTGTGAGCAGATTTTTCAGACAAGGGACAAGTTTGATGTTGCATTAGTGAAGAATACAAAGAAAACTAAGTAAAAAAAAAAAAAAAAAAGCTAGATCATTGACACCAAGAATTATAAAATGTTACACTGCAGCAACAAGTGTTTCGTTTTGGTTTTTTGGTACCAGGGATAGAACTCTGGTCCTTGTGCTTATGCAGCAGGCAGCGAAAACACTGAGCTAAATCCCCAGCTCTGCAGCAACAAGTGATAGTAGCATTCATGGCTTAACTGTATGTATCATTTACATAACTATAATGGTGTAAACAGGGAATACTGATCTAATTAAAGCTATGGTATTGCTATAATGGGAGGATGAAAGGGTGTATAAGTGATGGGAGTGGATGTTTTTGTGTGCAAAAAGCTACATCCTCATCTGTGGTGGGGAAACAGTAGATACTGCTTAAAAGAGAAATATCACAAAGTAACATACGCATGTTACTTAGAGATAGGAAGTAAATAATGAGTCCCCTCAAAGTGTTGAAAGACGGCCCCTTTATGGAGCAGGAAATTGAGAGTTTGGGGGGAAGGACAAAAGCTTTCATAACAAACTTTGTAAAAGCTCTTGACTAAGATGAATGTCTTCACAACCCCAAAGTTTATTTGGCAAGAGGAAAAAGTAAAGACAGGAAAGGTATTGTTTTTGTTTTTTTTTTCTTTTGTGAAAGTTCAGACGAAAGATTATAACCTGCAGGAGTTATTAACCTGTAATGTTAGGAAGGAGATGATAGACTTGAAAAATGAGATAAGATCTACCAAATTTTGCAGGTCATTTAAGGAATGAGTGAGAAGAAGTCGGAGCTGTTGTTGGCTTTGAAGAGGTTAGATGAAAATGCCCTTACTGGAGATAGGGGGTATGGAGATGTAGAATAGTAATAGGAATTTTTTGGTATCTTAGACCTGATTATCTGTATACATCTTTGTAGAGATGACTGGTTTGGGAGATATGTTTGGATAGGGAAGTTAGAAGAGAGATCTGAGCTGATAACAAAAATCAAAATCATTTCTTAAAGATAGTAATTGAAATCAATAAATGCCATAAATGGTATAGTCGAAGAAAAAAGACAATTAGCACAAACTTGAAGACTGGCTGCACTGAAGGACTGGGAAATGGAAAAGGAACTCAGAGACAGCAGCCAGAGATAGGAAAGCATATGGTAAAGAGTTCATAGAGAAGAAAGCCTCCAAAGTTGAAAGGCTACTTCAAGGTATGATGGTGAATTAGAAAATTACAAGCTTCATGTCCATCCTGAACGCAGTTCTAAAGTTGACACCGAAACAAGCGGGAAGCCGATGGATCCCGGAAGCTCACGTAAAACTTGTGAAAACTGGTGCCCCATGCCACATTCCCTCTGCCCACTTCCGGAGGCAGCTGCAGTGGCAGTGGCCGGGTCCCTGCGAGCTCAGACTGTATGGGGGCTCGCCTCCAGACCCTGCTGTCTGGGAGGGCCTGCCCCCCTCCGAAAGCCCAGCGGCTTGTGCACCCCCTGGGGCAACTTTAGCCAGTGGGAGTAGAAGCCTGGTGCACGACTATTGCAGGATCCTGCCCTGGTGGATGATTCTGAGAAGCGATTCTGAGAAATGCTCGGAGTGTTAGCTCTGCCCTCTTAGGCTCCTCTGCCTCCTCCTCTCTTCTCTTCCCCCTCCCCACCCCATTTTTGCAGTACCGCGAACCCAGGACGTCATGCATGCTAGCAAATGCTTTACTTCTGAGCTATATCCTCAGCCCTCTTTCCCTCTTCTTCGCCTCACATCCTCACTTCCTGTGATCTGAAATAAACTGCTTGCAGGCAGATTTTTGTCTCGGGCTCTGTTTTTGAGAAAGTCCGGGAGGATGGGTCGGGGTGGAAGAAGCCTAGAGAGGAGGCCAAGTGCCACAACGTTGGTGTAGACTCACTCTTTAAGAAACACCTCCCCTCCCGATAGTCTTGGAATTTACAGTAAAGGAAGCAACTCCAGGAAGTGACCAGTCCCCTGTTAGGTCTAGCTGCGGATATCAGAAAAATCCCTAATAAGTGCCTTAACCTTATTTTTTTCTTTTTCAAGTAGAGTAAAAGGAGTTTGCCTGGTAGGCAGGGAGGACTTCATGAAAACACATTCTTAACTTTCTACACCCCTATCCAGTCTGCCATACTCAAGAGGTACGTCAGTCCCATATTGTGCCTGAGTTCTGTGTACCAATTTTAGCAGAGTAGCAGGAAAAAAGCAAGGGAAACAGATTATTTTCTCTCCTTTAACAAGTACTTCTGCTTACATTTCACGGAGCAGAGCTTACTTGCATAACCACACCTACTGTTTAGGAAAGTTGGGAAATGAAATGTTTCATTCTGGGTAACCACCAGAAAAATAAAAATATAAAGTACAACTTTCAAATTCAATACAAAAAAATTTTCTCAATCCAATGGAATGTAGGAAAGAAAAAAAAATTCTACAAAAAGCATGAAAATAAAAAATGAATAGATCTTTCTATTATAATAAATGTAAATTGATTTAACTTTCCAATTAAAAGGCAGAGATGCATGGTTTGGATTTTAACAATAATACTCTAAGGGCTGGGGGTTTAACTCAGTGGTTCTGCTGCCTGCCTCGCAAGCGCAAGGACCTGAGTTCGATCCCTGGTACCAAAAAAACCCCAACAAGAATAATACTATTTTCTAAAAGAGGTACTTTTAAATGTAAACAGGCAAAAATAAAGACTAGAAAAAGATTACCAGAAAAATATAAATCAAAGAAATACCAGGATAACAATCGTTTTAGACAAAATAGAATTAAAAATGTAAAACATCGCAAGATAATAAAAGATATAAAATACTGATAAAATAATCAAATACTGGTAAAATATATCAAAAACCCTAGAAGCACAAGGTCCCAAGTTTTGGTGCCAAAAAGAAAAAAAGCCATAGTGTTAGCCAAATATAGTGGCACATGCCTGTAATCCCAGCACTCGGGAGGCTGAGGCAGGAGGACTGCTTCAAGTTTGAGGCCAGCCTGGGCTACATAGTGAGTTTCAGGCCACCCTGAACTACATAGTGAGACTCTGTCTCAAAGAAAAAAGAAAAGAAAAACTCCCCAAAAGCCATAGTGTTTAGGCTCATAAATATACTTATTGGTAGACATAAAATATGTAAAGCGGAGCTACAGGGAGAAATAAATCAACTATTGTACTTGAAGATTTTAATTCATTCCTCATTTAATCAAGCTCAAAAAATAAGCAAAGATATAGGATATTTGAATAACATGAGTAATAAGTGCAAAATAAATGTGGAGGAATTTTTACTCATCAGAGTAACGTTATCAAGCATATATAGAATATTCATTTCTTAATTGAGCAACACACACTCATACACAAACACATAGAGGTTATATCCTAGTGAGAAAGACCAATCACAAATACATAAAAACATTTCATGTAGCAGTACATACTGGGAAGAGAATGCATTTTAGTAAGAAGGTAGAGGAGGAGAAATAGAGCAGGAGGTATTAAATTAGGTGGTCAGGGTTGGAGATATAGCTCAGTGGTAGAATGCTTGCCTAGCTTGTGAGAAGTCCTCAGTTAAATCCCCACCATTAAGATAGATAGATAAACAGACAGACAGACAGACAGACAATTAGATGGCCAGAAGGAGGTGTCATATGAATAAATGAGGAAAATAGCTGTGTGAATAGGAAAGAGAAGAGCATTTTTGGCAGGGAGAAGAGCAAGTACAAATGTCTTATGGTAGGAAAGAGTTGGCATAACTGAGGAAAGCCAGTGTAGCTGCAGTAGAGACTTGATTAGGAGGAAAAAAGAGTTGAATATTTATCCAAGAGTCAGATCACATAGAGCAATACTTCTGAACCCTGTCAAACCCAAAGATCTTCCTTTTTTTGATGAAATGTTAATGGAAGTGTAACAAATATGTCCAGTAAACTTAGTAACTGTCCACAAGCTCCTAAGGAGCACACATGGAGGAAGATTTACAGTATATTCTTGTGGCTTTATCATAGTGTCTTTTTCCAAGGGCACTTAGTCTTTCCATCATCCAAGAGGTCCATGAGCCAACCAACGTCTAAACACCCGTTAAAGGGCCAAGACTAATTTGTGACTTGATTTAGGTTTCCACTCACCAGAATTTTTACAGCTGTACCGATCAAGTGTCACTTTGGTAGGCTGTCCATGTATTTTTTTTTTTTTTTTGGTACCGGAGATTGAACTTGGGTCCTTGCGCTTGCTCAGCAGGCGGTGAAACCACTGAGCTAAATCCCGGGTCTGTCCATGTATTTAATTACTGAATGCATCACAATCTATGGTTTGCCAGCTCAAGAGCTTCTGGTTACATTGGAGTAAATTTGTGCTGTCGTTACATTAATTTCTCCTACCTTGTTCCTGGTGGTTAGGTGCTGCCCCTTGGCTCTGTGACTTTCACTTCCACTAAAAGTCACTTCACTGGCACCGAATCCAGTTTGCCCATCGCTCTGGAGCTTTTGAAAGATGCCGGCACTGGGCTTCACTAGGACATTTCTCATGGCCTGGTGCACACATGTCCTTTCAGCTTTCTTGAAGTGGCTCTGAAGTCGGGGGTGGGGAGGCATGGCCAGGTGACAACTGAGCTTCACCTTCTGTTCCTTTTGGACCTGTGGTGTATTCCTCATGCCAAGGATGTTCCATCTCATCACTTCATGATAATACTGAGTCCAAAGTTCATCAAGCAGCCAAACAGAGCCCCTTCCAGCTATACTACCACACACATATTAAATCTAGAATCACTTGTAACTGCATTCACAAGAGCATATTTTGGCTTGATCTAATTTTGACTTGTTTCCTCTCTGGAGGAACACTCTCCAAATTCATTTCCAAGGTATTTCCTGGGTTTTTATTTCTCTACATATTAGAAAAATCTGGAAATTTTACCAGTATATATGGTATGTGGTTCTGGGTTAATATGAGCACACATTTCCTTGAAATATGCTGAGATAGGACTCTAGTTATAAATCTAGAGTCATTTGGGGGTGATCAGAGAGATCTTGAGAAGAATAAGTGTCTCTTTGCAAGGCAACTTCCCCGGGGAATCTTGTACAGGATCTTTAAGCAAATCTAGTAATCCAGTCTCCTCAGACCCAGGAGAGTCAGGCTCGTTCTGCCAGCAAGAGAGGCTCAGAGAGACTTGGGCATTCAAAACTTTCAATGTTGTGCAATTCTACCTGAAGGTCCCCATTCCGAGTTTCAGGTCCGCTCCTCAGTGTCATAAGTATAGTATAAGAGACATGGTAAACCAGGCCAGGGATTTAGCTCAGTGGTTCCGCCACCTGCCTCACAAACGCAAGGTCCCAAGTTAGAAAAAAAAAAAAGAGAGAGAGAGAGAGACATGGTAAACCAGTGAATTCAACTTATTTTGCAACTGAGACAACTAAATTTGGGGTCTGATTTTCAGCAGGTTTGACTCTAGCTATAATCGGTTTAGGGTCATTGTAGGTACTTTCTAGCTCTCTGTGACTTGGGTTGAAAATTTTAAGCTATGATTTTGTCATTTTCTTCTGTAATCTCTCCAGGGTCATTAGAAACAGCTACTCTAGCCCACAGATTATTGCTATTATGCAGTCAAGTGCAATAGCCGTTTGATCTTCCAAGCTGCTTCTTTCAGTAGGAGTGATCAACTACAGGTGAAAGATTTTCCAAACAATCCTAAATCCCCTGGGACCACTCTGTCACCAAGAACCACACTGGTCAGAGGGCAGTCTGGAAAACAGAAACCACATGAGTCATTTTAGCAGAGAGAATTCAGTATCAGAAACGCATTGCATGGGGTTTAGAAGGATAAAAACAAATAAGCAGACATGAAGGCTCTGAGATGATAACCTTCGGGGAACAGCAGGAAGAAGCCAGCGTTTGCAGAAACTAGAAGCGGGGAGGAGGCATCGCCTATGCCTAGGAAGGGGTACCGACCGGTACCTCGGGGTGGGGGCCACCTGAAGGTTAATTTTGGAATTGCCAAAAAGGGTGAGAGAATGGAGCCAAAGGCGCAGCCAGAGGGAAGTAATAATAACACCGCAAAGGGCAGCGGACAACAGGAAGAGGCAGCCCCAGTCTCCCTTCCTCTGTCTCACCGATCCTCTAGCAGTCCCAGCAGCAGAACCAAAGACAGTTGCCCAGCAAAAGAGAACCCTGGCTTACAGAGTCCTCCACTCAGACCACAGAGCTGAGCTTAGAAGAGCAGTTTGGGGGCTGATTTAAGACAGTTATGTGTGTAATAGAGACTCAATCACAATAAAGAACACGATGAAACAGTCATATGTTTGTAGCCATATGCAAATCAGCATAGAAGCGGCAGCTATAAATATTTTCAGATATGGGGCCAGTGATGCAAATAATGAGTGGTGCTGTCAAGAATAATGCGATTTTCCAAAGTGCTGAGCAACTTTGGATAATGTTACAAACAAAATAATGTATCAGTTCCCCTTAATTTACAGACTAGTGTATTCCTGGAAATATTATTGCATACTAAATGCTCAACTAATGGTAAATGGGGTTTTCGCCTATATGAATTCCCAGCTAGAAATTTAAAAGTCATATAGGATGAGAGATAATTGCTACTTTTGTGGGTGTATCGTGTGCATCTCAGGATGTTCAGCACTGTCCCTGAATACTGTGGCCTTCTGGAAATTTCCAAGCACATGCTAGGGTATGGTAGTGTCATCCCTATTAAGACTACTGCCCTAGGATCTTACCACAGGCCAAGGGCATAAAGACTTTGAATTTCCTTCTGCGTGAGACTGGTTTTACACAAAACATTAAATTTATGCTTTTGTTTGTTTCTGAGACAAGGTCTAGCTATATAGTTTAGGCTGGCATTGAACTTGCTATGTAGCCCAGGCTGGCCTCTTGCCTCAGCCTTCTGAGTGCTGTGGGCCTACCAGAGTAACCCACCACTCCTGACCAATTTACATTAAAAAAAAATCATTCTGACTGCTTCTGTGTGGAAAATATCCCTCGGGGAAGGCAAGAAGCAGGAAGTCCAGATCAGAGGTTCACAGTATCCAGTGAGAGATGATGGTCACTTGACGAGAGGAGGGAGTAATCGTAAGCAGTTGGATTCGGGATATATTTCAAAGGTAGAGCAGATAGGCTTTGCTGAAAAATTGGATATGGATGTGGGAGACAGCAAGATCAAAGGTGATGCAGAGTTTTTTGACCTGAGCCACTCTGAATGTTGGTGCCACTTAGAAGTATGGAAAACACGGGAGAGGGGTGGTCTTTGGAGGGGGGAAATCAAGAATTGTGTTTTCAGGTCTGTATGATGCCCATTAGATGTCCTAGTGGAGCCGCTAAAGCAGCAGTTGGATGCAGCAGGCTAAGGCTCACAGGAGAGGTCGGTCAGGGCTGGAAGTATAAATTAGAGATTACACAGGGCTTAAAAAGAATTTTTGGGCCGTGGATTTAGCTCAATGGTTCCACTGCCTGCCTTGCAAGCACAAGGTCCAGAGTTGGATCCCCTGTAGCAAAAAAAAGAATTTTTAATGCCTGATCCTGGATGTGGTCACCCAGGGGATGAATATAGATAGGGCTGAGAAGAGGTTCGAAGTTGAGTGCAGAGGTGCTCTAAGATTTAGAGATGGAAGAGCCAAAGGAGAAAAACATCATGCTAGGTGGTCTTTTCTGACCATCCTGCAACAATAGTAATTACAATAGCCAGTGCCAAGTACTATCTAAACACTTAAGATATACTACTAGTGTGTGTGTGTATGTGTGTGTGTGTGTTTTGCTAGTGATTGAACTCAGGGCCTTAAGCTTCCTAGGCAAGTGCTCTGCCACTGAGCTACATCCCCAACTTCCATACTACAATCTTTTAATGGTAGTAACCAGTCTTCAGGGTAGATTATACTGTTGTCTTTATTGAATGATATTAAGGAAACTCTGAGAAGAGTTTTAGTGTCTGGGTTCTACTAGACCTTAAAACAGCTGCACATTTATGGAACTAGGTAGATGTAGTAGTTGCTCAAAGCTGGCAGTGTGGTAATACCACTGAGTTGTTCTCACAAATCAGAGTTTGTGAGAAGGTATTAGAGAATAGAATTTTGAGCACAGGTGGAGGGACTGGAATCAGATCATAAGGGGAAGTGTTGAATGAAATTTTTTTTTTGGTATTGGGGATCGAACTCGGGTCCTTGAGCTTGTGAGGCAGGCTGCAGAACCACTGAGCTAAATCCCTGGCCCTTGAATGAAATTTTAATAGGGGAAAAGAAAGGGTCCAGTCTTCACCTAGTGAATTCCTGAGGCATTTTTGTTTTCTTGGGGAAGCAAAGGAGCAAATGAGGATGGATGTGTGTGTTGAGTTTTGAGGAAAGTGGAGAATATTTGAAATAGCCTTTGTAGGAAAGCCTTTGTGGGAGGGAGCAAGGGAGGAAGAAAACAGGGTGGGGGGAGAAAGAGAAACAACATTCAATGGGAACTAATAGGCAGCTTCACAATTTGATGACTCTGTGTTATGGTTTGGATCTGAAATGTCCCCTAAAACCTCGAGTGTTGAAGAGTTGATCCCTAACGCAGCAGTGTTCAGAGGTGGTGCCATGAAAGGCGACTGGATCCTCAGAGTTCTAATTTTATCGGTGGGTTTAGCATGACTGAGAAGGATTGGAAACTTAGGAGGTGAGGTGGAGTTGAAAGAGGTGGGTCATGGGAATGTCAGCTTGAGAACTATATCTTGATATCTTGTCCCTGTGCCCCCCCGCCCCCGGTCCCACTGCTCAACTGACCAATTTCCTCCACCATGGGCTATGGTCTTTTGCCATGACACGTGTCTTGCCACGGGCCTAGAAACAATGGGATCAGCTCACCATGAACTGAAACATCTGAAATCTTGAGCCCAAATGAAACTTTCCTCCTTTAAGTTATTTTTCTCAGGTATTTCATCACAGTGATAACAAGCTGGCTGACCCACCATGTAAGCAATCTATACAGTTAGATGATTTTCTGCAGCAGCCTTTAGTAACTTAGTTGTAGACAGTAGAGAAGATACAAGGTCATCACTTGAAATCAGTCAGGACCAGGGTTTTTCCAGGCAGGTGTGAAAGGGTTGTGAGATTAAGGCACTGAGTTATTCAGAAAGTAGGTCACGTGATGGACTTTGAAGTCTAATTTGAAGTGTAGGTAAAGTGAAGACAGGAGGGAATTGATACAGAAAATGTAGATGTGACCATTTTCTGGGAGTTCAACAGTCTGGGGATTCATCTCTAGGGACTAGCTGTTTAGATACCTGGAAGAATAGGAAGATGTGAGAGAATAAGAGATTGAATTTACTGTTTATGAAGTTAAACAGTTTTGATGATGACAGATTCAGGATGTTGGTATGGGGATGCATGATGAGATGGAATGGATGAGAAAGGCACTGGATAGGAGGAGGTCAAGGAACCTAAAGCCTTTGGGTGGGATGGGTCACCTGTGAGGACATGGAGGTACTAGGGTGATGTCAGGACTTGTTGTGAGGAGGACAACTGTAAACCAGGTGCCAAATCACAGCACAGTGAGAAGGTAGGGTATGGTGTTCAAGAAGTCTACAGCAACAAGGAGGTGTGGTGGTTGGTACAGTCAAAAGGCTGAAAGCTAAAGGGAGTAGAAATTTTTACTACATCTGAAAGATGGCTGGTAAGCTGGAATCAGGTGTGTCAAAGACCTCACTCTATAGATAAGAAAACTGAGGAAAAGAGCATGGAGGCAGCCTCCAAGATGCCCACCCCCATGTTCCTGCCCAGCGGTATTCACACTCCTGCAATGTGTTCTCCCGTAGAACATCACAGTCAATTTTCATGCAAGGTAGAACTCAGCAGCACCGATAGTGTGTTGCATCTAAGATCAGATTGTAAAGGCTATAGCAGCCCTTGACTAGTTCTTTCTCACTCTTGCTTGGCCACTTTGGGGGAAGTGAGTTGCCATGCCATAAGGGGCCCATAGGGCAAGGAACTGAGTCCTCTTGCCAACATCTATATGAGTGAGTCTAGAAGCAGATTCTCCAGCCCAGTCCAGCCTTCAGATGATGGAATTCTAGCTGCCAACTCCATTGTAACTTCTTGAGAATCCTTGATCTAGACCGGTAGACGCGACTGAACTCCTAACCTGCAGAAACAGCAATATCATATGTGTTTGTTGTTTAAAGCCATTGTGCTTGGAGTAATTTGTTAAGCAGCAATACATCAATAATACTGAGAAGTTTTCTAATTTATGCAAAGTGATAAAGCTAGTTAGTAGCCAATTAGAAGTGAGAACATAGGACTCCTGACTTGGAAGTGAATGTTCTAGCCCAGCGCATACACCATATCCTATATGTCTTGGATTTCTTAGGACTGCACACATGTGCATTCAGGAGTTGTTAATAACTACCTGAGAATGTTCAATAGATCATAGTTTTGATTTGTCATAGGGAAAATAAAAAGAAAACTGAGCCATGTTTCCTCATGGAAACAAATATAGGAAAAGATTCCACAGGGTAAATATTTTCTGTGTCCCTACCAGAGAGGAAGACATAAGCATTTATAAAGCATATTTATGGCGTTTTGCCAGAATTTCTGGGAGGATTGATATACTCAAATTTGTGCAATAGCTTAATGGTAAAACAAGAAATGTAATTTGTGCTTGGCTTCTTTTAACCATTTGACAGGAATGATGTAGAGTGCCTGGTGTTAGTTATGCCATTTAATGCTTCAATATAAATCTGACCTTCCTGTGCAGTGAATCAATGACAGGATGCAGTGTCTGTGTTTCTGCCTCTTACCTCTAAATGTAATATTCAGAGAAGGGCAGATTGCCAAAAAGGCATTTTGTGGCTTCGATTTCTGTGCTACAGAGTCTGCAATTTGTATGCACATGACTGTGTCAAAGAAAGTTGCTGTGACCCTTTAACATAATTTTGTCTCTGTTGTTCAAAAATGCAATTATATCATGTTTTAAATTTTTATTTCCTTAAGATTATAACTAGAAAAGTAGGAGAGCAGGGCTAGGTTTCACCAGAACATCCATTAAAAAAAAATTAATGTCAAAGGTGTTCACAGTTCTTATTTCCTCAAACCTCACAAAAATTCAGATATATGTCCAATGACTCCTAATTACAGTCAGCATGCTAATTTCCTGTCATATAGCCCCAGTAGTTGGGAGAGGTTTGAATGTTTTCCTCTATTTTTCTCACTATACTTGAAAAAAAATAGACTTGCCGAAAATTACCTCATACCACTTAAACTCCTAAGAGCCACAGATAATCTTCACTTCCTTGACATTTTAGCACATTCCCGGCTGCAGTCCAGCTAATTAAGCATGGGTTAAACTGGTCCGTGAAAAAAATACCATTTCATAGTTTGTATTTAAAAGGTTAGTGATCAGTAGGCAA
>NW_004624737.1:31815414-31845377 GCF_000247695.1 Heterocephalus glaber
CTATTGTAAGGGGAAGAGAATAAATATATAAGGAGAAGAGATATAAAGTATGTCAAATGGTGGTTAAATACTGTGAAGAAAGATAAAGCTGAATAAGAGGATAGAGAATGACAATCCTGAATCAGGAGATCAGGAGATCTATCTATCTATCTATCTATCTATCTATCTATCTATCTATCTATCCATCTATCTTCATATCCATACTCATATCTAAATCTATATCTATATCTGGGGTAAAGCATTCTAGAGGAAAAGACAAACATAAAAACACATAAACCATAGCCAGTGGGTCATGAAATGGCCAGGAGACTTGCGTGGTCATGGAAGAGTCATCAAAGAGGGGATGAGATCTGTAGGTAGGCAATGACAAAATTGTGCAGTGCCAGAAGGCATCTCTAGTTGCTGTGTGATTGCAATTGTGGCAGCAAATGGTACAATTGGGAGACTATGATAGTCTGGATCTTCCAAGAGGCAAAAGAGAGATTATACATGCAAGAAAAAAATTCTTTCAGTACTGGGGATTGAACCAAGGGCCTTTGCACTGTTACATCTGCATCATTTTTTAACTTTTTATTTTGAGACAAGGTCTCACTAACTTTGCTAAATTGTTGTTCTCCAGCCTCAGCCACCCAGAGTGCTGGGATTACAGATATGCAGCACCACGCCTGGCCAAGAGATTTATTAAGAGGATCATCTATGAGGGGAGCTGGGGAAGGTGCTGGAACAGGCTTTGAGAACCTTCTGACTGCAATGTAGTTCTGACCCCAATGAGGGGCAGAAGGAAGGTAGGAAAGTTAAATGGAAGACTCTTAGAGTGCATAGCAGTTCTAGGAAAATTTGGCAAAATCAACCATCAGATGAGTCGCCATCTTTCAGGAATGGGCCTGCTGTTCCCAGTCATTAGCTGTGGGTGGCCCTCAGGAAGTCTGGCCTCAGTGAGAACACAGTGATGGATTGTAGGATGTCACTGGTCAATTATGCTTCCCTGTTGGGAGATCTAAGAGGCACATTCTCATGGTCAGTGCAGAGTCTTGTCACTATCCAGATAGGAGGCAGGATGGTGACTTGGATGAAGGAGTAGATGGATGTGGGATCTATATTGAATGGATATATTTTGAAGATTAAGCTGACTCTATTTGCCAATAGATTTGGTGTGGGGTGTGAAGGAGGAAAAAGGGACAAAGATGCCTCCAAGAAGTTTTGTTCTGAATATCAGAAGAATGAGGTTGCTGTTTACTGAGAGGGGGAAGACAGTGGGAGTTTCCAAGGAGGGAAATCTGGAGTTGATTTTGGCAGTGTTTTGTTTGAGACATTGACTAGAACTCCAAATGAAGCGATAGAAGGTAGCTGAATATACAAGTCTGTGCTCAAGGGAGAGGTCCAAGCTGGGAAATCATCAACATGCATATGATGGTATTTCAAGTTATGGGATTGGTTTAGTTTGTCTAAGGAGTACATACAGACGTAGAGAAGATTGAGGCCCGATAGGGAGAAGAGGGGAATCCCCTGAAAGACTGAGGAAGGAGGAGCCAGTGGGAGACTGGAACACCATAAAGAAATAGAAGCCAAGCGAAAAGATTTTCTGGTCACGTGTGGTGGCACATACCTGTAATCACAGCTACTCAAGAGGTTGATGCAGAAGGATTGCGAGTTTGATACCAGCCTGGGCAATTTACCAAGACCCTGTCTCAAAATTTTTTTAAAGAAATTTTTTTTTTTAGAGGCTGGAGATGTAGCTCATTGGTAAAGGGCTCACCTGTTGAGAGGATTATGTGAATTAAGAGTTGTGTATGATTTTAAAAAGAATTGTAAATAATCATCAAGATACATGATATGTTCAATAAATGTTATGTATTATTGTGTAAGATATGCTACAGTTAAAGGCTGATTTCACTACGCCTCAAGTCTTGTAATGGTGACAGCTAGGGAATGAGGTTTTACTGTAGATTCTTTCAGATTTCGTTTCTCTGACTAGGATCTTGTACAGAATTTGTTTATTCCTATGTTCCTTATTTCATGTTTCTTTTTTAAAATACCTTGCAACAAAAGTACTTTTAATATTCTGCATAGTTTCTTGTATTTAAAGATTTTTAAACCAGCTACCAGCTGAACCTTTTTAAAGCAAAGCATGGTTTACCTGAGACTTATTTAAATAAAGAAATAATTTCATAAAACAGTAGTTCTTATACCTTTTAGGTTCTTGATCCCTCTGAGAATCTGATGAAAGTTCTCCCCCTGAAAATCACACATGCAAACACACACATGCACACATGCACACAGCTTTGATTACAATTTGAAGAAGTTGTGGGTCCATAATACCACCCTTCAAGATGGCCATGAGGCCAGGCCTTGATTGGCTGCAAAGTCCCTATTCTCATAGTTTTATTTTCTTCTTTAGTGGGTCCACTTACCAAGATCTTAACACTTCATGAATTTTAATTCACTCACATGCTTCGAGTGTAATCAAAAAGGAGCTTCCCTGAGAGAAAACTGAATTCTAAACTCAATTCAGAGAGAGAGAGAGAGAGAGAGAGAGTTAGTTCTGCATAGCCTGGGCTCAGAAGCAGTTAATGCTGGTGCTGTTAACAACTTGAAATTCTTAATTGCTTTCTTTTTTTTTTTTGTACCAGGGATCAAACTCGGGTCCTTGTGCTTGCGAAGCAAGCGGCGGAACCACTGAGCTAAATCCCCAGCCCGAAATTATTAATTTCTGAACAAGAGGCTACACATTTTCAAATTTCATGGGGGTCTCAGAATTATATAGCCAGAAAACACACTTCCCTCAACACATACCCGCAGACACATATACATAATTTAAGTTCATTAGGGTCCTTGTAATCCTCTTGCCTCAGCCTTTCAAGTGGATGGGTCTATAGTCGCGTGCTACCATGACCGGCTTCCTAACAAGTATTCATCGTTACCTTAAATTCAAATTGATGTGAGGCTTCTGTATTTTATCTAGCAACCCTGCCATTTTCTGTTATCTAATGCCTGATACAATGGTAGTTGATAAACATATTTCAGGGCCACTCTTTCTCTTGTTACCCATAGGTGGCAGTCTGATCAGATAGTTTCATGGGAGATGCTCGGTAAATTCAAATTTAATATTGTCCTGTACAAGTTTAATACTGTTAATTCCACCTACTATTAAGCCTATTTTAAATGTATGTGTTATGAAATTTTCACAAAAGAAAGATAAATTTTAAAGGTGTTCCAAACTAAATATAATTCAGTCATTTTTCATATAACGCATCATGCAACAAATTCTAATCCACACACGGTCAAATTCTAGCAAGCTACAGTGCCCTTTAAACTTCAAAGGCTATTTTGAGATATTTTTGTAGTTTTTATGATGTTGTAAATGGTATCTTCTTTCCTTATATTTTCTAACAAACTACTTCTGCTATGTAAGATAGCTATTGATTTTTGTATGCTTATCTTTATTTTAGACTACATTGTATTGGTTCAAGTACTATTACTATAGAAAATCTCAGATTTTTTGATACATAATTAAATTAGCTGCAAATAATATTTTTTCTCTTTTTGCAAGTAGCAATAAATCTTTTTTCTACTTCAAAATTAAGTACGCAGTAATTTAATATTGGTATTAAATATACAGTATTTAATATTGGTATTAAAAACACATTGATCATCTTTAAAACTATATTTATTAATATGTAATTTTATATTCATTCAAAATATTATTGTAAAAAATTTGATGCTATAATCCAGAAATGCATCTATAACCTTATAATTGTATTTACACATGAATAATATAGAATTTAGAAATTTAGAAACAAGACCTTGAATATATGTTGCATCTCTCCACCCCCTCCTTGTACATTATA
This sequence comes from Heterocephalus glaber, assembly GCF_000247695.1. The sequence goes on from NW_004624737.1 coordinate 31,819,263, forward strand.
CCAAGAATTTGTAGTCTTGTCACAGAGATATATCTTCACAGAAAGCCAAAGGTAAAAATATCCTCCAATAGATCCAACCAAGTCTCTAAGTAACATTCATTATTGCAAACTATATTCTAGAGGAGAATAGTTTTAATTCATTTTGCATTTCAATGCAAAAGCCTTCTGTTTTTGATAGAAAAGTTAAGCCACTTTCTAACTCCTACCATTATTCATTATCTTTCGAGCTGTGGCAGTGTACTTAACGCTATACCAAACACAGGACCCAGGCCCTGCCCATGTCTAATGTTGTGAAACCACCTAATAATTAGAATCTATGAATTTAAGTTTTGAAAGTAGCACCTTTAGTTCACAGATATATTAATGTGTGCTGATTTATAAGCTGTAAAATGGAATGAAAGCTTAAATATTTGTCTGAGATATAAATTTTACGCTAGGTGGCACTGTTTAGTAATAAGCTAGTTCTGTTGAATTTGACTAATGATTTCATAATATTTTGCTCTATTCCAGTACTTATTCCGCAAATAAATAAAAATGCATTCAATATTTTTATGATTATAAAAGTAATTTTGTCCTTAGTGAAAAAATCAGAAAATACAGAAAAATATAACAGAAAAACTATCTGGAATTATATGTTTAGGTAGCTTGCAAAACTTTTTCTCTATGGTCCCCAAAGGTTTTTAAAAGGCACAAACTTTTTTTTTTGGTACCGGGGATCGAACTCAGGACCTTGCGCTTACAAGGCAGGCACAGTGCCACTAAGCTAAGTCTCCAGCCCAGGCACAAACTTTTGAGTCAATCAAATCTGGGTTCAAGTCCTGCTCTTTCAGCTTACTTGATGTATATGTCATTGAGCTTATTATTTAAAAAAATTTGACTCTTCTCCCTCCAGCTACCATCCATTGATTTCTTTAGGAGAGTTATGCTTTGGGTTTCCTTTCTATCCTCATTACTGTTCTGTACTCACCACCATCTGGGCTGTACCCTAGTCCAGAAATGCCTTTTAGGAAAGTCACTAATAACATGCATATTGCCAAATTCAGTTTACATTTCCTTGTCTCTATCTCATGCTCCTTCTCAGCAGCATGCTACCCTGAACCCCACAGGAATTGTACTTGACAGCTAATTGTTTCTTTCTTTCCAACTCCAGGTTCAATGGAGGCATAGTAGCCTGAAATTAGTGAGGATAGCTACACCACAGAAATCAGCAGATGCTGTAAATCTGGGCATTTTCCCCTGACAGCCAGTTGTTAAACATTTATTACACAGCTAGTTATAGAGATCACCACGTTTGCCTTCACAGAACACAAGTTTTTGTTTGTTTACTCGGTACACACCCTCCTGGGTTTTTCCCATCTTAGCTCCTTCACCTTCTTTGCTGACTCCTCCTTCACCCTACAGCCACATGCAGCATTCTTCAGCTCTCGGTCCTTAGCCCCTGCTCTTCCTTTTCAAACACTAGCTTCAAAGACAATCTGACTGATTTCCATGTATTTGAACACTACCATCCTGTGGATCAATTTCAGATTTGTAGCTGCAGTCCGGGAGTCTCCTCTAAGATTCAGCCACTCATTTGAACTCATACCGAATGTCTCACACACACTTCAAACTCAGTATCAAAACAGTTCCAGGTTTAATTCCACAAACCTCTCCCTTTGCTCTCCGTCACAGCACCCTCCATTTCAGTAAATGGAATACCATACACTTGGTTTATTGAAGCCAGAAACCTGAGCAACACCTGTGTACTTCCCTCTCTTTCATCCAGGTGTGATGCATCAGCAAATCTCGGCAGCTCTACCTCCAAAAATCTCTTTTGCCTCTATATTTAGTCTCCATTTCTCTTCCCATGAGGCTTTAGACTGCTACAGCTCTCAACTCAATTACTGTAACAGCCTCCAACTGGTGTCTGAACTTTGAGTCTTCCTCCCTTCCAGTTTATCCTCTGCCTACCAGCAAAAGCAAGCAGGCCCGGAGATTTAGTGCCCCCTGCCTATAAAGCGCAAAATCCTGAATTTGATCCCCAGTACCCGCCCCCCTCCAAAAGCAATCATGAAGTGTTAATGAGATCGCACCACTTCTCTGCTTAATGGCTTTAAACATCTTCCATGATGCTTACTCTAAGAACCAAATTTTAGAGTTTTTCTCTAGTCTTTGCTTATCTCTCCAACTTGAAATATGATCGCTTTATGCTTTATGTTCTGCTCAAGGCCAGGGAGGTCAATTTCCCAGTCCTTGAAAGGCCAAGCTCCCCTCCCACCTCCCATGGAAAGCCTGTGCAAACACACCTGCTCAGAAATTAGCTTTTCCTTGGTCTTGCCGTGGTTAGTTCCTTCGAGTCTTCTAATTATCAAAATATGGATGTATCATTTCCATTGTTCTTTGTTTCAGCCCCTTATTTATTTCTTGGTGGAATGAGTGAAGTGATAAATTTACTTCATAGGAATAAATAATGAAAACATATTAAAAAGTTCTTAGCATGAGGCCTTGTGCAGAAATGTGTTATATCAAGAGCACTTTTATTTTTTGCTACTATTTTCAATTTAATTTTAAAACATTCTGGAGTTTTTGAATGAAGATTCATGTCCTGAAGGGGGCAGTATTAAAAATTCAGAATATTCTCACGTCCTAGCTTCACATAGATGTAGACACATTATATTTTAATATATGTGCTGCCAAAGCAAGCACACATGTAGACATATTTAAGCAGAACATTCCTAGTTTTCTTTTTCTTTCATTTACTAAGTATGTGCCAGGAAGAGGGAAAGTTGATATTGTGCTAGGAATTGAAATTTTTATGGTGATGCCAACAGGTTAAAAGAGAAGAGCATTAATAAAGCTATAAAGGCCATAAATGCCTTTTGTTTTTCCCTGATCAAACATATATAGAAAGGTTTTGCAACTTGACTGGTCAGACTGTGATACCAATAAGACTCTGCTTCTAAGTTTTGTCATTTAGTTTGATATCAGAGAGTTCTGCACCTTTAGTCTTTATAATAAAAATGCAGCAGCTTGTTTACAGCACCAGGGAAAGTACAAGGATAGATCTGCATTCATTATTTTAAAAAAAGATGAGGGTAGCTCAGGGAGTAAATTCAATTTACTATACTAAGAAGAGTACATTCAAGTAATATAAAATTTAAGTAACATTAGTGCTAGCATGAAATTTTAATAGTAGTTAAGGAAAGACATTTATTCAGCTATGTGCTGGCTGTTTCTTATAAGAAGCGGTCCTGGTGCCCCTCACAACCACTAGCGACTGCCAGTGTGACCTTTCTGGAGCCATGAAAGATGCATGTGCAGGGCCCTCTCCTGACAGCTGCGCGCGACTTCTGCTGAAATCTTCAGCCTTCATGCTCCCTGCTTTCCTGTTCTTTTTTAGGGGATTGGAACAGAACCCTCTTGATTTGCTTGCTCCTTGATCTTTTAACCTCAAATCTTGACCTATCCAATGTGATCTTTCGAAGGCCCTGTTTTACCGTGAGGGTTACGAAACGTAGAGATGAGAGAGTGCAGAGGAGAAAAAGAAGCTCCGAGCCACTTCATTTTTTAGCACAAAAGGTTTCCTTTTCTTCTTGCCTACCACCTCCTTTTTTGGGAATTCTATTGAGTGTTCTCAAAGATCCTGGTGTCCTACAGCTTGCATCAAAACGCTCTGTCCTGGAGATGGGGTGCTGAAGACAAAAGGCTTTCGTTTTCCTTTGCATCTCAGAGTATGAGCAGTGCTTGTGTGCAGACTTAATTTCCTGGACCTGCTGCAGCCACAACTCTCTTAATCTGTGAGTGAAAAGAAAGAGGCACAGCCTCTCTTGAGGGCAGCTTGGAAGTCACAAATGGAACTTCGTTTCAGAAATTTTATTTCTAAGTATCTTTCCTAAACATGTATTTGGAAACAAGCTTACAGGGACTCACTTAAGAATAGTCAGTGTGGCATTTTTTGTAACAGTGAAATGAGAAAGAACATAAATGATCAAAAAAGAAAGATAATTAAACTGTGATACAGCATTTGTTATTGTTTGATTTCCTAATGATTGCCATTCTTTCTGGAGTAAGGTAGGATCTTAGCATTGTTTTAATTTGCATTTCTCTAGTGGCCAGAGATGTTGAAAATCTTTTCATATATTTGCTGACCATTTGTAGTTCTTCGTCTGTGAAGTATCTGTCCATTTCTCTTGCCATTTTTTGACTGGGTCTTAGGTGTTTTAATTTTTTTGAGTTCTTTGTATATTCTAGATATTAGTCCTCTTATTGAGGAGTAGCTGGCAAAATTTTTTCCCACTCTATAGGTTGTCTCTTCACTCTATGATGGATTCTTTTGCTGTACAGAAGCATTTTAGTGTGATATAATTCCATTTGTTGATTCTTGCTGCTATTTCTTGTGCGATTGCAGTTCTGTTTAGAAAATCCCTTCCTCCAAGTGTTTCACTTACTTCATCTTCCAGAAGGTTTAAAGTTTCTGTTTTACTGTATAGATATTTGATTGATTTTGGTTTTAATTTAGTATATAGTGAGAGATAAGGGTCCAGTTTCATTGTTCTCCAAACAGATAACCAGTTTTCCCAACACCACTTGTGGAATAGGCTATTTTTCTTCCAACATATGTTTTTGGCCCCTTTGTCAAAAATCAAATATGTTGAATATATCCGGGGAGGTTTCTGTATCCTCAATTCTGTTCCATTGGTCCACATGCTATTTCTGTTCCAGTACCATACCATTTTTTATCACTGTTGATTTGTAGTATACCTTGAAGTCAGGTATTGCTATGATGCTTGCTTTGCTCCTATTACCCAAAATTACTTTTGCTATTTTGGGTCTCTTCTGGCTCCATATGAATTTTAGGCTTGTTTTCTATAGATCTATAAAGTATGCTATTGGTATTTTGATTGGGATTGCATTGAATCTGTATAACAGTTTTGGAAGTATGGCTACTTTGACAATATTTGTTCTGCCTATCCAGGAGCAGGGGACATCTTTCCATTTTCTGACATCTTCAACTTTCTTCTTCAGAGCACTGTAGTTTTCTTTGTAAAGTTCTTTCACTTCCTTGATTAGGTTAATTCCTAGCTATTTCATTTTTCTTAGAGCCACTGTGAATGGTATTGTTTTCATAATTTCCTTTTCATTCTGTTCATTGTTGGTGTATAAAAATGCTAATGATTTTTGCATGTTGATTTTGTATCCTGCTACTTTGCTGAAGTTGATTATTCTAAGAGTTTTTTTGGTGGAGTTCTTTGAGTCTTCTATGTAGAGTATCATGACATCTGCAAATGATAATTTGAGTTCTTTTTTTATATGTATTCCTTTTATTTTTTTCTCTTAGTTGCTCTGGCTAGTGCTATATTAAATAGAAGAGGTAATAGTAGACATCTTTGTCTTGTTCCTGAATTTAGGGCAAATGCTTTCAGTTTTTCTCCATTTAGTATGATTCTTGCTATTGGTTTGTCCTAAATACCTTTTATCATATTAAGGTATGATCCTTCTATTCCTGTTTTCCTCAAGGTGTTTTATCATGAAAGGGGGTTGGACTTTGTTGAAAGCCTTTTCTGCATCTATTAATATGATCATATGGTTTTTGATCTTGCTTCTGTTTATGGATTGTATTGCACTTATTGACTTATGTATGTTGAACCATCCTTGCCTCTCTGGGATGAAACATACTCGATCATGGTGTATCATCTTTTTGATAATGTGCTGCATTCTATTTGTTAATATCTTGTTGAGGATTTTTGCATCTACGTTCATTAAAGAGATTGGCCTATAGTTCTAATTTTTTGTTGGGTCCTTATCTGATTTTGGGATCAGGGTGATACTGACTTCCATAAATGAGTTTGGGTGCACTCTATCCCCTTCAATTTCTTTGAAGAGCTTGAGGAGTATTGGTGATATAATATCCTTAAAGGTTTTGTAGAACTCAACAATGAGCCATCATGTCCTGGGCTTTCTTTTGGTTGGTGGATTCGTGATTATTGAGTCAATTTCATTTCTTGTTATTGGCTTGTTAAAGCATATTTATATCTTCTCAGGTTAGTTTTGGTAGTTTATATATATCTAGGAATCTGTCCATTTCTTCAAAATTTGTTAATTTGTTGGAATATAATTTTTTGAAGTAGTTACTACCTTCTGAATTTTGACAGTGTCTGTTGTAATTTCACTTTTTCATTTCTTTCTCTTTTTTTTGGTACCGGGGATCGAACTCGGGTCCTTGTGCTTGCACAGCAGGCAGCAAAACCACTGAGCTAAATCCCCACCCCTACTTTTTCATTTCTAATTGCATTGCTGCGAGTATTTTCTCTCTCTTGGTGAGTCTGGCTAGGGGCTTATCTATTTCATTCATTCTTTTGAAGAACCAGCTTTTTGATTTATTGATTTTTTTTTTTACAGTTTTTTAGTCTCAATTTCATTGATTTCTGCTCTCTTCTTTATAATTTCCCTCCTTAATTTCAGTTTGAGGCTGGTTTGTTGTAGTTTCTCAAGTATCTTAAGATTTCTCATAAGGTTATTTATTTGGGATTGTTCTGTTCTCCTAATGTGAGCACTGATTACAATGAATTTTCCTATTGAATTTTCCTGCTTTCATAGTGTCCCAGAGGTTTCATTGAGTTGTACAGTCATTGTAATTAATTTCCAGAAAGTTTTAAATTTCTTCTTTGATTCCTTCTGTGACCCATTGGTTGTTTAGGAATATGTTGTTAATTTTCCAGGAGCCTTTGCCTTTTCTGAAATTTCTTCTGTCATTGATTTCTATTTTCATTGCATTGGGATCAGGGATACTGATAGTATGTATGGGATGATTTCAATTCTTTTATATTTATTTAAGCAGGTTTTGTGGACTACTATGTGATCTATTTTGGAAAAAGTACCATATGCTGCTGAAAAGAATGTGTACTCTGTTGTAGAGAGGTGCTATACTCTGTATATATCCATTAAGTCCATATGTTCAAGGGTGTAGTTCAGCTCTGAAATTTCTTTATTAATTTTTGTTTAGTTGATCTATCTCTTTGCAAAAGTAAGGTGTTAAAGTCCCCTACTACGATTGTGTTAATGTTTATTTGATCTTTTAATTTCAGCAGTTTTTGTTTTATGAAGATAGGTGTGCCAGTATTTGGTGCGTATATGTTTATCAATGTTATCACTTCTTGTTGGATTGTTCTCCTAACTAGTATGTAGTTACCTTCTTTGTCTCTTCTAATTAGTTTTAACTTGAAGTTTACCATGCCTAATATTAGAATTGCTACCCCTGCTTGCTTTCAGGGTTCTAGTGCATGAAATGCTGTTTTCCATCCTTTAATTTTTAGTCTATGAATCTTTTTGGATTAGATGAATTTCTAGAATAGAACAGATGGTGGGATTCTATTTTTTGATCCAATCTACCAGTCTGTGTCTTTTGATTAAAGAGTTGAGGCCATTAACATTGAGAGATATTACTGAGATATGTTTGTTATTTCCTCTCATTGTTTTCTTTATCTGTTGGTGTATTGTTTTTCTTTTCCTTATGTTTTTTGTTGCAATTTATTCATCGACCTCACTAGTTTCCTCTGTGTTTTTAGCTGTGCCTAATTCATTGTTTCTGTCAGGAATATTCTTGAGTATTTTCTCTAGAGCTGATTTAGAACTCATTTATCCTCTGAGCTGGTCTTTTTCATGGAAATACCTTATTTCTCCATCTATTTTGAAGGACGGCTTTGCTGAGTAAGTTAATCTGGATTGAAAGTATTTGTTCTTAGGACTTGAAATATTTCACTCTAAGCTCTTCTAGGCTTCAGGGTTTGTGCTGAGAAGTCTGCTGTGATTTTAATTGGTTGACCTTTATATGTGCAGTTTGTTTTTGTTTTTGTTTTTCTCTGGCTGCCTTTAAAATTCCATTGGTTTTTTTTGGTAGATATCTGTGGCTTTGGCGTCGTCACTGGGAGCAGTGGCCTAAAGGGCGGAGCCTGTTGGGCACCAAGATCCGTTGGCTGCTTGGAGCGCTACCTCGAAGGGGCTGTGTGAAGGGAGCTCATCCTGGGTGCGCCGGCCCTGGAAACATGGCGACCTGCATCGGGGAGAAGATCGACGATTTTAAAGTTGGAAATCTGTTCGTAAAGGATCGTTTGCTGGTGTCTACAGAGCTGAGTCCATCCACACTGGTTTGGAAGTTGCAATAAAAATGATAGATAAAAAAGCCATGTACAAAACTGGAATGATACAGCGAGTGCAAAACGAGGTGAAAATACATTGCCAGTTGAAGCATCCATCTATCTTGGAGGTAAGGCACAAAATTTTAGTTTGTTTGTTTTTGAGATGAAGTTTCACTGTGTTGCCCAGTGTGACCTCAAACTTGTGATCATCTCGCTTCAGCCTTCCCAGTAGCTGGGATTACAGGTATTTGCCACCTGGCCCATCTATGAGATTCATGTTTTATAGAAGTAGCCAAGGAGACCGAATTTTTGTATATTATAATTCATTGCACCCTTTCACATTTCAACTTTATAACTACGTTGAAGATAACAATTATGTATACCTGGTCCTAGAAATGTGTCCTAATGGAGAAATGAACAGGTATCTGAAGAACAGAACGAAACCTTTCTCAGAAAATGAAGCTTGACATTTCATGCACCAGATCATCATAGGATTGTTGTATCTTCATTCTCATGGTATGAGACCACACCGGGACCTCACACTTTCTAATCTCTTACTCGTAATATGAACATCAAGATTGCTGATTTGGGGCCGGCAACTCAGTTGCAAATGCCACACGAAAAGCACTATATATTATGTGGAACTCCTAATTACGTTTCACCAAAAATTTCAACTCAAAGTGCACAAGGACTGGAATCAGATATTTGGTCCTTGGGCAGTATATTTTACACGTTACTTATTGGGAGACCACCTTTTGACACTGATACAGTCAAGAGCACATTAAATAAAGTAGTGTTGGCAGATTATGAAATGCCAACTTTTTGTCAAGAGAGGCCAAAGACCTTATTCACCAGTTACTTTGTAGAAATCCAGCAGATCATATAAGTCTGTCTTCAATATTGGACCTTTTATGTTTTGAAATTCTTCAACAAAAAGTAGAGATTTAGGGACTGTAGAAGACTCAATTGATAGTGGACATTCCACAATTTCTACTACTGTTATATCTGTGAATTTAATAAGGATATACCTTGGTGAACTTCTCCTTTCATCATAATTGTCTGGTGTTCTATAAGTGTTGCTTACTTGTATTTAAACTCTTTCCTTGTGTTTGGGAAATTTTCTTCCATAATTTCTGTAAGCATGTTACTGAATCCATCAATGCTATCCTCTAGTTTTTCTCTAACTCCAATGAACTTTAGATTGGTCTCATTGTCATCTGGTAGCTGCTGGATAGTCTTCTCTTGTTCCTTAATTTTCTTTTTGGCTTCTTTGAGCTCTTTATCATAATTCACTCTTTTTATCTCAATATCAGACACTCTCTCCACATTGATCATTTCTGCAATGTATGAATTCCATACTATTTTTTATTTGAGGCATTTCTGTCTGATATCTTTTTGAGGATTCCATATTCTTGTTGATTCTGTTTTGAACTGTTTTGGTTAGCTTTTCCAATTATTTTTACTTCTTCCCCCCAAATTCACCATGGGCATATTGAATGTAATTGCCATGCACTTTTGGTTCATTTATTCTTTGAACTCATCTATTTTCTTCATTTCTTCTAAGAAATTTTCATAGATTTCTGCTACCTGGTATTTGTTTTCTTCTCCCTTTGTGACACCTTGGTCTGCCTCGGGAGAGTTGGGCGGGGTGGGTTCAGAGAACTTCTATTTCCTTGCTTCCCCATTCTCTTACTTACTTGTACCTGTGCTTATTTGTGCATGCATATACATGTATATACATATATATATATTTTTTTTAAATTCTTTTATTGGTACATTGTAGGTATACAACACAATTACATTTCTCACTGGGAATTGTACCTTTACATAATGCATCTTGGTTCTGATTTTTATGTGTGTGTGTATATATATGTATATATATATATATATTTAAAATTATATATGGCCCCCTCTTTTTTCTCCTCCCCTTTTTGGTGGGGTTACTGCGGGCTGGGGGCTGGTGAAGTGAGGAGAGTTTGTGGCTTCTATAGAGAAGTTTAGTAGGTTAGTGCCTCCTCATGAATAATTTTCAGCTTTATATGTCCAGTGCTAATATTTACCCTCCTGTTTTTACTTTAAGCAATTTCGATTTTGTCCTTATGTTTTGCTGAAAAAATTGCTTCTATTTATAACAGCATCCACAGATTCAATCTTACAGCACTTCTATATGATAGTCTTTTCAGTTATTTTCCACCTCTTGTCATTCTCCTTGTACACCAAGACAGTTCATTATTCGTGATTGCTCTCCAGTGAGGTGGGTGAGGTGAGTTGAACAGAACGAGAAGTGTGTGGATGAGTAGTGTTAGGCACTCAGGGGCAGGCTAAAAGGGGAGACTAGTGGTAGATGAGAATAAAAGATTGATGTGGGTTCTGATTCTACTGGAGTGCTTTTAGTTGAGTTGAAGGTTTAGTATTGAGGGGTTTCAGAGGATATTTTGTGGGGGCAAGGGTGGGAGATGGGAGAAAAGGGGTTCACTTTGTGTTAAGGAAAGCTTATCAGAACTTGCTTATAGGGAGGGTAGTAAGATAGGTAAGACATGGAAGAGCCAAAGCTTTAGGACGGGGAGTATTGAGGAATTATACTCGAAGATAGGAGTGACTATGAGGGAGCTAAGTATGTGAATTTAAGAAATTGAGAGGAGAAGCTTTTTTTGTTATTTGTTTTGGTACTGGGGATTGAACTCAGGACCTTGCACTTGCAAGCTAGGTGGCAGCACCACTGAGCTAAATCCCTGGCCTTAGAGAGGAGGAGTTTTTACAAATTTGGAAAAAATAAAGAAATATGTTAATAATATTGTCATAAGGGTTTGAGAAGAGGAAACTAGATGAAGCATTGAAGCTATTAAATCAGAGCCAATGTACAAATATATGAATAACAACCTGATAAACACATGAAATCATAAAAGAACATAACAACCCCATGTTACTAAATAACTCAAGAAACATACAAAAACTTAAACCAATAAGATGTCCAATGAGAACAAAGATTAAATACTCCAGTGAGACATTGTATATTTGATTTCCAAGTAGCCTCTTTGCCAGATAGTCACCCCAGAAATCCCTCTGATCCCTCCACTGCAACACTGGCGTTAACTCACACTCAGGACCTCTTTCTGCCAGGTTGCAGGCATTCTTGCAGAGTCTGATTAAGTCCAAGTGCTTGGGTTAGGAACTCTTGCTGTCCCTCTCCCTGAGTGTGATGGTGGGTTTGGCAGACAAGTTCACTGGCACTCAACTGTCCACTGAGTCAGGATTATTCCTATGGAATCAATTCCACTACAGCAGAAACAGGCTAATCTATTGCAGTGGAATCTATCAGGGCTAGTTGAGAAATAATATGCTATAACACCTGTTTTGAGTCCCCCTTTAGCCTAGAGAAGAAATCCACAGCTATAGTGTAAGTGTTATAACAACCCAAGTCTTGACCTACAGATAACGTGCACTAAATACGGTGGCTGTGTCTCCCCTGCTGGTGAAAAACAGCATTCAGCAGTAATTTTGCAGAATCAGTTATCTAAATCCCAGGACATTGGGAGACCTAAGTAATGCCAGAGCGGGGAAGAGAAGAGAAAAAGAAAAAAAGGAAAAAAAATTAAGTCCTCTGCTCTGTAGTATAAGAAGGAGGGAATAAGCGGGCAGCAAAGGGTCCTATTGATAGTAAAGGCATGTTGTAATATATATATTTATTTATTTATGCCTTAAATTCTTTCATTGGTGCATTTTAGGTATACAATACGTTTACATTTATCATTGGGTGTTTGTACCTGTACCTGATGTATCTTGGTTCTTATTTTTTCCCCATTCCCTGTGCACCCTTCACCCCCTCCACCCATCCCTATTTACATAGACTTTGTTTCCATTTTTTTATTGTTTTCTCATATTTTTTCCTTTCCATTCTTTCCTTTCCCCATCTCCTCCCACCACTCTTACTCCTTTGGACCTTTTCCTATTTCAAAGTATCAATTATTAGTTATTAATCCTTTTAATCCTTATTTATACTCTCAGTTTCTCAGTTGTTGTAATATATTTAGATAACAGGGAAAACTGTTTATAAAATTGGTAGTGGGAAATGGGGATGGAAAAACAATCTATGATTGATATAAATATTAGAGAAAAAGTTTAAGAGAGACAATTGAAAAGTGGAGAGGAGAGAAAAATAAAACTGAGAATGAATAAAACTCAAGAGGAAGAGGTCAGGTGAAGAGACATGGGTAAAAGTAGGAAGGGATATAAATGAACAGGGGAGAATTCCCTTACCCTTTATAAACTATATTGGGAGACAGGAAAAAAGGAAGAGTAGGCAAAACACACATATACAGATATGCTCATAAAAGAAAAAAGTACAAAATAATGGGATTAAAATGTGGAAAAAATGCAAAGAAGGAGGAAAACAACTAAGTAAAAACCAAGAAAAAGTGTAAAAAGAATTTACAAAAGTACAACAGAAATAAGAAATGAAGAAAATAATACAATCAAGTGAAGAATAGTAAGAGAAAAATGTCTATCATTTTGGACACGTGGCTCCTTTCCTCAGGAGTGTGTTCAGGAGCAGAGCTCAGGGCGGGATGTATTTTTGCTCATGCGCAACCTGTGGCAGTCTGCACAGTGCTGGGCACAGAGATCTATGAACAGTGGGAGTGAGGCACCAGTGTGAACACCCTGTCCTGTGCAGCTCAGGCTGAAAGTGGCTTCTGAGTGCAGGAGCCAAGTCTGTATCCCTGGACCCTGCCTCTCGGTGGAACACCCCCAGTCTGCTCTCCAACTGCAGTCTCCTGTGACTGTCCTTCCCTCATCCACTCTGGGAACTTGGCAGTGTGGAGCAGCCAAAGAACTGTTCTGGGACCCAGGTTCCAACACACAATCCATTTGCACAATGGCTTCCCTGACAGCTTCCGCTCTGCATGACTTTGTCCTTGGCCACTCGTCCTGCAATCACTCACCAACTGTTGACTCTGGAGGGCCACTCAGGAAGTAGTGTCTCCTGTTCTCACTACTGTCTCCCACAGCCAAAATAAAGCTTTTCTCTTTATAAATTGATTGTCTTATATATTTGTTATACTCAAAAAAAGCTGACTAATACACCATCAAACAAATAGTCGTAATTATTTCTGGGAAAGTTGGAGTTGAGTGGAAGTGTTACCAATTGACTGAGAGTTCTTTTGCACAATTTAAGGAGAAATCATTAATTGGCAAAGTGCAGCTCTTTTAACATTAACATCTCTGAGCTTTGAATGTCAATGGCTGTCAGCACTTAGGGTTAGCAGCCCTTCTCATCATGGGGGTTCAGCAGCTACTAGTGGCCCTTGGGACCTCTTCCAGTGACCAGAGATGGCAGCTTCTGGTCACCCTCCATTGTTCTCTATCATTCTCTGCCAGATGCCTTTAGTGTTATTCAGTTGCTGACTGCCTTCAGTGCCAGTGGCCTTTGGTATTACCAGCTCAGCCTACTCTATTTGAGATAGAAATCATGAATAGGCAAAAACATACCATCCAAAAGGTATATTAGGGTATATTAGGGCTTATGCTGCAGCATAAGGGGGAACATTGCACAAACTGACCTGATAAGGGTTTTGAAAGATCATTTATTTAGAAGAAAATGTGGGCCCATGTATGCACAGTGTCCTACTAGCTAACTGTGTATAACTGTATCTTAATCATAGGTAGGGGGGAGGCTCCTTACAGGCTGCGAGGTGAAGGCATCTGAGATTAACCTATGACCAAGCTTGCTGCAGCCAATGTAAAAGTTTCCTGAGGCATTTGCGGTGACTGTGTCTACACTCAAGATGGTTATGGCCATCAAAGATGGAAGAAAAGTGAAATATATTTTTAAAAGTATCTCTTGGAGAGTGCCCAGTCCTCCTCTTCTATCTCAGAAGGTGGATTCAAGTTTTCTGTTTCTAAATGTTTTCCAGTGTGAATGTACTGATATACAATGTATGGAGTTAAAATTGTAAGAAAAAAGGTCAAGGAGTGCAAGGAGCCATGCAGCATAGCACAATGGTTAACTGCAGGGACCCAGAGGTTTGTCTGGATGCAGAAAGCCTGCATCCAAGATGCAGCTTGCCACTTGTTTAACCTCTCTCCTCTTTGGTTTCCTCCTCTATTACTGGAGAATAACAGTAGTATCTATCTCAACAGTTGGCTGTAAATACAAAATAAGATGACATGTGATGATATGCTTAAAGTACCTGGCACCTAGTAGGGGTTATGGAATGTTAGCTAGCATTGTTAAGGAGAGAATTAATTATTGGTAACTGCACTTTGGTCAGAGAATGGTTGCTTTCTTCATATTCTGGCGTTGATGAGATCTTAGAAAATATACTTTAAAAAAAATCAATGTCAAATAGCCCTGGAGATGCAACTTCTAATGGTCCTGATATTATTGAATACATCCTGGAATAAAATGTGGCACAGCATACTGGAGAGAGCACAGTTCAACCAACATTAATACCGGACACTTCAGGTACTGTAGACTAATGAGGCAAGGTTTTTACCTTTAAGGGGAACATCTAGTATGATGGGGTTTAGTAGAGGAATCAAATCAGTAGACAGGTAATTTCAATACAATGCAATGCTCAGATAGGATTATAGGAAACAATAAATGGAGTTAGAGAAGGAAGGAATAGTTGGGAACAAGGAAAATTTTCAGTAGAGTCGAGAACTCTGGAAGAATGAGGAAGAGTTAGCTTGAAAATAAGGAAGAAAATGGCACTCCAGTTAGAGGAAATATCAATTTATTAGGGGACTATAAATATTTTGGTATTGTTGAAATGTAGAATGTATGTTTTCACAAATATGTGCATGTTGAGGTGGCAAATGGGAGGGTGAAAAGGGATAATAGAGGTAAGGGATAACACATTTGAGGAGGCAGTGACCAATTGTGATCTTAATTTCCTACTATCAAGATAGTAGGAAGCGTAGAAAGCAAGATTGCAATAGAAAGAGTACTGAAGACAATTTGCCTAATTGAGCAGATGTCTTTATTCAAGAATGTCAAATTTGACAAATAACATTTTGAAAAAATATTACAGGCTATTTTCTGACTCCTGCTTCTAGGTAGAGTACAGTAAGTCACGGCAGGCCAGTGTTCTTGGTACAAGGAGAGGGGAAGGGAGAAGTCACAGAAATTGTAGTCGAAAATGCACCAGAGAGCTGTTTCTAACATGTTTATAATTGGAGGGGGACAAGGATGGAGAATGAGACAGAAGAAATGTGCAAAGGTAAATGTGCAAAGAAATGTGCAAACTTAAAGATAAAAAAGAAATGGTAAAGATAAAAAAATGAGAAAATTACTCATAGGCATATCATAGCCAAACTGATGAAAACCAAAGATTTTTTTTTAATCTTAAAAAAAGGAGGGAGAAAAGATAATTTACCTTCGAAGAAACAACAATGTGACTAACTGCAATCTGCATAAGAACCATGAGCCAGGCGCGATGTTGCACGTCTGTAATCCCAGCACTCTGGGACACTGAAGCAGGAGGGTCATAAGTTGGAGCCCAGCCTGGGTATCTTAGCAACTCGGTGAGATCTCACCTCCAAATATAGTTCAGTGGAAAAGTCCTGTGTTCAATCTCCAGTACTGCAAAAGCAAGCAAATGAAATCCAAAAAATCCCCCCAGGAACCAAGAAAAAAAGGTAATGGAATGAAATTTTTAAACTGCTGGAAAAAAGTCACCAGTGATTTTTCCTACTCCCAAAATGGATTTGTTGTCTACCATTTAATCTTGTGACCATTTGTTGATCCTTTGGAACATTCTTTAATACCCTGAGGCACTTACTTCGTGCCATCTCCATATTAAAGGTTTAACATTCTTAGTCAAAAAGTCCAGAATCTGTAATATTTTGAGAACTAACATGATACTACATGTGTTGGGTTGCAGCTAAAATGCAGGTGCACTAAGAATACTGTATAAGATTACTTTGGGGCCATGAGTATAAGTTGTATATGAAACATGAATTTTTTATTGTTTAGAGCTGGATCTCATCCCCAAGATCTCATTGTACATATGCAAATATTCCAAAATCTGAAAAAAATTTCAAAATCCAAAACACTTCTGGCCCCGAGCATTTGGAGTACGAGATACTTCTGTGTTTCCCTATTTAATATGCAGAATTGGCCACTGGTTTGTTATTGGTCATCTGGCCATTGGTTTGGCTTTTATCAGGTTGAGATAAGGTCCTTTCATGTCTATTTTCTTCAGGGTTTTAAAAATTTTTATCATGAATGAATGTTGGATTTTGTCATTTTTTCTATTGAGATAATCATGTGACTCTTGTTTTTGCTTCTGTTTATGTATTATAATTAATTTATTGATTTGTATATGTTGAACCATGTTTGCATTCCTGGGATAAAACCTACTTGGTATGGTGTATAACTTTTTTGATGATTTGTTGCATTCTTTTTGCCAGTATCTTGTTGAGGATTTTTACATTTTTGTTCATTGAAGAAATTGGCCTGTAATTTCTTTTTTAGTTGGGTCCTTGTCTGGTTTTAGAATCAAGGTAATGGGAGCTTCCAGGAATAAGTATGGAGTCCCATTCAATTTCAGTAAAGAGTTTGAGGATAATTGGCATTATATCCTCACTGAAGGTCTTGTAGAATTGAGTGGTGATTCCATCAGGTCCCAGGCTTTTCTTAGTTGATAGATTTTCTAATATTGGTTCAATTTTATTGCTTATTATTGGATTGATGAGTGTTTTTAATGTCTTCTTGGTTCAGTTTTGCTAATTCATGTGTGTCTAGGCATATGTCCATTTCTTTAAGATTCTCCAATTTATTGGAGTACAATTTTTTTTTTTTAGTACTGGGGATCGAACTTGGGTCCTTACGCTTGCGCAGCAGGTGGCAAAACCACTGAGCTAAATCCCTGGGCCTGGAGTACAATTCTTTTTTTTATAGTATTACTAATGATCTTCTGGATTTGAGTGGTGTCTGTTGTGATTTCGTCTTTGTCATTTCTAGTTGGAGTGATGTGTGTCTTCACTTTCCTTCTTTGGTAAGTTTAGCTAACGATTTTCTATTTTGTTTATTTTTTCCAGCTATTCAATTCATTGATACTTTATCTTGCATTTATTTATTTATTTATTTATTTATTTATTTATTTATCTTTGTACCAGAGATCGAACTCAGGACCTTGCGCTTGCAAGGCAGGCACAGTGCCACTGAGCAAAATCCCCAGCCCTTATCTTGCTCTTTAAATCTCAATTTCCTGTCTGATCTGTTTGATTTTCTTCCTTGTATGAGATTTGGATTTGGACTGTTCTTGTTTTCCTATGGTCCCTGGGAGGTATATCATTCGGTTATTTATTTGAGCTCACTCTTTCTAAGGAGCATTTACAGCAATAAATTTCCCTCTTGGGACTGCTTTCATTGTTCTCCACTAGTTCTGATATGTTGTAATGGCATTGTCTTTTGATTCTAGGAATTGTTTAATTTCTTCCTTTAGTTCTTCTGTGACCTATTGAGTGTGTAGGAGTATGTTATTTAATGTAAAAACAAACAATGTGTTTGTAAAATTTGGGGGTTTTTTTGCAGTTGATTTCTAGTTTTAATGTGCTATGATCCTCAGAGTATTCATGGGATGATTTGATTATTTTTTGTTTATTTAAACAGGTTTTATGGGCTAGCATGTGGTCTGTCCTGAAAAAGTCCCATGTGCTGCTAAGAAGAATGTGTATTCTGTTGTAGGAGACTAGAAAACCGTAGATATCTATTATGTCCATTTATTTGAAAGTATGGTTAAATTTTGATACTTCTTTGTTTTTGTTTTGTTTTTGTACCAGGGATTGAACTTGGGACTTTCCGTTTGCGAGGCCGGCGACGGAACCACGGAGCTAAATCCCTGGCACTCTTTGTTAATTTTTTTACTAATCTATTTGTGAAAGTTGGGTATGAAAGTTGGCTATGATGATGTTGGTGTTTATTTAATATTTTATATTTAGTAGTTTTTGTTTTATGAAGTTGGGTGCCCAGATATTCAGTGCATATGTATTTGTAATTGTTAATCTTTTCCTGTTGAATTGTTCCTTTTCCTATTATGTAGTCTCTTTCATTGCCTTTTCTGGTTGGTTTTCGCTTGTTTATTTGGAGAATAAAATTGCTACCCCTGCTTGCTTTCTAGGTCTTGGTGCATGGAATATTGTTTTCCATCCTTTGATTTTTAGCCTACGAATTTCTTTTGGATTAGATGAGTCTCTTGAATACCACAAACTGTTTCATTTTGTCTTTTGATCCAGACTGCCAATTCGTGTCTTTTAATTGAGGAGTTGAGGCCGTTTACTTTGTTTTACTGAATGGCATCGACTTCTTTATGTCATTGCATTTTCTGTTGTTGATTCCTTTATTTTTCCTTTTTTTTTTAAACTACTCTTATCCTTGATGTATTTATTATATCCAACTTTCTGGCTTTGTTTCTGTGTAGGATATTCTTGAGTAATTCTGGTGTGCTGGTTTGGTGTTCATGTATCTACTAAACGTGTTCTTTGTCATGGAATGTCCTTACTTCTCCATAAAAGTTTTAATAATTGCTTTAAAATACTTCATTTTTTAATTGCATCCAATTTAAGCCAAATACTTTAATATCCATTGTTATTTTTTCATCTTTTTTTTTTAGTTTCTTAGTACATGTGTGTAGTACATAACGTTCACACTCCTTGTGGGAAATTGGTACATGTACATAACATATTGTAATTATTTTTTTACCCCATTTCACTTCTGTCCCTCACCTCTCCACCCATTGGTTGATCAATGCCCTTCCTTTTATTTTTTGGTATATGTTTGCAGTACATATGTTTACATTCCTTATATTGAGTTAGTACATGTACGTAACAATCCCAGTTCCTTCTTCATCCCCTATCCTTTCCCTCCTTCTCCTCTCCCACTGTCTCTTGATCCCTTTTCCTTTTGAGAATAATCTATCTTCTTACTTCCTATTATGTGTCTTTTATTTTGCTCTTCATTTTTACTCTGGGTTTCTCATATAAGAGAAACGATGTGATATTTAAACTTGTGAGCTTGTGTGTTTGATTAATGTTACTTAATATTATGGTCATAAGGTATATTAATTTCCCAACAACGGACTCAAGTTTATCTTTTTTATGACAGAGTAGTATTCCATGATATCTAAGTACCATATTGTCTTTATCCTTTCATCTGCCGATGGACATATGAGGCACTTCCAAGATTTAGCTAGCTAGTATGAATTGTGTTGCTATAAACATGAGTATGCATGTATCTCTGTAATATGATGTTTTTAACTCTTTTGGAAAGATGTCTAGAAAGGGAATAGCTGGGTCAAATGGAATCTCTGGTTTTAGATTTTTGAGGAATCTCCATACTAATTTCCATACTGGTTGTATTCGTTCATGTTCCCACCAACAGTATAGTGGGGTTCCTTTTTCCCTGCAGCTTCTCCAGCATTTCTTATTATTTGATTTCTTGATAATGACCATTCTTTCTGGTCAGTATTGTTTCAATTTGCATTTCTCTAATGGCCAGTGATGTTGAGCATTTCTTCATGTATTTATTGGCCATTTGTATTTCTTCTTCTGTGAGTTAGCTGTTAATTTTGCTTGTCCATTTTTTGATTGAGTCTTTTGTTTTGGGGGGCATCTAATTTTTGGAGTTCTTTATATATTCTTTTTTTTTTTTTTTTGTATCGGGGATCAAACTTGGGTCCTTGCACTTGTGCAGCAGGCGGCAAAACCACTGAGCTAAATCCCCAGCCCTCTTTATATATTCTTGATATGAGTCCTCTGTCTGAGGAATTGCTGGTAATTTTTTCCCCATCCTGTAGGTTGTCTTTTCACTCTGTCAGGATTTTTTTTTTGGCTGTGCAGAAGCTTTTAAATGTAATATGATCCAATTTGTTGATTCTCAAAACTATTTGTTGTGTAACTGAGGTTCTGTTCAGAAAGTCCTTGTCTATGCCTATGACTTCGAGAGTTTTACCTATCTTGTTTTACAGCAGGTTAAGTGTTTCTGGTTTAACATTTAGTTCTTTGATCCATTTGATTTTAGTTTAGTCCACGGGGAGATGTGGGTGTAGATTCAGTCTTCTGCATGTGCCTAGCCAGCTTTCCCAACTACATTTATTAAGGAGGCTATCTTTTCTCCAGTGTGTTTTTGACCCCTTTGTCAAAGATCAAATAGCTGTGTTTACTTAGAGTTTTTTCTGGATGCTCAAGTCTGTTCCATTTGTCTTCATGTCTGTTTTTGTGACAGTATGATGCTGTTTTTATAAATGTAGCTTTGTAATATAACTTGCAGTTTGGGATTGTGATGCCTCCCGCTTTGATCTCTTTTTTTTTGGTACCGGGGATCAAACTCGGGACCTTGCGCTTGCGAGGCAGGCTGCGGAACCACTGAGCTAAATCCCCGGCCCCCACTTTGCTCTTTTTACCCAGGATTGCTTTTGCTATTCTGAGTTTCTTCTTGTATTTGTTTGTTTGTTTGTTTGAGACACTGTCTTGCTGTGTAGTTCAGGCTGGCCTTGAACTCACTATGTAGCCTAGGCTGGCCTTGAACTTGTGGTAGTCCTCCTACTTTGGGCTCCTAAGTGATGAGATTACAGGCATCCACTGCCGTGCCCAGCCTCTGGGTGTCTTCTGGCTCTATATCCATTTTAGGATTGTTTTCTCCAGTTCTGTGAAGAACTGTGAGTGTATCATTGTTTGGTACGTGCATGTTAATAATTTTTACCTCTTCCTGTTAGATTGTTCCCTTAACCAGTATGTAGTGGCCTTCTTTGCCTCTTTTGCTCAGTTTTGGCTTGAAGTCCACTTTGTCTGAATATAAGATATCTATACCTATTTTCTTTTAGGTTCCTGTTGCATAGCATATTGTTTTCCATCCTTTGATTTTTAGTCTATGAGTTTCTTTTTGTGTTAGTGTGTTTCTTGTAAGTAGGATACTATTGAACTTTGTTTCTTAATCCATTCTGCCAGTCTGTGTCTTTTGACAGGGGAATTAAGACCCTTTCCATTGAGAATGTTTCCTGGTAGATATTGACTAATTATTCCTGGCCTTACCTTATTTTTCTGTTTCATTCTCTATCTTTCTCTTCTACCTAAGTGTTTACCCTACCTGGTATACTCATTCTATTAGACTTTTTGTCACCTTTAGCTTCATTGTGTACTTTCTAGGGTATCCTTGAGAATTTTTTGTAGCACTGGTTTGGTGGTCATGAATTTCTTTCAGGGCTCTTTATCATGAAAGTTATCTTATTTCTCCATCAATTTTGTAAGAGTTTTGCAGGATATGTCAGCCTGGATTGGAAATTGTTTTTTTGTTTGTTTGGGGTTTTTTTAGGGCTTGAAGCACTTCACTCCAAGCTCTCTTGGCCTTTTAAGATTTGTGTTGATACGTCTGCTGTAGTTTTAGTGGGTTTTTCCTAAGTGATTTGTTGCCTTTTTCTAACTGCTTTTAAGATTATGTTTTTGTGTTTCCTTTGGGGAATTCTGACTACAATGTGTCATGGGGAGATTGTTTTCTCATCATGGTTATTTGGGGCTGTAGATGCCTCATTTATCTGTATGTTAAAGTCTTTCACCTGATTTGGAAAGTTTCTACCTATTATTTTTATAAACAGGTTTTTTATGGCATTTGTGCTATCTTCTGATTTTTCACTGATTCCAATCAGTTTTAGATTAGTCTCCCTTGAATCATTTAGGAGCTGTTGGATCCATTTCTTATGTTCTCTTGTTTTTAAGGTATCTCTCATTAATTTGTCAGACAACAGCCCTGTCTTCTAATTCTGAGGCTCTCTCCTCACATTGGGCAATTCTGCTCCCCATACTTTCAATAAAAGTTTTAACCTTCTGAATTTTTATTTATTTAGAGTTCATTTATGGACTTTCTTCCTTTTGTATGCTGGTCAAGCATGTTTTGCATTATTTTGCTTAGCTCTTCTTTTTATTAATGTCATCTTTAGAGTTGAAGATTTTGTTTAATTGGGCCAATATCTTATTACTTATATCTTCTGTGGCCCTGCCAGTTACCTTACTCAACTGTTTGGTTATTTCTCCGATACTGGTTTGGATAATTTGGGTGTGAGGCTTTTGGTTCCCTCCCCTTGGATACGCCCTGGCTCAGCTTTGGGTGAGTTGGGAATTTTGCGTGGCATTTTGTTGGCTTGTCTTCTTATGTTTCTAATTTTGTTTATTTGTTTTTTTGTCTTGTTGAGCCTCGGAGGTTTGTCGTAGTGGAAAGTTGTGTTCCTAGTAGAAAGACGTCTTTAGTTAACATGTACTTTTCAGTAGTGCTACTGGCTTTTGCCTCTTTCCCAAGATCCAGCACTTTCATTTACTTGAGATGGGAGGCTGCAGCTTGTTTGGCCCAGTACCCAGTTCTCAGAGAATGTGCCATGGTATTGATGATGAGCCCTGGGCAAAGTAGATATTGGCATCTAATAGAAAACCAATTAAGCTGGGCATGGTGGTGCATGCCTGCAATCCTAGCATTCTGGAGGCTGAGGCAGGAGGATCTCCATGAGTTTGAGACCAGCCTGAGCTACACAGTGAATTCAAGGCCAGCCTAGACTACCTAGTGAGACCTCATCTAAAAAAGATAAGAAAATTAATAGCACCAGCTGTGACACCTTAGCTATAGTAATATCAACATCAATTATAGCATTAAATATAAATAATATTGACAAACCCTAAGGACCAATAAATACTGTCCTTGTACATGGAAAAGAGAACTATAACTATAATACAAACATGAAGACAAACCAAATATTGACCTACAGTAAATATCTACTGAGTGGAATAACTTTACCTTTACTAATAATAACACAATATTCAACAGCAATAGTGTAAGGTTATATATTTATCTAGAGGTCCATAAAGCTTAGCAGTTATACTTGTAAAAGTGGAGGAGGTAGAGAACCAGAGAATAAAAGAAAAAGTAAAATTTATAAGATTAATTGATGAGTTATGAGAAAGAGAGAAAAGTATTATGGAGGACCTATTAAGGAATAAGAGGAAATTAATAGTAATAAAGAACCATCACTGAAAAGAATGAGCAAGAAAAAGAAGAAAAAAGATAAACAGCAAAAATAGATAAAAGAAAGGAGAAAAAAGTTGGAGGGGAAAGAGATAAAAGGAAAAAAGAAATTAAAAGAAGAGAAAAAAGAAAGTGGGAGAAAACTCCCTAACCCTGAAAAATCCCAATGAAACAATGAGAAAAATAATACAAATTAGGAAAATTTAAAAAAAAGATTGAATAAAGAAAAAAATTCCTGTGTTATTGAACAAGCGGTTTCTTTCCACAGTCTGCACTCTTGGAATCCAGCCAGACCTGGTTTTCTATGCTTAGCCTTAGGGCGTGTAGGCCTCCTTTCAGGAGACCTCTCTGTTCATCTCCCCCAAACTTTGGGTACTGTTCAAGCCGAGGCAAGTCCTTGATGCCCTTGGTAGATGGGGAGCATGGTCAGCCCTCTCTTCTCTGCTGAATGTAGGCCATAGATCTGGGGCTCAAGTGGGCTGTTGGACTTAATGTCAGCGTTGTGGGATCTCCTTGCTCCCTACTCTGCTGGGTGTTGACTTCCCCCAGAGTGGGCTGGTCGGTCGTTAGTCTTTGCCCCTGCTGCCCGATGCTGTGCCCCCCTGGGGCGGTACACTGCTCCTCCCTGGTGGAGCTGCTCTCTCACATGGGGTGACCCTGCTCCTCCGTTGAAAGTCTGCTTTCCCAAGTAAGGGGCCACTACTCTGTGCCAGCTCTCTCATATGGTGGATGCCCCACTCTGGGCCTGCTCTTTCACAAGAGAGGTGTGCTGCTACCTTCTCCATCAGTTTTGAAGGATAGCTTTGGAGGATAGATTGTTCTGGGTTGGAAGTTGTTCCCCACCTTTTTTTTTTTGGCTTGAAACACTTCACTGGAATTTCTCCTGGTCTTTATAGTTTATGTTGAAAAGTCTGCTGCAATCTTAATGGCTTTAGCTTTATAATTGATTTTTAAAAATACTTTGTTAAGAGAAGACATTGATTCATCCCATAAAATTTTTTTTGGTTAGTTTTGTTTGAATCATTTAAGCACAATTTTGTTAAAGTTAGCCCAACTGGACCATGCATGGTACCATTCAAGTTAATGTGCTGGTCTATTCTTATTTTTTTTTTGTACATATACAGTACTTCATATACATATATGTATATATATATAGTTTTATATATACATACATATATGTATTTCATGCAAGGTAGAGAAGAAACAAGGGAAGACATGAAGATAGGTAAAACAAGGAAAAGCAAAGAGAATAGAGAGGAAACTAAGTTAAAAGGAGAAAAGAGCAGAAAGACTGAAAGCAGAATAAAGGAGAAAAATTTAAAAAACTAACAAAAGTAAGAAAAAGAAAAAAATAATATTGATATGGAGGCAAGGAAGGAAGAAAAGAGAAAAACAAAGAAAGAAAAAACCATGAGAGCTCAGAACAGATACACAAGCAAGAAAACGCATAAAAACAACGCACGCGGCTGCTGTACCCTGGAGCCCGCCAGAGCTCCAGGCAGTGCATTCCTGCTGTCCTCATAGCTCACTTCCGGGCAGCCACGCCTAGGTCGCCCCACTTTCTGAGTCTGCCTGGGAGATTCTCTGTATCTACTTCCTGGCCACAAGTCACACGTTAGGCAAGCTTAACTGCAGACCTCTGTCTCTGTTCTAAGATCCACCCACCTAAATCAACTTGGGAAGAGGGAGATGTGAAATAGTTTGTCTAACACCGAGCTTTCCCCCCACTTCTACCGGTGACCTATGGCTCCCGCTGCCCTTGCTGCTGGGCAAATCCCAGGCTGTCTCCATGTGCTCCCTCCAGGGCCTTTCTTCCTAGGGTATCTCCAGAAGTTCTCTGGCCCTGCTGACTCTCTCTGGTCCTCTGTGCCCAGATCCCAGACCGTCCCTGACTCAAGAGCCTCACTTTCTAACCGGGGTACCCGGAGGGTTTCCTTTCCCTGAGCGGATGGTGGGTGTTTAGGATTTTCTGGTGACTCAGATCTTTCTGATCTTTGGGGAAACAACAGGGAAGGGCCCACTCTGGATGATTCTGTTCAGGCTCCCTCCTTCCCCCGAATCTCCAGGGATGTGATCCTTGGGTCCCTGGGCCCACCCCGTTAGTGGAATTCAGCCGAGGGTGGGTGAGGTGGGGTGGGGGGAGTTCCCTTGTCAAAGCGGGGTGGTGGGTGAGTAGGGTACCTCCAGAACACAGTATTCCGGGGTTTGGGAGGATGAGGGTGGGAGGGACAGCCCATTTCTGTGTTGCTATCTCTCTTCTTCTCCCATTGCCATTCATGGCTTTCCTGGGGCCCTATCCACTGTTTACTGGAAGCTGGGTTTCCACTTCCAGATAGGAGGCAAGATATGTAGGAGCCTATCCTGGAGTCTGGCCTTCGGCAGACTGGCCCCTTCCCTCAGGGTGTTAGAACTGCTCCCTGGGTGAAGGGGACAGGCCCACTTCCCCTTTTCAGTAACCCAGATATTTGATTTGAGCTAGAGGCTCATCTTCAGATTGATTTTTCCGATTCTGGGTGTGATTGCCTCCTCTGTTTCAGAACACCTGTGTCTTCTGGTGACTCCTCAAGTGTCTCCAATGCACCGGCTTCTCTTATCAGCCGTGTTAAAAATCCTAGATTTTATTTCTGCGTATTCACTGATCTTTTCTTCTGGAGCATATAATTTTCTATTCATTCCATTTGGTGAAATTTTTATTTGTGACATTTTCATTTCATGAAACTAATTTGGTTAATTTGTTCTTTAATCTTGTTTCTTTTCTTATTAGAATCCTTTTTTTGTTGTTATTTTTGGGGGGGTTGTATTAAATGCTTTTATTGGTACATTGTAGGTATACAACACAATTACATTTCTCATTGGGAATTGTACCTTTACGGAATGGATCTTGGTTCTTACTTTTTTCCCATTCCTAGCCCTCCCTTCACCCCCTCCACCCTTCCCTATTTACAAAGACTTTATTTCCATTTTTTCCATTTCTCATCATTTTTCCTTTCCCTT
>NW_004624737.1:31859887-31905634 GCF_000247695.1 Heterocephalus glaber
TAATAGAAGTATATAAAGTTAAATAAGAAAACTTCCTAGCTTTACTCTTGTTATGATTTGAATCGAGGGTGTTTCCCAAAGGTCTCGTATGCTCATTAGCGGGGCTTTTGGAAGGTGATTAAATCATGGAAATGATACAGCGGACTACAGGTGGAAGGGTATATCTCCCCCCCTTGCTCCTCCCTTCTCTCTCTGCTTCCTGACCACCATGATGTGAGCAGCTCTCTTCTATCCAAGCCCTTCCACCATGCCATTTCTGTATTTAAATCTGCTGAACATGGACTGAAGCCATAAGCCAAAATAAACCTCTTCTTTAAGTTCTGGGCGTCGGTATTTGTTCCAGTAACAAGGAAAGTGACCAAGACAACGCTCTACCAATGTAGGTCTTTCCAGACAGTTTTCTACTTGGTTAACTTTTGGTTCAATTCAATAAATGTTAAATACCTATCCCAGCAATACATATGGCAGGTAACAAACACTGCAAAGAAAGAGATCACTCCATGAGCATACTAGCTTTTTAGGAGCTTAGTCTTGAGAGGAAAGGGGTAGGGGTGTGTGTGTGTGTGTGTGTGTGTGTGTGTGTGTGTATAGATTCCATTGCGCTGACAGAGGACTTTAAAGCTTGTACACTCCGGAAATATTAGATCAGTCTTTCCATCTTTGCTTTCTAAAACTTCTACAAAACTGGAAGCAACCTGTGTGTTCATCCACAGGCAAATGTGTGATTAAACTATGTGTGATTATAGAATGAACTATGCATGGAGCCATTAGAAAGGATGAGTTAGATCCGTAGGCACGGGTCTGGACAGATGGCCGTGAAACCTTGCTAAGTGAAAAGAGAAAGTTTTAGAATAAAGTGGAAGTAATATGTGATCCCGGCTTTGTAAACTGAGAATAACCTCTATAGGTGCGTGTGTATGTATGTGCTGTGAGCACAGATAAAAATCGTAGATCAGTGTACACCAACCATTTATAAATGGCTACCTCAAAGGCAAGGGTTGCGAGGGAAAATAGCTGGCTTTTCTTTGAATATATCTTTGTTTAGTAGCAAGTATGTATAGCGTTATTAGAGAGAAAAGTCCAATCAAAGAAAAATATTCACTTTATCCTAATTCTTTTATCTCATTTATTTAAGTCAAGGACATCAGGTTTTCATTTATTCATTCAATGAACGTGTATTGAACACCTGTTACACATATCAATTGGTTAATAAGACCCAATATACAAAGAGAGACCAAATAATGGCTAAATTTTGTATAAATATAAGAATGTTTAAATTTTAAAAAATTATTAGACACATTACCATTAATGCCACTAAAACTCCCTGTCACTTCAAACACACTTATCCCATCATTCCTGCCACTTTCTAAAGCAGTTCTGGTGTCTTTATGAGATGTGATAAAAAATATGGTGAATGCTGAAAGGCAGGGTTGTCCAAACATTACAGTGTGTCTTCATCCACCTTATATATCAGATCTGGCACGATAGAACTTTCGGCTTTTCCCCAAAGTCAAAATGGTCATGAAAGGTAAATATTTTGGATCAATTCCGAACATTGAAGTAGCAATAACAGTGCAACTAAAAACATTTGAGAAAGAAGATTTCTAGAACTGCTTCAGAAAGTGGGATAAATGTGTTTGAGAGATCTTTCATTGGAAAATATTTTAAAATATTGAAACATTCACCATGTATTTTTAAAAATCACACCTCATACATCTTAAGGAGCTCACAGTTGGAAAGACAAATACACAAGTATCTAGAAAAGGATTTACTGTGTGCAGAAAGAGATAACATGGAATTGTGAGAGTGTTAGAGTGTTAGAGAGTGACAGCCATTGAGGTGAAGACCATGAGATCAGGCAAGGCTTCTTTCTTCCCGTCCTTCAGTACTGGGATTGAACCCAGAGACCTTCACACTGAGCTACATCCCCAGCCCTTTTATTTATTTTATTTTATTTTATTTTGAATGAGATGGGGTCTCGCTCAGTCACTAAATTTCCCAGGGTGGACTTCTGATCCTTCTGCCTTAGCCTCCCAGAGTGCTGGGATTACTGGCATGCACCATGATGCCCACCCAGTTAGGTGAGATGTCTTAAAGAAAGTAGAATTGTTTTCTTGAAAAATGAGTTGGATTTAGACAGGTGATAAAGGATGGAATGGAAGGAAGGGCTTTCCAAGGGGAGAGGCATAAAAAAGAAATAGCGTGGTGGATTGAACCATGGATGGGAAGGAGCTCCAGGTCTCAGTGGAGTCAGGAGCTGGAGAGGGCACTGTGGGAAGGCTGGAGCACAAAGAAAGCTTGTTAGTGGTGAGAGATATGTCACCGGAGTGTGCAGAAGCAGGTATGGGGTCCTCATCCTTTCGGTGATGAAGACTGAAGGGATGGGAGAGATGGCTGCTCATCATTGGCCCCAAATGTCCTCACTTAGGTGTGAGGAGCTTGGATTGCAGACAGAGCTGAGATGGGGGGCTGTCTGGAGGTGGAAGACCTCTGCTGGTCCGCAGCTCATCCAGTGTTGGAGGCCCAGGATGGACATGGGGTAGAGGGGTAATAGGAATCCAGCCACACTCAGTTTTTGCTGATTTTCTGAGCTTCAGTGTTTACACCTGGGCTCAACAAACATGTACTCGCTGGTTGATAAAGGGGAGACCCTGCTTGGTCTCATCTTTCTTCTGTTTCTCTTGCTTCTGCTTGTAACTGTACGCCTCTTACAGCCCTGGTTGTATCATTCTAGCTGCATTAGTTTTTTTTATGATTGATATGGTAAAGATTAGTGCACTAAGGGTTCTTATTTGGTGTGATGTGAGGACCATTTTCTGGCCTGTATGAGCTACAATTTTTCTTCTCTTTGAGTTATAGAATGCTCAAGCAGTTCTTCCAGCTGAACAAAGAAGAAAATATCATTGAAAGCCAAGGGTAGCCATTATTGGTTTGTTATTTAAAAAAATATTAAAAGAGCAATAAATTACATTTACCAGAAATCCTTTTTTGCATTTAAAATAAAGGACTCTGATTAATAAGTACTTTTTTTAATGTGCGAGAGATAGTTTTGAACATCAATATCTCACATGTAAGAGCATCATATGTTTTAGCAAAGGTTTTCAGAAGGTAGAATTATTCCCACATTGTATCTGTTAGGAGCATTAAATTTTTTTATACTTTGAAATATATTTCTGCCATTATCTGGTTAAATACTTTGAAATATACTTCTTCCATTATCTGGGTAAGCAGTTTTTTCCAATGAACTTGAGTACAGAAAAAAAGAGTGGGCGTGGTCAGCATTTCATTTGATTAAAGCAGTAATATCTAGAACCATCCATCCGTCCATCCATCCACTCATCCCATAGACATCTGTTGAACCGAGTTCATAAGGAAATACACTTCATCTAAAATCCCATTGTCAGTACTTGTTAAATTTTGTAATGTCACAAGGAATTGATATGCCCAGGTGGTCACTGTACTAGCACAATGGGGTTGTTCCTTAAACCATGCAGCATTAACCACACTGCAGCTGATACCAAGAGGAACCTGTTTTATACCCATTCCTTAAGGACCCCTTGGGAGGCATTCCGAAGCTCTGTGATCTTTTCCTGCAGACCCTGCTGCCATCTTGTCCTCTCATCTTGGGACAGTGTGACAGTGCTAAAAAGATACCTGTGACTCTACCCTCAGGGTAGAGCAAGGCTTGCATTTTCTGATGGAAGCTCCTGTTTTTCAGGTCTTGTTTTCTACCACTTAAGGTGAGCTCCTTTCTGTCTTTGTGAATACATACTGGCCTAGAGCACAATGTCATCATTCTGTCACAGGCAACTGCCTGGGCCGACATTTACTACTCACATTTAAACAGAGATTTTACAAACACCATGTAAGTTATCATTCAAACTGGAACCCTTCTGTCTAGGACAGTTGCTAAACCTGATGGGATGCTGGGACAACAGGCATATGTATAGTAGAGTTATTTTGGATAAATCATACTGCATCCTTTCTAACTGTAATGTTTCCAGCCAGCATGTATTTTGGTGTCAATATATTCCTTGGCTTCAAAAGGATTACTTGCGTCGTGGACTACCTACATAAAAATTTAAACTTAAAACTTGAGCTGGCTATTTCCTTCCTTGCAGTTCACCACATTTCTAGACTGTTTTCTAAGTGATGAATTTGGCATGCTCAGACATAATTACTATTATGGATGGGGGACATTTATTGTAAAATCAAACCCAAGGTGGACACGATGGTACATGTCCATAGTCCCAGATTCTCAGGAGGCTGCAGCAGGAGGGTCACAAGTTCAAGGCCAGTCTGGGCAATTTAGTGAGACCCTGTCTCAAAATAAAAAGTGACAAAGGCTGGGAATGTAGCCCAGTTGTGGAGCACCTCTGGGCTCAAACCCCAGCATTGCAAAGCAGATAAACAAATACATGACTAAATAGATAAATAAAACCCAAATGAAGTTTCAGAATATTTGTTTTTTCCTTTTGGGGAGTTTGCATGATGGTTTCCTTCTACTGAGGTAAATTTTTGAAAGAAAAATTACTATGTGGAGGAAGTACTTGGTTCTTCGATGGTCACTTGAACAAATGGCTTTATTTCTTTGTGAGAATGCATTTTCAAAGTAGCTTTAAAATGTATAGTTTGATTTAACTGTGGTTATTCTTGTACTTGCCACTTGCTTGACAGTTTTCTGCCAATATGCTACAGATTTATTTTTCCAGTATTATGTTATTGGGAAAATTATTTAATATGCATTTAATGCTAGAGGGAATTGTCTTTTCCTAAAAAAGGCAAGTACTGGATGGGCAAGTCTTTATTTAGTAGATGGATCTAGAAAAGCCTTCATATTATTGAGCCTTGCATTAAAATAAAAATGAAAGCAAGAGTTACAGGTGAAGCACTCACAAATTATTTGCTGATTGATTTAAGATCATATGATCTTAGTCTTTTTGTTTGATAATTTTTGCAGACTTGTAGGAGGAAGAACTCTGCATGCCTAATTATTGTTATTCACATTTTTAGCAAATTAAAAGGAATTAGTCCTTTATTCTGTACTGTGTGTTCTTTCTCCAGCTCTCTAGCATTATTACATATTAGAATAACATTTGATGGCATGTATGTAACTGCATCAGGCTCAATTTTTACATAGTTTTTCCTAGAGAAAATACCTTATAGAGTATTTTTACTTTAATCTACACCCAAGGTCTTTAATGGTGTTTTTCTTTCTCAACATATTGGGAATTCATTTAAAAACATCCACAACAGGGGAATCACCAGAGAACTGAATGGTAACAATGAAGGGAAATGAGGACATGAGGTAAACAGCTATTTCTGGCTTTCAGCTCCAAGTAGGAATGAACAGAAGGAGAGGAGTCTGAGTCTGGGGGAAGTGGGGAGGGGAGACAGCTATAATTTTTAAAAGTGAAAAAAAATGTACAAGAGATTTTTAGATTGGCAATCTCTAATAGGTTCCAGGGAGATGTTTTTTGTTCTTATTCTCTATAAAACAAAGGCATCTTTATTTTGAGTCGTTGAAGCATTTGAATGAATAATGTTCACGAACATTGGTGAAGGGCTAGTTTTCTCACCAGTTATTTAGACCATTCATTTCAGAAGAACCTAGTCTGTGGTTACATGCTTTGCATAAATTGGAAATTTCTGAGCAGAGCATGACATGATTTGGTACATTCTGAAAGAATCACACAGTCCACAATGTGTAAAGCAGACTGTAAGGCAAAGGGTAAAGCAGAAAGACTAGCTATTGTGACAGTCAAGGGAAGAGAAAATGGTGACTTGGGCCAGATGATAGGAGCACAGCTGGTGAGAAGTCACTGGATTCTGGAAGTATTTCCAAGGAATTGCTTTTAGGATGTGCTGGTGGGTTGGAAGCATGGAGTAAAGGAAAGAGGAAAATCCTGGATATATCCCAGTTTTTCAGCAATCAAGAATGTAGTAGTGTGTCATATCCTGGGATGGAGAAAGGTGTAGAAGGAGAGTGTTGAGGCCAGGTGAGGTGGGGTGAAGGGGCAGAAGGAAGCCTTTTGGATATTCAGTGTAGGTCTGATGTACCTCCTAGATGTCCTGTTATACAGATATTTATGATACCTATTTTATAGGTAGAGAAAATGAAGCATAGATGAATGGAGAGACCTGCCTGAGATCAACATCAGTTAATAGAGATTCGATCCAGGATTTAATTCGAGTCTTATTAATGCCAGAATATTCTCCATTTACCACAAATCTGCCTCTTTACATCAGGCAGAACAAAATGCCAGGAGAAGAATATATGTAATTTTTGTTTCTTAATTTTTTGTGATTTCTCATAATGGAGTAATTTTTTTCTTTTTTTTTCTTTTTTCTTTTTTTTTTGAGACAGGGTTTTGTTGAATTGCCCAGGCTGGGCTTGAACATGTGATCCTCCTGCCTCAGCCTGCTAGAACTTTCTGCATTTTTGAATGTGGCTTGGTTTGGGTTTAAGGAAGAAAAGTTGCCTTATTCCAAGTTCTATCATTTAACAAGTTTAGCAGTATTGTAATTATTAGCCCTGTAAAACCACTACTGAGACATAAAAATCCTATTATTTTGGTATTCATTCATTTATTCATGCATTGTAACCTGAGCATTTGCAATGAGCCAGGACTGGGGTTGTGACTCGCAGACTAATGGAAGTGAAATTCTTGTATATAGGAAGTGCATCATGTGACCAGTGGTGTGATACTGTTTTATAAAATGTTGCAGGAGGACAGAGGAAGGTCCATCCAGACTGAGTACAAAGACAAGGCATACTTGACAAATAAGTAATATTCGAACAGGGCCTTGAAGAATGAGTGGAATTTGCCAAATGGAAAAGTGCTGAAAAAATATTCAAGACACAGGAAATAGTACGCTTTTAGAATTTTTAAAATGGTAATTAAACACAATGAACATTAGCATAAAACATTTGAAGTTAGATGCAACATACAGGAACAATATGAGGAAAATTTAAAACTACACAAGGGAGTGTAAAAGATTAAAGTCATTAGATGTAGTAAGCTCTTGAATAATGAGACACAATAATGTAAAAATGTTCATTTTCACAAAATCTCTCTATAAAAGAAATGAAATCCTGGTTAAAATGCCAACAGGATCTTTTTTTAGGGATGTGGAGGAATGATACTGTTCTTCTGTTTTGCAAAATGAAATATATGAAATTCTAAAAGAATGAAGTGTAAATATGGGAGATGAACTATATTGGATAGTAAGACATAATATAAACCTACAATAAATAGTGTAGCATTGGAGAAAAACTAGACAGAAAAATGAAAGCTATTAGAGAGCACTGAACAAATATAAGGGGTTTTGTTTTTTGTAGGAAATGTGACATTTTAAAATCAGTAAGAAGAACAATTATTCAACATATAATGTTGGAACAACTATTTTGAAAAAATAAATCTGAATCTTCTTATTTTTACACACACAGGCACAGAATTCCTCTTGCTCAGTGACAGAATGTGTGCTTAGCATGTGTGAGGCCCTGGGTTTTATCCCCATTATCCCCAGCAACACACACACACAAAGACAGAAGTTCGAGAGGAAAACATGATTGACCTGACTTGACCACATTCTGACCTTCTAAACAGGACAGAAAGCCTTAAAGTCAAACAAGAAAAGGTAGACACCTTTAACTGCATATGAGTAAGAGAAGTCCCGGGTGGTTAAAAATACCACACCTTGCCTTCTAGCTCGTAATTCCCACATGGTCCCAGCAAGTTCCAGCCATGGTCCCACATGGCCTGAACTTGGCCACTGCTCCCAGGAAAGTTCAGGCAGCACGTAACAGGGGCAGAGACTGAGGGAAGTGTGAGATCCAGCCGAGTGCCTTTTGAAAGCTTGATGAATACTTCGGCAGTGTTAGTGTTATAGCTTACACAATCACCTCACTGGTGTTTTCCTCTCTGCACACAGCAGGGCAGATGAGTCCTGAGGGTAATATTCATTCATCCATTCTGAAAATGTGTACGGAGAAATTTTAGTACCAAATAGAAGGGACACAGGAGAGACTGAGGTGTCATCTTTGCCTTAAATCTCCCTTTCGGTAGTTAGGCCTGAGCTTTATTATCTCCTTTTTTTGGACAGTTGTAGAAATGACACTAATTCTGGATGATTATTTCCTTGAAGTTAACACTAGGCTATCCTTTGACACTGTCACACCTTTACCGTAGAAGAAGAGGTGGCACAGTGGGTGTGCACTGTTCCAGGGACTGGAGAAGCACTGCCTGCTGGAAAGAGGGACAGAGAAGCACTTGGGGCCAGGCTGGACTTGGCAGTTTAATTAACTCATTTATCGCAGCATTTTCTCCTTCCCAAGCAAAGCTGTCTACAACGATAAACATGAAAATAAGGATATTTGTGTGCTAGGTTCAGAACATTTGATTTAAGTGAGTTTTCTATTAATGTTCATGGAGATTAGCCTGCCCTGGTTCTCCTAAGTCCTTTGATTAAATCAGAGCTTGTATTGGATGTATTCTTTCTACTGATATTTCTGCTAATAAATGCATTTTGAACTTGACCACAACTTGTTTTTCCTCTGACAGCTGTACTTCTTTCCTTGCATGCACCCCCACTCCCAGACTCTTTCATTTTGGCATCTCCCACACGGAGTTGTGGAGAGTTATTGTCTAGGCGGCTCTGTCTTCTACACTGTGCATGTTGTGAAGCCAGGGACCAAATGATGCACCTGTATTCCCAGAACTTAGTTTACCTCAGTACCTGAGGCTGAGTATTCCTCTAGTGAATAGCTATCGACAGAATTGGGTGGATAAAGGTGGCTAAGAAATGCACAGTGTGATGGAGTAGAGAGATGTGTAGAAACGGATGGTGGAGGTGAGAGAGGGTGTTGGGGTAGGGATTTCTCGGTCCTGAGTTGAACTCTGTTCATTTGGAAGTGAACAGAATAACTTAGAAGTCCCTTTCCTCATACATCTCTGCTCTTAAACCTGATCAAGGTCGCAGCTGTGTTCTTTCTAATTGGACAGGGAGGGTTTGCCATGCACATTCTCACCCAATCCACAGTGTTTGTCAGGGGGATGGGTTCTGGAAGGAATTAAGCTGGCCATGTTAATATGGCTGCTCTGATGGGGCACTGCCACCTCTCATGGCCCTGTGCCCTGTCTTAATACAAAATAATGTGTACAGACGGTCCCCTGAGCTTTCATCCCTGTTCGCACCCACCTGTCACTGGGCTGTGGGATGTAGCAAGGACACTGGGGTACACACTGGGTGTGTCCTGTGAAGGTAGCCCCCTTCAAAGTGTCCCTCCTGCACTCAGTCTGGCCGTAAGTCCCTCTGAACTGCTTTGAACTAAGCACGATGAGAGGTTGTTTCCCTTGAGACCAAGGTGCAACTCAGGAAACTAAAGAAAAACTTCTTATTTTTTAAACCTAGAAGCTATAATCTCACTCTTTTTGACATAAAGAGTAATACACACATATAGTTGTGCTGAAACAGAACAATTTACACAACACACATGAATAACAAAATCTCCCCGTCTCTCTAAACAGAGCAATTTAAATAGCACAAATGAAAAGATCAGCTCCTCCTTGAATCAAGCCTCCAAAAGAACACAGTGGGTTGGGTTATAACCTGCATGTCAACCCCCCTTTGTCCAAGTAGAAGCTATTAATCACTATTAGAAGTTTCTTGGAATTCTCTTCCAGGGAAAATCAGATGTCTACTATAACCCTAAATGGATCTGTTTATCTACCTATGAAATTACTATCTACAATACTAACCCAAAACACGATTTGCCCTTTTCACATGTAACTTGAGATCTTGACATGTTGCTACATACCTATGTAGCTCATTTTTGTGATTAGCTAGTGTTCAAGCATATAATAGTGCTGTACCTGATTTAATAATCCCTTATTGATGGACACTTTTTTGTTGGTTTTTTAGACAATGCTGTGTTTTACAACTGTGCATATATCTTGTTGAGATTTTTAGAGCACAGAAATGGAAATTTTTCTGTAACTTTTAATGAGGCTTTATGGATGATTCAGAGGTAATGGAAGGAGAGCAGAGTCAGAGGATTCCTTTAACACCACTGTTCACTTTCCTTCCACTCTCTTCTTATGCTGCCCCCTGTTCTGCCCACGTACATTCTCTGCTTTGCTAGGAGCAGCTTATTTCTCCAGCACAGTAAAATATCATGGGTATTTTCTTTCATGTATACCAAGGGACAGATCACTTTTAGCCCAGAGGAAAAAGAATACTTTTCTTCACTTCACCTAAAGCCAAGCTCATTGCCTGCTGCAGAATTATATTTTCCAGAATGACTGACAGCCAGATCCATTGCTTTTAGGTTAAGATAATCCACAAAAAAATCTGAAGTGGATATGTTTCCCAAAGGTTGAACTATTCTTACTCATGATCATATGTTACCCTCAGTTAAAAAATGAAACTTGAAAATGAATTCTTTGCAAGTTGAATTCCAATTTTCCCACTTAACAATAATGAAAATGGCAATTACTCAGCAGGAGGGCAGGGCATTCTGTGGAAAGAGTTGGACAAAGAGTTAGGAGACCGGAGTTTAGCTTGAGCTCACCTCCCCTAGCTGTGTGCCAGGGACATACCCTATGGCAGAGCCCCTCCGGTACCCCTCTTCCCTATTCTCATCTGTTCCCTAGGTGATCTCAGAAGACCCCTCCACTTCCCAGTCATGAAACTAAAAGTGAATTTCCAGATCAGATGACTCAATTTACTTTGACTAAATTCCCGTAATGCTTAGTCTTGGCTGGAGTTTCAGCAGGCAGGAACGGAGACTGGCAGAATCTTATGTAATGGTACTTGGGCAGAGGGCTTGGCAAAGATGCTGGCTGCCGTCCAAGTCATAGCACTAAGATTTTGGGCCATTTATCACTTTTGCCTTTGCATAATGTGATTAAATACACTCGTGGTTTGCTAGGAGAGTTGATGCAATTTCTGAGCAGCCTGAACACGGACTTTATATTCTCAAGCCAACAAAAATTAAGTTTGTTAGTGAGAGAAAGTACTTGTAGTTATTGTCCTTTCATCTTTCCTGCACTTGACTTTGCTGTATATCCTTTTTAATGATGCTTATAACATTCTGATCAAGGAGCCCAGAGAGCTAACAGAGGCCTGATTTTCACTTGGAAAATGTCATATGATGTTTATTATGTTAATTGAGTAAATTTATTTAAAAGCACTGACTGACAAGACTTCATCTAAGACTACCACGTATACTTACAAAAGAGTTTAAATGCCATTTTTTTTGGTATGAAGTAGGAAGGAAGGAAGAGGAAAATGGTAATATCTTCTTTGTTTTTTCCACATGCCTTTTACTATTGTTTCTGGTACAAAAATAAACAAAAACAAATGAAAATTTCAGAAGTTAGGATTATTGGGTATTCATTCAGGGTAGTGTTTATTTACCTTATATTTCTTTGACTTTGCAGTAAAGCATCAATAACTCAATGTTTTCCCCTTTCTTCCTTTTGATAAATTTGATAGTTAAGACAGATTCTCTATCAAACACTTCAGCCTTCAGCATCTTGAGTCAAAGTATACAACACTCTACTCAATTAAGAAAGGAATTATAATAGGGAATTGCAGAAAGGCTCTCATGTGCTTATTGGCTGTTTTTTTTAATAATAAACACAATGTCTTCTGCTCTTATTTATTGCAGGAGAAAATATTCCTTATGAAATCAATGTTGAGATGTTAAATGGGATCTATACATTTTGAGGATGATTTGTTTTTAGAAATGATTTTTACTATCTTATTGTTTGAGTGGGTCATAAAAAAAAAGGCCTGACATTTATTGGAAATATATTTCATTATAGAATGCTGGGAGAAAGAAATTTTATAGGAAATTGTTGTATGTAATATATTTTTCAAATTCAGAAGAATGTTGGATGGTATGAACCTTAACAAATAAAGCTGTTGGCACAGGGATGTGTAGTATGTACATTTGGCTTTGTTGGAGAATATTAGCAACGATATTTTTACTTTCCTAGCAGCCTTTTTCAAATTTATTTCCAAGTCTTTCTTCAGGTTTTGTGTTCTGCTTGAGCAAGATTATTCATATATGTGCCCATATTATGGACAGTATTTAAATTTACTTCTCCAGAAAAGGGTTGATGATGATTCAACTGCATCACCAGACTGACAGTGACCGTAGTGGAGATGGTTTGACAGGCTTGGCTTTATTTGGGGAGCCATATGCATGGAAACCCTTACTATCTAAATAATGGGAATGATATCTTTGTCACGCCCAAATGCCTACCACCTAGTACTTTGCTTCTATAAACATGTATTAAGTGTCTGTTTAATCTTTTAGGAATGTAGTTACAGCAGTACACAAAGCATTTTAAAAAATTCTTTCCACTAGGAGTTTACTGGGAGCTAATATTTTGAGCCACATTATTTTACTTGTGTAAAGATTATTTTTATGAAATACAGGCATGTAAAATACACTGCGTATCAGCTAATCAGTACTCTAGAGACAACGAAGCAGGGACGAGAGATGGTGGGCCTGGGATGGAGGTGATCAAGGAAGTCTTCCTTGAGTAGATGGCATTTAAACAAAGAAGGAGAAGAACAGCCATAGAGAGCAGCCATGGGAGTACCAGGGCTGAGAACATCCCAGTAGAGGGGAGACCACTGCAAAGGCCCAGAGTTAGAAACACTGGAGCTTTGAAGGTGCAGTGAAACCAGTTGGAGGGGAGGTTAGAGGGATGGTAGAGATAGGTGAAAAGCCACCTCCTGCCTTCTGAGCCACCTGAAGAATTTTGGCTTATACACATCCCCTCAGTTAAATGTTGACCTGAACAGGATATGCATTTAAAGAAAACATGAGAACCCCTAATCTGTGTCTTTGGATTTATTTGGTTTTGTGGTGTGTGCTTGTGCATGCAGGGCTAGGACTATCGTGGGAGGTGGGGGAATCAGCAGAACTGACGGATGGCCTCTTAACTTTGCACCCTGCACCCTAGTCCCCATCCTGTGTGTGTTGTGTGCTTATTGTTTTAATTTGTGAATAAGGATATGAACAGAACTTAACCTTGTAAGAATTGTAGCTAGCAAACAAAGAGTATATCCTGTACCACAGCTCACTTACATTATTGAAACAAGAAAGAAGCAAAGGCAGCCAATGTGTAATGAGCAGTTACTGTCTCACATTAAGCTTAAAACACTTGATGTAGTCCAGAGGAATAAATGCTAGAGGAAGGCAAACCCCTTCCTTCTCTGATTTCATAGAGGAAAAGCTGTGAAACCAGATAACAACCCTGTGAAGGGTGGAACCAAGTTTAGAAATCAAGATGTCTGGTGATAAATCATCGTATTTTCAGTCTACCTGGGAATTTAGGATGGTATATCAATTAAATAATTAGGCATTCTTAATTCTAACATGCCACTTGAGCTGGACAGAGCTCCCCTGGGATGGAGGTCACATGAATGCTTTGGTGACATGCACCAAGATGTTTTAATTTTTTTCTTAGGTTTATTGGTACCTTTTAGGTATACAATACAGTTACATTCATCATTGGGAACTTGTACCTTACATGATGTATCTTAGTTCTTATTTTTCCCCATTTCCCTGCCCTCCCTTAACCCCCTCCACCCTTCCTTATTTACAGAGACTTTGTTTCCAATTTTTCCTTTTCTCATAGTTTTTCTTTTTCCTTTAATTTTTTGAAAGCAGACGAAATGGAGGGAAGAGATGAATTTATTGGACAGGCATACATACAGGACACAGCACAGACAGGTGTACATAGCAGATAAGACTTCCAAAGGCTTGGGGCTATATTAAAACATGCATAGGTAACACCTTCATTGTTTTTGCATCAGTCTCTGAGTACCTGAGAGTAGAAGCATAAATGCAGAATTGTGTTGGACTTTCCTTTCGAGTTCACATTTGTGTGGATGGCGTATCGTAAGCTGGCAAACTAGAGCAGGTATCTAACTTCATTTCTGTTTCCCACTGTGTATACTTTTTAAGAACTGAAAAATAATAGTGATAAAGTAGTCAACTTACTTCTCCACAGCTAGTTCATGATTTCTACTAAAATGAGACTTATTCAAGGACAAGAATTCACATGTTTTTCATATCCCCCATCTTTTCAGTAGTTCAGTAGTTCGAGTGTGATCATGCCATGGTTTTCAGCGGTTTTAAAATAATTTAATATAATGCCTTTCCTATATTTTGAGACTATAGAAGCAAAGCAATTAGAATTGTAAACTGGGTCATTTGTACATTGGATAGCTGTTATCAGTATCACTCATCTTTCCCCTTTCTAGTTTCTTCTTCACATTACTGCCAAATTAATTTTCCAAGCTTGACCTTGATTGAATGTGTGGCTCCCTTCCATAAAAATCCCTTTTAAATTACCTTCAGATTCTTCCAAGGTAGCATTCAAGGCCCTTTGTGGTATGTACTAGGAAGTTTTAATTTTTTTTTTTTTTTTGGTACTTGGGATCGAACTCAGGTCCTTGCGCTTGTGCAGCAGGCGACGAAACCACTGAGCTAAATCACCGGCCCGGAAGTTTTAATTTTTAAAAAGCAGACAAAATGGAGGGCAGAAAAGAATTCATTAGACATATATATACATATTTAATAGAATGGAGAGACAAGTACACACAGCAGATACAACTGCCGTGTTAGTCAATTTTTCTATAGCTTGGCCTTGATTGCTTGGTAGCCCTAAGCAAAAATCTTCTATGACCCATCCATGACCTTTTGAATTTCTTTCAGATTCCTCTACATTGGTATTCAAGACTCTTCATGACCTACATGATCCAATTCCCTTTTCTAAGTTCAAAACTCTTGCTTAATTCAAGCTAGCCTGTTTATCTGTCTGAAACACAGCTATGCTTTTTGGCTCTTTCCAGCTGGAGGGCCCTTTTCTTCATCAATTTCTGACAAAATGATGTCTAATTTTAAAGGTTCATCCTACATGGTATGGAGACTTTTGCTTTTTTGGGGAGATTTGGTGTTTGAAAATGTCTCATCCTTTTTGTATTAGTACATTTATCACGAGGAATTGATATACATGCACAGTACATCTTAATTCTCTCTCTTTTTTTTCATCCTCTACTCCTCCCTTCCTTCCCTGCTCCTTTTAATTCTTGGTCCCCTTCTCATTTCCAAAAGCTCTGTTTTCATAATTTTTTTCCTTCAGTTCTTTTTTTCATCCCCTTTCTTCTCCCTCTCCCTCCCTCCATTCTTGGTCCCCTGTCCATTTTTAAATGATCTCTCCACCTCTTGTTTATCTATCTTCCGTTTTGCTCTTTATATTTTTTGAGTTTTTCATATAAGAGAAACCATGGGATATTAAAGTTTGTGTGTCTAACTTCACTTAAAGGAACTCTTTTTTATTTTAATTTTATTGGTATGATTTAGATGTACATAATGATAATATTCATCATAGGGAATTCATGCCTGTACACAATGTATCTTGAGTCCCCCTTTTTTTCCCCATTCCTCTCCCCTCCTTCTAACCCCTCTTCCCCTCCTTATTTATAAAATGTAAACTGGTACAACCACTATGGAAATCAGAATAGAGATTCCTCCATAGCCTTAAAAAGTGTCTCATTTTGAGGTGTAATCTTCCTTGCATTTTAGAGAATTAGATACTTACTTTAGTTGTATTCCTTGTACTTACAGTAGAAAGAAAATATTTTTCAGTTACCATTTTTCATCTTCACTTACATGTCAGGCTGTGAGAGGCAGGATAGAGTTGTAGTTAAGAACTGTAGGTTTTCTGGGTTCAAATCCCAGTATTGCTTCTACTAGCCGTGGCCCTGGACAAGTGTCCTCACCTCTCTGTGCCTGTTCTCTGGTATATAAACAGCAAGTATCTTACAGTGTTGCTGAAACAATGGTACAGAAAAAGTGTTTAGGACAGCCCTTGACACACAGTAAACACTCAATATTAGCAGTTGGTATTTACAGGTATTATATTTCATCCTAACAAAAGCTCTATGGGAATTATATTATCCCCATTTTAAAGATGACTGAGGGAATTTAAGCAACTTGCCCAAGGTTACACAGCTCATAGAGGCAGAGCCAAGAATTAAATCTTCATCTGTTTGACTGCACTTGCTTATTTTCCAAATTTTGGTTTGGTGCTTTGCACCTAGTAGTCACTTAATAAAATTTTTTGTGTTGAAATTATAAGGCCACGGGGCATATGAAAAGAATATGGGTTTTATGTTCAGTTCTGACTCTGCCTCTTACCAGCTATGGAAATTTCATTATATATTTTAATTTTCCTAGCTTTAGATTCTCCTTCTTTGTAATAGGATGATAGTTACAACTACTCCATAGAATTAGGGGAGCAAATAAGCAGATTAAATGAGATACCCAGTGTCAAAGGCCTAAAGTATGGAAAGTACTCAAAGAGTGTCAGTTCTTCCACTCACTTCCCTTATTAATATTTTTAAGTCCTGTTAAAACAGGAGAAACAAGATTCTGATTAGAACTGTCACATCAGCCTTTTAAACCCAAGGCTGGTCACTGTTGTTCTAGTAATGGTCATGAAACATGATAGAGGCCATTGTATCTTAGTGGGCATGATTTTACAATTTGAAAATATCCCTTCTTTATTTCATTTGGCTATGTTTCCTGAAGTTATATTTATCAAAGATTGGATTGCACTAATCAGCATCTGTCTTAGTTACTTTTCTGGTTGCTGAGACAAAATGCCCAATACTCAGAGTTAAAGGAGGAAAGGTTTATTTCAGTTCACAGTTTGTAGAGGGTTCAGTCCATAATTGGCCAACTCTAAGGCAGGGTGGCTTGGCAGAAGGGCATCACAGAGGGGAAACAGTTCATGGCAGGCAGAAGGCAGCAGAAGCAGCAAGTGGCAAGTGACAGGTGACAGGTGACAAGCAATTCTCTTTTCTGTCCCATCCCATTATTCCCTCCCAGAACTATGCCAGAAAAATCAGTAGACTAATTTAATAATCACCCATCCTTGATCTCAGCATCATGCACTCTAGATTGAG
Source organism: Heterocephalus glaber (assembly GCF_000247695.1). The sequence continues at coordinate 31,876,886 of NW_004624737.1, forward strand.
CCATCTCTGAAAAGCCCCACCTATGACCACATGAGGCTTTGGGGAGACAACTAGCCACGGCCCATAACAACATCCTACTTCAAAATGTAGTGTCCAAGGACCCAAGTTTGATCCCTGGTACCCAAAAACGAAAACAAAAAAACTTCGGGTCCTGGGATTTAGCTCAGTGGTTCCACTGCCTGCCTTGCAAGCGCAAGGTCCCAAGTTCAATCCCCGGTACCAAAAAACAAAAAAAAGAAGAAGAAGGAAAATGTAGTGTCTTGGAAAGAGCTTATAAATGAGTTACTTTAATCAAATTGTTTTTCTTTTGACTTAGCTTAAATCAAACAGCAGTGAAAAGAAGAGATTTAGTTTGAGGGAAAGAAACATCAGGGAAAGGTCATTTTTAAGCTACAAGATAGACCTAAGCATGAACTAAAGGAGCAGAAATGAAAGATAATTATAGTAAAAACAATTCCCAGATTGGATAATTAACCCTTAAATAACACTTGGCTATGACACTGAACTTTTTATCCCATCTGACCTTAAGGGACAAATCCAATGAACAAGAACAATTCCCTCCTGTCACAGAGCCATAAAGAATTTGGAATTAAAATGTGCTGCTTAAAAAAAAATTCTTGGCAAAATGAAGTCAATGATAAATTGATGCTATAATATAGATAGTTTTTTATTTTCAGAAAACTAAAAGATGGCAGTGGAAAAATTTGGGTAATCTCTTCTTCATTCTCCCTGCAATCCATGCATTTGGTAACAATTCTACTGTATTCTACCCATCTTCAAATTTCATAAATTTTTATTTTGATTTAACATGTCAGATCCTGCCCTCCCACAGACCCACGGAGTCAGTGTTCCTGTCTGTTGTGCCTGCAGGTTGAAGGATAGGAAGGGCCTGTGGCTGGCTGTTGGTTCAGTTGAATCAATTATGTAGAAATTCCAGGACTGGAGGACTGAGATGCACTTTGCTGAAATAACAAGTTCTGCCATAACAATTTTTACACAAGCTCATAATTTACCGGCTTCTTTTCTTAAAACATGAAAAAAACCCAACTTGCACAGATGCATGCCTATTTCCTTGTGTGCTCTTGTACTGTTCTAACTCCCTCTTTCCTTTTTTTTCCATTTAGTTTACTGGTACATTTTAGGTATACAATACAGTTACATTCATCATTGGGATCTTGTACCTTTACATGATGTATCTTGGTTCTTATTTTTTCTGCATTCACCTGCCCTCCCTTCACCCCCTCCACCCTTCCCTATTTACAAAGACTTTGTTTCCATGTTTTTCCTTTTCCTTCTTTTCTTTCCCCTTCCCCTCCCACTTCCCCTATTCCTGTAAACATTTTCTTTCTATTTCACATTATCAATTATACATTTTGGTTCTTATTTACACTTTTAGTTTCTCACACTAGAGAAACTATTCGGTATTTACACGTGTGTCCTATTTATTTCGCTTAAGAGTATGGCCTCAATATATGTCCGTTTAGCTATAAATGTCTCTAGTTTCTCATTCTTTATGGCTGAGTAGTACTCCATTTTATAAAAAAACCACATCTTCTTTATCCAGTCTCCAGTTGATGGGCACTTGGGCCGTTTCCAAGTTTTAGCTATTACAAACTGTGCTGCTATAAACATGGGTGCACATATATCGCTGTGGTATGATTCTTTTAATTCTTTTGGGAAGATAACCAGTAGAGGAATAGCTGGGTCAAATGGGACTTCCAATCCTAGTTCTTTGAGGTATCTCCATACTGATTTCCACAGTGGTTGCACCAGTCTGCACTCCCACCAACAATGGAGAAGGGTTCCTTTCTCCCGATTACCCTGTCAGCACGTGTTATTGGTTGATTTCATGATAGCAGCTATTCTTTCTGGGGTGAGGTGGAATCTCAGTGTTGTTTTCATCTCCATCTCTCAAATGACCAGTGATATTGAACATTTTTTCATATGTTTATTTGCTGCTTTTACTTCTTTTTCTGAGAAATGTCTGTTCATTTCAGATGCCCATTTTTGAACTGGGTCTTTAAATTTGGGGGGTCTGATTTTTTTCAGTTCTTTATATATTCTAGGTAGTAGACCTTTGTCTGATGAATGGCTGGTAAAAAATTTTTCCCACATTGTATATTGTCTCTTAGCTCTGTTGGTGGTTTCTCTTGCAGTGCAAAAGCTTTTTAATAAGATGAGATCCCAGTTGTTGATTCTTTGTGCTAGTTCCCGTGCTACTGAGGATTTGTTCATAAAGTCTTTTCCTATGCCAATGTCTTCAAGAGTTCTACCTAACTTGTCTTCCAGCAAGTTTAGTGTTTCTGTTTTAATATTTAGATCTTTAATCTACTTAGATTTTTAATCTAAAAATGACTTGTGATCATCTTTCCATCTCTAGTATCTTTGATGTATTCCTAGGAACCACATCAGGAAGGGATTTCTAATCGCATCTAATTCACTGTTCATTCAATTAAAATTGGTGATGAGTACAGATTTACGAAGCATGATAACAATACTTCAAAGAATGAAAGACAAATAGATCACTTTAAGAGTGAATCAAATAAGTTGGCCTTGGTGAGATATACTTTTAAAGGTTAGCAGGATCAGGAGGGTTAAGGAGGGAAAGCACTGATGTATAATAATGCTAGAGAGTGAAATTCATTACTTGGTCTAGTTATAGTAATGTGATGCTAACACGCTCAATGTGAATTTTATGAAAGGATAAACTGAGGGAACTAATTAGAGAGAACATGAATTCTATTTTCCTTACTCCTTTTAGTATAGTTGAGATATTACACAAAAGACCATAACTGTTTATCACCTGTCTCTTTTGAAAAAGATCCTAAAACTGGATTTATATTCTATATGACATATTTGAGAAAAATGTTTATTTATCACATAAGTTTTCTTCTAAACTCTAAACAAGTTATATCTAGACATCTGCAAACACAGGTTGGTATTTTAGTGGGAAAAATGCAAAAATGGGGATGCATACCAAGTCTCCCCAGCACCTGTAAATCATTGTATATGCATGATTGGATATTCACATAGGTATCCATAATTTGGTGGCCCTTTCCTGAAAAACTGAAAGAGCCTATACATTTCCTTCGCTGAAAGTCTCTCCCCATCTCTTCTGGGAGAGCCAAGGAGGTATCTCATGTGTGCTGTCATAAATTTACCATGTTCCAGTGTCTGCTTGTGCCCACTACAAAGGAATTACTTTAGAAAGTGCATTTGTGCCAAGTGCTTTACATATATTACCTTGTTTATAAATGGATGAATTCTCAGTCACCAGATGGGCAGGTATTAGCATTTCTATTTTTTATTGATGAAGAAATAGAAGCATTAAGATAATGTAGTTACTAAATGCATTTCTTGGAGTCATTCATTTATTAATTCATTGAAGGTTCTTTTTTGAGAAGCTACTATGGTCCAGACCGCATTCAAGTGCTGGGCTCTTAAAAAAGAGTGCTGGGCTCTTTAAAAGAGAGGACAAAGAACTTAAAAGAATTATTATCTACCACTTTGGACTGAATTAAAATCAAGTTTACAAAGCAAATTATTTCACAGAGAGATCCAAGATGGTTAAATCTAATTTGTGCAAGAAATCTGGCACTGTATTCAAGCGTGGCAATTTGAACTTCAGAATGTACAAGTAATTCTATTCCTGACCACTGTTTCCACTCCTGATCAGTGTTTTCAGGGGTTTGTAATCTATTGGGGTTGGACAGAGGTAGAGACTGATAAGCAAATAAGAAACAAAAAGAAAATTTCAAGTAGTAATCAAGGCCCTGAAGAATGTCGACCAGGGTTCTGTGGAGGAGGAGACTGCTGTGTGGATGGGCATCATTGGAGCTATCGGGAAACTGAAGGAGGCTGAAGTATGAATGCAGGAAAGGAGCAGCCACCCAAAGACCTTGAGAATGAGTGCTACAGGCAAAGGGAACAAGAGTCACAAATATCCTGAAGCAGAGCCGGGTGCTGCGCATTCCAGGAATAGAGCAAGGGTCTGTATGGCTGGAATAGAGTTATCCACAAGAGGTAGGCAGAGCCCCGGCCTGGCCAGAAGGGATTTTGCTTGCCCTGGGAATAGCGTTTGATTTTATTCAGCAATGAAAACCCACAGGAGGGTTTAAGTAGGAACATCATGGGATCCAGCTCACATTTTAAAATTTCACGTTTGTTGCTTTGTGGGGAGTTGATTGCATGTAGGCAGGGGGAAAGGGTATGCTTTTCTGTGATACAGTGGAGGTGAGCGGGGTTTGGCAGGAGGACAAGTAGACAGATTCCTGGTGTATTTGGGAGGGGGAGCAGACAGGAATCGCTGGTGGAGTGGAGGGAAACCAAGAGAGAGAGCACCCGAGGCACAGGGCAGGGAGGGCCTGGCTCTGCCTCTCCCTCATCTGCCACGTGGGGAGCTGGGGAGAACAGGGTTAGGAGCAGGACTAACATTACTAGTTCTGTCTGCACCTCCCAGCGTGAGATGACTCCAAACCATCCAGAAGGGGTGGACAGCCAGGCAGCTGGCCAAGTTTGTATCTCAGGGGAGGGTCAAGGTGGGAGTTTTAGTGTGAGTGTGCGTACGTGTGCGTGTGCGTGTGTGTCTGTGTTGTGATGGTGTCTTGCTATGCTGCTAGGCTGATCTGGAACTCCCAGTCTCAAACTCTTCTTCCGTATCAGCCTCCTGAGTAGCTGGGATTACAGAAGTGTGCCTACAGCATAGTTCTACAGCAAGGTAGAAACTTTACATTGAAAATTCATCAGCATAAACTTTGGATGCCTTAGGTAGAAAAAAGCATATAGGTGGGAACACGTTCTCTAGAGCAGCAGAGCTCACAGCCTGTCTGCTGCTATCTACAATGCCATAGAAACAGAAATTGACAGTAAGCATTAGAATCTTTGTTACCAATTAGGACAAATGATCAGTTGTGTTTCGTAAGCTTTCTGGTTTCATTGTTTTGGGAATTTTTATGGTAAAATAGTATGGTAGACACTAGTTGATGTCTACAGTGGTTTAGAAATGAGAACAATGCCTGGTCCTTTCACCAGGTAGTTGAGGACACTGCTCTAAAGTTTAGAAATTGAACAGAAGAGGAAGAGGCAGAATAGAACACGAGAATACATGGCCAGTGAAATGGAAAGAAAGCATTAGCTTTTCCTTTGATTTGAAACTTTCATTTGAAGCAGTGAGTCTAACTTCCAATCCCAGAGGCTTCATTGCAAGTTTATACAGCTCTCTTCCCCAAGGAGAGACCTATAATGAGCCCTGGGATGTTGCGTCCACAGAGCTGTGGTCCATCACAAAACTGCTTCTATGCCCACATGATGGCTGGTGGTTTCCCCATATAGTGGGAACACAGAGGGTGCACTCCCATTGGTCCTTAAAAAGTGAGAATCTTCTCACCAACTTCTTGTCTGTCTTTGTCTTGGGTCCTCAGAGAAGCCCTGTTGTTGCTTTCTGCTTTTCATGTTTGGGGAGGTACATCTTGAAAGTAGCTTTTTCTCTCCCTCCTTTCTTTAAACCTCCTTAAAGGGAAGTTAGAGTTGGTCCATGTGGCACCACCGAGAACAGCCATCTTCTCTCCAGCGTCACTGTACAAACAAAGATCTCAGCAGGGGAACAGGAGGCAGCCACAGCTGACATCTCATTCAGCCAGGCTTGCTCTTTAACACACACTTTAAAGTCTTTGTTTTCAAATATGTTATTGATGAACACAGTAACTTCCCTGGAGAAGTTTGGAAAGAGGATTGATTTGCTATTTAGAGGTTCAGGAACTTCTTATTCTTTAGAGAAAGAAAAAATGTAAAAGAGGGGACAAAGAAATTAAAAGAATTATTATCTACCACTTTGAACTGATTTAAAATCGAGTTTACAAAGCACATTATTTCACAGAAAGATCCAAGATGGTTAAGTCTAATTTGTGCAAGAAATCTGGCAGTTTATCCAAGTCTGGCAGTGTGAACTTCAGAATGTACAAATGGTTCCACTCTTGACCTTTCGTATTTTCTGAGTTCCAAAATATATAGCCTAAAAGTTAATTGAGCCACTGACTTTGAGAATCTTTTATTCCAATATTCAGAACATATTTTCTAGGACCTAAGTAATAGCTAGGTTTCTTTACTCCTACAGCATCATCATGGAGTATAAATCCCTAACACTAAAAGCTATTCCATCGTTTCCCCTATCCCTCCCACTTCCCCTTTCCCCTTTGAACCTTTTCTTCCTATTTCACATTATCTATTATACATTTTGATCCTTATGGAAACAAAGTCTTTGGGGAGGGGTGGAGGGGTTGAAGGGAGGGCAAGGGAATGGGAGAAAAAAATAAGAACCAAGATATATTATGTAAAGGTACAAATTCCCAATAATGAATGCCAGCATATTGTATACCTAAAATCTACCAATAAAATTAGTGTATAAAAAAGCTATTCTAAATCTCCACTCTTAGGCAAAATGACCTTGGAGTTGCTTTTTCTAGTTGCTTTACTTATGCTTTAGCCATATTAGTGCTACTACTTATAGTCGCATACATATTCCTGCTAATAATAATTTTAAAGGTACACTACTTTTTAGTAGTAGTGGTATATGTGCTGCCGAAGCGAACACTAGTAGTAGTGGTAGTAATGGTAATAATTATAAAAACTAACATTTATTAAGATATTACTTGCCAAGCAATGCTCTAAGATTTTTGCATATATTAACTAATTCTCACATCAGTCATTGAGATAGATAATATTACTTCACTTGACTGATGAGGAAACTAAGGCACAGTAAAGTTAAGTAATTGGCTCAAAATTATTGAATCAGGAAGAGGTTTGTTTTCTTATTCAATTTACTGGCCTGAAGTTTCCACTTGTTTTGCTTATAAATGGTTGGGAAATTCCAATAATGCAATGATGGGTCCAAAAGCTCAGTTGTATCTCCCCTCATTTTTGGCGAATAGTGTTCTAAGTGTGGTTTGGCAGTTTGTCACTTAGAGATCCTTTAGCATTTTGCAGTTAACTAGTTTTATAAGTTAAGGTAAAATAAATACAGCAATTAAAAATATCCAGGGGACTTTAAAGAATACTTAGTGGCCTTTATTTTATAATGGGAAGTCTAAAAATAAAGTGATTTTGCTGATTTATTTGCGAGCCTTCATATTTCACTAAAAGGAAATCATTTTGCGATTCAAGGCCAACTTTCTGCCAGAGTTAGCAAAATCTGTAAGAATTAAGGGTTAAAGGAATCTGCTTTGTTCTAATAGTAGCCCTTAAAGTTCTTGCTGAATGTAGAAAGTCTGTAACTTGGGATACAAAGTGTGTACATAGGATGCCAGAGGGCTGGGTTTGATAGCCAGTACCACTCTCTCTCACACACACACACACACACACACATGCACCACAAAGATACATATGTTTTATGTAATTAACAGTGAAAGATAGTTAATCTGTATTATTATGGTTTTCCATAAGCAGCTCTCCATGTCCATAAAACCTTTGGCAAGTTTCTTTTCAGACCTGCATATTGCAGTGATGAAATGTACCATAATTTAAAGTCTTGCTGTCAACTTGTTTTTTCTGAGAGGTTGATCAATTTGGACTTCCAGTATTTAGTGGTTTGTAATGGTGCTCTTGCCATTTCTGGATTTTAACTTAAAATGACTTCTGTCAGTTGTGGAGCAAAAAAGAACTTTATTGTTTCCACTTACATGATTTTTTTTTTTTTTTTTTTTGGTACCGGGGATTGAACTTGGGACCTTGTGCTTACAAGGCAGGTGCCAGAACCACTGAGCTAAATCCTTGGCCCTACATGATTTTGATTAATGAAATCTCTGACCTTTATTCATTTGCAGTAGTCCCCCTTTGTCCATGGTTCACCTTCCAGTTTCAGTTACCTAGTCAACAGGGGTCCAAAAATATTAAGTGGAAAATTCCAGGAATAAAAATATTCATAAGACATATCTTCAGTGCAGTGTGGTGAAACCTTATAGTGTTGTGCTTAATCCCGCCCGTGATGCAAATCATCCCTTTGTTCGGCATATCCACATTGTCCACTACTCATAAAGTAGCCATCCCAGTGACCAGAGCAACTGGCACTGTGTCATAGTGGCTGTGTTCAAGTGACCCTTATCTTACTTAATAATAGCCCCAGAGTGCAAAAATAGGGATGTTGGCAATTGGAATATGACAAGGAGAAGTTGTAAAGAGTTTCTTTTAATTTAAATGAAATGGTGAAAGTACAGTAAGATTTGTTGAGAAAGAGACCACATTCACATAACGTATATGTGTGTATATATATATATAGTAATAATTTTAGTTATGATTGTTAATCGCTGATTGTGCCAAATTTATAAATTAAACTTTATTACTATAGATCTATATGTGTAAGAAAAATTTGTATCTATTTATATAAAAAGAGATACATAGTGAGATGTATCTATCTATATATAAGATATATAGAGATCTCTATCATATCTCTCATGATATGAGAGAGAGAGGGAGAGAGAGAGAAGGGGAGGGGGAGAGAGAGAGAGAGAGAGAGGGCTATGGTTTCAGGCATCCTTTGGGAGTCTTGGAACATATTCCCAGTGGGTAAGAAGGAACCACTATGCTTCATTTTATGAGCTGCCTGATTTGGGAGGGCAGGTATGAGAGGACAGAAGAATGTCCCTCCCTTTCTCTTTCTAAGGATATTAACTCTTTTTTTCATATAAATTGTGTATAGCTCCTCCCAGTTATTGGATAGCCTTTTGATTTTAAATCTAGCACTCTTTATTACTTTCAAGTATCCATAGTAAGAAAAGCCTGTTGAGGTCTTGTCTATTAGAATTCTGCAGGGTCACTTGTAAGTAGTGTACCGTTGTTAATGGTTTCCGCAGTGCTTAAAACAGCATCTTCTCTGATTTGTCACTCCTAAAAAGCAGAGCTTTTTCTCATTTCAAAGACTGCTTCCATATTGGCTCTGTCCAAATTAGTATCCAAGTTACTATATCTAGTATACTAAATACATTGACCGAGTTACTATATCTAGTTAGTGTATATACTGTCCAAGTTATTACAGCAGTATCCAAGTATCTGATCAGTATAGTACCAGTTTTCCTGTAAATGTAAATTTCAAATTGCAGCCTCTTCCTTTCCACTCTCACAGTTTTCCATTTTAACGAGTCCCCTAGGAGGATGTGTAGGAGTTAGGATTTAATAATGCCCAGATTTCCTCCTGGGCAGAATAAAAAAGACTTCTAAGGGAAAATGGTAGCTGTCTCCTAGGATTACTTATTTTTACATAGTGCCAAGCAAAATAATAAAAAAAAAATTTCCTAAGAGAATGTAAGGAAGGGGCAAAATGCTCGAAATGTCTAACTGCCACTTTTGTTATCGTTCTTGCTTTTGTTACATGCAGCGTAAGCTGAAGTAAGAAAAGCTTAATATGCCTATACTTAAAAGTAATTCTTACTAATAACTAACAAAATGGATAATACTAAAATTTCAAGACACATACTAGCACATGCCACTCTTAGTTAAGAATCACATGAATGTGGTTTGTACTATCTCTGGTAAGAAATTCTTCATTTATAGCCTGGGTTAAATGATGTTAGTGAGAGTTCTTTTTCTGTGTCTTGGAAGTGTACCTTGTATATTCAAATTAAGACTTTAAAACTTGATGCTTACTGGTTTTCTGTTAAGAAACGATAACCCCAGCATCTGGGAGGCTGAGACAGGAGAAACACGAGTTCAAGCCCAGCCTGGGTAACGTAGTGACTTAGTAAGACCCTGTCTCAAAATATAAAATGAAAATGGGCTGAGGATGGAGCCTTGGGTTCAGTCCTTAATAGCACAAACAATAAAAACAAAATAACAAATGCTTATCCACATTCTAGCTGAAAACAGGAATACATCTGTTATTCTCAAGGCCAAGACATTTATTGCTTCTTTTTACTTATTCTTACTACTAGAAATATATCTTCCCAAGAAAACAGCTGGAGCCAGGCATGGTGATGCAGGCCTGTAATCCCAGCACTTGGGAGGCTGAGGCAGGAGGATCCCTGAGAGTTCAAGGCCAGTCTGGGCTACATAGTGAGACCCTGTCTCAAAAGAAAAAAAAAAAAAAAAAAAGAATGAATGAATGAATGAATGAAAAAAAGCTGGGTTGAGCTTCCTTAAGCCTGATAGGCTGTGTTCAGCTTATTTTCTAGGTTCAAAGCAAGGACCTAACATTGTCTGAATGCCAGTCGATTGACATTTAACCATCTGGATTAAAGTGAGAAATTGCCATATCCAGTGGGTTCATGATTTTGCTGGCAAAAAATATCTTCAATGTATTTATTTTTATGCAGTTATTTTGTTTTGATTCCGTGATTTCAGAAAATCAAAACAATGTGAAAGCATTACACTTATGATGTAAAAAAAAAATCAAACAGTATCAAACGGTGTTATGTAAAAAGAAAACACCCTACACCATTGCTCCAGATACCAGAAGTAGTCCTTGTAAACAGTGCTCTTGTCTAGTGGATAACATCTCCAAATCTCTTTGTTCTTTCTTCATTCCTCACCCAGAGACTTCTCCAAATGAAAGACAGAGATGTAACACACTTACTGTACTCTGCCACTCATAACCCTAGCCCACCTTCTTGTTCTGTCAATTTGGACACAGTGGGCTGTTTAGGGCAGTGGTGGTGAATGTATGGCATGCGTGCCGAGCAGGCTATTTGTATCACTGAAAGCTCTAAAAGGTTTGCCATCCCTGGTCTAGGGATAAGTTGAAAAACTGATGTCGCTTAGTCCCTTAGACATTATCAGCTCCTAACTCTGAGAGCCCTCTGGTCTGTCACAGGTTTCACACGATCAGGATTTGATGTTTACATCCTGGTGTGGTTATGGTGACTGCTGCTGTGCTTTGTCTCTAGGCTTATTCTAAACTTTGGAAAATGGAGAAAGAATTGCAGTTCTATTAACCCAGCCTGTGCTGCTCTAAGGAAGGTGTGCAGAACATTAAGAGCAAGTGGATACTCTTTTCAGTATATTCCACAGTCACTCAGAATCACATCACTGTTTCACTTGTTTTTATTCAGATAATGCCTTTCTTGTGCCTATTCTGGAAGTGTTAGGTGCCTTTTTATTTTTTCATGGGAGCAGAAGCAATACTTTCCCCCTTTATTACGAAGGTTATTTTAGCTTTTCAATCTTGCGGTATCACTTGAATCATTTCTCTTATTTGTCTTAAACAGAATATGCCTTTGCTTATCCTAACCACTGTATAAAAATAATAAATCTAGCCCCTTCTTCTACCATCCAGCATTCTCTTATTTTCATTACTGTGCCTTAGTTTTCTTCTTTTTGGTTTTGTTTTTTTTTTTTGGTACCAGGGAATCGAACCTGTGCCTTAGTTTTCAACTCTTGTATATTCAGATAGTTTATTCATGAAGCTGTCATTTTATTCTTTTCTCTTTGGAGGTAATACCCAGCTATTGAAGGATAAATGAGCTAAAGAAGACCCATGGCTATTTGTGTAAAGTTACCAAAAGCTGTTAACTATCTTTTGAACTCTGCTTTGGTAGGGTTTTTACATTTCTTCCTTCTTGAACCATGAGAATAAAAGGGTTATGTCATTATTTAATTAAATATTTGAAGAGAATAAAATGCTGATTTAGATTTTACACACACTTGTACATTTTTTCGTGGTTATCCTATTTGGCTTCCCACAAGTGACCTTGAGTCTCTAGTTGCCTCGGTTTCTCCCATCCCCCCTCTGGAAAGCATACTGTTTTCCTTATTAAGATACAATACACTCACCATCAAATTTACCTTTTGAAAGTATATGTTTGGTGGTTTTTAGTGAATTTTTAATAGAAAAATGTAATATTCGTACAATTATGTAAAATAGCTGAGTGAACATCTATATATCCATCACTGAGAATCATTAGTTACACAATAGTACCTTTTTTTTTTTTTTTTAAACTACAGTGGTTCTGAGGCTGAACTAATACTGGTGAAACATTATTGTACTATGTGACCAAGTAAAGAAGAAATCATTCCTTTTTTAGCCACTCCTACAATCATTCTAATCTATTTGAATGTTCTCTGGATTGTGTGTCAACAAATTTAGAAGTCACTGGGTGGTCTTGAACTCAGTCTGCTTTTAGTTCCTTTAGTCCATCATCTTGAGGTGTGAGATGAAAGTTCTTGAAAAAACACTTTTAATCGTATTTGTACCTATTGATTAGAATCTGTCAGTTAGGGTGAGGCTCAAAATATCAACAGGCTCATTTATAGGGGCAGGATGTAGGGGCTGGAGGATAGCAAGGTTCAGGTAGGAGGGATTTGGAATTAGACCTGGCATTGAGTTGAAAAAGTACCAAAGATAATGGAAGCCACAAAGGTCAAGGTCGGAAAAGGCTTTAGAGTTCAGCAGACTGGAAGATCTAAAAAAAGTGCCTCTCCCAAATTCTTATCAGGACCTGTTTTCTGCTCCCATTTAAAATTCCTGCTGGTGCCAGCTGCCATACTCCCACTGATGGGACATGCCAGGGTCACTTCTCCCAGACTTGCTCGTATGTTCAGAAACACACACTGAAACTATTTCAGCAGATCTAATTCGAAGCTTCATGCATTGAGTTGGCTGTGCATGAGCACAGAGCTGTGAAGGAATGTTTCTAGCTGTGTGCTGGTCACTAGATTTAGGAACGTTATATATTTTTAGACTACCTTGTCATGTGTACTTCTAATCTCAGTGTTGTCCCTGGATTCATATTTAGATACCTGTCACCGGATGTGCCTTTCATATTTTTTCCCAGCACAGATACCTCTTTTGTTATTTTTGAACAATGGTTAGTGAATGTATAATCGTTGGTTTTATTACTTTTTAAGCAGGGTCTGAAATGGTAGCTTAGGGTTATTATTGTTTAATATACAACCTAGTCAGCCAACACACTCATTGGAGTTTTTGGTCTGTGTTTGCCTTGGCTTAATAATCAAACCCTGAATTACAATGAACATTAAGGCACCATGGCCCATTTATTACATCTTTATTTATCGGGTCTTTGTTTAATGCAAGCAGCATCAATGTTTTATCTTATATTGCAAGAGCAGGCTATTTTTCATAGGTGACAAATGGTATAATAGTAGATTTCAAAACCCGAGGCTTCTCATTCCGGGGGCCATTTAAGATTATGGAAATGGTACTGGAAAAACACTACCACTTGTCAAAATCCCTTTTGCAGAAACTCCAACTCTCTGTGGATAAAATATATGAAAACAAAACCTCACCAGCAAGTTTTAGATACCACATTGTTCTGAAAATGTGATACAGGCAGGGCTGGAGATGTGGCTCAGTGGCACAGCACCTGCCTGGCAAGCGCAAGGTCTTAAGTTTGATCCGGGGTGGAAGGGGAGTGATACAGACAGATCTACTGGCTGTCTACTAGGATATGCAGTTAGATGTTTTGAGAGCAATAGAGATTAATATTCCAATCCATTTTCCTTCACCCAGGCTCTTTAGTGATAGAAGCACCTGCATTGTGTTAGTTTCTGTTCGATGATTGTATTCTTGTTCCAGCTTTGTAAATGCAACTTTGATTTGATGCCAGCAGCAATTTTACTAAAATTTTTCATTCTAAGACCAGCACATTTATTAATACAAGCCCCCTCACACACTCACACACACAGCAAAAAAAAACAAAAACCTATGGGATTTCTTATTGGCTGCTAAATCCCTGGAACATATTGAAAGTGAAAAAGGTTTCTTTTTCTGTTTATTTGCATTCAATTTGAAACTGAAAGACATAGTACTCTGCTGGCTCAATGGATACTCAAGGAAAACATTGCGACCTTTTAGTATTACCCCAAAAGTAAACGACTTCTCTCCTTTCATGCTTTTCCCTCTTTATGAAACGTGCTCTTGTAAGTAACTGAGTAACTGTGTAAGTAACACACATCACTGAGAAACTCGTGAGTTCAAAGCCGTAAGGATATAACCTCATAGACAGTGATGATGAACCTTTTAGAGCTGTGAGTGGTAACAAACACCCTGCTGCGGCGGGGCAGGCGCACTGTAGGTAGGTTTCCCACCGCTGACCTACAACTACATTTTGTAGCAGGTGGCAAAAAGCTTTCAAGTTCATACTTACTAACTTGCTACATTTTATGTGTTTTGTAAGCTACTTTAAATCTTTTCTGGAACCAGTGTGGGTAGCATATGCTCACTTAAAAATTATCCCAGCCAAGAATTTTCTTAACCTTTTAAGTACATTTACTTAATTACTAAATATGTGCTAAAAAGTTTTTTTTTACTAGATGGAAGGCATTCTGGCGGGCACTGTGAGAGATAGCCTGAAGAAACCTCTCTTTGCGAAATTTACCAGTTAATTATGAAGAAAAGGTCTAACCTTTTAGAAAATCTAATAACATGTTAAAATAATCTAATGGGAATTATAAATCATGTCCCAGACAGGCACACACATAGCACTAGGATGTGTCCGATGATCGAGGAAGGGTTCCTCCCACAGGGAGGGCTCAATGGATTGGAAGGATTTGGAAAACAGCAATGTGGGCTGGGCTTTCCAGGGCAGGAGGGTAGAGGAACAGAGTGTTAGAGTTGAAGGGTTACTGGAGAAGCAGAAGAGGAGCCACTTGATAGAACTGAGACTTAGGGAGCAGGAGTCTTTGGAAGAAGTTTGGAAAGTGGTTTAGGGCCATATTGTGGAAGAACCATGTGGAGTGTATGCTTAAGGAGTTTGGACTTTGCTGTGTGAGCAGAAACCAGCTGGAAGGTTTCCGAGGGAGGGGATGCCATCCTCTAAATGGTATTTTTGGAAGATTAGCTGGGGAACCATATGCAGGGTGAGTTAGAGGTGGAGGCCAGGAACGGAAGCATGATGACGGAATGGAATTACGGAACCCAGTTATTGAAGATGGAAGGTCTTAGGTGTGGTTTTCTGCGCTCAAGGGCACAACACTCGGGAGGCTGAGGTGGAAGGTTCCCTTGAGTCCAAGAGTTTGAGGCCAGCCTGTGCAGTACAGTGAGACCTCATAAAAGTTGTTAGGTCCTGAAATAATGAGTTATTAGTAAAATATAAAGAATGAGATGGTGAAAACATTTTGCTAGAAAAATCGGCAGCAGCAAGCTTTGTTTCTGATACAGGTGGCGTTTGACAGAAGTGCCCGGTTGTTACTTGTTAGGAGCAAATGAGTCCTTTCTCTAATTATAAGAAATCTGAGTTTGGATGTTATAAATCAGTTTTTCCGGGCACCATTTGTGTTCCTAGGGTACTGAGGGAAATGGGGTGTGACGTCTCTAAGGTTTTCTCTCAGCAGGTTCTAGTTCTGAACATAAATAAATAACTTCTGCTCGGCTTGCTACAAGAAGGCTGACTTTTAAATTGTTTAGTATGGCTAATTAAATTAATTCTGAAGACAAAACTGTAGATCTTCAAAGGAGGTATTTTTGCTTGAGGTGGAGCATTACAGTGGGTGAATTACATATGATCAAGCCACATGAGTATTAGGTTAAAATTTATTGTTCTGAAGGGCATTTTTAAAGCTTACTTTTATTGCTAGCCAATTCAAAGGTTTTAGAATACCTGTGGTTTTCCCTGTAGCCCTTATTTAATCAAAGCTCTGTCTCTCTTTTCCCCTACCTTAACCCTATCACCTATTAGTACCTAATCCATTGTGTACCTGGTATTCTGCCAAATCTTCCTAAAATATCAATGAGATTGTATCACTCCTTTCCTCAAAAATGCTTCTAAAGGTTTCACCGCCTGCTGCGCAAGCGCAAGGACCTGAGTTCGATCCCTGGTACCCAAAAAAAAAAAAATGCTTCTAAAGAAATTTTTTTTTGCAAAGTACAAACTCTATAACTTTACATTCATGGCATTTCATAAATACAATCCTATCCTGCTTTAGGATTCATAATATGTAATCAGTGATTGTAGCATAATCTTAATGATTGTATTTATACTACATAAATACAATAATATAAACCACAGAAGATGACCATTAAGCTCAGTTTATATTATCTGTCATTCAATTAGAACCCAAGCTGCTATAAAAAATTTATTTTAGGGTTGGGGATTTAGCTCAGTGGTTCTGCCACCTGCTCTGCAAGCGCAAGGACCTGAGTTTGATCCCTGATACCAGAAAAAAAAAAAATTAGTGTTTGGAAGACAGCATAGGTATAAATCTTTATGACCTAGGATTAGGCAATAATTTCTTAGCTATGGCACCAAAAGCATGAGAAACCGAGGGAAAAAAATAAATAAAACGTATTTCATTAAAAAAATACCTTTTGTGCTTCCAAGTACATTATCAAGGAAATGAAAATATAGCTCACAGAATGGGAGACAGTATTTGCAAATCGTTTATCTGGTAAGGGTTCATTGTTCAGTGTAAATAAAGAACTCAGAATTCAACAAAAACAACAGAAAACTATAACCTAACTGAAAGTGTATGCAAAGGGCTTGAACAGACCTTTCTCCAAAGAGGATGGCCAAGTGACCAATAAATGCATGAAAAGATGTTCAATTTCATTGGTCATTAAGGAAATGCAAAGCAGAACCCAAAGATACTCCTTCATTTCCAATAGGATGGTTATAATAAACAAGATAAATAATAACAAGAGCTGGTGAGGACATAGAGAAACTGGAACCTTAATACATCACTGGTGGAAGTGTAAGATGATTCGACTTCTTTGAAGAACAGTTTGACATTTCCTCAACAAATTAAATATAGAGTTTCCATATGACTTAGCAATTCCACTCCACACTGTATACCAAGGGGATTGAAAACATATCTGTGTAAAAATTTGTACATAAATGTTGTAGCAGCATTATTCATAATAGCCAAAAAATGCAAACTCAGTTACTCATAAAATAATGAATGGATGGATAACAAAATGACACATTATTCAGCAGTAAAAAAGAATGGAGCACTGATAAATGCTACAATGTGGAAGAGCCATGAAAACATGTTCAGTGAAAGAAAGCAGCACAAATGATCACATAGTTTATGATTCCATTTATATGGAATCTCCAGGATAGGTGAATCCACAGAAATAGAAAAATAGAAAGCAGCTAGTGTCTGCCAGGGCTTGGAAGGAGAAGGATGAGAAATGGGGAGTGATTGCTGATGGATACAAGTTTGCTTTTGGAGGTGATGGAAATGCTCTGGAATTAGGTTGCAATGACGGGTACATATGATTGTGAGTTCACTAAGACCACTGAGTTGTACTCTTTAAAAAGATGATTTATGATGTGCATTAGTTAATTCTCAAAAATCAAGTAGGTGAAAGAGTTGAAACAAGCATATAGATATAAAATTGCTTTAGCAATAGAACTAGTATTGCTATGTAAAGATCCATATACTTACTATTTATTAGTTGGTATCTTAGTCACATTTCTTGTTGCTGAGATACAGTACCTGACACCCACAATTTATAAGACAGTGGTGGCGGACCTATGGCACGTGTGCTACAGCTGGCTGTTTGTTGTCATGTTGGAAGCTCTAAGAGGTTCGCCATCACTGTTATAGGAGGATAAGTTTTTTTTGGCTCATGTTTTCAGTCCATGGCTGGCTGGCTCCAGGGCAGGAAGGGCCTGGGTGGAGAAAAGCTGCTCACATCATCAGTCTTTTCTCAGATTGTTTGTATTCTACTGAAGTGACGTAAAGAGTAAGAAAACTGTTGCTTTTTAATTGGTTTATAGTTTTACCTAATCATTGCGCTGACCAATTTGAATAGTAAACCACATGGCAAAAGATCAGAAGAGTTTTGACTAGCAAACTTTTATTTCATCAAAATGTTTTCTTCTTATTTCTCATAACACAGTCTCGTTTTCTCAGGTTTAGGGTTATAAAACACCTTAGATTTATGTCCAGACTCCATCCCTTAGCCATGCTCCACAGTTTCCTGTATTCCACATTATGAGGGCAGTTATGGACATTCATAATTAAGGCCTTAGAAACTTATCAGCAGTTTTTGTTTCAATTTAGAAATCAGATTGTGTAAACTGCTTCAAGATATGGTCCTTGTAGTATTTTTAGATAATTAGTTTGGTCACAATGGACCAAAAGTCCCTAATCTTTTTTAAAAAGGGCTTCCTTTCCCTGAGTCCCCCCCACACCCCGAGTTTGATCATGTGGTCACCTGTGGGTCCGGGCTGAATGGAAAGCCCCAGCATGTTTTGCACCTCAGGCTATATCCACTTTACGCCAGTAGGGCCAGTCTGTGAGTGGTTTGGTGAAGTGCGTGGTTTTGGAGTCATCCTAGGTTCGTAAATTAGCTGTGTCACTTGCTATCTGTGATACCTTTCTCTAAGGTTCAGCTTCCTCCTGGACAAAATAAGGTAATAGGAGTGCGAGGGTGAAGTGAGGATTAAAGGAGCTAAACCATGAAAGGTACTTAGCGCAGCACCCAGCAGGTGGTTATACAGAGTAAAAGTTACTGTTGCAACACATAGAGAGGTGCCCTCATGTGTTCAGTAGATAATTGTTGAGCGAATGAATGAATGGACTGACTTCCAACTACAGGTTGAAAAACACTACTCCATTAACAAAATAAGAAGCGTTTGGAACATACAGAAAAGAGTCAGAATAACCTGATAGCAACCTGCAATACGGAATTCTATAGTTCTGCTATACTTGCTTCAAATTTTTTAAAACGGGAAATGTTATAAATACAGCTGAATTTCCTAACAGGCTCCTCCCAAGTCCTTTCAATCTCTTTTTCCCAGAGGTAATTTCTATCCCAAATTTGCTGTTATCACTACCATGCTTTTAGAGTATTTCTGTTTGTGTGTGTAAATGAACAATACACACCAAAGCTTTTTGTATAGTTTCATTCTTTATATAGAAACAGCTTGGATTTTTTTGTTTTGTTTATGGCTCACCAGTGTGTCTTTAAGATCAGTTCATATTAATATGTGTTCCTGTGGTTCTTTTTTGTTGTTGTTGCAATTTTAGAACACAAGGTCTCACTATGTTGTTGGCGCTAAACTCCTGGCTGTCTCGGCTTCCCAGAAGGTGGAACTACAAGGGCCCCACTGTGCCCAGCTCACTTGTTTTTACTGCCTTATAGTATTTTCTGACTAAGTCATAATTTATCCATCCTTGCAGTTGATGGATATTTAGATCCACTTTCTCTTTGATTTCATGCATAACAGCGAAGCAGTGAGCATTCTTAAAGGTGCCCTTTGAACCCAGAGTGTATAAACAGAAGAGCAACCATCGGGGCTTTCAGTTTGTGTGTGGTTAATTTTATCAGGCATTAAAAATTCACTGTCCAACGTGCCTGTGGGGGTTTGTGTTACCAACAGTGTAACAGCATTCTCGTTTCTCCACAAACTTGCCAACACTTGGCCCCATCAGGTTTGCGTGTGGAATAATATACCCACTTCAGTGTGAATTTGCATGTTCCTGATTACTAGTAGTTCTTAACAACACCTTTTCATATATTCATGGCATTTCCTCCTCAGTTGTGAATTGCCTATTGATAGCTTCATCTATTTTCCAATGGATTACTATGTCTTTTAAAATTTATTTGTAGGTGCTATTTATAAATTCTAGACACTAATTCTTTGTAGGTATATTTCACACACCTGTCAATTTGTTTTTGTTTATGGTGGCTGTTTGTAAATAGACATTTTAAATTTTAATGTCAGTTTTATTAAAGTTTTACTTTATCATTTGAGCTCTTTGATCTCTGTTTAAGAAATCCTTATTCCCGAGAGGTCATAAAAGTTTATATTCTCTCCTTAAGGTTTTATAGTTTTAATTTTCTTACTAAAACTTTTGGGGGGCGTGGTTTTGGTACCGGGGATCGAACTCAGGACCTTCCGCTTGCGAGGCGGGCAGCGGAACCACTGAGCTAAATCCCTGGCCCCATTACTAAAACTTTTAATCCACTTGAAAGTTATTTGTACATATATTATAAAGTAGGCAGCTAGTTTTTCTTTCTCAACACAGGCAGTCAGTGAGAAAGATCACTTTATTTAACATTGGGAAAATTCTCATTTTGTAGATAACAGAGGAACATCTTTGTGCATTTGTTTTAGATGTTCTAAAATTTGTTTTCTACTTTTTTTTTTTTTGGTACCGGGGATCAAACTCAGGACCTTGCGCTTGCGAGGCAGGCGGCAGAACCACTGAGCTAAATCCCCGGCCCTCTACTTTTAAAATATTGTGTCATAACACAGATAGAAACATTTCAAATGTCACCTGAAATATTATCCTGCTCCTAAGGTAAAACTATCCTTTCTTGGTGAAAACTTTCTCTTTAAACGTTTGTTAGTTTGGCAGGTGACACCGTGCCAGCAGGTTTACTTTAGAAAAGATGTCAGGGGCCTGGGAAGAACTTCTTGATCTGTTTATCCTCTGACTCATATCAGCCTCCCAAAGCAAGGTAAAGACTTGACGATGACATTCCATGGAGCTTTGGGGGTTTCTTTATGGCCATTATTCGTATGAATTCATACTTGACACTGTTTCTGCCAGGTAGATGGAGCTGAATTGTTGTAACTCACAAAAACTTTGTGCTCCCTGGCCAAATGAAGCATTTTTGTGAAAACTGCAGAAAATAGCTTTCTGTATACTCATAACAGCTGTTTTGTAACAACCACAAATCTCTAAGCCTATTCCCTAAAACTTTACACAAATTACACACTCATATTTTTGGAGATATAAAGATAACAATTATTTAAAAATAGTTTCTTTAAAATATGGAAGGCTTTGAAAGAATAAACCCAAGTCACACCATCCAGATAATGCCTGTATTATCTATAAACAAGAAAAGTACTCACTCCCAGCACTCTGCAAGGCTGAGGCAGGAGGATCACAAAGTTCGAGCCCAATCTGGACTATTTATTTAGCAAGACCTTTTCTAAAATACAAATTTAAAAAGAGCATTGTGGATGTAGCTCAGATCAAAGGCCCTGTGTTAATCCCCAGTAAAACACACACACAGTATTTGTATACATTTATGGCTTATATCTGCATAGTACTTAACAGGGATTTCCTTTTCTACCTCCCAGTATATCTCCTTAACAATCATTTCCTTGTCTTCCTGCAGAAGAACTATCCTTCACTTCTCAAAAAGAATACTTTACATATCATTGTGTATTTTTAAGAAATGTAATAGTCTTCCTTGGGTTTGTGTCACACCAGCACATACATGTACACCAGCCTTTGTCAATGATGGTATCATATTTATGGTATGAATGGTCAGCGTGTGTAAAAAACACACTTCCACATTTTCTGTTAATAGATACTTAGGTGTTTCTAGGACTCAGTTTTTTGTTGTTGTTGCTGTTGTGTTTTTTTATTTGGGTTTGCTTTTTACAAACTAATGCTGCAGAAAACATCCTTGTGGATACATTTTGGGTGAATTGCTAGCAGTGGAATTTGTTAGTTCACAGATTATGTGCTTTTTAAATTCTGAGGGACATTGATCAATTTTTAAACCAGATGATTTAAAAATACACTCCTAAATGCTAGTTTTCAGGATTAAAACTTTCTTTCTTTTCCCCTTCCTTCCTTCTTTGCTTCTTTTCTTCTTTTTTTTTCTTTTTAAACAGCGCTGAGTTATTTTGTGTAGCCAGGATGAAGGGAGAAAAGAGCAATGGGAAACATAAATTTATCCACGGTGTATCTAAATATATGAAAATATGACCCATGTTTTAATTCAGCATGCTTCCCTTGGCTACGAGAGAATGCCCAGACTCCCTTACTGTCAGAATCCATGCAGACTTTGACCATCAGGTGTTTCTACTTGGTGGGATCCAGGAGCACTCATGGCCTACTCGCTTGTCCCCCTGCCTGTGCTTGGCTTCACAGTCTGACTCTTTCCTTAGAATTGGACAGTTTAGATTAGAGCCCGGCCTTCAGAAAGTTGTGGCAAAATGTCCCTGCTGCCTCGTGGGAGGAAGGAGGGCTTTGTGGCACTCCCCCGGCCTATTCTGTTAGTAGGCTGGGAAGTGCTCACCTTGGAGGCCTGGACAGCATCGGGTACAGAGACCTTGCAGAACAGCATCTAGGAAATGATGGGAAGGAGACAGGGGGAGCAGGAGAGAAGGTTGGGAGTGGCAGGGTGATTCAGGACAACCCTTGTGTGAAAGCTTTGCTCATTAATGGCTTTATGTAGAAACAAGAAAGGAGCTGAGTTCTCCAGATTACAAGAATTCCTAGCCAGACACAGTGGTACATGACTGTAATCCCGGCACTCTGGGAGGCTGAAGCAGGAGGATTGCAATTTTGAACTCAGCCTGTCTCAAAATAAAAATATAAAGGGAGCTAGGGACATAGCTCAGTGGGAAGGCCCTGGTTTTTTTCCTCCAGTGCTATGGAGGAAAAATAAGAATTCATTTCTTCCTAAATGGCAGTGGGCATAGCCCTGTATGAAGTGCTTTATAGTCTTGTTTAAACTTTCATAGTTAGATGCTCCTCCGATTTATAGTGAGATTTTGTATCAATATATCTCTTGTGAGTTGCAAATATCTTCAGTGGAAAATTCTGTGAATACACCTACCCTGCTGATCATCGTGGCTTAGCTACAAGTGTACCGTGGGGAGTTGGTTGTTTCCTGCCATGATCGCAGGTCTGCCCCTGCCTAGCATCTTGGAAGAGGTTTGCACTGCATGTCACTAGCCTGGAAGAGATCAAAAGTCAAAGCACAGTTTCTACTGAGTGTGTATCACTTTTGCACCATTGTGAAGTTGAAATATCCTAAGTCGATAAGTTGGGGCACTGTAATCTGTACATTGTCCTTTGATCCTCACAGTGACTGTATTCTGCTGATGAAGAAACTGAGGCCCAGGGGCCAGGGATTTAGCTCAGTGGTTCTGCCGCCTGCCTCGCAAGCGCATGGTCCCGAGTTCGATCCTTGGTACCAAAAAAAAAAAAAGAAAGAAAAAGAAACTGAGGCCCAAAGGAATTAACTAACTTGCTCAATGTACACACACCTAGTAAGTGGCATAACTGAGGACCACAGAATGAGTCTCTCGTGAGGTTCTTTCTGTTGCACGTAATAATAAATGTGCAGTTTAAACGCCACCAGTATCTTTCCAGATGTAAACTGTGGATGCTTGTTTTTAAAAAATGGGACCAAAATCATAGACAGCAGCAATTGCAGTTGTTCAGTTTTCGAGAAAAGGTAAAATTATGACTCTTTTGCAGATATCAAAGGTTTGATTTCATTCATTAATCAGCGAGGGAACCAGGCAGATGTTATAATCAATTCAAAAGAGAATTGAAAACAGACACATTTCTAGATCAGGCATAGTGAAATGAATTTGTAAAGGGAAGCGAGCTTCTTTTTCCATGGGGTGGGAGGAGGGTAATTGAATCTCTACCAGACCAGGTAGAGATTGCAGTCCATGAATTACCCACAATGCAAAAGGGCACTGCATAGCTCACAGACTCGTGTATAGGGCTAGAATCACCTAGCCATGAAGTATGTGCTACATGTAGACAATGCAGAGTTCTACACTGAACACAAGTTCTTTCTACCTAAGTTACGCCAGCCTGTCAGGTGGAGAAGGCAGAGGAGCCTTGCTTCCATGTTAGTTAGGTGGGTGGTGAGGAAGAGGATGTGTAAGTCAGCCAAGGACAGTAGTTTCATGCTGGCCCAGCTCACCCCCCCCCCGCCCAGTACAAGTGGACCCAGAGTTGCCTAAGCTTTTTTATTCATGTTTCAACCATTCCAGTTTACCTGCCCCATCTTTCATTACCCTAGACTCCAGCTTTCGGCCAGGTTATAGATTCCTCTTTCAGGAGAACAAAAGTGCTAATAGAAGCCTGTTCCTCTCTTATTTTATGTCCCTCTCGGCAGGCTGAGTTGTCCTCTGACCACTGCTTCTTGAGCCTCTGGTCCTCTGCTAAGTCTACTTCCCTTGTGCATTTCTGTGCTTCTGGCCTGTTCATTTTTCTTTCTCACCAAAATCTGACTCAGCATTTAGGAAGAACTGAATAAGCAAGTCTGCATTAGGGTGGGCATTTCATTTATTCCACAGAGATGTGTTGTGCTGCTCTGTGGTTGTGCATAGTGCTAGGTGCTGAAGGTATAATATCAGGGGAAGGAATTCCTGGTCTATTGGTGGGACAGAGGTGTAAATAGTCATTAGAGTACAATGTGCTCACTGCTACACTCAAGATCTACACACAGCATACTCTGATGACAGAGAGGGAGGGATTAGCTCACTGGAGCTGAGTCTGGGAGCATGAATGGAATTTTTTTTTTTGGTACCGGGATTTGAACTTGGGTCCTTGTGCTTGTGAGGCAGGCAACAGAACCACTGAGCTAAATCCCCAGTATGAAATTTTTTTTGATACCGAAATACATTTTATTAATAAAGAATGTTGAAATGAACATATCAATTTAAATACAAATTTTTTTTCCCCATTTGACAGTCATTACACTAAAACAGATTGAGTGGAATTTTGCCAGGGAGAAAAGGAGGACAAGAGCAATCCAGGTGCTGAGTCCTCCTGCCTCAGCAACTAGCTGCTGTCTTGCTTCTGCATCTGCCTAGGTGAGGACAAAGCGTGTCGGCTTGGAGAGGCCTCTGTGGGCACTGGTGGGGCTCCTGTAAACAAAACGATTTGGGGCCAAAAATCTACCAGGAAAACAAATGTTCTACTTCCTCTTGTTTCCTTAAAGTATGTGTGTATTTATAAATATGAGATGGGTAAATGAGACTATTCTTTATTTCTTAATAAATACAATTAATGGGTTGGGTGATTTAGAAGTTCAGATCTCTGGACTCTTATTAGAAAAAATGTGACCCGATAGTGAACTTTGATTATATGGCTTAACAATGATCTGCTCTGACTAAGTGATCTCAGGACCTGGTTGCTCGTGTGGGAAGGGTGTCCTTCCACACTGACGGGTCTGGATGAGGCAGGGGCATATTTCTAGGTATCTTCTTGATGGAAGTGCTCGGCAAGACCCTGCTGACCAAGCTAAGTCCCTAGGCCTTCATCCTAGGAGCTGTAAAATACTCATTCCTGAGGGCAAGATTTCCTAGCACTGTTCACACTCCACAGAGGTGATGCTTACCTGCCAGGGAGTTACTGCTAACTAAGGAAGCTGTTCCAAATGGGATCAAGCCAGTAATGTGCCGGGAAAAAACACCATGAATTCCCTCATGACACCAAACTAGGCTTTGAAAAGCTACTTGATCTATTAATGAGCAGTGTGACAACCCTCCTTATTGTAATAGAGGACAAATTCTAACTAATTCGTAGAGCGGGCTTTCACGGAGTCACCAGTGACATTTGGTGTGAGCCAGACGTGCCAGATGGGCTGAGGACCCTTAAGGAACAAAGTAGGGGTCAGGGTCTCATACTGTGCTTGGTTTTAAGCCACTACCGGGAAAGTCTTTCATTTAGACACACAATTAGTTACCCTTATTTATTCACACAGTAGGAATTACAAAGGTTGAAGACTTTTGGCCATCAGAGGTCTGACGCTGAATGGGAAGGATTCTTTTTTATGGTTCATGGTGTGCAGATAGCAGATTTGGTTTTCATATTTTCTGTAAGGTTAGTTTTCATGCTTGCTGCTTTTGAGTTTAATTATTTTTCCCATCTTGCTAGCTCCATTAGGACTTTGGCTAAAGAAGTTAACTGGAAGATCTAGATGAATATTAAGATTCAAAGCTACTGGAAATTATTCCTTCCCAGAGATGCCTCTCTGTACTTTTCCCTTTGGCCAGAGTAGCCTGAGTCCTAGATATCATGTGAAAATATACTTGTTAAGAAATGTTTATTGGTTTGATCCCCGGTACCAAAAAAAAAGAAAAAGAAATGTTTATTGACCTTCTTATGTTCATAGAAACTTCCCAATGGCTTAATTTGCAGGCCTGATAGGGAATTATTCTTCAGAAAAGAGGGGAAAGGCAGGTATGTTTGATTAGAGCATGGAGAATCTGAAAATGCTTGACCTTGGCATGATGGGCTTGTCAACAGAAACCACTAGGATACCAGGATCCCTGCACAAAGCTACTGGGATGGTTCTGCAAAAGAAGAATGTGCCAAACACAGATGTAAGCCTCTCTGTTTCCTAATCCCAGCCTGTGACACAGAAAGAAACCTCGACACAGGATGGATGCCCTGGTAACTACAATACCTGGAATCGTATGATAGTGTGCCTGATACCAGCCATTAAAAGCCATTGATCTTTCTGAAAAGAGTCTAACAAGAGATGGAGTCAGTGGTCTTAATGGGTTGCTTTCACCTAGTGCTCTGAAGATGCGGTGAAGTGTGAGGATAGGATTTGATAATAAGCTAACTCTCCTGGATGTTAACCAAGTAAGTGACCTTGGGCAATATCCTTTAGTTCATGTGGGAACAGAGATCCTACTTCTCAGGGTTGTTTAAGGCTCAACTGAGATGATTTATGTAAACTGTCCAGTGTAGCACTTTGGGCAGAAGAGGCAATCAAGATGTGTTTATTTCACATTTTATGGAGAAAGCCTAGGTATTTAATTTTCAGACTCTGTGAAGCTATAGCCAACATAAAATTTATCACTTACAGCAGGGAGATCAATGGTCTTGTTTTTGGATCCATTGGTGTCTCATTATATTTCCTGTTTTTCATTATCTCCCAGGCATTCTTGCCAGACTTCTCCATGATGGCGGACCATTATTATACAAGAACATACGTACAAGTGCACAACCAAAAATCAATCATCATGGGAGGCTTTTCAATGAAATGCACTTCTTCTGACTGTAGGTCCCATGTATACTCCTAGAGAAAGCGACTGTTCACGGTTTCTTTGTTCCTTCCAGAAAAATCCCCGGCATGTGTACACATTTGTTTCTTCTTTTCACAAATGAGAGCAACCCATATATACTCTTCTGTGCCTTGCTTTTTGTTACTGTTGTTTTTTAGTTTACATCCAAAATAATAACACAAATCCAAATTGTTTGGAAGACTTTGGACAAAAATGGGAGCACTCATGGCTCAATACAAAGCATGAATCTGGTTAAGAATCTAGGACTTGAGCACCTTTAAAACTGCAGAGGATTTAATTATATTCCTTTGGCTGCAAGTCTGATTCCCCCTGGAAGACCTTCTGGGTTAATTATGGGTCCCAGCGACACTTGGCAGACACAGCTGCTGCATTGCTGTTTCACAGAGGTAATTAATCATCTGCCCTGAATTGGGAGAGAATGCTCCATTCTTTGTCTTCATTACCTATAGTTTTTGGAGAAGGAAAATTTTGCACAGAGTGGAACCACATGTGATTCTTTTTAGAATGTATACCAGGTGATGATAAAAAGTGTTTCCATCTTGGGGTTCCTATTAAAAAATAGAAGGGAAATCACATGGGCCAGAAAGAGGTAAATCACTTATCTCTTTGGGGCTGGTGGCTAATAATTTGGAAGTTTTATTTGAAGGAACATTGTACATGCT
The DNA here is from genome assembly GCF_000247695.1 of Heterocephalus glaber. Next base: position 31,904,250 of record NW_004624737.1, read on the forward strand.
TACTTCCCTCTTTTCACTTATTTTTTTAATTTGACAAAATTCTGGTTTGAAGAGATCTTAGAGGTCACCTATTTTGATGAGTAATTTCATCTGTTACTCAACTGGAGACAGTTTTGTCCCCAGGAGACATTTGACACTCTTTGGAGAGACTTTTTTTTAGTTACAACTAGGGGAGGGGTTGTTACTAGCTCCCACTAGAAATATGCACAGTACAGTCCCCAACAACAAAGAATTATCTGGCCCAGAATGCCAAAGGTACTGACGTTGAGGAATTCTATTTGATTGGTCTAGTTCAATGTTGTCTTCATCTCTTCCATTTTATTGGTTTTGCATTTGACTGGTGGGCAGGAATGACCACCAAGTAATTTGTTACAATGCTGAAATATTTCTTGTGATATCAGCTATTTCTTCCATCAGTATGATTCTCAGAATCTCTTCTTATCACCACCATAGCAGCACAGAGCAATTTACTTTCTCTTAACCAATAGTGACGGTACAAATTATTTCCCTGGTGAATCATTCACATGGGAGACCTATCTTATTTGCTGTAGTAGCCCCAGCTGCAGGTGGTACTAGCACCTCAATAGACACTGGTTGAATGAACGAGTGAATGAGATACTGTGATGCTTTGGTACCACTGGATGGACTTGAAGCACTGGTCTGAGTAAAAATTTGTACCTGTATATATTTGGCTTTGTGGTAAATATAATTTCTGTGACAGTTCAGTGTTCATGTGATAGCTGCCATTAATGGAGCTCACCATTTTTTCTGCATCTTCCTGCTGTTCCTATTAGTAAAATAGTTCCAAGTAGTACAAGCAATTATAGAAAAATTATACATAATTGGCAGTTGGCATCTGTAGGTGCAATTACCATGTAATGAACTCATTGTTGAAGACCTGTATAAAATGACTTAGGTTGAGTTGTTTTGAATTGTTTTGAGTCAGGATCTTGTTATGTTGCCTATGCTGCCCCTGATCTCCTGCTCTCCTGGTCTCAAGATAGCCTCCTGGGTCAGCCTCCTGAGTAGCAAACACTGGAGGCATGTACCATGTGCCTGGCCTGTTCTTGGAGTGTTAAGGAACTTGCTTTTCCCAAACCTTTGCTCTCATTTAGACAGAATGATTCTAACCTGAAAAGTCCATGTGATCTTAACAGTGTGTATGAGAGCATTAATCCAAGGAAGACATCCCTTCTCAGTTTGGAAGGTTAGAGCCCTCCAGATAAGGCAGTCCAAGGAAAAGATTGAACTTAACCCCTGATCTCTTTTTTATTTTGGGGGCTGTGTGGTAGGGCGTTGTGTTTTTTTCTCTCTCCATTGATTTAAGACCCTCCTCTCTGAAACACCATTGTACCTTCTCAGTGCGTCTGCATCTTATGTAGCTA
>NW_004624737.1:31931987-31958363 GCF_000247695.1 Heterocephalus glaber
TGAGTAATTATTTCTGATTTCATTTTTCCCAGATCCTCTTTTGTTGCCAGTTCAGAGAGTCCAGGTGGTTGAGTATCAGATTGTTCCATCTTGTTCCCTTTGGGGTTGCTGTAGGTGACCTGGAAGTCTGTTTTTGAGGCTTGCTTATATGTTTTCTCATTTCCACAGGGCGGGGGGTGCTTCTGGTGCCCGTGTGGCTCATCTTCTCTGCCCTAGGAGCTTGGGATGACAACAGGGGAGCTTCCTTCCAGGTGCTGGGACTGGCTCAGCTTCTGTGCCCTAGGAGCTTGGGATGGCAGTGGGGGCGCTTCCTTCCAGGTGCTGGGACCGGCTCACCTACTCTGCCCTAGGAGCCTGGGATGGAGGCCGCCTATTTATTTTCTTAATGCTGTCTTTTGATGAATGTAAGTGTTTAATTTTAATGAAGTTTAATTTATGAATTTTTATCATTTGTAATTTTTGTATCCTAAGTAATCTTTCCCTAACTCCAGGATAGCAGAGCTATCCTATGGGATTTTTTTCTCTAAAAGGATTTTTGGTTTAGGTTTTATGTTTATGTCAATGGTCCATCTTAAAATAATTTTTCTACATGGTGTGAGGTAGGGATTGACATTATTTTTTCCCCAAATGGATACCCAGTTGTCCCATCAGCATTTGTTGGAAAGATTCCTTTCTTCATTGAATTGTATTAGGACATTTGTAGAAAATCAATTAATAAACTGTTAAGTATGGATTTATTTTGAAATTTCTGTTCTGTTTTGTTGGCCATTCTGCAAATCCTACACTGTCTTGGCTATTACAGTTTTGGGGTTTTTTTGAGGCAGGGTCTCACTGTGGAGTGCAGTCTGGCCTTGAACTCACTGTGTAACTCAGGCTGGCCTTGAATTCACAGTGATTCTCCTGCCTCAGCCTCCCAAATGCTGGGATTACAGGTGTGTGCCACTATGCCTGGCTCTTGACTATTATTGTTTTATAGAAAATCTTTGTGGCGTATAGTATAAGATCTCTATATTGATCTTTTTAATGATTATTTTGGAAAGTCTGGGGATGTAGCTCAGTGGGAATGCCTGCCTGGTATGTATGAAGGGCCGGGTTCCATTCCCAGCACAAAATGGAGGAAAAAATTATTTTGGTAATCTTAGGCCCTTTATGTCTCCATGTCTGACAATTTTCTTTCTTTTTTTTTTCTTTTCTTTTCTTTTTTTTTTTTTGTACCAGGGATTGAACTCTGGTCCTTGCGCTTTCAGGGCAGGCGGCAGAACCACTGAGCTAAATCCCTGGCCCTCCATGTCTATTTTCAAATCAGTTTGTCAACTTCTGTTTAAAAACACATTCTTAGGATATCACTGGGGCTACAGTAAGTCTGTAAATTAATTTCAAGGAAATGAATATTATAATGTTGAATTTTACAATTCGTAGATGTGATATATATCTCCACTTATTGAGGCTTTCTATTGCTTTATCTCAGCAGTGCTTTTTAGTGTTCTGTGTAGAATGTCTTTTCTCAGTGAGGTTTTACAAAGGAAGTAATACCCAGTTCTCTAATGTGTCCTTCACGTATGACAAATTAATTTACTGCTTATGCACCTAGAAATGCTTGATAGAATTCTTTGGTATAATCAAGAATAGAATCAGTAAATTAACATTTTTGGTTAATTCTGTCACAGGACAGGGCAACACCTTGAAATATGATGGTACAAGTTTATACCCAGTGTACTGACACTGATTCAGGCAAGGTACAGAGAGTTTTGTCACTTCAAGGATCTCTTTTGTTGCCTTTTTATGGTAGACGTTACTGTTCTGGGGTTTTTTTTTGGTACCGGGGATCGAACTCAGGTCTTTGCACTTGCAAGGCAGGCGGCGAAACCACTGAGCTAAATCCCCAGCCCAAGATAATAAATTTCTGTTGCTTAAGCCACTTAGTCTGTGGTGTTTTGTTGTGGCAGCTCTAGTAAACTGATAGAGCAGCTTTTATTCTTTAATTTAAAAAGTATTGGATCCTAATAGATCTAGTCCTGATGTTATTCTATTCCAGGGATGGCAAACCTCTTAGACCTTTCAATGATAAGAAATAGCCAGCTGTGGCACACATACCATAGGTTTGCCTCGGGGTTGGGGATTTAGCTCAGTGGTTCCAGCACCTGCCTCGCAAGCACAAGGACCCGAGTTTGATCCCCAGTACAAAAAAAAAAACAACCAAACCCCATAGGTTTGCCTCCACTGTTCTAGCCCATAAAAAGAACATCTGCTTTAAGACCCCTGTTACTTAAAACCATTTGGCATGAGAGTTAGTGGAAAGAGGTATAAGATGTAGGTTAATATATGGAGATGCAGCTTAGTCCTACAAATGCTAAACTCTCAGTATCTGTCATCAAGCAGAATTTTTCCCACTTTGATATGTAAATAAATTCCCCAGGAACCTTTTTAAAATACAGATTGCAGTTCAGTATACGGGGGCACAGGGGAAGGTACCAAGCTTCCATGTTCCTGCCAAGCTCCCAGCGAGGGCAGTGCAGCTGCTCCGGCCCTGGGTTTTGAGTAGCCAGGCCATGGAGGAGATGGCATAGCAAATTCTCTGTGATCCAGATTTGTGTGTAAATTCCACGATTATGAACCCACTTTTTACTTTCTATCAATGTACCTTAAAGGCCACAAAAATTTAAAATTGGCTGTGTTCTTGCTACTTTCTTGCCCCTGGCTTCTGCCTAGTACTTAATAATATTAAAAAACAAAAAAGAATAAGAACAAAGATGAGTAATATTTCTGTAAGTGTTACTATGTACCAGGAATCATTTACTAAATTCTCACAGCACCCCAAATGAGGTAGGTACTCTAATTATCCCCATCTTACAGGTGAGAAGGGAGGTTCCAAGAAATAAAATAACTTGCTTAGATTGCTCAACTAATGTGTGACAAGACAGGGCCAGTTCAGGAGTTTATTTATTTAAAGGACTCCCTTTGTAAATTAGAGACCCTAGTATAGTATGCCCTGATGTAGTACACTTCACTTATTAGTTTTGTTACTCCTATTTTGATTTTCATCACATTTTACGAAACATAAAGCCCACTAGTTGCCAGTGACTGTGATATGTATCTGGAATGCAGACTGTATTAGTCAGTTTTGCATTACTGTAACAAAATACCTGAGTCAATTTATAAAGATAAAAGTCTGTTTTGACTCACAGTTTTGGGGGTTCCAGTTCATGGTCAGTTGGCCCCACTGCTTTGGACCCCTGGCAAGGCAGCAGTCATGGAGGGAGGGTGTGGTAGAGCAAAATGCTTTTATCGTCAGCCAGGAAGCAAAGGGAGAACACTCAGCACTCAGTTTCTGAACTGTCGCATGATCGCAGAGACAGACTGCGGAGACTCAGGTTCTCAGTGATATCCTCTGAATCACACTGAGGTCCTGGGCCCCACATAGTGAGCCCAGCTGTGATTTGCTAAGTAACCAAACTTTTAAGAATGAAGCCTGTAAGATTGAAGGTCACAGCAAGTACACCGATCCTGAAGAGTGTCCATCAGCTTTCCACCTGGTACCGTCCTAATCCGAGTGTGAATTCAACTTTTATCAAACAAATATTATTTTCTGTTGACTTACACTAAAGTTTAGAAATTTATTTATTTTTTTTTTTTTACCTTAAATTGGCAGGGCTCTTGCTACATTCTGTCCTGCTTGGTCTGTCTAATACTTTTCAAATGTTTAAAATAATAATAGGAATAATAACCACCGCCTTACCAGCAAGCCTGCAGCAACAGGGCTGCAGGCTGAGCCCGGAGTAGCTGCATGGGAGGCTGAGTGCTGTGATAGATGAGGAGGGCCATGTCCTCAGGGGCCATGCACTTGGTGATCTGGGGCAGTGTGGACATGGAGTGCATTGCTCCAAGCTGGGAACTGGCCAGACCCTGCCTCGATCATGCCGTCCCTCTGGAAGTTGGGTCTAGTCAATCTCACTGGTCTTCTTTCCTCCTTTCTCCAATGAGGTGTGGGCAGGATGGGAATTTTCCCAAATGTGTGTTTATTTTTAGCTATGGAACCATTTCTGTAAATGAAGGCTTGTCTGGAAGCCCAGAAAGGAAAGTAAGAATTGAAATTTCTCTGGTAGAAGTTGAGGTGGAACCAGAACCACCTCCTGCTCCTTGTTCTCTTCACCGGTCCCTGAAAAACCTCCGCTCTGCCCCTTGGCCAGAGAGCAGCTAGCCTGGGTGCTGGAAAGGCTCCTGCTCCACTTTGGGCGTCTGTGCTGTGTGTTTCAAGCACTAGGACATGAGAGGTCAGAAGGCCTCCTTTGGGGTGCAGTTTGACTGCAAAAGGCACTTTTGTTCTTGATTCCAGTGGATGGTTATTAGGGACCCTAAGCAGATTCTGCAAGCTTCCTCCGTGTAGACTTATGTTGAAAGATTTCAATGCACTTTGGTTCTTGCTGTACTATTAAAAATACCTTATCTTCTCATCCCTGAAGTTTGCTCATTGTACAGTGAGTGCCCCATGGACTGAGGAGATTTGTGCATACGGATGTGTGCACCTGTATGTGTATTTTGGGGAGGGGTGTTTATTTAGTACCCCATTCTGGGCTTCTCGTATGCACTGTGGGTATGCAGACATGGTACCTTCTCAAGTGTAGTTCTTTCAAATACAACCAGTGCTGGGAAATGTGAAAATAAACACTTCAGCTTCTTGAAACTGGACTTTAGTGAGTGTTTTATTGGGAAAGGTTTTTGGGAAAATGTGAAGGTCCTTGCAAGGAACAGAGTAGAAAGGTTTTTTTTTTCTTTTTGTTTTAGACAGTATATTTATAAGTTGACCAGGCTGTCTTGGAACTTGCAATCTTCCTGCCTCGGCCTCCTCAGTAATTGGGATATTAGCCATGTACCACCACATTCAGCTGTTTTGTTTTGTTTGGATCTTTTAGTGCTATAAAGCTGTGATACATATTGGTACAGACTAGCCTGGCTCCCTTTGGTGAAGTAAGGAAATGATATTCTTAGAAGAGATGAAAGTAAGCAGGTGGTTATAAGACATCAAGAGTTTCCACAGTCAATAGGAAAGTCTTTGAAGTAATTAGTCTGATTGAGACCATTAATAAAATTTTTTTATTAGAGACTAGGTATAATTGTTTTACTGTCATCAAATTGTTAAATAGGGAGGCTAATCGATAATATTTAATTTAAAGTCCCCAAATTGAATTGGAGAGTCAAATTGGAGTTGGTGGTTGGGGGTAACATTCTCATTCAGATGTGGCTCATTTTCTCTTCCCTGTGAATGCAGCTTCCAAAGCAAATGTACTTGAGCAGCATGGTAGTGGTAGTAATGCACACCAGATTAGAGACGCTGGAGAGATAGAATGACTTAAGTAATATTTCTAGGCAGCTATGTTTCTTCTGGCTGTTTCTATTCTGTTTTCCTACCCTTCAGCAACAAGAGATTCTGCATAAAGAATAGTCCTCTGTTTATAGCACTGTCAGCAAATACCCTTCTTCATTCTCTGGGGTGAAGCTAGATGTGGAATATTTTGCAATATCTGCCATCATATATCACTCCTGAGCCAAATGAAAATGGTAATTCATATGAAAGTTATAAAAATCCACACTATAATAAGTCATTATGATTTAACCTAACATTTGCTTTCCTTACAAAGAGGCAAAAGTAGAAGCTCCTTTTTCAGCATTAATACAATGGTACCTTGGTTCAATTGCAAACCTTTTGTTTGCAACTTGGTTTGCATACAGAAGCATTTAGCAAATTTTTTTTTGTTTGCAAATTCTGCAACAGGTGACAAATACGGATGAGGAACACGACCACGGCCATCTTTTCCAGAATCATGGAATAAATTAAGTTCGTGAGCGGAGGCACCACTGTATTTTTTTCCTTATATACATTGTCAGCACATCTTTTCAGAGGCAAGAGAAGGGTGATGGGGCAAGTCCATCAATGTGAACGTCTTAGCTGCCTACACATGTTGTAGAAAGTGTTTTATGGCAACTGCCAAGTGAATTTTGCTTCTGGTTATTCCTTCTTTATATGAAAAGTTCATGCAAACAACTGTACTGGCATTGGTTAATTGTCCACATGGATTCCTTCAGGAGATCTACACGGAAAAGCTTTGAGAATGTTGAGGGCAACAACCTTTTTGATCAAATCTCCCTGCAGCTCTGTGATCAAGAGCTACAGATCTAAGTTCAAGTCCCTGCTCTTCTGCCTACAAGCTCTGACCTTGAAAAATATTATTCTTTTTAAGCTTAGCTTTCTGTGTTAAAGCGGGATTAATAGTAGTCTTACTTCCTAAGATTGTAAAGAGGAGTGGTTGAGAGATGTAAGAAATGCTTCATGTATCCTGTGTCGAATAGCTATTCAAAAAAGTTAGCCAGCCCCATTTTGAGGTGGCAGTGGCAGATGTTAAGGGACAGTGTCAAGCGGTGATTTGTGATTTGGATAAGCATAAGTTGCGTGATGGAAATCATGTACTCATTACTCTTTCTCCATCCAGCTTGTTCTTTAATACGGAGAGTTCAGTTTCTGTATGCTGGGATTTTATGTTAAGTCTTTTTGAACAGATGCTAGCTAGAAAGAAAGAAGAAAAGAAATTGGCAGAAAAGATGGGAGGACTCTGCCCTGTCTCATCTGCTCTGAGATAGACAGACAGGTTTTAATGGCCCATTTTACAGATTGGGAAGACCATTTGGTGATTTACCTCAGGTCTGTGATGAGGTGCTAGTAGGACCAGGATGAGAAGTGGGTCTTCTGCCTCTTCCTTGTGGTCAGTGTTGAATGGCAGCTTCCGCTTGGACTCTGCGTGCTGCCCTGTGCAGTAGCCATGAGGGGAGGAAGCAGCGTGCCGTGGTGGTCCTCCCTTCCCCTGGCCTTGACAGAGACAAGGACTGCCTTTGTGGATGAGAGTCATTCAGGAGAACCTCATGGAAACACAATGTGACTCAGAAAAGTGATTTTGAAAATATAAATAATAAGAACCACCTCCTCCGTATAGTCCTCAGTATTTAGACGTTTTACAAAAAGCATAAGCAGCCCTTGGATAAATGCTAACTTTCTATGGTGCCAAACTAGTTCTTCTATTACCCCAGGATTATTTCAGGCATAGAAATGGCTTTGGCATCTTCTCTGATTTAATACCTCTCCCTGAGCTGTTTTAATATTCTTGGAGTCATCATATCATCCCGGGCATCATCTTTGATTCTGATTGCTTGTGTTCAAATCCTTGTCATCGGAGTGACCTTGGGCAATTTCTTTTAACTTTCCAGTTACCTCCTCTTTACAGTGGAGATCATACTGGTACCTGCCTCAAAGAGTACTGAGAAATCAGGGCGGGCCAGGGATGGAGCTCAGTGGTAGAGTACGTGCTTAGCATGAATGTGCCCAGCACAAAAAATTAAATAAATACATAGAAAGAGAAAAAGGAATCAAAGAAGGGATCTATAGAGTGATCCCTCAGGAAACGTGATCTATGAATAATAATAAGGCCATTCTTTTCATAGTTTATGAAGCTGAGATATATAGTAGCTTAGTAAAGCCCATAAAATGTGTTTGCCAGTCCACAAAAATAACTTCGTGGGACCCACCTGGAAATCATTCAGCAGAAACTGGGTCTAGTAGCAGAGAAATACAGTAGTTGTGTGCCACAAGGGCTGTTTTTAGTCTAAGCTTTCTGTCTAAATGTGGGGCAGACTGCGGGGCCCTTTTACTCTTGCAACTGACCTCTCTCTCCAAGTCCCCTGGCTGATCTTTGGTAGGGAGCAGTTACCTGGGTTTATAACAGAGAATCATCGGGATGCAAGTTAAAGGGAAATGACACATCTGTGCTTAATATTTTCCTGTGAGTTGCTAGATAAGGTTTAGAAGGTTATTTTTCCTTATTGAATATATGACCTTTTAAGAAATTTAGTTTTCATCTTTCCCAGTAGAATCATTTTTCTTAGGGAATTCAATTTGCTTTCAAGTTTCTGTCTCTTTTACTTAGCTTAAAAACGAGGCCAGGGCCCTGTGAATGTTTCATTACTGATATCTGCTATTTTCACTCACAGCCTGTCATAAATTACATTCTGATAGGCTTCATCTCCCATTCTGTAATTGCAAAGCAGACCCAAGGAAGGCCTTTTACCATGATCAGCTGCCAGGTGCTCCTTTTGTCTGTGTTCCCAGGCCACGATAGGATGACATCATTTGGGCCATACCTTTCCTGCAAAGAGAAGCAGGAAGCCAGCACATCACAGCCATTCCGGCGCCAAAACCCGGAGTCTCTGGGGAGAAGAGTTGCCCTCATAATTTCTGTGCAGCCTTGGGCAAGAACATAAGTTCTTTGGGGTTTAAGACCTCTCATCTTTCAAACTCTAAATTATAAATTGTAAGTCTTCTCTAAAATCCTTATTACTTTTCTACTTGCTAAGAGCAGAGATTTCCAAACTCTGTTTTGTAGTTTATAGTTATGCTGGGATTGGGGCTTCTTTGGTCTAATTAATTTAGGAAAAGCTTCTTCTTTATCTCTTAGCTACACAGCATACCTGGTTATTACTATGTCTTAAGCCCATAGATAAAAACCTGTTTAGGCCAAGAGATGTAGCTCAGAGGGAAAGCAGTTGCTCAGTATATGTTGGGGCCTGACTTCAATCCCCAGGACTGTCAAAACCAAACCAAACAGAAAAACTGCTTAACAATGTTTAGTTGAGGGTTTCTTAAATATAGGTGAATACACAACTTAAAACACTTTATGTATTAGTTTTTCTGGCAGACAGTCACTTTCCTGCAAAGAATTCTAGGAGTGTGGCTTGTGAAAGACTTCCCCCTGTTTTGAAGATGACTGTTTTTAAGGTAAGGATCACACAGCCGTGTCTGATTTTGAATGACACTGTACAACTACCATCGCCATTTAGTGATTATGTGTTTTAAGCAGTTTTTAAGTAGTTTCTTGATTCTAATAATTTGCCAATAGAATTATCTCTAGTTCAACTAACAGAAGTCAAATTCAAGGGACTATAATTAAGAAGGAGATACTTTATTGTTTAACTGTTTAAAAAGTTTGAGTATTTGATTGCCTTCTTCCCTTTCTGTCCTGCCTTGTAAAAGGCAAGGAACCAATGATTTTAAATTAGAACCCTATTTTAGCCCCCAGAAAATAACTGAAGCACTGCAGTTGGTACCTTCTTCCAACTTTTATTTAAAATTAGACAGGAATAATAATTTGAAATTTAAGGGGGGGTAGGAAAAACTAGCCTCTATTACATTTTAAATGAAGGCCAGAAAGATTTTAAATGCAACTATTAAACACTCATTCCATCTGTTTGCCAAAAATTTCAAGACACTAATAAGAAAATAAAACATTAGGGCTAAAATATGGAGTCACTGTCATGCGAAAGCTAGGCATTGGGCAAAATCAGATTTCAGTAAGTGCCACTGGCCTTTCGACACCAGTTAACACATGACAGCTCTGCAGATGCCAAGCATTTCATCAGTGGGTGATCCAGTCGAGATCCTTTGTCCAGTGCCTGGTGCTGCTGCCAAGTCAGGGCGCTACCAGAGGCACCATGTTCCAGGCAGTGGGCTGGCTTAGGGGAAGGGAGCATAGAGAGCCCAGGATATGGCTATCCACCAGAGCCATTTTCTGTCAAAAAAGTGTATACACATTTCTGGAAAAGAAAACCTTGTGTAAATATTTTAATACTACATTTATTGAGACATGAACAAGTTATCTTTGGCCCCTACAATTGCAAGAGATGCTCAAAGTGCAGGCCATTATCTTCCAGACGTTTATCAGTGTGGCGACCTGCTGCTCGGGTAACTTTGGTCATTGAGATTGCTGCCCATGCATTTTCAATTTCTTTTCTAAGGGCCGGCAGTGTAGCGGGTTTTCTACGATATATGACATCCTCTAAGGTCCCCCATATGAGGGTAACACCATTTGTTGAAAAAGCATCATACTGTTTTTCTTTTCCTAAAGTGTGTATACATTCTTTTTGGTGGACTCTGTAGATAGGGAGAGAGGAAACCAGGAATCTTCAGTTAATCCCAGTCTGTATTTAACCTACGTGTTTGAACTAGTCTTCTCTTTCAGCGGATAAATCATGGGCCTTGTATTCAATTAATATCTCAGATTGGTGCCAGTGGTTATATCCTTATTAGAGGAATTAGGAGATCGACCCTCACTCTTAAAAACAATTATGCTGATTTTTTCAACCTTTTAGCTAATATGTATATCTAAAGCTGAGGATGTTTATCTTAAGCATTTCTTGCCATTTAAACCATGTCTTCATAACTTTTCCAATACGCAAAATCCCTTGTATTCAAAAATAGCTGGGAAAAGAGTTGGATTATGGGTAGCGGATAATCCAACCCTGGTGTCAGGACATTACTGAGTAAAGGAAAAAATGTCTCTTTCCTGAGCCTTTCCCGATGAGGTCATTGTTTTCAGCCTGTGTGTACCTGATATAAAGTGAGTCGAAGTCCATGCTTTGTCTCACACCAGCACTTTGTCAGAGAACAATTTCTAAAACCATGATGAATATTCAGGGTGATAGTAAAAACAACAACAAAGAAGCTGCCACAAGTTATAGTATTTTTAAAACCCTAGTATTTAAAAAAAAGCAAAAAACAACAATAACAAAAACTCCATCTGGTTGAAATGATAATTCATTAAGGAAAAAGAGGAGGCAGAAAGCTGGGGAAAATCAACCGTTTTCTTTCTTGGTCTCATGGGTTTGTGTTATTGTGTAATGACAGTGGCTAAAATCAGGATTTCGGATTGTGCAGACTCAGGAAAATCCCAGGAGCAATCTTGATGTGTTTTAACAGCACCAGAAACAACTGCCCATTTTCTGTGACTGGTGTCAGTGAACCCATGTGCTCTTACCAGTGGTCTTTGGAGTTGGTGGGAGATGGGGTTGGCAGAAGGGGACAGGGATTCTGTAGGTGAGGAAGGAGCGGGAACCACACAGGAAGCTCTTTGTTCTTCCTGCACTGGCGGTGCCACGCCCACTAGTGGCACACCCCTCCCTGAGTGTAATTCAGTCTACAGACTCCCCGGGAGGAGGGCCAAGATCAAGCCTTCCCTCTGAGGAGTGGATGCAGGCTTCCGTGCGTCAGCCCCCAGGTGAAGAAGCGTTGAAATCCTGGAGGAGCCTGGACATGACTGAGGTCATGGACCCTCGCCACATCGCTGAAAACTACAAAGGTTTGACTGTCCTTTCTGTACACTTGGCATACATACTCTCTGGGGTAGACCAGGTCCTTAAAGATGAGAAGGGATACAGGGCTTTCCCCTGAATAAAGCAGTCTTACTCTTATTATAATATGATAATCTAAGTACACAATACACACTTACTTAAAATGCTGTCTTATATATCAGCGTACTCGCATGTATCATTACTTTAATGGGACATTAAAATGACCTGACTGTTGCGAAGCAGGATTCCAGCTCAGTGTAACCAGCAGCAAGTGGGTGGGCCAGATCTGCTGGGCACTTTAAGGGGTCGCCTCGGTGACTGCAGGCAAACAATTGTGACTGTGTTTCTGGGTATTTTGTGCGAGTTTGGATGACATCCCTAGGATGCTCCTTTGTGTTTAGGGGTGCAGTCCTTCCCTGGGGAACTGGCTTTAGGAGAAACCCAGCACATCCTGCTCAGCATACTCAGGGCCTGCAGTCCACACCATATCCACCAGACAGCCTTAGTGGGAGCCTGACACACTCAGGCTGAAATCTCTCCATTGAAACCCAGACTGGGAGTCGCTGCTGATGGTTTTGATATTAGGCCCTGTAAGATGAGAGAAGGGGACTTGTTTTGGTTTTCGGGGAGCAGACCAGTGGGTAACCCCACAGCAGGCAGATGGGTTATGTCCCCTCCCTTCTTCACTTCCCATCGCTCTGCTCTGCTGCATGCCCAGCACCACCAGGGAGCTGGTGGCTTTGCCTTCCTTCCCAGGACTTGGAGGACTGGGAGCCTGAAACTTGCTACGCTTCACATGTACCTACTTGCCAAGAGGCACAGAGGAATCAAGGTTGGCACACTGTAGATGATGAATAATTCATGGTGGCTTCTTGTACCATAACATTTTCTCCTGTAAATGAACATTATTTTGAAAGACCATGCTCATTTAAAAGTCCAGCAGTGTGGTTTCATATTCCTTATTGATCTGCCTTAGACATTTACTGGGGAGACAAAAGTTGACAAATATCAGGATAATAAAATTGAAAGCTGACAATGTGGGCTGTAGGCCAAGATCTCTGTCTCAAATCCTTCCTCCTTCATTCTTTCCAAAGTGCAACGTCACCTAATGTTTACACGAGATTCTTTGACTCTCTCTGGGCCCTTCTCAAAGACAGTTTCTGAATTTTAATAATACTCTGAATATGTATAACACTATACATATTCATTAAACTACATTAATGTGTTACTGACATTTTGAGTAATAAAACTGATTCTATGAATTTCCTAAGTGAAAAGAGTCTTAGTGATAAAATTAGAATATCTCAATATCTATTCTTAAATACATTTAAAGTCCTATGTTATTCTCATACTGTACAGAATGGGTTTTTATTTTGATGTTGAAGAAATCCGGAGCAGATTTTGGAAAATCTTATAGAGATTTCAAGTGCATAGAATAGGCCATCCATCTGACTGTAATTTTAGTGGTCAAACCAGAAAGGAAAACTATTTCTTTTCTCTATTTTTTTTTTTTTACTACTCCTTTTCCTTTCTACTCCATGGTTTATTTTGAAGGTATTTGGATTCTTTTCACTTGCTGCCAGCTGGAACCTACAGAAAGAGTATTTCTAGAACACTCAACCACTGACTTGAATCTCAGTCATAATTAAACTGGAATTTGGCAAATTATTTTGAGACTTAAAAGCAGACACACCTTATGCTTGAAACATAAGGGGTTTCACTACTCTGCATTTTAAAAATCTTATTCTCCCTAGGGAATACTGGCAATACATTTTAATTAACTTTTTTTAAGTGAAGGGATATTTTGGAAGAATATATAATAACCAAGTCTGACCAAGCTTAAATTTTATTTCTCCTTCTCAGTAGCCAGTTCCCTAATGTTTTAAAATAGCAAAATTTCTACCTCCTTATCCATCTCTCCATTCGTAAGAGTAGATCACCCTGCCCCTTTTCTCTTTGCACACCTTGAGACCATTAGGTAATTAAATGGCTGTTGATTTAAGACTTTGATACAGTGATTTAAAACCCTCTACTCTAAAGGATCTACTTAGAGCTAGTGTTCACATGCAATTAATGGTAATTTAGGCATCTGAGATATTCATCCTTCTATTTTATATTAAAACCTTACTGCTGACATGTAGATCTCCTTTGTTAATCTACTTTAAAGGTTGAGGTGAGAGCCTAGATAGTAATTAGAATATTGGGATTTAACAAGACTTCCTTAATACTCATTCCCAAAAAGGAGAAAATTCAATGTGCTCACTGACATCCCGTTTAGGTTTCATGGGAGAGAATGGAAATGCTGGACAGGTTTTTCTGCTTTAAGAGGCAGTCGTAGATGCTACTGCAAAGGAGCTCTGGCAGAGTTGTTGACTAGTGGGTCAATCAGAGCGTGACATTGCCAGGAACATGCCTGAGGAGTGGGAGCAGGCAGCAGCTGGAGAGTGGAGCCCTGGGTTTCAGTCAACAGCGTACAGGGCTTTGAGAGCTGCTGTCTGTCTGAGTCTCATGTTCCCCCAGTGCTGGCTGCCCACACCCCAGGCTTGTGAGTATAGTGAGACTCCTTAAAGACCCTGAAGGATGGCAACTCCCCAAGCCTGGTATGGCCCTTCTGTCTTTATGATACTTTGCCTGGGAACCATACCTCATGCTGATGTGTGAGCTGGAGGTGAGTCACACGGAGCTTTTGCTCAGCGTGTTGGTGCAGTGGGAAGCATCTTTCTATTGACTGTTTTTAAATGGATTAAGTAGTCTACTATACCCCTTTTCATATATACTGTGATGTTATTAGCTACGTCAACGCCCAAGTGCACAGATTGATGAATTGAAGCAGCCATTTCCCTTTTGAGCTCTTGCCTTAACCCTCATCTCTTTTTTTTAAACTTTAAAGTTATTCTCCCTGTAATTGTCTGTCTTTAATTGGTAGCCTCATTGGTGGGGGTTTCCCCCACGGGTCATAGAGTTTTCCTCAACATGTCATTCATTAATATTCTGTTCATTATAATTAACTTACCAGGCACCTTTTGGCAGGTACTGTCCTATGCTCAGTGTTGTTCAGAATGAATCTGTGTCATTTAGAATTGGCCTGGGTGGGCCAAAGATGTGCCGGGCAGCTAACCATCATGAGACATTATGTAAAGACCTGGGCAGGGTGAAGAGAAGGTGGCCACCTGCAGAGTTTCCAGTGCCACCTAGAGAAGGCCTGGGCTCCCACTGCTTAGCAGGGGCACAGTCTGACCGTGAGTCACCGCTCACCTTGGCTCCACCATGGAGCCATCTCTGCCCCTCCCCACTTCCAGGGCCACAAGGGGTTGGGACTTATTTTTATTTTATTTTATTTTTGGTACGGGGGGGCAGGGGGGCTGTGGAGATCGAACTCGGGTCCTTGTGCTTGCACACCGGGCGGTGAAACCACTGAGCTAAATCCCCGGCCAGAGGACTTATGTTTAACGTGACTGTGCTTTGGCGGTTTTCAAAATTATTTCTTCTAAACATGCAGCATATGGACTTGCAGAAGGAAAATGTGCTCCTTTTGGACAAGGTACGTTTAAGTGCCTGAGCTCTAGGGGTGGAGATTGGGTTCAAATTGCAGCTTTATTAGCTACCAGCTGTGTAACCACGCGAGTTTCTTAATTTTCCTAGGCCTCAGTTTCTGCTTCTGTAAAATGGAGGTGACAATACTGTGTGCTTTATGAGATTATGAGGATTAAATGACACCATCTATAAAACTCACGGCACAGTACCTCACCCATAATAATGAATGGGTTACATGATGAGCAATTATAGTTTCCTTTGAAAATTCTGATCCTTACAGATTATATATATTGCCACATAGTTCTTGGGAATCCAAAGCTTTACTTCTACCTTGGTGATTTGTATGTATGACTTATATATTTATTCATTTATTCATGTGAATCATACAAGAATAAGATTTCATTGAGAAACTTCAAATAGTGCATTAGAGGTAAAAGCTTCCCTTAACTGACATGCAAACCTAAGGAATAACCATTTTTATCAGTTTTATTTATTTACCTTATTTGCATCAAAGTAATGTAGAGTCCTGCTTTACAAAGTCTAATTAATTGCGTCTTCTCCCATAAAGGGGAGGCTAAGGAATGAGAGAGGCATGGTATGTAGAGTTGTTCAGGCCTGACTTCCTAAAGATGACCAAAAGTGAGGCATTTCCAGTACAGAATGTGTCTTTTCTAAATGAGACTGTGCGCCTTTCTACTTTTCATAGTTGAATAAACTGATAATTTATTAAAAGATTTAACCATTTCTAACTTGACCTGTATGGGAAGAAAATTAAGAGTCCTCCAAAGTGGTCTGGTAAGCCCCTATGGCAGAAGTTGACTTTTTAAAAAAATAAATGTCCAGATCCTAAGATTTCAGATTTCACAGCATCTGTGGTCTGTATTGCTGTTGCTGCTTCTTAGACTGCTGCTTTTCTTTCTTTCTTCTAGGTTTTGTTTGATTGTTTTATTAAAGCAATCCTTTAAAAAAAAAACAAAAACAGAACCCAGCATTGTTAATTTACAGTCCGGACAAAATGGTCTGTAGGCCAGATTTGGGCTGCAGGCCATTGACAGCTGACCCCTGCCGTGGAATGTTAGCAGAACAATGGGTATGAAATGAACAGTTACATAAAAATGGTTCAGATGCTTGAGATCACTGATGCTGCCCTCTCTCTGTCCTCACCATTCACTAGACTATACGTGCCACGAGGCAAGAAGTGATGCCCTCCATTCATCACTGTATGCTGCGGTTTTTTCTAGTATAACCTTTCGCACATAATAGATACCTGACAAAAATTTATAGAATGAACAAAGTCAAATAGTATTGTTAAGCTATTTTATAAATCACAGTACCTTGGCCCATCCCTTCTCTTTCATTATGTCAATTTTTCTGGGATACGTGACCCTTACATTTTCTCAGTATTTTGGAGTGCTATTTCTAGACTTTGCATTGAGCTATTGTTAAGAGTGTAAAAATTAAATCCTAACCTTTCTTCGTAGTAAATCGATAGATGATGTGTATAGTAAGCAAAATACCAAGAGATGGTCATAGAAGTATTTTATTTAGAAAGATAGAATGAAGTAGCAGAATACATAGCTAAAATAGTTGGAAAGTTTGCCTCCTCTCTAATTCCAGCTGTACATGCTGGGAAAGGGACTAGAAATCTTCCAGCTTGGCACAATGTCTCATGTCACCTTCCGCCAGTGCTGGCAAAGCCTGGCCTCCTGGCAGAACGAAGACGACTGCCAAGCCACCCTTTCCCAGTGCCAGCCTTCATCCCTGTCTTCAGCAGCACTGGGTGTCCGTGACTCCTGGACCCTTCCCAGCTTGGCCCTCACTGACCCCTGCCCTCAGCTTGTTTCTGCCTTCTCCTCTTTGGTTATAACACCCGTTCACGTCCCGGTTTTCCAAATTATGCCGACATGTATTGTCTGCAGTTGGTCTTCTTGTGTTCCCTTTGGAGTTGAGGGGAGGCCCAGAGATAAAATATATTCAGAGATCTGTGTTCAACCAGAAAGCCATAGAGACTGTAGCTTTTAGCACTCAATTATTGTCTTACACACTGTCACATTTTATTTCATCTGTGACAGAAACGTAAATCCATTGAGATGAGAGACTATGACTTTTACATCTTTCAAAAATCTCAGTAATGAACACATGGTGTGTGCTTACTAAATTCTTATTAATTATTTGATTTCTTTTGATATTTGGCTGAGAAAACATTTATGTACACTACCTTTAATACTATAGTCCTATTTTTTTTAAACATGCAACTAAGAAATATTGCAACTTTATTTTTGCTTTTAAGACTCCAGGGAAATGTAAGTATCAATGGAAATACTTTCAGACAAGGCACCCTTGTATCAGTTAGCTATCGCAGCTTTACCAACCATCCCCAACTTCAGAAGCTTACAGCAAAAACCATTTATCATTGTTCCATGAATTTGCCGGCTTGGCTGGGATTGGCTGTTTTAAACGAAGTTGGTGGACAGTTTGGCAGGTTCGCAGACATGTTTGGGGATAGCTCTGCTCCATGACTCTGTCATGGTCCTCTTTGGACAGCTGGCTATTCTAGCCATGTCCTTGTCCTGGTGAAACAGAAGGGCAAGGGCGTGTGCAGAAACACGTGACCACCTGAGGCCTGAGCCGAGGACCCACACACTGTCACTTTCCCCTTCTTCTGTAGGCCAGAGAAAGTCATCTGGTCCAGTCCAGCTTTCAAGTAACAGGTGACAGATCTGTGGCAAAGGGTGTGGCTCTAAGGACAGCCCCTTGTGCAATAGACTGGACCCGCTATGTGGTGGCAGTAGTGTTGGCATGAAACAACACTTACTGAGTCTCAGTAAAATAAGTCTCTTGCCCTGTTAGCCTGAAAGACTAATTTTTTTTATTTGAAAGGGGAAGGGAATGACAGTTCTAACCCTCAGGATCTTTCTAACCAAGTGCAAGGAAATGGTATTCCGGTAAAACCAGTGAATGGGATGGACATAGGACAAAATCTAAGAAATGTAAGATGTGGATGCTTTGTGTGAGTAGCCTAAAGCAATGTTCTTCTCTAATGATCTCTGTTGCATTATCGCACAAAGGCATCCCTAAACAATACATAAATGAAAGGACATGGCTGTGTTTTAGTAAAACTTTATTTACAAAAACAGGTAGCAGATGTTAGTTTACATGCCACTAGCCTAGACTATTAAAAGAAATAAGAAAAGAAAAGCTGTGAAAGACTTTTTTGAAGTAGGAACAGTGATTTCAGTGGCAATAAAGATTAGTTTAGCTTAAGATACATTTTAGAAATGAAGTTAAAAAAAAAACTGTGTGGTTGTTCAGTGATAAATTCAGTAGGTTAATGTAGTTCAGTCGGAATGAAAACAATGTTGAAAACTCATTCTCCAAAAGTGTAGCTTGCTCCAAGTTACATCTGCCCTCAGAAAGCCTCTTTGAAAGGAGGAATGTTAATGTTTTTGCTTATCTGGAGAATGAGAAAAAAGGATTAGAAACAAAATGAAAGTAATACCTAATTAAAATGATTTGATTTTATGCCACTTTTAAATTTTTACTTTGACCTAGATTTATGTAAAGGAACTAAAGAAATTACAAAGGATGTTTTCTTTTTAGCCATTAGGAAAAAACACACAGAATTCGAGTGGGTAAGTAGGTATTTTTCTACCTCGTTTGTATTTCACTTAGATTTTTTCCTTGGTGACCTTCACATGTTACTCTTCCATGTTCAAGGATAGACTAAAGCCTGGAATGCTGCTAGAAAATAAAGGTTTTTTCCTGCTAGAAATCTCTAATACTTGCATCCTAAATTACAGTTAGCTTATAGCTGATGGCCTGTAGTTTGACAGATTTCTGCTGATTAAATCCAGATACTGAAGAATTTGGAGTGTAGTTCTAGGAAAGGTGGGATAGAAGAAGGCTTCTGGGAGAAGAGTTTTAATTCTATTAAATGTTTTCTAAAACTTTTTGTTTTTCTCAAGTGTTTGTTACCCCACCCCCCAGCTCTGGTAGAAATATCAAAATACACACAGTGAAAAAGGGCATAAAGGGCATGGTTGCATGTTACTCATTTCACCGTTGTCTGCTGAGCTGCTATGTGCCAGTTGCTGTGCTGGGACCCGGGAATCCAGCAGTGAGAGAGCTGGCGGGGATTCTTCTCTGGGACCGTACTTCACAAAGGCAAATACTCCCCAGAGGAGTACGCTCAAAATGACCAGGAAGCATTTGAGAAAAGCCTCACTCTCAGTAAGCAGCAGTGAAATGCAGACTACAACCTCTGTGAGACACCATTATACATCTATCAAAATGCATAAAAATTAAAATGACCGGCAATACTAAATACTGGCAAAGACATGGCAGAACTGAAATTCTACATTGGCAGAAGTATAAACTGAACAAATGACTTTGAGAAAGTGTTTGGCAGTACCATCAAAAGAAAAAAATATATGATACTTCCATACCCTATGTATATATGTATGTGTATATGTATATACACATGTATATACCATATATCTATAGTGTGAATGTACACTGGTGGATGTGTACAGTAATATACATAACAGCTTTATCCTTAATAGCTCCAAACTGGAAAAACTCAAATGACCCCCAATGGGAAAACAGGCACATTAATTGTGGTGCTTTCTTTCTAGGGAATTTTATTAGTCAGCTTTCCTTTTGTTGGGATACAATACCTGATACTCACAACTTAAAAAATGGAGAGGTTTAATTTGACTCACAGTTTCAGGGGATTCAGTGCATGGTGAACTGGCTCCAAGGCAGTAACATCATGGCAGAAGGGATGGCAGCGCAAAGATGCTTAGTTCATGGTGGCAGGGAAGCACAGCAGGAGAACAGAGCCAGAGAGGAAGGGGAAGGAGATCAGATATATATCCAAAGGTTATGCCTCCATGACGCACCCCCACACACCCAGAAGTGTTCTTTACTAATCCCCTACACAGCTCCTAAGTCAGTTAAGTTGACAGCCGTCTTAACCATCACAAGATTATCCAGACATACAACATGAATCATATAGGCATAATATTGAGTCAATGAAGCCAAACATAAAGGAGTGCCTACCGTGTGAAGCATCTCTGAAGTTCAAAAACTAGTGAAACTAATCTATGGCAAGTCAGAATACTAGTTACCTGGAGGGATGTGAATGCAAAATGGCTGTGAAGGACTCAAAAAACACCACCTGCCTTGTTAGGTGTGTTCTAGATCTTGATTTGAGAGGTAGTTACATGGTTGTACACATACGCAAAGTCACTGTGCTTTGTACATATTAAGGTTTGTGAACTGTATTATAGGCAAGATATATTTCAGTAAAAATTAACATTAAAATTGAAATAGAAGCTGGATACAGTGGCACATGTTTGTAATCCTAGCTATTCAGGCCAAAGCAGGAGGATCACAAACTTTAGATCAGTCTGGAAAAATTAGCCAAACTTTAGATCTCTCTCAGGGTGAAGATAAAAAGGGCTAGCAGTGCA
The DNA here is from genome assembly GCF_000247695.1 of Heterocephalus glaber. Next base: position 31,952,162 of record NW_004624737.1, read on the forward strand.
GCTCAGTGGTAGGGTTCTTGCCTAGCATGTGGAACACCTGGTGTTTAATCTCCAGTACAGCAAAACAAAACAAACAAAAACACAAAGAAAATTAAAGAAAACAAAGAATGATAGTGGTTTCTGGATGGGAGGATTACATTTCCATTTCTCTGTAATTTTCAGTGTTTTCCAAATTGTCTCTAATGAATGTATATTATGTCTATACTAGAAAAATAAAAATGGAAAAAATGACTGAGCCGATATTTGACATAATTTGAGGGAATTACATATCAGGTTTGGAGTTTTAGGGGTGAGGTAGCGATTCAGAGAAAGACTGAATAAACAAGGCTTCCTAGGTACATAAACTGTAAGAGGAGCTGGGACGGCATTTAGGGAAGGATAACCATGAAAGCAGGGATGGGATTCGTCAGTGGCGATGTGTCCTGAGCCTGTGCCCCTCAGCCCGTATTTGGTCTGACTCTGTTTCTACTTCATGGAATCTGTGGTCCTTCAGGTATTTTAGAGTTTTCTTAAACTATAACATGATTCATTCATAACTCACTCTCTCCCCCCCCTCCCTCCCCCTCCCTCTCCCTCTCTCTCTCTGTCTCCCTCTCCCTCACTCCCTCCCTCCCTCTCATTTTGTTTTTTGAGACATGGTCTCACTTTGTGGTGCAGGCTGGCTTTGAATTCACTATGTAGCCCAGGCTGGCCTTAAACTCAAGACGATTCTCCTGCCTCAGCCTCCCCAGACCTGGGATTACAGGTGTGCGCCACCATGCCTGGCTTCTAACATCATGAGCTCTTAAACCATTTATAATTTTTATTCTTTAAAGTTCTTTTCCTAGCCCTTTACATTTTCAGGCATTTCCATTTGCTCCATTTTCTATTTTGAGGCTGCCTTTTCTCCCCTACTGCTCCATATGCCAATGTGAATTTAGAAATTAATTGTGCCAAGCCATGCTCTCCTCCTGAAAAATAAATAAATAAAAGAACCGCAGAAAAACACACACACACACACACACACACACACATGCACACACACGCCCAAATGATCCATCTGTCCTATTTATTCATGCTATCCACCTCCCACTTCATCTTGATGCAGGCTATTTTTGTTTGCTTTGTCTTGAGAACTCCCTTTTGGGAGCCTTTAAAGACAGTATTTTGGTTTCCATCAGAAAATGGAAAGCAAAGCGTGTTATTCTTCTGTTTTATACCTATCGCAGGGCCATGCACAAGATACACAATAAATGGTGACTGGATTGGCTTTCCGAGAAATCATAGTCTCGGCCCCATTTGGATTATTTTCTGCCTACTTTTCCTTACTGATGGGTGCACATTTATAACAATGAAATGGTGGTGAAAGGAATAATTTTTTTTAGAATCCAGTATTTTTTATCTATTTTCCACAAATCTATATCCTTGTGAGTTTAATTACAAAATTGTAAAATTCTCTGCGATATCCAGGAATGAAAGAAAATCTTCTGAGAGTGGGATTCTTTTTTAACTGCTCCTTTCCCTTTCTTGTCAGGGTAAGTAATAGCATTCTGCCAAGTTACTGGAAATTTTAGTCAATAAAATATACATGTTTTTATGGGCCGGGGATTTAGCTCAGTGGTTTTGCCACCTGCTGTGCAAGCGCAAGGACCTGAGTTCGATCCCTGGTATCAAAAAAAAAAAAAAATATATATATATATATATACATATATATTTACATGTTTTTAATTGGAATGCTAGGAAGTACTGCTGAGTGGGATCATTGAGCTGAGGGGATCAGACATTTATGTGCAGTGGGTCAATCTGAGAAAACTTGAGGCTAATTGGGCAATTTAATAATTATTTTTCTCAAGATAATCTACAGGAAATATTCATTTAAAGGTGTAAAGTTCACAAATATTTGTGAAGCACCTCCCCCAAAGCAGACACAGAAACAGGGAGAGCCTTCAAGAGGCTCATAATTCAGTGACCTCTCTTTCATCCACCGTGTGGCTCCAGCCTGCACCACCACCAAATCTGTACCCTTTTTGTGGACTTCTCCTCGGAGATCCCGAGCAGGAGACTCAGTAACCTGCTGGACTCCATTCCATGGATCTTAAACTCATAATTACTTATATCTGAAATTAGCTTATTATCAATCTTTTCACAAAAATTCATTCTTTCTTATGCTTTTAAAAAAAATCTAAATGTCTACTTCTTGGTAGTCACTAAGACACTAACCTTGGTTTTTTTGTGTGTGTCACTCCTTACAATAAAGATTTATATCCCCCATGAGTGCACATTTGCATCCTTTTGTTCTGGCTGTTTGTCTTTTGGGGTCCCTCTTGTCCACAGTGTCCCCCTCAGTGTGGGTGACTGACTGTATGAATCCATGTAAGAAGGGATTGGCTCAGTGGGGTATTATGCATTGTGGTAAGATCTTAGAACTCTCTGTTTTCCTTCTGTAGTGATAAATTTGCTTCATTCTACTTGTCCCTTGGTCTTCAAAATTTTTAATCTCTCTTCCCATCAGAACCTACACTAACAGCTCTCTCTTCCATCTCCCAAATGCAATAATTACCCATCTAATTGTCTATGCTCCCCTTTCCAGTTTCCTTTTTGATTCAGTATTTTTGGAGACACCTCTTCCAATGAATTTGCTCCCTTAAGCTCTGCCCCTTCCAATTGGGCACCGTCTAAAGTCTAAAGTCTGCCCATCCCCAAATATTGCCCAGCAGGACGTACACCAAATCTAGCCTGCCTCTGTCAGTGACATGGTATCAGGGGCATACTTTGAGACCTCAAAGGCATTGTATTTCTTCTCCTTTCCAAAAGTTCATGGAATGGGTACTTACTGTGAGCCAATAGCACCAGGTTACTACAGAAAAGCTTTGATTTGTGCATTGGGATAAATTTTAGGAGTAGAACCTAGTCGAGAGATATGGGACAAATCTGAAGAGCATGCTGAACAAAAAAAAGCTGGAGACCAAAGGGTACCATATTTTAGGGTTCTGTTTATAGGAAGTTCTGGAATGCACAAAAAGAGGAATCAGAAGGGCAGTTATCTCTGGTGCAGGTGTGGGAATGGACGGGGAAGGAACAATGGGGGTGTTTTGGAAGTGTTCTGTACCTTGGCAGAGATGTGGGTTACAGTGGTGAATGCATTTGTTAAAGTGCATCAAATTGTCCACTCAGGAGTTATGCTTTTCACTTATGTGTACATTATATCTTCATAAAAGAAATAAAAAATCAATTCAAGGGCGAAAATGCAGAGTAAAATTTATAATAGTATTCTACTAGTGGTTAAAGAGGGAAGATTACATGGGTAGTTATAAACTGAATAATATAATGGGGAAAGGAGAGAATGTGCTTTTGTATTTGTGACCAGAAAAGAAGGGTAAAATTGGCTTTGGAAGCGCTGCTAGTTGTATACACTCAATTGCTGCCAATACAAGATGAGGACACTTTTGCTGTGGTTCATAACAGATTAAACTCTGATTTTAGAAATCAGAAGCTAGGAACCTTTTATGTGAAAACTTCAGTGTTTCCTCCAGTAGCTGAAATAAATCATAGCTGTTTAGTTTAAGCTGTGTGGGTGGGAGTGGGGAGATTTATAGCACAAGTTTCATAATAACTGATACATAGAACCCTAGACTGATAGCCTGAAGGCTAGGGAAGGCCTGCAAATGTGCTTTTGTTTGGTTTTGTTGGGAGGTGGAGATGTAGACTGTGTTTTGTTTTTATTAATTAGTTGCAAATGTCTGAAACTTCGACAATTTCACATAAAAATTTGAACATCTGGTAGTAAATACCTGGCTTGAATTACAAAACAACAGTAATTGCCTAGATATGAGTAGTGATTCTTCCTATTATAAATTAAAATATAATTTACTTTACACATATCCTACCACTCACAATGATCTAATGGACAAATCTAATGTTTCCATGTAAAATAAATTTCTACTGTAAATCCTATGTGTATTTTAATTTGCAGCCTCTAAATTAACATTTATGGAGCCCCTCCTGTGTAACAAGAACTGTGAAGGGTTTTAGTAGATACATAGGGAGATACCAGTATTATATCCATTTTGCAGGTTCAAGAAGTAAAGAAAGAACTCACCTGAGTTTGCCCAGAACAAATAGTGAAGTCAGAATTTGAACTATGTTTTCTTACCCTAGACCAGAGCCTATGAATTTATTAGTTACATTGTGGTTTCCTTTTGTTTATTTTAAAATTTGATTTCATGCATTGTTTAGTAAAAATATATTACTTACCTCTGGTTAATTGAGTTCTTGTTAGTTTCTGTGTGCTTTATTTTAATAGTATAATCCCTGGTCTCTGAACTCCTGATTTTTGTATCCCTTGTAGTAAAAAAAAAAAAAATTGATAAATATTACTTACTGACAAATAATACTCTTTTATTATATTTATATTATGTACATTCTAAAATATATGTATATTTAAAACTGTTAAACACATTTTTTATATATATGTAATTTTCTTTTATATTTCTACATAGAATTTTCCTCTCATAATGCAGCAGATTATCTGATAGTTATTGCACACTCTATTTTGGCAAACAATAGATTAGAGAATGCCTGGACAATGATTCTGCCTGAAAGCATTTTCATATCAGGGACTGCCAATTTTGTATCCAATAAATTGTCCCTTCCAGATAGAGGATGCAGTAAAAAGGTCACTATTATCAGCTCAGACTATGGAAAGTTCTCCATTGTTAGAAAAAGTATTGTCCGTCTGTAGCTGCATTTAAAACACTGTGTTCTGAAACCTTCCACAGCTGTGAACTTCAAAATAGCCAAAGGCATCTTTTATTCATATTAAGGCCTTGGGTTTGCCCGTGGGAGTTTGGGTTCTTTTCAAACATCCAATTCTGACAGTGGGTTCAGTTTAGAGGGAACCAGTATCCTCCAGGGTCTCAGTTTTTCAGTCTAAGATGTGAGGGCTTGGTGCAGAATGGGTCTCTCGGCTCCCAGGATTGTTGCCATGATTAACAAATTTGTGGTCTTAAAGTACTTAGGCAGAAACAAATGCTGGGAGAGGTTGTGAATAATGAATCAGTGTGAAATACACTTGTGGGCAGAGACCAACCGTTTTCCTGGAATTCTGGTACTCTCTCAAGAAAGTGAGCATGCTTTTTGAAGGCATGCTTTGTATTTGCACAAAGGTAAGGCCACAGTCTCTCTCTCTGAAAAGAGTTGTTTACATGTGGATGGATGGGTTCTTCTGCCTGAGAGCTCGCCCATGTCCTCTGACCTCCCTCTCATCGTGTGTGAGCTGAATAAAGGTTTCTTTGGGAGCGTCTTCTATTTGGAAGGTTCATTCTGCCCTAAGCCCCTTGAATTTCTCAGTAAGTTAGCCTCCAAGTCCAGTTGGAACATCATGTTCTCTGTAATCTCATGAGCACCACGCTGCCTTAATCTCTCCTTTTCATGTGCTTTCATAAAATCAGAGTGTGAAATTGAGGGAACTCAAGAGAACATGTTTGACACACACCCCTGCCCACTCTTTAGAAGGGAAAAAGCTTTTTTTGTGCATGTCATTGTTGGGAAGGTAATAAAAATACATAAAGTTGTTCATGTAAAATGTGAAACATAAACCACTTCTGTGTCCTGAAACATTTTATTAAGGCAGAATAAAAAATGGAAACAAAGTCTTTGTAAATAGGGAGGGATGGAGGAGTTGAAGGGAGGGCAGGGGAAGGGGGAAAAAAATAAGAAGCAAGAGAGTATGTAAAGTTGGATATCTCCAGTGATGAATGTCATTATATTGTATACCTAAAATATACCAATAAAAGGATATACAAAAGAAGGCAGAATATTAATAGGGACTATCTTCCAAAACTCTAAGCCAACCCCAAATTTTTTATTGCTGTAACTATACACTGAGGTGGTAATTTGCTAAGTTGTACTTTAGTTGGCTGTATCCACATCTGATTGTCTGCTAATTTAATTGCTCTTTAAGGGCCCCATTCTTATTCATCAATAAGGCTACATGTATACTATACATGTATATCATATTATAGGTGCTCAATGCATGTTTGCAGAATGAAGTTGTTTCATAGACACAAAAGATGGGGGGAAAGACCAGCCCTGATTTATTTTTTTTTAATTCTTTTATTGGTACATTATAGGTATACAGTACATTTACATTTATCATTGGGTGCTTGTACCTGTACATGATGTATCTTGGTTCTTATTTTTTCCCCATTACCTGTGCGCCCTT
>NW_004624737.1:31968278-31985000 GCF_000247695.1 Heterocephalus glaber
GGTGGTTGAGTATCAGAGTGTTCCATCTCATTTCCCTTTGGGGTTGCTATAGGTGATCTGGAAGTCTGGTTTTGAGACTTATGTGTTTTCTTATTTGGACTGGGGCGGGGGGCTGTTAGCGCCTGCACGGATTAACCCCTCTGAGCTGGGTGAGGTGGGACAGGGGCCGCAAGCAGCGCTAGGGATGGTGACCCAAAAGCCCTTTCCTGTGGGCTGGGAGCAGCCAGAGGGGTGGTGGCCGGGAACCCCCTTCCTCTGGACCAGGAGCAGTGGGATGGTGGCTCAGAAGCCCCTTCCTCTGGGCCAGGAGCAGCAGGGCAGAAGGTGGCCCAAAAGCCCTTTCCTCTGGGCTGGGAGCAGCGGGAGGGATGGTGACCGAGAAGCCCCTTCCTCTGGACCAGGAGCAGTGGGATGCCGGCTCAGAAGCCCCTACCTCTGAGGCGGGAACAGTGGGACTCAGTACCTTGGTCTGGTGGTCTGATGTCCTCTGCGTCTTTGTATTGTGGAATCAGATGGCTGCCTGTCCGCAGCGGGGTGATTTGGTGTCTTCTGCGCAACTCAGGACCTTGGTAGGGCATGCACAGACCTGCCTGTCTGCAGCGGGCTGATTCGGTGTGTGTTCCGTGCGACTGGGGACCTCCGTAGGGTGTGGGCAGACCTGCCTGTCTGCAGGGGGCTGATTCGGCGTGTCGTGATCTGTTTCTTTTGTCTAACTTCCTGTAGGATTTTGTTCTTCTTTTGGGTTTCTGGGATCTTGACTATTATATGTCTAGGTGTAGATTTTTTTGATCGTGGCTAGTTGGAGTTCTATATGCCTCACTTATCTGTATGTCTAATTCTCTGCCTCTGTCTGGGAAATTTTTAACTATTACTTCTGTGAACAGTTTTTTTTAATGTCAATTGTACTTTCTCCTGTTTTTTCCTGGACTCCTATCAGTCTTATGTTATTCTTTGCATCATCAAGCAGCTGCTGGATTGATTTCTCGTGGTCCCTTACTGTTTTTAAGAGATCTCTGTTTTCATGGTCCTTAACCACAATCCTGTCTTCTGTATCTGATATTCTATCTTCAGATTCCCTTAATCTGCTGTGCATGCTTTCAATGGAGTTTTTAATCTCCTGAATATCTGTTTGAATCTGTTTCATGGATTCCATTTCTTTCTTATGTTGGGTGATCATGGTTTCCATTTCTTTCTTATGCTGGGCATTCATGGCTTCTGGCATGTTTCTGAGCTCATCTTTTTTTTAAAAAAATCTGTTTCTGTTCTAGAGCCTCTAATCATGTCTTTCACTCTGCTCACCATCTCTGTAGTTATCTGGGAGATTATTTCTGCTTTGAATTTTTCTCGAGCCTCATTCATCTGTTTTGTTACTTCCTGTGCTATCAGTTCAGGGTGTACAGGTGTTTGATTATCAGATTTTTCCACCTCCTTTCCCCCAGAATTTGCCTATTGTGGGGTGGAAGTCTTAGTTTGTGCCTTGCTTAAATGTCTTCTCTTTTTTGTTGTTGTTACTGTCCTTGGTTTAATTTCTGGGTTGATACTTTGAAATTGCTTATTGTAAGTATCTTTGTTGCTTGTAATTAGAGCCCTTATGGAATGATTGCTTCTCAGAGGTGTCTTCCAGATATAGCTGGTCTTTAGGTTTTGAGTCTCTAATGACTCTGAGGCTATCTCATTTTCATTATACCAGGAAGGACAACTGATTAGATCCATCATAACACCTTAGTCCAAGTGAAACAGTCAGCAACACCCTAGCATCAAGTGCATCTTAAAAAATGCCAATTTGTGGTAGTTATTAATCTATCACCTTTAACTGTGAATCAAATCAAAATCGAGGACCTACCCAACATATGTTTATAGTGAATAAATTCTTCAATATAGCAACTTTACCCTTTGGGATGGGGAGTTAGGAGTTGTGGAGGGAGGGATAGATAGGTAGAAGGATAGGGGAAGGTTAGCAGTGAGGTCAGAGGGCACAGGCGAGAGAAGGAAAAAGAAAAAAGAAAAAGAAGAAATACCAATTATGGCTAGAACAGGAACAAAAAGGGAGATGAAGAACAGTGTGGGACAGCAAGAGAGTGAGTGTAAGAGAGAGAGAAAGGAAAGAGAAAAGAAAGAAAAACAGAAAAATAAAAATTTGAAAAGAGTAGGGAAAAAAATTAAAAATAAGAGCAAAAGAACCCCAATAATAATTTTGGAAATAAAAAGTGAAAAAGAAAATGAAGGGCCTCCTTCAGGGTATGTCTCTGCTGTCACAGTAGACAACGTGGGCAGCAGTGTGCAGATATAAGTCAATCAATGAGTCTCAGCCAGCCAGTCGCAGACCCATGAGATTCAGGCAGATTTCTGGCTGCAAGCACCAAGTTGAGCTTCCTGTCCCGTAGGGTTGAACTCTGCAAGGTTCTACTGCAGGTTCCAGCTGCCCTTCCCCTGAAGATAGTACAGGTTCTGATGGGAGGTGATGATCCCTGCAACTTACCCAGTAGGGTGGCCGGTGTGCTTGGTGCAGGCTGGATGGGGCGGGGCTCCCCGCGACCTGGGACCTCTCTCTGGTGCCCCACTGGTGTGCTTGGCGCGACCAGCCCTGATTTACTCTTTATCTTCTTCTACTCTTTATCTTCAGTATGGATTTCTTGTGACCCTAAACTATAGGAAGTTCTGGGGAGTCAAAGTTTAAATCCAAAGGTGAATGATCTCAAAAAAATAAGCCCATGAGCAAGAAGCTCTGATTATAGTATAGCCAGGAAAGAGCCTGTCTGGGCTATTGGACTTTTTTCTAGTAAACTGACAATGAACATGAGGTTTGTCAGAATGAGTTGGAGCTTTTCGGAGTCTACACAGGTGAATAATAAATACTCCAAACTGTGCCATTGGAAGCACTTCCCTCTGCATGTTTCCTCCTGGGAGGACCATGGAGGGGAAGCTGGAGCAGGCAGGCACCACGCACCTGCTCCGGGTCAGCACCTTGTCAGCAGATGAGGAGAGAGTGCTGATTCTGGGATTTCTGGTTCTGCACTCAGCTATTTATCCTATCAGCAAGGACAGCCTGTCTCCTAATTACTAGCCACTAGCACAACTTCCTATGGTCACAGCTGGTGGGGGCCCCTTGGGCTGGCGCCTGCCACTTAGTATCTTCCAGTTCCCTGGCATTTAGCTGAGCTCTGCCCAGGAGCTCACAGTTATATATGCAGCAGTGTGAGCTCTCAGACAACAGGGCCTAGAATGTGTACATTTTCCTTTCCTAGAAGAGCAGTAAATAATGGCCAGTGTGTATTTTGTCTTTGATAATGCACACTTTGATTCAAGTACTAGTTACTCCTATTTCACAGTGACTTCTTTAGAGAATTGTCACATTGAAAGCATTGAGTGTCCAGAATGTGTAGAGTCCTGTGTGGGGGAAGTAGGGGCACAAGGGCATGACTCTTGCCCTCCAGAAGCTTAGGAGCTGGCAGGCAAACTAAGTCAGTCTGTAGGTCGCCTTATTATAAGGTAGCATATGATCCATACCACGGTGAGCTGCTATTTGGGGACAAGGGAGGAAGAAATTGATTCTAGTCAGAGTGACTCTGGAAGGTTTGAAGGAAGAGGTAACAGTTGAGCTACATTTTTTAAACACAGGTGGAGAATTCCAGTAAGAAGGAGATTGAGGAATTTCAGGTAAAGGGAAATATAGGAAATAAGGAAAGTATGAGATGTGTCCAGGGCATAGAAAAGGTTTGCAATTGATGGAGGCCCCGGTGTGGGCGACTGTGAGGTGTGTGCAGCTGCGTAGTGCTCTGTGGGGCAGATTCTTGGGAGCGTCTTCTCCAGCATGCAAGCTCTGAGCCCAGAGGATGCCTGTGACTCTGCTCCAAGCTGCTCTTGTCTGAGGCTGCTTCCTTGCAGGCATTCCAAGCCTGCCTCTTGCTGCCTTTTGGAAATCTTGCCTATGGAGAATACTGTCAGAGAGTAATTTGAGACGCTTGATGTCTGTTAAACTAATTATGCTTCAGTCCTCAGAGTGCCTTGGTGCTCTCAATCTTGAATGGTCAGCAGATTTTATGTAGTAACTGAATTATTAATGGAGACGATATGGAAGAGGGGGCTTGGCTGCTTGCTCCATTCTGAGCAGGTCTCAGGCGAGTGGTGTTACAGGAAGAAGAGCAGCTGCTTACAGAGTGATGGACGAAGCAGGCCTTCCAGAGGAGCTCGTCCCAGACAGGAGCCTGTGCCACTATGCCCAGAAAATCACAGCCTGCTTTGGAGGGATGGGTAAGACCACCAAGTCTTGGCCTTTGCAGAGGAGATACCTGGGGTTGGTGATACAGATGAGCAGAAGGACTAACTTTAGGACTTACTGGTGGTAGCGAACAGGTGCCGCTGCTGCAGGTAGAGAAGCCTGTGGGCTAAGTCATGTTCATCGGGGAGTCTGATGGCACCTCTTTCTTGGACCTCTCAACTTTAAAAAATGCTCTTTCTCTGCTTCATCTGCTCAGCAGCAAAGATCATCCTGATGGGGAGCAACTGCAGGTGTTTAGGGAGGGTTTGCTGAACTCTTGTTTGCTCAAAGAACAACTGACTGCATTGCCATTAATGAAGCCCTAGGCTAACTCCAGACCGTTTCCTTAGAAAACCAATTCCTACAGTCACATTTTAAGGTGGCGATTTTCTTTCTGAATTGTTTTTCTTAGCAAGAAGCAGATTTTAGCAGATGATTTAAGAGGAGAGGGGGCACTTGCCTGGAGAAAAAGACCTAGGTTGTTACATAGAATAAAATGAAAGAAAAATCAAGAGTTCATTTATAGGGAATTGCAGTGTGGATTGAGCTATAACTGACAAAAGAGCAGCATTTATGGCCCCCATTCCCTGAGCACTGTGGAGCCCTAGCCACTTGGCTCTAGGCTGGGGGGTCATTTCATCAGACATTTATAGAGCTCTAAAGTGTGCAGAGGTAGAGCACTCAGTGCCTCTCAGTGAAGACTGAAGTACTGGTGAGAGTGTGGCTGCTGATGGTTTCTTTTCATAGTTTTTCATAGAAAAAGAGCTTGTTTAGGTGCATTGGAATAATTTTTAGCATGATTAGGAACTTCCTAGATGATTAGATACAGTGGCCAGGAAAATGTTGGGTGAGGGTTAAACATTTGGAATTATCATTATTAATTATCTTTATTAGTATAGATTATTGTGATATCTTGTCATACTACCATACAAGCTGTCACCAGATCCCTGAACTCCCTTGGCATTGCTGTGACTGTCAATTCACAGGGCCTGTAGCAGGTAGCTAGTGTGTACAGCAATGGAAGAACTGGATGCACTGATGCTTCTGAAGGGTCTTCCCAGACTGGGCTTTCTTGGGGGAAGACTGGCGGTTCGGCCTTTGCTGCTTGTTATCCCCAGCATGTGAAGGAGGAGTCGGCCTCTTCACATTTGTATGTAGCGAAGTTGTCTCTTTCTCTTTTTCCTTTTTTGTATTTCTGGGGATTGAACCCAGAACCTTAAGTATACTCAGCAAGCACTTTATCATGGCCCGAGCCCTCTTTATTTTGAGACAGGGTATCTTTAACTTGTCTGTGCTGGTCTTGAATTTGTGGTTTTTCTGCTCTGGCCTCCTGAGTAGCTGAGATTACAGGCATGGGCCACTGTGCCAGTCTTGGTTTTCTTTAAAAGTGAGCAGATATCTGTTGTTATCATCAGCCTTTTTTATGTTCCACATTTACAGTACTTTGCATCCTGACCTAAAATTCTTAAAATGTATCAGACCTCTTTTATATAACCCTGTTATTGAAGAAGAGTTTAAATGTTTTCTTTTCACAGTTGCTCAGGAGACAATTCCTTTTCTCTTCTCCTGCAGTGCTGAGGATCAAGCCCAGGGCCTTACATGTACCCAGCAAGCTCTCTAACTCTGAGCTACATACCACCTTCACCCGGCAATTGTTTTTTTGAACTAGATCAAAGACTCTGTAAATGTGTCAGAAAATGGATGGTGTCCTTACAGCTTCTTTTACCTGTCGTATAAACTGTTTTTGAGAAAGACTTTGGAAGAATTTTAGGAGGGATTATAAGGCTTAATTTGTAAACTTTTAGATAAGAATTTTGAGGTGTGACTTCAGTAGTTGCAGCTTCCGTGTTTCCACATCCTCAGCTCCAACCCTGGCTGAGAGGTCTCTCACCATCTTGCTCTTCCATTCCCTGTCCTTCCCACTGGGCTAGAACAATTCTAACACATTTGAATTCTCTGGTTCTTGAATTCTTTTTGCCAAATAGTGCATTAAAGATTAGGAGCTAATAACAGAAGAAGCAAATATTCCCTTTCTCTCTTCAGCTGCCATGGCTGTTGTGGAAAGGCCTGACGAGGATGGTAAGAACAGTCACAGCTCTGGACCTGGGACTGCCCCCCCCCCGACCCCGCCAAGGCTTTCTGGGTTGTCCTGAGAAAGTCCCTAATATTCTCTGAGGTCACCTTGCACATTTTAAAGCCTGCAGTAGATGAGGGCTTACATAATGCTGGTCCTGATCTGGGGAAAAGAAGTTCCTGAGTTTCACCTTAGCATTTCTCTGTGGATGTCAGAAGGTAAATGTTTGTTGCCAAGGTTGTCCTTTTGCAGCCCTCCATTGCATGAGGGTCCTACTAGCATATAACTGTGAAAGCATGGAGCTATCTTCGTGGCAATTCTGTTCCCGTACTATGATTCAGGTAGAGATTCTGCAATAGCAGAAAAGCCATGAAACAACTTTAGGACTATTATTAGCATTGGATTAATGGAATGAGGCTGAAGGATTTTCATAGTACCAGGGGAAGGGTTCCCCCTTTAGAACATGGAAAGGAAGTGATTGTTTACTGTGGCCAGCAGCTGGAATTCTCACTAGTTGAAACTGAGAAACTTTAATTGAGTCTTCCCCTCTGCAAGATCTAAAGTGCTAGAGAACCTGGAATTATTATCCTGAATTGTTTTCTAATATGCATTTCTAGATTCTATACAGTGTGTGTGTATATGCTAAAGATATTTTTGGTAATCTTACATGATGAGAGTGGAGATTCTGGCAATATCTGCAGAAGAATCCTTTCTAGGTATTGCTCTAAATACAGTATTAATCTTATTTTCAAATATGCACTCGTGTCTTAGACTGACACAGCTGTGAGTTTCTGGTAGTGGCTGTTTTTATACCTGATCATCTAACTGGTAACGTGGAGCTCTAAGCTCTTGAGGGTAATCTCTTAAATATATCTCTCTTAATCTCCTTTGTTGGACAGTGTGAAAAAGAGACGATAGGAAACCAGGAGAGCTGAGAGAGGGCTGTCAGAGAAGACAGCTTCTCGGGCTCCTGGTGTCCATTCCTTGTTGCATTGTTATCAATGCCGAGATGCCTGCCTTCCTTGGTTTAAAGTGTCTGGGGAAATTGTGCAGTGCTGAGAAAGGCAAAGTCACCTCATCTGAGAGAAGCAGCATCAGGGGCTCAACCCGAAGGAGACTGATTGTTGAGGACCCGAGTGTGCCTGCTCAGAGGTGCGCTACCATCACCCATGTGCTGTATCTCTATCCCGGGGACTGTGGCCCATCTAAGCATGTGTTTAACAGCTGCAGTCCTTTTGGTAAGTAAAAGAGCTCACCCTGGACATGGTTCTGTGTTCTGTGATTGGCATAAGTAATAAAGTACTATTTGAGATCATTCTTCTGTAATGTGTTCTTCAAAGGAAACACTATCCTTAATATATAATTAATGGGGGTAAGGGTGGGAGAAATGGAGAATGTAACATAAGTACCGCTATGGACTCAATTCCAACGGTATTCCTATCTACGATTTTATGATCTTAATAACAAATGTGTCTCATTCCAAACTTGGTACAAATAATTATCAGTAATAGGAAGTGCAGTGCAAAAGAAAGATCTCCCATCAATATAGGCCATTCTTTCATATGAAAAAGTGTTGTTGCTTAAGTTCTTGTGAAATAACTTTTTAAAAAAACAGCGTTTTCTTAATAGTGAGAGGACTTACTGAGGCTTCTTTTCAGTGATGCTCATTAAGATGTGGTTACTCATCCTTCTGCTTGGGAAGGAGGTAGGTGAAGCCTGGTGAGAGGGTGGAATGATGGATTGCACATGGGAGTCTTCAGACTTTGAAGTTATCATGGTACCTGTACTAATGGCGAGGATACTGACCTACCTGCTCATGCCCTGTCCAAATTGGTGCCTGAATTTGTACAGGGCCCAGAAGGCTATTGCACAGGGTCCCTACAAATGTGTGGAGTTGAGTTAAATCAGCCTGAAACCATACTACATATCCTGTCATTCATAGACAGCCAGAGAGGAGAGCAGAGTTGATTTAAGCTTAGGTGATAGAAGGAGCTCATCTATTTTAAGGTATTTTGTTTTGTTGCAATTGATTTTTGATAGCTTTATTAAGATACAATTCATTAGCTGTCTAGTTTACCCATATAAAGTTTGTAGTTTGGTAGGTTTTAGTATGCTCACCGACATGTGCAACCATCACTACAGTGAATTTTAGAATATTTTCATCACCTCAAAAAGAACTCTGGGTCCTTTAGCTGTTACCTCCCTACTCCAAATTTTTTCCATCCCCTAGTCTTAAGAAATCACTACTCTATATTCTGTTTCTATAGATTTTCCCATTAGAGACATTTCATGTGGATGTAATTATAAAATACCTGGTCTTTTGTATCTACCTTCTTTCATTTAGCATAATGTTTTCTGGGTGCATCCAAGTTGTAGCATGCACCATACTTCACTCCTTATTATGGCCTACTAATATTACATTGGATGGATATATCACATTTTGTTTATCCCTTCATCGGTTAATGGATATTTAGGATGTTTCTACCTGAGCTGTTATGAATATTACCACATTCATGTACAATTTTTTATGTGACAGTGTGTTTTCATTTCTCTTGGGTAAATTACCTAGGAGTGGGTTAACTATGTTTAATCTCCTGAAGAACTTTGAGACCGTTTTACAAATCAACTACCCCTTCTACAGTCTCACCAACACTGTATTAAGGGTTCCAGTTTCTCCACATCTCCTCCAACACTTGTTATTATCTGACTTTTTGTTTCTAGCCACCCTAATGACCGTGACTTGATACCTCATTGTGGCACGGAGTTCGGGGTGGGGCTGACAAAGAGAGCAGTGCTGAGGCAGGAACTGATTCTGACTGACGCTATGGTGACAGTTTCTAGGCTCTTTCACTTTTCAGCAGTCTCCATTTTGCTGTTCCAGACTCCTCCCTTTCAAGGCAGCAAGGAATGGGAATGGAGGAACACTAACTTCTACCCCAGCCTGTCACCGAGCAGCCCTAGAAAGAGTTTGTTCAGAAGCAGCAGTTTACAGCACCTTCCTCAAATATTGGATCCACATCTGGTGGGTGCCTAAAATCCTTTATTGAGGAAAAAAAGAGTTTTATTCTACAAATAGATGTTTACAACAAAGTACACACATTTCTGTTTGAAGTAATAATTTAGGGTGTAAGACTGCGATCCCTTTACTGAGTGCTTTTACTGAAAGAGATTCAGATCAGATGCTTTTGCAATGAGCTGTGGCTGCTCTTGAAGGAGATAAGGTCTGTGGGTAGTAGAAAGCAGGAAGTCAAGGAGAAACCAGGTAAACTGTAGTTGGGTAAGAGTGTCCTGGACAATAGCTTGTCAGCAGGTTCATTCACAAGAGAACAAGAGATTGAACAGAATCGAAGAGCTCTGGATAGAGGAAAGGGTGAACCTCATTGGGACATCCATATCTTTGTGGAGGAAGACAAGGAAATCTGGGTGATTAGCTAAACATTTTGCTTTGAGACTGAACATTCCAGAATTGGTGTCCCAGCTCTGCAACTCACTAAATGTGTTGCCTTGGGAAGTTAATGTCTCCAAGTCAGTCAGTTTCTCTGTCCATAAGGTTTGTAGAAGAAAGCACATCTTATATGATTGCTGTGAGCAAGTTTGCCCCTCTTGTGGGACTCTTTGCAAATATTTTCAATGGGAAGCCTGTCTGTAGGAACAATTTGAATCACCCTCAATCAATGTGTTTGTAACCCAATCTTGGTCAATCATGAGAAAGAAATACCACAACAGCCTGAGGGTGCCTGCTTGCCAGGCTTCTTTCTGGAACAGAGCCATCTCTATGACCCCCTTCAATTCCATTGGCATGACTTCTAGGTCTCCTTGGGGCACCTGGTCAATCCCTGCAGAGCCTGGGAGAGGTGTAGAGGAACATCATGATGGGAGAGAGCTCAGAGGAGGAGTCTGGGATGTCCCATCCTTGACAGCACTGCCAACCTCAGCTGACCTAGATACCAGAAAAGGACTTAGACATTTTTTTAATGAAGGCACAGGGTCAGGGAGGAGCCCTGTTTGTCCAGGTCTAAAGACAGTACTGAATAGGAGGATTAAAGGAGAACATACATATCAAAGTGTTTGCAATTTTGGCATACACAAGCAACCAGTAGATTTTAGCTGCAATATCAATAATAATCATTTATTTTTAAAAATGATTTTGATTGTTGCTTCCACTGGCATGAAGCAAAAGAATCCTAGCTTTTGTGCTGCTGGAGCCCAAGACTATAAATGCAGCACAGGAAGTGGGATTCCCAGGAAGCCACTGTGTGTGCTTGGAGCATCCTGTTTAGGACAGGTGCGTGGAGGAGGTGCACCTCCCATAACCACACCTGTTCCTGTGCTAGCAAAGCCCCAGAGTGCTGAGGAACAGTTCCTGGCAGGGTACTTGGGAATATTTGGCAAAGGTCTCTCGCAGCTGCCAGCAAGACCTCAAGATGCTGCAGCTTCCTGTTGTTTTCTGGTGTGCAACCCCAGCTTTGAGCTATGCAGTGCTCCTTGCTTTCTTGCTTCTCAAAATGTTCCCACATGTATCTGTCCTTTGTTGTGCTCAAAACAACCCTTGGAAGTCGGTAAGAAAGGAACTGTTTTCTCCATTTAAGAACTGGAAAGGCATTAGAAGCTGGAATGTATGCACACAACAAAATATATCCGTGAACATAAAATAGCTCCTGCAAATGGATATAAGCAACCTGCTTGTGGATGCAGCACGGTTTCAGGGGACCGGCTGTCATTTATGGGGGGTCTGCTGTGTCTCAAATGTTATGCCAAGTATCTCATAAGTTTCCTTCTTTAATATTCTCAGTAACTCGGCCAAGTGCATGTTGCTTTTACCCTCACTTTGGGATGGGAAAACTGAGAAATACATAACGAGGAGAGTCACATACACAGTCAATAAGAGAGCCAGATCTGGACCGAGGTCTGCCTCCCCTCATTTCATGGTCTTCACCATGCTGCTTACTGCTTCAGCCTGAGTAGTATGAAGACAGTTCACTCATGAGGCCTGCTGAGCCCTGGCACACCTAGTTTGTAAATAAATAAAGCCTCTAGCAACTCAAATTTGAAGGCTCTCAGAAAAAGAATTGCTATGCCAGGAAAATGAGCAAGGATTTCTTTTTTCTAGTTCATAGGAACACATTTTCTGTATGGGATTTTTTTCCCTCACTCCACTGTAGAAAATTAGACTGTTTTCCAGTCCTGCCAAAGTAAGATTCAAACCTTTCAAAAAGTTTCTGATCTGTTTCTTTCTGTCCTTCTGAGTGTCTGGGTTTAATATAAAAGAGCAATTGCCTCTTGACAGGCAGACAAGAAGAGCCTGACTCTGTTATCAAATGCTCTAAGGCTATCTGGAGAGGGTTCAGTGATTATTTAGTCAGCTGAGGACAAATCCCAAAGCAGAATGCTCTAGATTAGAGACCGGGCACCAAAGCAGACTCGGCATTTTCCTCCCTGGAAAAGCAGTTTGAATCCCAGACGATAGAAAGGCAGTTCTCTGCACCAAGCACTTGCTGGGAGCTTCCTGTTATGTTTAGCACACCCCTAGGCGCTGTCATCACTGGGACGGCCTCCCAAGGCCCCAATACTTAGACCTCTTGTAGCTGAGAGAACCTCCAGCGCACATCATTGTTTCTTCAAGCAATCTCAACCTGTTCTCAGATTAACCATAATATTACAATTGTTTAGCTTTTTTTTTCATGCCTCCTTCTTACTCCCTTCACTGTCACTAATCCACAACCCCAGACGTAAATGTCAGAAGTCCCCAGGGAAGGTTTTGGTATTGTGGGGCAAAGGCTAAAAGGGGCTTTGTTGTCTTGAGTTTGAAGAGCAGATTCTTCAAGACTTCCTGGAGCTTTTCCATTGCATATTCCTGGTGTTACTGAGATGCTAGTTGGAGAAAAAGTCCTGAGTCTTTGCAAATGTTAGACTCAAGTGTGAAGATCCTCCAGGGATGGTAACGGAGACCTGTAGTTCCAGCACTCTGAGAGGCTGAGGCAGGAGAATTGCAATTTCAAGCCCAGCCTGGGCAGCTTAACAACTTAGCAAGACCCTGTCTCAAAATAGAAACTTTAAAAGGGGAGGGGGGATAAGCATGCTTGTGATGTAACACAGTGATAAGGGTTCAATCCCCAGTACCTCAAAAAATAAAAAGGAAAGGAAGGAAGGAAAGGGAAGAAAGAAAAAAATAAATTGGAGAGAGGTTTTACCTGGCTGTGAAAAAAATATATCCTAAGAGATTGGCAAGGAATGTCTCATTCCTCCCCTCAGGCCTGCTGCCTGGCTAGAGACTGACCGGAGACTGTTCGGAGACACAGAGCAGTGAATGGCCTCCTGCCCCTCCATGTGCTGGGGAACCAGGGCCACATCCAGAGCTGAGGAGGTGTGGTTCCCTCCCAAAGCAGTCTCCTGTTGTCTTCTGCTCTGTTAAGGATGGAAATGATACGGTAGCCAGAAGAGCATAGATGGAGAGAGATTTGAGTTGTCAGGCATCTGGAAAAGCATTTTTGCTTTTGCTTTATTTTTTTTTCCTTTGATTTATAGTTAACCAATAATCCTGTTAACTTCCCAAAGCTCTCATTCCAGCGCTTTAATGGTATTTCCCAGAATCAAGAATCTCAAGCCCTTGCCAGTCAAGCCCAGCCTTTCTGTCACGTCCAACCGTTAAGCCCCAAACACCCACAGTGGACTTGGATGTCACAGATGTCTGCAGGGCCCGTTCATGCCAGGCCCCTCTTTGGACCTGCTGTTCCATGGCCTGGTGCACTTTTCCCCATTCCTTGGACCCAGGCCTTTCTCTTTTATTGCACTGAGAGTTCCTCACTGAGGGTGCAGGTGGAGCTATGTTCATGTTTCATTCCATTACAGTACCTGGCATGGAAAAAGAGCTGCATGTTTATGAGTAAGTGAATGAATGAATGTTTGCAGAAATCGAATCACTACATTAGGACATACTGAGGATAAAACTGTCCTCCTGCCTCCAAGCAGCTGAGGCAGGAAAAGCCGTATAGCATGGTAGCTTCAGATTCAGGGCTGTGGGGTTGAATTGCCCTGCCAAGTTCAAAGCCCTCTTTTTAGTTGTGCAACCTGAAAGCATTAGTTATCAATAATCCTGTTAACTTCCCAGAGTTCTCATTCTGAAGCCTCAGTTTTATCACATATAAATTGAGGATAATACCACCTCCATTGCAGAAATATGAGCTCTAAAAGAAGATATAAAAGAGAAAATATTTCAGCATTTAGTACATGTTCAATGAATGCTTTTCCTCTTCTTTTTCTCCCAACCCAAATGTGTGAGAGGCGAAATAATTACCTAATACAATTAGTTTCCAAAGGAAGGAAAGATCAGTGAAGTAGCCAGGGAACAAGAAAGTAGGATCTGAGATTTGAGATTTGAGCTGGACACTGTTTAAGATCTACACAAAAATGTGAATAAAAGGACAATACCTCAATGATTTGAGTAAAAAGAGAATAAAAGCAGAGGTAAGAACATTTAGTTTCGTTACCTAAACCAGTCTTATTTTTGTTTGTTTGCTTGTTATTTTATTGTTGGTTCTTATTTCTTTGTCTTATTTTTAGTTGCAGGAAAATGGATGAGTAGCTGTTTTCATATGAAACTTTTCCATCTAAATAGCTCTTCTGGTCACCTTTCAGCCTTTTGGCTAAGATCAAGTGTAAATTACTCTCTTGCATAACTACATATGCTAAAATGCCTGATTTATTTTAATTATATGTATTTTTAAAAAACAAATCTTATTTAAAGTTAGAGAGTAAATGGTTTAAGTGTATTGTTTAGCACTGTTGTTATTCTGGCTTTTAAAAAAATTGCTCTTTACCTACCGTGTCTTACCTCAGAAAAATCCTGATGTCGACTTATTTGATCCCAGCTGCGCTGAACAGGACCCAGTCCTTGTGACTGTAGATTCTTTTTTTTTTTTTTGGAAACTTGTGTTTTATTTTCCATCATCCTCGTTTCCATAACTGTAGATTCTTGTTCACTTAGCAAATCAGCCACGGGCCTGTTGTGGCCCTGGATAAAGACCAAGCCACTTAACTGAAAGGTGGTATAGACTGCATGTTACTCATTGGAGGGATAGCAGGCAAGGAGGTGATTCTGTCAGTGGAATACGAGGTGAAAGTGGCAGTCAAGGAGGTCGTGTAGCCTGCATGCTGTCCTTCAGAGTCTGGAGGGCCCAGGACAGTGTGAACGCCCTTCTCAACCTGCAAAAGTCAGCACCCCCATTGTGCATTCCTGAAATCCTTTGTGGAATCGAATTCATGCAATCTGCAACTTTAAATATGTCAGAGCTCTAAATGGTCTATGATATCACCAGGTGTTTTTTAAAGATAGAAATAAAACTCAGATTTTATAGAAAAGAAACAAAACACTTAATTTTTATAGGGCGTGGGAAGAGGGAGGCCTAGAGAAATAAATAGCTTTCCCGGGGTCTGTTGAGTAGTCAGAGGTGGGATTAGATCGAGATCCTAGCCTTCCACTCCCCCCTTTTTTAATACTGCAGAAGAGAAGACTGAATGTTTATCAGATTGAGTTGAGACTGCACTTGGGGGAAACTTGCCTGTGAACCCTTTCCTGGCCTCTCTGGCTTGAGGCCACGTCGTGTAACACATAAATGCCCCCCTGAGACCCTCATGCTTGGCTGTATCTTAGTTTGCATTTCTCCTCCTACCAGGTAGTAAGCACCGATTGGCAGGACAATTGTGTTAGTGGTCTGTTTCTCCAGTGTGTAATACAGTGCTTGGTAAATGAAGGTATGTCATATGTTTTTAATTGAGATATTCTTTACAATTCCTAGATTCATCATTTTGTCTTGTACAATTCTATGATTTTTTTTCTAGTATATCTACAAAGCTGTTCAACTACCACCACTAATTGGTTCCAGAGCATTTTTTATCAGCCTCCCTCCATAAGAAACCTTGTACCTATTAGGAATTTCTCTCTACTAACCACATTCCCCAGTCCCTGGTAGTTCTTGATCTATTTTATCTATCTGTGGGCTTGTATATTCCAGACATTTCATATAAATGGAATCAAACATCATGTGGCCTTTTGTATGTAATTTCTTTCTTTTCAAGGTTCATTGATGTCATAGCACATATCAGTACTTCATTCTTTTTCATGGCTGAATAATATTCTGTTGTACAGATTTATCACATTTTGTTTCTCCAGCTGATAGTCATTTGCATTGTTTTTACTTTTTGGCTGTTATGAATAATGCTGCTACAAACACTTTTTTGCAAACTTTTGTGTGGACATATGTTTTCAATTTTCTTGATTATACACCTAGGAGTGGAATTGCTGGGGCATAGACATTCTGTATTTAATTTTTTGAGGAACTGCTAAACTGTTTTCTAGAGTGGCTACATTATTTCACATTTTCACCACTGAACACAATTTAAAATTAAATCAAAGCCCCCTCCCCCAGGTAATGTAACTAGTTTTCACTAAAATGAAAAATCCTATATGTACATTCATGTCTGTTTACATCCTTTATCTTTACTTTTCAAAATCCCTTACAGCCCTACAACTCAGAGCTCTGCAAACAGACTGTGTAAAAGAAGGTAGAGTTTTTACTCTGAGACATTATTTAGCTGGTTTCTTTATTTTTATTTTTTATTGTTTTGTAGTACCAGGGATTGAACTCAGGCCCTTGCGCTTGCGAGGCAGGTGCAATGCCACTGAGCTAAATCCCTGGCTAGCTGGTTTCTATAATGCTGCAAGTGCCTTAATGTAGCCCACAAGATTTGTTTGTTTGATGTTTAGAAGTCTTTCCTCCTCCAAGTTCTGTAGCCATAGGTAGCAGCTGAAATCCATCAGAGGAGATCAGAGACGTTCTGATTCACAGTGGCCAGAAAACCCAGGTCACAAGGGTTTGCACACACCCTAAGGGAAAGGGAGAATTCTCATGACATAGAATGCAACCCCATGGGATACAGATGGGCTTGGAAAGAAAGGTCAAATTATTGGGGCCGCTGCCAGCACCCAGCCTTCTCCCTTCTGTCTGTCATGACCCAGATAATTTCTAAGGTCATTTTTGACAACACTAGAATATTCTGGTCTAGTGGGACAATTCCCAGTTGTGTTTCATATCATTCCTTTCCCTGAAGTGCTATTGTATGATTCGAGTGTGTAGTTGGATATGTTTACCTCTTATCCTTTCCTCGGGCCAGTCTTGTCCTTAGAGGGTATAAACTCCATAATCACTTGGTAGCCAGCAGTACTGTAGCAGTAGGGGCGACTTAATAGGTAACAGTAGTTGTCGAGGTCATCAGCTGGTCCAATATTATCCTTGATGGAAATATTATGTGATGTCAGTTTGTTTAGTAATACTTTAGCTGAACTCAATCTAACATAAGTCATGGTTCAGTTGACCATTTGAAGAGTTTAACA
>NW_004624737.1:31985150-32020443 GCF_000247695.1 Heterocephalus glaber
TCTCTCCTCTCTCTTTTCCACTACAGGCAATTGAACCAGGGGCACTGCACAAACACTCTACCATGAGCTACTTCCACAGCCCTTTTTAAATTTTATTTTAAGATAAGGTCTTGCTAAGTAGCATAGACTTGCCTCAAACTTGGAATGCTCTTGCCATGGCCTCCTGAGTGGCTGGGATTACAAGCGAATGTCACCAGGCCAGCTCCAGTACCTTTCTTGGTTAGCTTCTTTACAAAAAGAAAAATCCTAAGAATGATTCAGTTCACTTTCTATATATTACAGCTGTTGGTGAAAAGATATTGAACCCAACTAACTTTCTGTGACTCTTCCTGTAGCTGGAGAGGACCACATTCTACTTGAACCTTTCCTTTTGCTGAGTGGCAAGTATTCTCCTTTCATGTCTGTGTACAATTTTCTCAGTATCTCTGCTTGGAATCTCTTTCTCCTTCATTTTTAATTTACAAGGTTAATTTGTGCCATTTGCCCTACTAGAATGTAAGTTCACTGAGGGCTTAGTTTAGCCCTCTTTGATCTGTATGCCATGGTTAGTCCCACAGAGGCAATGCTTTGCATGTTTAGATGATGAGTAAATATTCATTAGCATGTTAATGAATTGACAGCCATTCACTTCTTTCTATTCTTCCCCTTTGGCTTACCTGGCTCATGATTGTGGATACAGTGGTTTAATGCTGTTTTTGTTTTTGTGTGTGTGCATATTTAATAGCCAATGAAACGTATTGGTAAATGCTTGGGGCTCTAAGTATATATTATTCAGAAAGGAAAAAATTTATTGTAAATCCAGACCCCAAACCAAGAAGAATTGAAGTTCTAAATATTTCCCTCCCTGTGCTTCCTCTAATCTCCCTCAGACCCCCAAAAATCCAATTCTTAGGTAGAATATTTTCCAGCTTGTTAGGGATGGTGAGAGGGAAGAAGTGATGAAAACTATTTTCTTTACTTCTTTTAGAAGCCAACCTAGTATATGTCGTAGAGTACTAGCACAATCTTTGGTTGAATTGCAGCAATACACAGCTCTTTAAATTTTTTCAAGAGAGCCCATGTACCTAAAAAATTTAAATGCAGTAGAATATCATTATAAAATGACTCATTTCTGCAGGGCCTGATAAATGTCATAAATCACATTCTTCCCATCAAACATAGCAATAGCTAAAAACACATTTAGGGGCATGTATGTTTATGAGGCAGTTGTGAGCCCCCATCACCACAGTTTACCCAAGTAGGCTCATTTACATATATTGTTTTTGGTACCAGGGATCGAACTTGGGTAGGGCAGGCTTCGGAACCACTGAGCTAAATCCGTGGCCCTCATTTACATATTTTAAACAAGAAGCACTTTAGTACAGTATGTGTGCATACAAATTCCATTATGTTTGCACAATACCATGATGCAATAAATCATTGATTCTCTTGAGAAAAAAAATACATTCTGTGCGATGAACATGTTTGGTCTCTTCAGAGTATCATTCTATTGTTCTTATCAGAAGTGGAGGAATTGTTGAAAGTGATCAGTGCATCAAGGCAAAATTTTTAGCCTTTTTTTTTAGCAGAAAATAGGGAGAACTTAGATTCCTTTCTTTTCAGGCTGCTCCAGGACCAGCAGTATAGTTTTGGGGAATGTCCTTCCTCTTCTGTCTGTAGGGCCTCCACACACTCCAGCCCTTAGCGCATCCGTACACACACCGGTCTGCAATGCCTGCCCTGCATCTGGACTTGTTTTATCTTTTCACGTGGGTCCCTCCACAGCCCAAGGCTTTTATGTGTATCTCGTTCTTTAGATTCTCAGAAATGAAAGTTCATCATTTTTAAGACATGATATAAATTATAAGTCCTTACATAATCAATGTATGGGTCTTTTTCCAGTCCAGTGAGTGTGGACAGACCAGTCATTTCTGGCCAAGGGGAAGAGACATGGCTCAGTGCCTTCTCAAAAGAAAGGTAGAAGGCCGGGTGTGGTTGCACAGCCCTGTAATGCCAGCAAGGAAGGCTGAGGCAGGAGGATTGGTGTGAGTTTGAGGCCACCCTGAACTACATAGTGAGTTCAAAGCCAGCCTGAACTATATAGCAAGACGCTATATAGGGAAATACAGTGAAAGAGAAGGGAAGGGAAGAGAGGCGAGGCCTGGGGGTGTAGCTCAGTGCAAAACCCTAAGGTCAGACAGCAGTACCACAGGGCTGGGGAGGGGCGGAGAGGGGTAGACTGAGGACAGAAGAGGGGCTAGGCAGGGTCTCCCAAGGCATATTCTTACACCTGGGCAATGACTCTGCACTGAAGAATGAAAGTTTTAATATAAGAATTCCATGGCGTTCTCATGAATACGCAGGCTAAGTGACTAAGAAGATAAACCAAAACCTCATGCGGCCATCCTGAGAACCAATGTATCATGGCTGTTTTCATTCATCAATCTATGAAGGAAAGAGGCTAGGGAAATCCTAGATAGAAAGAAATGAGAAACAATTTTGGTTCTTACATTGAGGATCTGTGTATAATCCGTAAAAAAGTTTACCTTTCTTTTTTACCCCTTTTTATTAGTGCATGTTTGCAGTACATAATGATCACCCTGAAGAGAAATTTGCCTTTTGCTACCCTTTGTCTTACCAGGTCCAAGAAATGGGTAGATCTGAGATATAAGAGCAGCAATGAGATTTTGCATAATCTCTAAGTAAAGATGAAGTGACCGGGTAATGTGATCAGAGACTGCTTCTGCGAGATGCCGAGATGAACCGTCCAGGACAGGCTGGTGCGCATCATTCTCTCTGCTGCGAAACTGACGAGAGCAGCACTGGGTTCTCTTCCACCTACCTCCTGAGTTTTGTTAGTTGTGCTATTGTTTGCATTTTGTTCTTTGCTCAAAACATTCTCATCCTTTTCTGTAACCGTAACTCAGTAACTGGTAGCAGTTTTGTATGTAATTGATGTCACCGTTCACTGCTAGTTCTCTCACTGCATTGGAGCTCCTGGATTTGTTCTCACACATCTCTTAATTGGCTGGGTGTTGTTGCCCCGGTGCTTTCCCAAGAAGGGTCTGCGGTGTTGTGTTGCCCGAGAAGCTTTGCATTTGCAGTGTCTGCCTTCACATCTGAACACCATTTTGGCTATGTGTAAGGTCTTGGGGATACACTCTTTCCTTCTACTGAGACTTCCAGGCATGGCCTCTTTGTCTTATAAACATCAGTGTTACTGTTAAGTCAGCTTTTTTTTTGGTACCGGGGATCGAACTCAGGACATTTTGCTCACGAGGCAGGCACAGTGCCACTGAGCTAAATCCCCAGCCCTCATCTCAAGCTTTTTTATGCTAGGAGAGGATAAAGGTATACTTTGCTGGCATCTGTTCCTTGGTGTTTCATTGCTTAGTATTGATACACTCCTAGTCCTCAGTTTCCATTCTTAATTTTTAAAGTCTTTCTTCCTCCAATTCTGTTGTGTCCTCTCCTCAACGCTGAGCTCTTTTTTATTTCATGCACTTGTTCAACTTCCTGTTCATTGCAGTCACTGCACAGCTGCCAGAGGATCTCAAAGAGATGACAATAAGATCCTGCAAGTTGCAGCTCGGAACTGCCAGTGGCTTCCCGCCTCACTCACAGGAAAAGCCAAGGTCTTTACCATGACCACTAGGCCTCTAACAACTTCTTCCGCCTCTCTGACTTCATGCTTGTTCTTATGGCCTACCCTGCCTTGACTCAGCAGGTAAGCTCCTGTCTCAGGACATTTGCTTCTGCTGCCCACTCTGGCATCCAGAGAAGTTCTTCTTTCTTCTCTGTCAGGTGTTCGCTCAGATGAAAATTTCTCACTTTGTTATAGATTGATGATGTAATGGGAAAGTCAACAGTGACAGCTGTTATTACTCGTCTTATTTCTTCCTTGTGCCCGGCATAACGAACATCCCCTCCCTGTTCTCATCAGAGCTGAGTACCTAATATGGGAGGTACAGGGCCAAAGAAAAACGTGGGGGGTTCCGGGTTCAAAGTGCAGGAAAAACGTGCCATTAAAGTTACTAAAATACAAAGCTATTTTATTTTGTGGACTCTCAACTTGTACTATGTATGCATTTATTTAGTTAGTTATTGTTTTTGAGAAAGGGTCTCACATGAAGCTCAGGCTGGCCTCGAACTCATGATCCTCTTCCCCAGCCTCCCAAGTGCTTGGGTCACAGGTGTATACCACTGTGTTCAGCTTCAATTTGTAGTGTTTTGATTGCTATTCAGTGTTGTCCTATAGTAAAATTAAAACTGCAAATTGTTAATATGAATTTTGCCTTTCATCTTTATACTATGCAATGCCAATTTTAAATGAAAATATAAGAGCATGTAACTCGTGTAGGATCACTGAAATTATGCAGTTTGCATTTCATAGATTGTGCATGTATGTGCATTTCATTCTTTCCAGAGCAGTGGAAATACTGCACAAAACTATCTCAGTGGTCTACCTCTGTCTAACTTCTAAGTCAGAAGAGTCTGAAAGAAAGTGGGGCACTGAGTGGCCCTGTCTTTCCCTTTCCTTCTGTGCCATCATTTTCTGTGTGTGTGACATGGTTGGCTAATCCAGGGAGGGAACAGAAGTAGGAAAAGAAATGATAAGGCTCCCACTGCCTTCTTTCTGAATTCAAAGCAAATGGTTTGAAAGGGAAATGGCCTTTAGCAGCCTTGTTCCATCAGTCATGGATGTGACACACTTTCCTTGTCCTCGCTTCTGAGTGTTCCTGAATCCCTGTGTGTCAGGTCCGCTGGATTGTGTGCTGCTGGGACGCTGCAGACCTCTAAGATAACGGGCAGCAAGAATGGGAGACACACACAGTACACGGCTCGCCTCTGGCTGCACGTGTGCCCCATTGCCCCCTTGGACTTCACTTATAGAACACAAGTTCAGATTTCAGTTTGACCACAACCACCTCCACAAGTGCACAGTCCGCACGCCTACGAGGCTGGCCCTGTCTGCAGTGCACCCTCACTGGCGTGACTGTGTCACCGCCACTGCCAGATGAGGCCGCTGAATCCCACAGTGTGCACAAGGTCGTTCAGCGCGTGCTGGAGCTGAAGTTGAGCTGTGGCCTGTGTTTGATCAGCCCACTTGTGTGGCCCCGGTGGCACAATAGAATAACCACTGGTAGGAGGCCAGGCCTGAGGAGCTTTGACCTATTTCTAAGTAATTGTGTAACCCTTGTCAAGTCTGCCTAAGGACTTTAGTTTCCAAATTCATTGGAGCTTGCTTATTAATAAAAGTTGTAGATTTTCACAAAGCATCCTGTTGGCTGCATGGCTTCTTCCTCTGTGTCCTAAGAACTGTCAGATGACAGGCCGGCCCTTGGCATGGTGGTGCCTGTTGCTTGTTGGATTTGGCTTGTCCCTCGGGCGACGATTGAAATGTCCCAGGAGAATAAGAGAAAAGCTATTTGGGGGAGTGTGCCAGGGCATAATTAGGAGAACTGTGAGGCCAAACAAGAGGGGAAGATGGGAGTTTTCTAAGGCTTGTAAAAATTCTGGAACCAAAACCACAGAAATGCCCTTCCTTAAGCATGGATGGACAGGGTAGATTATCGAACAGCATTTAGAAGACTTGATGTGTGGATTTGGTATACCATCTTCCCCTGTCCAGCCCAGGGGGAGACCAGCAGGCCACAGCTATGTTAGGATTTAGGTGTCAGGTCCCATCACACGAAGTTCAAGAAACAGCAAAGGATAAAGTAACAAGGGGGAAGATTGTTTTACACAGACAAGGCCAAATGCAACTTCATTTTCATTGTTCCAGGCCTTCCAAAGAAATCAATGTGTGTGTGTGTGTGTGTGTGTGTGTGTGTGTGTGTATAAATGTGTGTATGTGACTGTGTCTGTGTGTGTGTGGGTATAGTTAGTGGATCTTTAATATCTCGTGTAGAAGGGAAGGCCCAGCATCCCACAGGCAGAGCCTGTAGCTGTGAACTCTGACAAACCTGCCACTTTGCTCCTGTACTCCATGCTTTTCTTATGACTAAATGAGGTGACAATCATAAAGAGACTGGCGTGGTGGCTGACACATAATAGGTGCTCAGTTAACAGAGATGAAAGTGATAGTGAGGGTAGATTATTAAGATTTCATAAAATGACAACCCGATTAAGTTTCTTTTTAGCTTGCTTTCTCTCCAAGCCAATTCAATAATTGGTTTGCATCTTGAGAAATATTTTCGACTAATTGCTAAACTGATTTTTGTTTAAGATTCTGAATTTCTTATTCATGTATTTGAGTTGGATTTTTAAATCTGCCTAGTAGATTATAAAAACTGAGTACTCATTTAGAATTTTGACTCACTATAGGGCAAGCTGTCAACACTTATTCCTTGATGCTATAGTTTGCATCTGGACTGTCCCTGTGTGAAAGGCTGGGTCCCCCGCTGGGTGCTCTGGGAAACTATGGGGTCTTTAAGAGGTGGGGCCTCATGGGAGGTCTTCCAGTCACTGAGGACAATCCTCTCCCTCCCCTTCCCCCTTTCCCACCCCTCCCCCGCTCCTCTCCCCCCTCCTCCTTTGTGTCATGGCCAGGGGTAGAGATGCTTTTGGCTCTGCTATGTGTTCCCCACCATTATGTGCTGCTATGGCCAACCAACCACAGACTTCCCAAAGTAAGATACTTCCCAAAGTAAACCTTTTCTAAATTGATTATCCTAGGTACTAGTTGCAACAAGGGAAAGCTAACATACTTAGCATTCATCAAGTGTTGCAGTCCTAGCTGGGCACAGGCATGCTTATAATCCCAGCTACTTGAGAGGAGGAGGCAGGAAGATTGCATGTTTGAGGCCAGCCTGGGGAATTTAGCAAGACCCTATCTCAAAAAATAGAAGGGGCTGAGGACGTAGATCAGTATGAAGGTCCTAGTTCAATCCCTGGTGCACTCTTCAACCAAACTTGCATTCCTACTTTGTGTTTGTTACTATATGAATGCAGATATCATAACATTAACCACTTCCCTCTGACAGCCCACAATCTTTAAAAAAAAAAACAAAAAACCATGTAGATCTTTCATTGTACTGTAGTCAAGTGCAGAGCACTGGTGATGTTAAGTGTCAAAAAGAAGAAAATATTGCCAGGAAAGACATTGTAATTCTACCTGATGGAAAGCAACTGATTATATATACTAATAACTGGATTTCTACTGAAAAAAAATGTTAAGGAAAAGAAAGCTAATAATAAACTTTTTAAAAATGGACTTCACAAAGAATTCAGAGCTATTTCTATATATGAGAACTTCTCACATGCCTGAAATTAGTCTAAAAATTGTGAAGCTCTATCAAAAGATGCTTTGAATTCCAGTAATAGTTTCTAGTACACTTGTAGAAAATTTTATGTTTACCCTGCCATTTTTATCCTTAGTGAGTTGTTTATAGTGACCTTTAGATAAACTGTAGTAATTTTTTTCATTTTCTTGAGCTGCAACCCATTGCTTAGGTCCAAATTCAGAGTCGGCTCTTAGAAAGATCCCAGGGAAGTTTTGGATACAAATGTAAAATAATTCTACCTTAAAGAACTTTGCTGGGAATTGAAATTTCATATGACATTCATATGAAAAAATTCTAAGAATTGTAAGTTGAGGACATGAAAGTTAGTAGCATCAGACATGTAGGAATTTGTCTCACACTAGGAAAATTTGGAACCACCAGTTCTAATAAATCTTTATTAAAATTGCAGTGAATGTCAGGCACATTGTTATTTTGGCCAACTGAGACTGTAAGGATTGTTTTTCAGACGTGATAGCATGCGTGCGGCTATTTATAAATCTCAACCCATCTTTCCATTTTGCAAATCAGTCTTTCGGGGCAGTGATCCTCAGTCACAGAGGGAACTGGCTATAGCTCAGACCTCATTCTGCAGAGCCTGAGTCATCAGGCTTGGGGTGCAGGACAGGTGTCTGTTTTTAAAGCACTTTGAGTATTTCGGACCTGGAGGTCTGTGGACTATGGTGGGAGGTGGAGCATGAAACCTTCCTTGCCTTCCCGGAGCTCACAGCCTTCATGGTGGACAGGAAGCCATGACTACAGAAGGATAAGCCAATCCCAAATGGGTTGTGCATCTTACAATTCTGTGTGTGATCTCTGTGGCTATCCTTTTATCCAATTTGAAAGAGAAATGTTTAAAAGAACTAAGAACCATCGAGGCTTCCTGGGCCTCTGTTACCCATCAGACAGCCTGCTAACCACTGGAGATGCATGAGAGCCACTGCAGCCCAATCAGAAAGGAGCCACACGGTTGGAAACAGATCACAGGACGGTTTGGCAACACAGCCTGTGGAACTTAGTTTGGAAAGAAAGAGCTCATGTTTGAGATTCTAGAGACATCACTTCTTAAGTCAGGCCTCCTTTGAGGAAGCCCTCTGTGACCTCCCACCACCAGCCTAATCTTGAGCTCCTCCTGCTGCCCGGGAACAGTGAACTTCTTGCCCCATTTCCTCTGCTTGGAGTGACCTTTCCTTCTTCGCTTGGCTGCCCATCCTCACCCCCTCTCGTGGTGTGCTCTCGCTCTGTGCCTCACTCTGTCTTAGCACCATCCTCATTTCTTTGGGAGTATCCGTGGAGCTGCCTTTCCTGCACTAGACAGCAAGCTCCTCCAAAGCAGCTGTTTCTCTCCTCTCCTTTCTGTACTGTCCATACATCAGCGTCTAAAGTAAGGTCAGTGGGTGTGAACATTAATAGAGAGCAAATAAGAGGCTCCTTGTCAAGCTTTCTGTCCCTGATTTCTGTAGAGAGGATATGGAGTGCTCACTTGCTAAAGAGTCTGTAGGTTTTGAGGGTTGGTCCCTGGACACCTGGGTCTGGAGCAGGGGAGAGTTCTGAAATTCCTGCCTACAGGGGCCCTGCAAAAGGCACACAGTGAGGAAGTGGACTCTTCCTGGATGCTTATTTTCCAGTGGTAACATTTTCCTCTGTTGGCATTTCTATTGAAATGATGCATGCTTGAATTCTTGCCAAGAGTGGTTGTATGCTAACGAGCTTTTCTCTCCAACAAACTGGTCTCTGTCTTTTGGTCGCTGGTAGACAGTCCTTGCTTCATTTTTCAAGTGAATGAGAAGGCAGCAGTGAGTCAGTTGAGGGGTGGGAGTGGAGTAAAATAACAAATAAAACCCCAGGTCAGTCTGTCTTATGAAGACTTATCTCATCAGAGTGGAATGGGACTGAGATAATTTCTTTGCAAACCATCTTTAGAAATAAGAATAAAAAGCTTTTCTTATGAACTATGAATTTAATTTTTTTTCCTGATTTATTTTGCTGTATTTCTTGCAGCTTTGACTGTAAGTAGAAAATATCTCCACTTTGCTTCTGTTCTCCAAGCTCTTAAGGATTCTATCCTGAGGCAAGGAGACAAAAACAATTTGGTTTTACTCTCCCACATTCCAAAAATAACTTTAGCAATACCCTCTGGTTATCTTGCAAGTGCAGCGTGGATGCTTTTATCCTAAAGTAGCAGCATCTGATTGTTGGGGGACTTTTGCCATATGACTGTTATTTAGCAGCTAACTGCTGGTGACTCACTCACGGTGACTGTGATACAGGAAAATTCTTTCCATGGAAAACACAGGAGGGGGAGCTCTGCCTGATCCACTGTGTAGTGTTTTCCTATAGAAAAGGCTTCTCTGGAAATGCATAAGCACAGGTAATTACTGTGACCTCTCAGTCTCCCAAGCTGCCAGAGAACCTTTCTAGATGGTGAAGTTTATCCCCAAAGGTCTACAGGTAGATTAGGAACTGCAAGAAGAGACCAGCTTGTTAATAAACTTAAATCTCAGGATTAAAAGCTGTCATCCCGAGTAAAAAGAGGAGTTGAACTAATGGCATCTACAGTATCTGGAACGGTTGTGTATGACTGGGGTTGGACTGGAAACCAACAGTGTTCACAGTCACATTCCAGCAGGGAACAAAAGGGCATGGTAAAAGGAAGAAAGCTGTTCCTTAGCTTTTTTTTTTTTTTTTCCAGTGCTGGAGATGGAACCCAGGCCTCCTGCATGCTAGACGAGTGCTCTTACCCGTGAGCTACACCCCCAGCCCCACTGTTCCCTTAGCTTTGGCTCAATGACCAAGAGCCTTAGAGAGATGCGTCCAAACGAGGTGCTGTTTATGCAGCAAAAATGTAACAAAATAAACTCACCTGGTAGGCTCATAGCACAAACTAATTCCAGCTCTCTGCAGTTGATTTTGCTTGTCAGCATCTCTTCAAAGGCCCTGAGGGTGATCAGGACTTGAAAAGGAGACAAGTGCAGTTTTAGCCATGAAAAATGGGGAATGCAGAGGCCTGGTCTCCATGGTGCTCTTGAACCATGTCATCCCTCTGCATTTTGGATTGCGTCCCTCTCATGCCTGGCTCCTATTTATGAATGGAGGTTAAAGAAGCTGCGTAAAGTCTCTTCAGTGCTTATATTCCAGCTGGCTGCTGACATAGGAAAAACATGACCCGGTAGGGCAGTGGGGTGGCGGACAAAGCATGTCATAGAAAAGCGACCCAGGGGCTGAAGGGGACTCAGCCCAAGCTATTAATAGTAAAGCCCTGAGTCACAGATGTCAGAATGTCACAGCTGTTTGAGCTTTGCTACTGTTACACATCAGAAAGCCAGCAAGAAAGATCTGCCCCAGATGGAGATGACGAAAGAAACGTTTTTCTTTCTCCCCAGCCCCACCCCAAGTAGCTTATTTCAGCCGTGACCAACCTCTGAGTCAAGACTGAGGCAGGTTGGTTGGTTCCATTCCTTTCTATTCCCCTGGCTCTCCTAGACCCAACACGTTACAATATTTGCAGTAAATACAGTGTAATACTGGCTGTGCATTCTGGTTCTGAAGGATGTGTTGGCCATCTGCTGTTCTCCCTGAGTGGAGCGACGTCTGTCTTGGTCCTCACATTTCTTCCACAAGATAGACATACATGACTTAGAGCAGGGACCCCAGGGTCTGATTTGGGGAACAGGTGCTGGGTGGGGTGGGAGGAAGGCCTTGTGAACCAGAAGTCCTCTGTTCCTAGGAGACCTGGTGGGTCAGAAAAGCCAGGAGCTGCCACTGCAGATCCAAGTCAGGCCGGTCCTGGTTGCACAAGGTCCTCGACAGGGCTGTTTGCCTCTCAGCTGCCGCTGAGCCATCTCCCTGGCTGATACACATCAAAGGAGTTTGTCTAGAAAACACCAAAGAAGCAGGGAGAAAACGGAAGTCAGAATCCTACCTAACTGGATAATTCAGGTTCTTACTTTGATCCTGAATTTGATCCCGGATAGGGAATTGAATCCTGGAAGATCCTCTTCTTGGGCACTCTTTCAGTATCTCAGTCCTCTCCACCTTCCCGTGGGGATTCAGGTAAAATATAGGGCGAAGCAGTAGGGCAAACCAAGTGTCACTCTTCATTTCTCGTAGGAAAATGAAGTTGCCACTAGCATTATTTTTCTATTAAGGCCAATTTTGCTTATTCAGTTTGCCTGAAAGAAGCTGTAATAGGAATTGAAAGCAGCTGTCATAGGAAACTAATAATGTAACAATTGACTGGCTTTACTTAGGGAAACCTTCGCTGGCTGTAGTTGAGGCTCCCTCCTCTGGTAATCATTTATCAGACCCTGGGAGGGGCTAGGGCCCAGGTGGATTCCGTTGCCCGTTTTCCCTGGGCTCGGCGGCGTGAGGAATGCAAGGTGGTGTCGGTGACCAGAGATCGGGGCGGTGGAATTTTGCATTTGCTAGGGCAGCAGCTGTAGCGAGTGGTGTCAGCGGGCGCGAGGGCAGAGTCCACAGCGGGCGCGGCCGGCGGGGCGGGACTTCGGGAAGCTGCCTGGACTTGGCCGCCGCTGGGTGCAGCCGCGGGTCTGTCCGCCCAGGCGCGCTTGCTTTCCAGGAGTTCATTCCTGCTGCCTTCAGCCCCGTTCGGCTAAGGACCCGGTTGCCATGGTGAAGGAGAAAGGTAATTAAAATTATCGATCACGGCGCGCGGTTGCAGAAGTTGGAATGACATTGCGGAGCTCGGCTACCTAATGGGCTAAGATCAATCTAAAGCCGGGCAGACATGTTCTCGGTGCAAGAATCTGTACTGTGAAGCCTGGGTTTCTGCTGAACCGAGACTTTATTAAGAACCTTTAGTTTAGCCGCGGCGTGTGAACCTCGTTTTATTTCTGGAGTGTTTGCACGGCTGAGCTCCGGGGTTGTGCGTGGCTTTTGATTGTTCATGCCTTTTGCAACTGGCCTTCTTCTCCCCATGTTAGCCTCATTCTCTTCCTCATTTACAACCCCCCCCCATCAATGAAGTAATTAAGATTTGTGATGGAAGGGACCTTCCTACTGAGTGGGGCCGTGTCGGGCCTTGCCCACGCCTAGCAGTCATTTTAGTGTTGTCCCTAACCGCTCCTGCAAACGCCTTCTTCCAGGATGCTGTACGTGGCAAAGGCAGCAAAGTAGCATCCTAAGAATATAAAAAGGAGGGGGCGTGCCCGTGCAGGTGTATATTATTTATCTACTAGCCATGGCCCTGACATTAAGATAAATCTCTCAGAATTAGATTATTTATCTAGGGAATGTAAAAGAACATAACAAGGACTTGTTTTAATGAATAATACAACTTGTATTAAAGTGAAGTGTAACCGGAGAATAGAAAAGTGGAAGCGCCCCCCCCACACATCAGCCTTAATTGTTAGTGGTTAGTGTGTACTTTCTAGATCCTTTTAAACTGGAATTAGGTACATACAAGTGAGGAGTATAAAAATGGGATCACCCTGTGATCATTTTGCTGTGGCTTGATGTGTTAGAGGCCTTAAATGATTTTATAATGTAAATGACCGCCAGTTTTGCTTCTGGTAAGTTTGGATTTATTGTCACATTTTCTTACTGTGGGACATACTTTCCTCCACTAATGCAGATATTTGCCCTTTCAGGGCTGTCTTGAACCATGTCAGTAGATTATGTCTACTTTCTTGTAGAGCTACTAAGGGAATACATTTGAGATGAAAATGCTGAACTTCAGTTGCTCCTTGCTGCTGGAAACATGGTTCGCTTTTATTATACTAATGGGTGGATGGAGAAACAGCACCCTGACAGGTTAGCAATGTTAAGGTTCCACCTCAGCACAAAGAAGTGTGGTTCTGCTGCATTCATTCTGCATGAAGGGATCTTTAATGCCCACCTGCTTTAGCTTTGGTCTCTCAGTGAATAAATGGTAATGGAGTGAAATAATTTGGTGCAAATAAAAGTGCTTGTAATGTTTCCTCTCTTTGGAGGATGCTCTCAGAAACCCTCCCTACCAACTGCAGATGTTGGCGTTTACTAGAAGTTGACTCTTCATTTGAACCTCTTGCCCAACTAGAATAAAGTGATCCTGACCTCTGTGGCTAATGGATTTGAGTTTCCCAGTAAGAGTAATTTGTGATGGGAAAAGGGATCACAGATCTGCTTCTTTATTCTATTCCTGTGGGCTCATGGCAGTTCCAGACTTGCTAGACCTGGTACGTATTATAAGCCAGGAGTCCCCAAGTAACAGCTCTTCTTCAGAATCCCTGTGGACTTCCCAACGTTTAAACTGCCTGGGTTGGCATTTGCTTGGCAAATCAGTGGCCACTTTCGAACTGGAATACTTTGGCCAGGCCACTGGGAGGTCACATACTAGTATTATCTTAGCCCTTAGGCCAATGATTAGCAGTGTTTCCTTTTTTATTTTGAGGTCTGTGTCAGGCCCACTGCTGCCTCCCAGCTTTCTGATTACATCAATCTAATCCAACAGCGCAGGAAAGCAGGGCTGTTGACTAGTTGTGCAGCGCTTCCACAGATGGAAGAGAACTTCACTATGGCCCTAGAAAGTGAGAAGAAGGGTATTGGGGAGCATTGAACCCAGATATACATCCTGGGATGAGAAAACTGGGGCTTAGAAAAGATAAGTAAATGGCTCAAAGTCACACAGCAGATGACTGGACTGCACACTCATTCTCTGTGTCCCACCATATGGTGTGGGTGGACCAGTGACTGCAGTTACCATAGTGTGGACATCTGCTGTTCTGTCACTAGACGGTGAGCTTCTCAGATGCTGCATTGTCTCCATCCGTAACCAGCATGGCTTCATTTCTGCCCCCTGGTAGATTCTCCAACAGAGAAAATAGGTTGGCTTGTTTTCAGAGGGAGACAGGATCCATGTCTTCTCAATTTTGCAACTTTTCCAGTCTCCTCCATTTCCTCTTGCCCCTGGGAAGCCCTCACTTCTTCCTTCTTCTGGAGTGGACAAAAACCACCCTTGAGCAAGCTCAGGACATGGCAGTGTCCACTCTGAGGAGCATGGAGGCCTTTAGACCTCCCCACTGTGCTGCTTACTGCTCAGTGCCCAAGTCGGTTTGCCATTGTTGTTGCTCTGTGAAACCTTTGGGTTGAGGTTGACACAGGCTGAGAAAAAGCGCAGTGGCTCATCACAGCCTCCTAGGGTAGGATGCCATTGGCTGACTTCCTGTGACCCTCATTAACTCTTGTGCTCCTAAGCAGTCAGCTGTTTACTTCAAGTCGCAGACACGTATTGATCCAGAATCTCAATGAAATGATTATTTCTCTGATGGGATCAAGGGCACCTTACCCTGACTGTATCCTGTAACAAAAAAGCATGAGAGGGTTCTGTGGGTTTATCAGTCAATATCTGCCTTTCTGAATACACGCTCATCTACGTACACCCAGAGGCCCACTGTACTCACTGAAAAGCTGTAATTGCCTGATATGTGGCCTAGTGTAGTTTTTAAAAATATGAAAGGGAGTTATTGCTTCTTTTTTGTTAGAGAAAATGAGAATAAGGGAATCCTGCAGATTGTATTATGTAAATACTCATCCAAAGTAAATAATAACTGATGCTTATGGCTTGGAAACCATGGGGAAGTGTAGGAATGTAGCAGCAAGAGAGACACATCAAGGTAAATGGAATTTTACATTTGTGCACCTCACTTTTTGTTTTGTTCCCTGGAAGCTTTCTATCACTGTTGGCTGGCCCAACTTGCTCGTAGGGTAAAATGGAACCCAATAAAATTCATCTCAGTCCTTTAAGGGAGGGATGTCCATTCTTCACCTGACATTTAAGTGTATGGAGACACACACACACACACACACACACACACACACTCACAAGGCAAATCTTTTCTCTAAAGCATGGCTGCCAGCATAAGCACTATTGATATTTTGACATAATTCTTTGTAATTCTATTTTGAGCATCGCAAGATGTTTAGCATCACTCCTGGCCTCTCCCCCTAGACACTAACAAACTAGCCTCTCACTCATGACAATTCAGAATGTCTCCAGGCATGATCAAATGCCCCTTGGGACACTCAGTTGCCCTAGTTGGGAACAGGGTGGCTCTGGGACACCTTGAGCACAGTTGTCATTAAGATGTCCTTATAGCCCCTCAAGCACTGAAAGTGAGAGATATAAAAAATCCTTAGAGGAAGCCAACCAAACCACAACTGCTCCTAGAAGCCTGTTAGCTCTTGGCAGAAATAGATATTTCAAATGATAGAGAAACACCAACGTGCCTTATTTCCCAGGATGTGTCAAGTTGCTGCAAATGGAATAATCTTGTTCGTCAAAGCAGATATGTCTATAGAGATGGTCTATCTCAGTTCTCCACTTACTTTCTTTCCAGATTCTGACTGGGAATGGTCAGAGATCCTGGATTCAGTGTACACCACCAGCCAGCTTTTCCTGGCTTAGGGAAGGTCTCGAACTCAGGTCTCGGGTCTTAAAGACTTAAAGGACACAGTGGCTGCCCTCAGCTTCATTACCATCTATTGAAGAAGGAAAATAGACTCACAAATGATTAGTGGGAAGTAGATATTTTAAAGAAGCATAGAACAGTGCTCTATGGGTCCATTTTGGCTTCCATCTATGCTGATCAGGAAAGGCTTCCTGGAGCAGGTGGCTCTTAAACTGGACTTTGAAAGATTGGGCTATTTAGACATGTGATAAATTTGAATGAGAACAAAGTGATAGGTTTTAAGAGAAGCCTGCACACTAGAATTGATGGGACCAACAGCAGATTTAATAGGTTTGATATATGTGATGAATAGGCTAGAGAAATCAGAGGGTCTTGGTTGGGCTGCCTAACAGTGCTGCAAACCAGGTGGCTCAAACAGCAGAAATTTATTGTCTTACTTCTGGAAGCTACATGTCTGAGATCATGGTGTTAGCAGAGTTGATTGCTTTTGAAGGCCTTGAGTAAGAATCTGTTGATAGGGCTGGGAATTTAGCTCAGTGGTGCTGCCGCCTGCCTCGCCAGCACAAGGTCCTGAATTCGATCCCTGGTACCAAAAAAAAAATCTGCTGATGGCTTGCTAGCTGTCTTTAGTGGTCCTTGGCTTGTTGTGGAAGCATCATCTCATCTCTGTGTTCAAATCCACACTGCCTTCACCCTGTGCATGACTGTCTCCACATTTCCCCTTTATAGAAGCGCAGTTGGGAGTAGGGCCCACCGTAATGACCGATTTTAACCTGATCACCTCTTTAAAGACCTTCTCCAAACAAGGCCACATTCGGACTTGTTGAGACTTAGGACTTCAACACGTGAATTTGGCTGGGAGGAAGGGGAGATGCACTTGAACGCATTATCCTCAGACTCATCTTAGATGTGGATAAAGCCGGGGAAGGACTCAGGGAGAGGAAGGACGGGGAGGGAGAGTGGGATAGAAGAGAGTTGCTAGTGGTGGGAAGGAGAGAGAAGATCGGTTTTATAAACTTTGGGCCAGTGCTGGGGATACGTCTCTGGCGAGTGATCAGAAGTGTGCAGTCCCGGCTCTGCGTCCTAGGCAGGATACTGAGATTACTGGGCAAATTCAGGTGGTCTTGCTAGACTCTCCCTTGAAGGAGGCTGTAACAACAGACTACTTTCCTCTGGAATAGTAGGAGGTACTTCAGAGGTCAGGTATCCATGGAGAAGCAGACCCTCGCTCTGACGGTCACACCCTGCTGTATCCAGCATCCTTCAACGGCTGGAAGTCGCTCCTTCCTGCCACATTTGAAAACTACTGTACTCTTGTTCTTGGCAGCTCCTAGCCCAGTGGTGTACTGTGTCTCAGCTGTGACCTGCAGGCTGGTACCAAGGCACTCCTCTGAGGACACGGAACCTGCCTGTCTTTTCCCAGCTCAAAACCCTAAGCAAATGACAAGGTCAAGTTCAAGGCTTCCTGCTTGTCATGCAGGCATCTCCCCAAGTCTTTCAAATACCTCCTCCCCACCCCCATCTAAATGAAAGATGATGAAATGAAATCAAAGCCCACCTTGATTTTAATTTTTAATGTTATTATTAAGTCTGTCAGTGACTGCACACATACGGAATGGTGGGCTTTGTGCTGAGAGCTTTATATCCACAGTCTCTAGTCTTTTAGTCTGTCAGGTTGGTGGTGATCCTCCTTTAAGGAAAAGGAGGCTCGTGGGAGTTAGGCACTTGCAACAGATCCTACAGCTAGAAGACAGAAGAGCTGGATTTTTCCTAGCTCTCTACCTCTGTGGCTCCAAAAACTGTGCTAATTGTATTTCCACCTCTCCTGTTTGAGTAGTCCTGGGAAGGAGAATTTTCCTCTCCAACCTTGTCCAAACTACCTCTGATCCTCATGAGAAATATGCATATCCCCCTTTTCCATATTTACCAAAGATCTAACTCAAGTTCTGCTTTCTTGTAAAGTTCCCCAAAGACGCATCCCTTCTGTGATTCTTCTAGAATTGCCCTGTGCACCTAAGTACCCGGCAGAGACATTAAACAGTTGCCACCCGTGCTAGTGAAGAGTGAATGCTGTTTCTCCGCAAGCATTTGTTGGTTTCCTATGTGGACTTGTGAAACAAGCTTTAGCTCCTCCATCCCGGGAAGGGTGAGAACAGTAGGGCTTTCACTGTGGTGTGGGAATTCCTCGAGTGCCTGATGACTGCAGAAGAGTCCGCTCTCCTGCCCCTCTTCCTTGGGAAGTAGGTGCTCTGAGTTCAGGTTGAGTGTTCAATGCTTCCCAGGCTGATGTTGATGTCTCCCCTGCCCAGTTCCTGGATTTGTCTAGGTTTTTCCTCTTGGCCTTAACCTGAAAAGCTCTAAGCTTTTTAAGGGGACACCAATGACAAGGACATGTCCTAAGAAAGAGCTGGAGAGCAGTTACAAGCTATAGGCTTCACAATCAATTGCCTTCATTGGTGACTCATCCACACAACTCAGTTGTGAAGTTTGCATCTTCAAGAGAGGAAAGCTTCAGGTTTTGTCATCGTGTTCCACTTGAGAAAAGAAAATCCAAGTGTAAATTGCCTTTACTATTTTATAAATAAAAGTGCTAGTCTTACTGGAAAGTATAGCTCTGACCATCTTCTCTTCACTTCAGAAGAACTGTCTGAATGATAAGATTTCCAAGGCTAAGGGAAGGAAATTTGCATTTAAAAATCATAACAAATCCCTTGCCCTCTGCCATCTATTCATTGAGATCTACTAGATATAAATCCAGAAAGAAAAACATGTCATTGGCGCAATTAGATTTAAGGCTGACAGTGTAAATAAACTTGAGAGAAGGAGCATATGAATTTGAATTTGTTCCCAGCTCTTGAGAGCAGTTTTTGATGAGGTCAAGAATACACAGACAGTGGGCATCTGGGCGTGAGGCTGACTCTGTGTTAGCTGCTCCTAGCCTTTGGGAGGTGGCCCTGCCTCTTGCTGTTTCCATTACCTGCTCAAGTGACCAAGGAGAGCTGAGCCACCTGTATTTTGTCACCAAAACTCCCTTTAAAGAATGTCAAGATGACTTTTCCAAAATCCCTGCACCAAAGATGTACCGTGGGAGACTCGTGCTACCACAGGGAGAAGCTCGGCCTGTGATTCACTTTGAGGAAGTTGCTCCTCTGTGCTCCTCACAGTCACAGCCCTGTGTCAGGCAGGAGGGAGGAGCCTATCCCTGCTAACCTCTTGTGTGCTGAGTGTTTTCCTGAGCCAGAGGACTTCTCAGAAGACTCAGTGGTTAGCGAGGGGTGCAGGATTTCTTCCCATTGTGGTTGAGCCTGATTTGGGCACACCATAGCTGAAACCAGTCCACCTTCCTATTTCGTTGTGTTTTGGGCTGAGGGTGACTCAGACCCAGAGGTATGTTTATCCCAAGCTGGCAGGAGTTGTGTATTCAAGGGCAAATGTTGTTGAGAGTGGGGAGAGCGAATATTTGTTATGCATGATCTCTTTTCTCTGAAACATATTTGTGCTGGGACTGACATGATTAATGCTGTTATGGTCCAATGTGCCCTAGGGGGCACTAGGAGTGAGTTTCTGTGTCCCATTGCCATATAAAAGGCTGACTTGTTTGAATAACTTGGATTTAACCAGGAAGGTGCTTGTTTTTTAATATTTCCAGAGAGATCACTATCTAGACCAGTGGTTCTCAAACTAAAACAGGCATCGGAATCTCCTGGAGGGCTTGTTAAAGTGCAGATATCTGGACCTTACTACCCAGTGTTTCTGATTCAGCAGGTCTGGGAAAGGGCCTGAGATCTTGCATTTTTAACAG
Source organism: Heterocephalus glaber (assembly GCF_000247695.1). The sequence goes on from NW_004624737.1 coordinate 32,004,623, forward strand.
TTCCTAGGTTGGTATTGCTGTTCCTGGCCCAGGGACCACACTTTGACACTGGATAGGTGACCTGTGGTTTCTGTGGGTAACATTACCAGCCCTGCAGCTCAGTAAGTTGGAATTTTACAGAAGTAGCCTCTCCATTCTCTTTTGCAAACTTTATCTTGCTCATGATGCACATATGACAAAGGACATCATTCTCACCTGACTCTCCTGCAGACAGAAAGAAGTTGTTATTTCATAGTGAAGCAGACCTGTGAGTTTCCTGTGCCTAAGAAACTGGTGTCAGTACCTGACACTGGATGTGTACAGGGTGGGAGGAAGTGACAGGGCATTTTTCATCGATGACTTGGGGCTTGTATGGGTTGAGGAAGGTGGCATTTGTTAGAGTCAAGGTACAGGTGTGCACAGGTGTGCTGTTCTATAGGCATGATTCACAGTTTACTGGGGTTTGTGGGGCTGCTTGGATTTGGGGGTAAAAGGGGGTACATTTGATGTCTTGGCTTGCAAAGTCAACTCATCCCTGTTTAATCTTTGGGGAGTTAAAATATATTATTAAAGCATGGAGCATTTCACTCCCTGCCATTATATTCTAGTGACATGTGTATTTTCTTATTTCTTTCTGTTGTTTATTATTTCAGACATTATGAGAAGGGAGAAGCTTAAGAAAAAATGAAAAACAGTGAATGGCAGGAAAAGCTAGCAAGGTTATTTCTCACTGGAATGTCTGATGTGAGAGAGGGCTGAATATTCCCCAGAAGAAGGCAGGGGCTGTGGGTCCCCAGGTCCAAGGAGGGTCGCGTAAGTGACACATGGGTATCTGCTGGACCGCTGTTCCTGTGTCACTCATAGGACCCCTTCTGAACAGGCGTCCAAGAGCAGCGTGTTAGGACTAAGGGTGGGAATGGAACCCACGAGGCTGAGCACTGAGGAAGGGCGTGCCTCTCTGCTCCTGCTTAGCCAGAAGGCTCTGCCACCCCTGCCGTGTGTGGAGGTCCAGCCTGGGCATAGCAATGAACCGTAGCAATAGTGTTCTTGACCACACCACACGGGCAGTGGGGTCTGTTCTCTGTGAGGCATTTTGGGGTTAATCTGACACACTGGTAAGTTCCTGCCTTTAGTTGGTTAATGTGTTGAGAGGGGTGTTGATCAAAACACAGAGGTGGCTGAAGGCAATGGCTGTGAGTAAAGACAACGTTCAGGGGCTTCACACAAGGAAGAGTTCCCATCTCAGGGAAGCTCAGCAGGCTTTGCAGAAAGGGAGCATGAAGATCAGCCTTGAGGGGCTCTATAAACTTCTTGCTGTCAGGAATGGGATGGTGGTTGATCCAGCTTGCATCCTTACACTGTGTCTGCTCCACAGTACCCTTTCGTTGAGTACTGAATGCACTAACTAGTGAATGCATGATGTGTAGGGGTGGGGGAGGCCATTTTACTTATTTAGAAATATTTCTTTACAATCTAATATGAAATAAGCAATCTAGATGTGGAAACCAAATGCAGTTCTTGACCCGAAAGCACTCGCATTCTGGCAAGGAGTATACACATAAATAATCATGATGCAATGCGAAATGCTCACAGCAGAGAACTATTGAAGTAATATCCAGAGAGTGCTTAATTCTGTGGGACAGTCGTGAGTAATGGGGCTTTGAAGGATGAACAGGAGTACAGTAGTGGGTAAAGGAGTGTTGAGAGACCGGGGTTCATATTGGTGAAACAGAAGCAGGGCAGTGCAGCAGCCATCTGTGGAAATACAGCCAGCTCAGCTTGGCAGGGGCTACCGTTGGCTGCATGGGATAGCAGTGGATGTAAGGAAGGTGAACTGGAAGGCTTCGTAAGTTGCACTGAACTGAGGAGGGTGAGAACTGGGGTCCTTTGAAAGGCCTCCAAGAACCAGGCAGGTGACCTAATAAATAATAAGCAGGGACTGGGGAAAACTGGGGAGCGTGGACTTCCTCACAGGGAGGAGTTATTTGCTGTCCCATCCTAGGTCCTGCGGAGAAAGACTAGCCAAGTTGCCAGACCTGCAGTCTTCAAGAGGAGCTATGGGTAGAAATGGGAATTTTTATGCAAAATCTCTGGAAGTTTTAATGTTGGCAAATGAATCAGTTTTCCCTTTAAAAAAATCATTGTATGGGCCAAGCAAAATAAGCCTGTGGGCAGGACTTTGCCAGAGGGCCTGCAGATTACGATCTGGGGCTTACCCAGTGTTCACCAACCCTACCTACAGGAGGAAATGCCATTCCCACCCAGGACCCCGGCAAAGATACCTAGGAATGGCTCAGATAAAAGCCATGTGAAGCAATCTCACCTCCACTCTCTGCTGTTTTCGCTTCTCTTTTTTAAATATGCTCATCATGACCCACTAAATTGATTTTGTGTTCTCATGTGTCAAGACCCAAACTTTCAGAGCCATTATAGTAGGACATCTAGACTGACCAAATTCTCATTAAACAGAATGAAGTACTTCCCTGGGAATCACATTTCCGTCCTAGAGACTCCTATGACAGTACCGATAGGTATGTTTCTCTTAAGTTGGGTTTCTTCGCTTGCAACTGCAAAAGTTTTCATGGGACAATTTCTGAATTTATCACTCTGTCCTAAACAGAAGCTGACTCGAATTTGATGCCACTGTTTGGGGTTCATGATAAAATTAAGAACAGACTCAAATGCTAAATCCAGAGTAGAATGTTGACATTCTGCAGAAACTCCAAGGCAAACCCTGCCCTCCTTAGGCTGTGTCAGCAACTCGGCCTGGTGTTTGTGGCATTGCTGTTTCATGAAGGAGGCCTTGTCCCTGTGCTTCTGCATCACCACTTCACTTTCTTGGTGTTCATCTGGTTCCCTTGCTCTTGCTTGGAAACCACAAAGAGAGGACAGAGGACCATTCAGGACTTGAACAGCCTGTCATACACTGTCCCACCCATCAGGGCCTGAGCACTTCACTTCCACTGTTGAGCATGAGGTGCTGTTTAGCATTCATTTTTGACATATATGAACATTTCCAGAAAAATCATAATGCAAGGCACTGGTGAGAGCTCCCCTTCCCCTCAAGGATGCATGTGAGTTGTCCTAGTGAGCCTCCTTTGCAGTAGGAAAGGGGGCGGCCATTCCTCAGGTCTAGGACACGTCTATCATCACACTTGTCTTGACTTGGAAGCACCCATGCAACATACAACATGACTTAAAAAGAACTTGGGCTTTGGCAACATGTGCACAAGAGTGGCTTTCTGTGGTTGGAAGGAGCTGATATAATGAGACGTGCCCAGGGAAAGACTTTGCCTGCTGTGAGCACCACAGTGGGCAACACTCATGTGATGGTCTTGCATATTGAGTAAACTACTAGAAGCCAGCTACTGAGCAAGAGGCAGACTGGAAGGCCAGTCACAGAGCAGGTGGCTGAGAGATACTTTCAAGGTTGAGGGGCCAGGACAGTGCAAGATGACTAGGATGTTTGGGGACCTTTGGAAGGTGCCCTGCTTACAGGGCCTATCCATTGCATTTCCAGGACAATATTTCCATCCTAATGTAGGGGGCAGCGCCCTTTGGAGTTGTACAGCCCTCAGTTGCACATCTTTTCTTGGGGCAGTGTGGTACCAGGGAGCCAACTCTGGGGTTGGTGTCAGACCACATCTCTACCACCTCCCAGAGGGCATAGAGCCAAGCTATTCACCTGTCTGCCAGTCTGGTTTTTCTCTAGTGAAGAGTCCAGAGAAAGCCCACTTTCCTCTCTGTGCAGAGATTTGATCAGTTATCAGATAGGTGTGAGGGTGGGAGGAGGTATTGGTAGGTCACAATAATAATAACACGTAACAAATGTGATCACAATAGAAAATGTGGTGGATTCGTCATTAAGAACTAGGCAAGAGAGGAAAGGAAATGACCAAATCTAAGCAGACAAAAACATACAAGAAAGGGAGTGCTATTCAGAGGATGCATTGAAAAGTCTAGTAGAACAATAATTACATTCTCAAAGTATAAAGAAATTAACTAAAAATTGTGCTGTAGCCATACTGATAAGAGCTGAATTGTCATCCAGTAAAGCAGGATGTTCACAAGTGATAGCTGAATTGGTATGAGCATAATGTTAAGAAATGTAGCAAGGAGGACTGGAAAAACCCCAAAAGTTGAGCACATTTGCTTACTGGATGTGAGAGGAGAAGGACAGGCAGTTGTCTTCCTGCATTATAAGCATATTTTTATATGCATAAGCCTGTTTGATATTTTAAGCTTTAAAAATGTTTGATAAAAATGTATGAGGAGGAAAAAAAAATTCATTTAGCACGTGTCTATTGTTAGGGTTAATCTAAGTGAGATAATAGATGTGAAAACTTAAGAGGGCACCTGTCCTGCAGCAAGTGCTCGATAAATGCTAACAAGGAGCAGTTGTCTGTAGAGTTTATTTAAGTAGCGTGGTAGGCTGCGCACTCCAGAGCCAAAGGAATGGCCCATTTCTTTGTAGATAAAGTAGGACTAAGGTGTAGGTGATGAGAAGAATTAAATATGTCACTGGATGGAAATCCAGGGTCAAATGGCCTTCAGCTTGGATTTTCTGGGCCTGAGATTGTGAACCCCTTCCCTGTGTCAATCTCTTTTTCGTTTGCCTGTTATGACACAGACGCCATTCTTGTATTCTGGTAGCTTTATAAAATTATCCTCTAAGCCTCTGAGATATTACAGGTTTCCCTGAAAAATTGGTCAAGTTTGTAAGTAGGAACTCTACAACCAGACTGACTGGGTTCAAATTCCAACTCAACTGTTTATTATACAGCGTGTCCGTGTTAAGTCACTTGACCTCCCACAGCGTCTGTTTCCTCATCAGAAAATAAGGACAATAATGGTATCACTTTAATAGGGTTTTTGTGAATATTAAATCAATCTATGTAAAACATTTGAAACCACTATGGCACATAGCTAGGGCTCAGGAATTATCTGCTAGCACTGTTGCTACTATTATTCCTCCAGACTGAGTGAAATCAAGGCTTGATATGGAGTTTAGAATCAGAGTATTTCAGGACCCAGGAAAGTAAAGAGAGATGGGGTAGATGGGTTGAGGAACCAAGCAGGGTCTGCCCAGCTTCACTCTTTGTAGTACCTCAAGCAGAGCAAAGCTTTGTCAGCTTCATCGTGCCATAATAGTCCAGGACTACAAGTGGCTTCTTGTGGCCAGTATTGCCTACTGTTCTGTGATAGGAGTTCTCCAAGGAACTGTACAAGTTGTGTTCTTTTTGGGGGGGGCGGGGGGGTACTGGGGATCGAACTCGGGACCTTGTGCTTGCAAAGCAACAAGTTGTGTTCTTGATGCCATAGCCCTTGGCCAAGCAAGCTGATGAATCTCATCCTCTGTCTTCATGTGGTGCAGTGAAATGAGATGTGTAACGGCGCAGAATGTATTGGGCTCATAAGGACAGTTGATTTAATGTGTTTGAGGCTCTGGAAGGAGGACACTGGGGCAGTCCTTCCTGGGACACGTCACACGCATCAAACTCCACATCACCCTGTCCAGCTTTGGGACACATCATTTAGCTCTTCCCAGGCTCTGGAGCCACCTCAGCCCCTCCGCACAGCTCAGGTTGGTTGGACATTGCTTCATGGTGTAGCTTTCAGCAGAGAGCTTTGCCAGAGTTGATCCATCTGTCAGTATGCTTGTTCTTTCAGCCCTTGTTTTTCCTGGTTCAGAGACTTAAGTCTTTCACCTTTTGTAGTGACATCATCAAAATTGATAGTGTTGGTGAACCCAAGGCACTTAATTGGCTTTCAGGTTCACCTGAAGGCTGTTGCTTTGCAAAACAGTTAGAAAATAAGAGTAGTATTAAATGCATGGCCATATTAAACGTATCTGTAGCACATAGCTTTGTATCACCTGAACCTTGGCGATACATACAGACATGACAAAGAAGAAAGGACGTAGAATGTTTAGAATGCAGTATAAAGAAAGGAACTAAAAGCTGAGCATGGTGGAGCACATCTGTCATCCTAGCACTCAAGGAAACTGAGGTAGGATTGCGAGATCAATCCCAGCTTGGCCAATTTAACAAGACCCTGCGTCAAAATAAAAAAGGGCCAAGGAGGTAGCTCAGTACAAAGGCCTAGATTCAATCCCCAGCACATACACACACATGTACACTCATACACACACACACACACACACACACACACACGGAATATAAAAGGAAGAAATCTGAGCTAGGGTGGACAGGGAAGCAGGGCCTGTGGCTTTCCTTAGATGTGTCAGGGACGTGACAGAAGCTGCTTTAGGATGAGACCAACAGGAGGAGAAGGAGCCAGCCTTGCAGGGAGAAGGAGCTGTGTGGGGAGACCTTGAAGCAGTGGGAACTAGAGCGTGGGAGCCACACGGATTGGAGAGATGAGGAGAGGCTAGAGAGTTGGGGAGACTCAGGGCATCTTATGCACCTGGAAGCTTCTGGGAGGGGTTAGTTTGTGGAGCAGTCTGCTCCAGGTATATCCTTGAGAGATCATTCTGGTTGCTGTGTGGCAAAAGGATTGAGAAATGAGTTGAAAGTCCACACTGTTACAAGACAAAACCCCTTTTGTTCTCAGTAACTGTGCCCTGAATCCCTCCTAGCCCTTGCCTTCGGTGAGGGACCCCTTGCCTACAGGCATATCCTGTTGCTCATCTGCTGGAGGACCTCTGGTGCTGACACTCATGTTGACACACTTCGAGGCAGGTCGTGTTTCTAAAAACTCCCACAGGAGACCTGAACTGGGTCTGATGGCATCTCATTCTGATATTCTGGTATTTCATTTCTTCTTTTTTATGGCTTCTTTCCTTTTTTTAAAATTAATTTTATTGATACATTTTAGGTGTACAATATAATGACATTCATCATTGGAAATTTGTACCTTTATGTAATCTCTCTTGGTTCTTATTATTTTTCCCCCATGGCTTCTTTCCTAAGAAGGTGGCAGAGATGGAATGATAGCAAGGACATTTGTCGGGAGATGTGTCAGTGAAAACATGTGCAGTATCTTGGAGGATCGCATGTATTAACAAGGTGTGAGACAGTAGGAGTTCGGGCGATTCCAGTCTGTGTTTACACAGTTGTTCCTTCTGATTGCTATGCCGATGTTGAGGAGCTGACACTAATAGATACCAATCAAACCTGTTGCTTTGTTTAAAATGCATAAAAATAAAAAGTAGGTGAATGGTTGCCTGGGATTTTGAAGAATTTGGGGAAGTAAGAGGGGACTGTTAAAGGACACAAGGTTCCTTTTGGGGTAATGATAATGTCCTAAAATTAGATTGTGGTGAGGGCCACAGAACTCTGAATATACTAAAAACATATGAGTTTTAAAGTGGATGAGTTGCATGATACTTGAATTATATCTCAATCAAGCTGTTGAAACTAAACCTGCCACTAAGTGTGATAGTGCACACCTATAATCTCAGCACTTGGGGAAGCTGAGCCAAGAGGATCAAAAGTTTGAGCCCGGCCCAGGCAATTTAGCAACTTAATGAGACCTTCTCTCAAAATAAAAGGGCTGGGGATGTAGTATAGAGCAAAGGCCTTGAGTTCAATCCTGAGTAGCCCCCCCCCCCAACAACCCAAACTGAGCAACCAGAAACTGTCGCTTTCAACAGTGTGATCAAGTGAAACAGTGACCCTGGGAGCTGTGAGATCGCTTGGGTGGGCGGGTACTTGCTGGGTGCTACACTGCAGAAAAGCAGGTATCCAGTGCTAAAATCCAGTGGACAACAGGGCGCAGAGTTCAACGTATTTGAGTTGAGGCAGTGTGCACGGGCACTCGTTTCCAGGACCTTGAAGTATGAGCCACAGTTTTCCCACATCGGAACACCCGGAGCCAGCCGTGGCTTCCATATCTTGCACACTCATCTGTCAGGAAAAGGGCTGGGCACTGGGCATATGTGAACTCATTTATCCTCCTAAATGTCAAAGTAGGATCCACCTTCCTTTTACAGAAGAGGAAATTGAGGCTTAGAGAAGAAAAGTAACTTGCTGAAGGTCACAGAGGTAAAAGGGGAAGAAACAGGGATGGTGCCGAGCCATCTAAGCAGCACTTGTACTGTGACCGTGACCCGCTCAGGACGGAGCCCTGCCGGCTACCCTGTTGTACGCCAGAGGCTTGTGCACTGCCCGCACTGTGAACTGACAGACTTAGCAGGCCAGACTAGTCCTGGACTGGATCACTCCTCTAAAGACTTTGGGCCACAGCTAAATGAGGAGCCTTTAAAGTATGTTCCTTAGCTTCTCCTTCAGGGACAAACAAGGCCAATCTCTTTACTGCTTCATATTCCACGTTGCCCTTCACTTACCCTGTCCTTCAGCCAAACCATCTTTCCTAACATCTCCCAGATGAACCCCATTCCACCCCTCCCATTGTCTAAGATGCCTTCCTCGTCCTTCCTACTTAAATCCCATGCAGCTGGAAGGGCACTTCCTTCTTGAAGCATTTTTCTGGCTTTTCTCTCCCTTTTCCACTTCTCTCCCAGAATATGATTTGTCTCTACCTCGTGTTCTCATCCATTCACCCCCATGCATTGTCTTTCTCCTCCCACCTCTACCCCACTAAATGGTAAATTCTGGAGGGTGGGACCTGGGATTGACATGGTGTACACAGAAGAGATGACAACTTTCCCCTCAATTTGCCCCTGCAGACTGCCAGATTTACAGCACCCAGATGTGCCCTGGGCTCTCTCACCCGCAGCTCCTTTCTTATGCTGTCCCTGACTTGAACCGCCCATTTCCTGTCACCCTTTCACTTCTGCCCACCCCCCACCCCCAAGAGGCAAGTGTACTCTCTTTTCCCTGAGATTTTCCCCATCTTTGGCCCACCCTACTGCAGAAGTCCTAGCGCATGGCTAGAATCGCCCCTGGTTCTGTAACCTCCTCTCTGTGTGGGGCAGCTCCCTGGAGGGGCTACTGTGCACCCTATCCATCTCTGGGACCTGCTTCAGAAGCTGGCTTGACTGTCCTGCAGCTCCACCAGCCCTGGGACAGCAGAGCATGTGCAACAGGCTGCACTGAGTCAGAATCTGCTAATAAGCTATTTCCAAAATGCTGGAAGGTTGTATTTAGGAGAGTTCATGGGGGCATTTAAAAAATTGTCTCCTCCGCTTTTTCCCACCTCCAGTCTCATGCTGGACTTCAAATGTATTATTTTTCTTGTCACGTAATAGGGCTCCACTTAAGCAGATGAAGCTGTGAAGTTAAACAAGAGAATGAAGAAGCCGCCAGGGTTAATAATCTGTCACTTGAGTGAAGAGGAGAATGCCTAGCAAGGTGACAGGTGTGGATTATGTGTGTTTGCCTTTTCTGGCAAAGGTCACACCCGGCAAAGTTGCATCACAGTAAGAGCGTGAATGGGCCTGAATTTCAGGTCTGGGAAGAGTCTGGAGCTGGAGTGTACCTAAGAGAGCAGCTGCAGCACTTGGAAACATGTCTGATGTGACACTGGGAGGCTGTGAACACAAGTCTTGGGCTTTTGTCCCCCATTGGGTATGTAGACCCAGGGGGAGGTGAGTTTGTGTGTTTGTTCCAGCAGCAGACGCCTTTCTGAAAGGGTTCAATGCTTGTTTCTAAAATGTAGAAGCACCTGAATTAAAAGCCTAATTTTGCTAGTTACTAGCAGTGACCTTAGGCACAATGAGGTGCTGATAAATGTATAACAACCAGCCCTGCAGAGGGCAGGCAGAGGGAGGCCCGGATTTGTGAAGTGTGCAGATTTCCAGTGTAAGTGCATGGCCATATCACGCTGCCAGTGAGGTCATTGACCACACCATTGGCCTTTCCAGAGGTCCCAGTGCTGAGTCAAGTCCCTTAACATCTTGGAAGCTCAGTTTTCATATCTGCAGAATGGGATGGAGGGGCTCCAGGGACTTACTGTATTAGAACACTTTATAAATTGTGAAGTGCCATAGACATAATAACCATTTCTACTAGCTTGTCTAAAATGCTTTGTAACTAGTTAATGACTCCAAGTGTGTCCCGGGGCATAAGTGGAAGCATCCAAAAAGAAAAGACCTAGGGAAGTCAGGTGTGGTGGTACACTCCTATAATCCCAGCACTCTGGGAGGCTGAGGCAGGAAAGTTACGAGTTGAAGCCCAGCCTGGGCAAGTTAATGACATAGTGAGACCCTATCTCAAAATAAAAGATAAAACAAGAAGGGACTAGGGATGTGGCTCAGTGTGAAGGTCCTGGATTCAGTCTCAGTATTGCAAAAGAAAAAAGAAAAGGCCAGGGCAGCTGAGAGGCCCCCTGTGCTGTTAATAGACAGACTTGCACCACTCAGGACATCTCAGTCGACATTTTAGTTCTCGGACTTTGTTCTTTTAATACCTCTAGGATGTATGGATGGTTTTGGAATTAGATGGAGGGCAGTAGTGGTGCCATACCAAAGTCAGTCCTATCTCAGGACCCTCAGCTCAAATGCGGATAGACCTGACCCTGTGTCGTGCCATGTAGTCCCATAAATGGCTCAGCTCGGACTGCAGTCCCTTCCTGGCTCAAAATCAGGGTGGATGTGGCTCTCCTGCGGTCCATTAAGATGTGGTATTCTGCCAGCAGGGTTTAGACTGAAGCTACTGCCCAGTTATTTGACTTGATCCATTTTTAAGTGAAATTGCTGGTGTGAGGATAATTTGAGATCTCTCTCAAATAGATCTATCAAATTTCAAAAGTTCTATCAAATTTCAGAAGTGGTTTTTGTCATACTTGAGATATTCCTGCTCCTAGAGGTCAGTGACTGTCCTGACATTCAGCTGACACAGGCTTCCAGGCACCAGGTGCCATAGGGGCTCTGGGGAGAAGCTTCTACCCTAGACCAGGGGTGGCGAATGTATGGCACTCGTGCCACAGCAGGCTGTTCGATATCATTGAAAGCTCTGAAAGGTTCACCATCACCGCCCTGGACAAAGACAGCTGTTCCCTGCCCCTCCTTACAGTCTCAGTGGGGTGCAGCATGGGACAGGCAAGGCAGAATTCCCAGCTTCTAGTGCTAGGTCCCTTCTGATCATCTTGGGCAGAAGTGATGGGTCTTGTATATGAGTGACTGTCCTCCAGGGTAAATTCACTAACACGGGAAGGGGGGTTGTCTCCGTGAGCCATAGCAGTCCCAGGTGTCTCTGAGAAGGCACTCTCTTAGGAAGGGAAAGATAAGGCAACAAGCTGAGCTAAAATCCCTTTCTGAGATGAACCGGCTTCTGTAGAAGGCAGGTGGGGCACAACAGAACGAGTGAGTCAAATGAATTACAAGGAGGAAATTGCCTGACTGGATGACAGAATCTTAACCTCGTCTTTGCCGTGGGGGATCAGATTAACTGGATTTGAGCCTAGGCTGTTTCTGTTGTCAGGAGTCCATTTGAGACATTGCTGATGGTGTCTTTTATGTTCAGAGGAATAAGGAGGACACTGTGCATTGTCATAGAAAGGGCAAAGCAAGAATGAGGACATCTTTGGAGCAAAAAGCCACAAGTGGCAGGGAGGCTAGAACAGAGCCTGCCTGCTGGGACTGTTTGTGCCAAGTAATAATCCTGATTTCCAAACTCACAAGGTATAAGGAAATTAGGTTGTAGAGGCCAATTCAAGACAAGGCTCATTTTGGACAACTAATAACAGGGTAATGATGTGCATAGCTTTGAATAACTACCACTTGCCACAGCAGGAAATGAACTTCTGGGTAAACTGCAAATTAAGCACCCTGTGCATTTCGTTAAACTCTTGGGTTTGTTGCTTCCTAGGCCATTCTAGCACAAAGAGAGAGAGTAGGAGGTGGGGGAGAGCACGTCTCTAGATGTGTGCTTGCATCTCAATGGGGAACTCAGGATAGACACAGAGAAAACATTCTAGGTAATGAAGCAGTCTCTCAGAAACAGAGACAATTGGATCCCTGTCTTAGGCAGAAATTAACCTTAGTGTACAGAGTGCCATCTTGTCTTTGCTGACGCAAACAGATCTTAACCAGAGGCAGATTTCCAATCCAGGCCTCTGCTCAACCTGCAGGCTGCAAGGAAGCTCCTCCTGATTGTAGGTTGTGTTTCCTTGCTGTCTCCCCTTTACTCTGTAAGAGTTCTTTCCCCATCAATTGCTCCAGCCTACTAATGTATTTTTATATGTGAAGTGTTATTTCCCATCTGCTTATTTACTAGTAGGTATTGGGTTTAGAATGATGATGCACCTCACTGGGTGTTCAGTGCTTCTGTGGTGTTTAATCAGGATCTAGTAAGCAGATTGTATGAGCTGGATGTCCTTCCCCACTGGACAAGATTTCCCTGTGGAAATCCCCAGGATACTACATCTATGCTTGGGCTTTGGGGTTGGACCATTTCTTAGCAGTGTGATCTCGGACAAGGCACTTAACTCTTTTTAGCCTTGGTTTCCTATTCTACAGAACAGGAAAAAATAATGCAAAAATACCCTCATAAGACATCTGTGAGAACTGTCTGTGATTATGGGTATCAGTTAGTTATCACTATGTCTGAAAATAGGTATTCAAAAAATGTTACCTGTTACTGAAATATAATGGTGTTGTTCTTAAGTTATTTATTTTGATGTCAGAAGTGCAGGACCTGGTACCTTCGTGTGGGAGGAGTCGCAGTAGTGGTATTAGGTGATAACTCTATTTTCCCTAACCCAGTAATCAAACAGTAACACAGGGATGACAGTTTAGCTTATATGATATTTGAAATCAGAACTACCCCAGAAATTTGGAGAAATTGACCATGGACCTTACAGTTGTGAAACCAGGATTGATGCATTGTGAAACAAAAGCAAAATTCAAAACAAGAGAAAATTAAATGTTGGTTGATGGTACACACATTCAGTGCTGAAAGATGCGGAAATAAAAGGCAAATTATGTTGAAAGCAACGTTGAAAGAGTTTTTCCAAAATGGAGATGAGAAGCTATTAGGAAACAGGGCTTGTGTGTGATTGCTCTTGCTTTCTCGAGTGGGAGCTTTGGTTCATTCCATCCTTTGACCACAGGCAGGAAGCGCAGATAATTCCACGTGCCTCATGTTCAAGAAGCGTATCAAGAGCTAATTGGACTCTTGCTTTATGGACATTTTTACTCAGTATATACATTCTTTATCAGTCACATGACCCTGCCACAGAGTACCTGCTCTTAACGCCAATGGATGTTCACCATAAAAGAATTTTTATGATTTTGTAATAAATCTCATGAAAGTGCTCACCTCCCTGCCTGTTCAGAACACTGAACACTTCCACCATCTGCATCTGTGTCTCCCAAATTTCCCTTCCTAAGATCCCCAAATAAAGTCCTATTTATTCTTGTACCTTCTGAGTTTGACTTGATCATTGAGGATGTGAAAGAAGGAAATATTTGTTCAGCCTATGCCCGGTGACTGTGTCAGAGTTGCATCAGGCTCCATCTGGGCTCTGTGACTTGAGCAGGCAAGGCAAGGAGGAGCCATGCCAAGGAAGGCGTACAGCTGAGCTGAGCCAAGCCCTTGAGGGAACTGAAGGCCAGACCAGGAAGTAGTCCAACCCCAGCTGAAGGGTGGTCGGCTAGTAATGCAAAGAGGTAGTGGACTATTCTAGTGCCCAGTCTCTGGGGTTAGGCTGAGTGCAGGACCAGTTAGCACAGTGATTAGTGCTCAGTAAACATACTTTCATCTCAGAAATCTAAAAGGCTGCCATGGCCCACTTTATTGGATGGGAGTTTTGTGGGGTTTTTGGTACCAGGGATCGAACTCAGGACCTTGTGCTTGTGAGGCAGGTGGCAGCACCACTGAGCTAAATCCCCGGCCCCCATGGCCCACTTTATTGAACCTCTCTGAAGCCAGGCAGGAAACTTCAGACTTGATAGATTGTGACGCGGAGAGTTATCGAAAATGTTTTTGTTCTTTTTAACAAACATTATTTTTCAAATTAAAGTTTTAGATTTAAAAATTGAGACTATACTACAGCATTCCCATATACCTAATGGCCAATTTCCTTTATTATTAACATCTTATATTAATATATTTGTGACAATTAATGAACCATTATTAATACATATTAACTAAAGTCCATGCTTTATTCAGATTTCCTTAGTTTTTATCAGATGTCCTTTTCCTGTGCCAAGATCCCTTCTTGGATAGTACGTTATATATCAGTGTCTTCTCTCCTTACTCTCTTGGGATAGTGTCTCAGAACTTGTTTTAGATGATCTCGACAATTTTGAAGTGTAGTGGTCAGATACAAGGGGTGATCTAAAAATACAATGAATGTTTAAATTTTTTAAAAGTCCTACAATGAAAGACCCATTGCCAAGAATTATGGGCTATGGATGTTCAAAGCAAAGAGAAGTATTTTGAGGGGGATTAATGACAACGTATCTTTTACTGTAATAAATGTTTTTATTTAAACATTCACCTTTTTTTATCCTATCTCATTGATCATGTATGGCAATTTCTGTCAGATAAAAACATCATGGTGTATCCTCATCCACCTTATTCACTGAATCTGGAACCATGTAACCTCTGGTTCTTCCTCAAAGGCAAAATGACCATGAAAAGTAAATGTTTTGAATCAGTTCAGGACATTGAGGCAGCTGTGACGTTGCAACTAAAGATGCTCACAAAAAAGGACTTCCAGAACTGCTTCAGAAAGTGGCAAGAACAATGAGATGAATGTGTTCCAAGTGAGGGGAATTAATGACAATGTATCTTTTACTGTAATCATTTTTTCAAAAGTTTAAATATTTACTGTATTTTTATCATACTTCATATTTTATAGAATAACTCAATTTGGGATTTTTCTCCTCATTAAACTAAAATTCTGGGGGTATTGGAAAGGAAGACCACAGGCAGAGTGCCAATTTTGATTCCATCATATCAAAGATACAGTCTGTCAACATGACTTAACCACTGTGAACGTTGACCTTACTTACCTGGCCAAGGTAGTATGTCAGATTTCTCCACTGGTCAGTTATTCTCCCTTTCCATATTGTCACTGTGTGCAGCCCACAAGTAATAATCTTTAGTAGACTACTTGCAGGTTGTGTTGAAGAAGAAAGAAACAAGCCAGGAGGAGAAAACTCGCAGCCCTAAGAAAGGGCTTGAGGGCCTGGACGAGGGTGGGGAGAGAAGGCACAAGGGCTTCCACTGTAGTGGGAGATAAAAGAGCAAATCCAGCATGACTGCGAGGTTGTCAGTGTCAGTGAGTAGGGGATTGCTCTGCATCAGAAGTCATGGCATAAATTTACTGCAAACTATTCCTTGGCTGTGTCACCTTGGGTGAGTCAGCCTATCCTCCCGGTCCTCATTTATCCATTGGTAAAATGGGGCCGACATCTTGTTCTTCCTACCTCATGGAGCTCTGTGAGAGAGACGATACTGAGTAGATATGAGAGCTTAGAAAGCCCATCAAGCACAGTGTCATTTCAAAGACTGGTTCAAGGATCTGGAAATGGAAGAGGACTTGGAAGGGGTCCCTTGTCACCGGAGAGATCCTGAGTATTTCAGGTAACCCAGAGCAAGGTGTAACTCATACTGAAACTCTGTCATACACTTGTGCTTTCTACTTGCTAAGGTTTTAATTTCAAAAATGCTTTCTTGGATGTGTTGTTTCTCACGGTCTAGCTCACAATCTGTTCCCCAGAGTAACATAGCTTGGGCAAAGCAAGGCGGGCTATGGCTTTGAAGGATGGCCCAATCATCCCAGCATGTCAAAGGCCTGGGCCGGGCCTTGTGACCTTCCTCTAAGGCCTGAAATAGGAGGATCTGAGGCCTCAAGCTCAGTTTCATTCCCTGAGATATTAAAAGGTGACGTATTAAAAATGGGACTTTGGGTTTCTGTGTTGCACTGGAATTTCTCTCTCTCTCTCCCCCTCTCTCCCCCTCTCTCCC
>NW_004624737.1:32020543-32054160 GCF_000247695.1 Heterocephalus glaber
CTCCCCTCTCTCCCCTCTCTCCCCTCTTTCTCTTTCTCTCTCTCTTTTTGAGACAGTCTCACTATGTAGTTCAAGCTGGCTTTGAGCTCACTGTATAGCCCAGGCTGGTCTCAAACTCATGGCAATCCTCCTGCCTCAGCCTCCCGAGTTCTGGGATTACAGGTGTGCACCACCATGCTCAGCTACATTGGAGTTTCAGAGATATGGCTGATCTGCTTCTGTTGGACATTAAAAGAAAATATAAAACTTCTCAGTTAGATTTACAGTAGGAAGTTTTGTCTGAGTAGCCAAAATCTTTCCAAACTGGACCGTAGGTAGTGGAAGAATCTCTTTATCTTTTCAAGCAAACACGCCCTTGGCTCTTCCTCTGCATATCTCCATTATTTAGAAAGTGTGCAGCCACACACTCTTGTTTTGTCACTGTACTCTTCTTCCTTGATCAACAAAATTGGTGAGCTTTGGAGTCTTTATCTGTGTCTTCCCAAGTTCCAAGATAAATCCCTGGAAGAGTTGGGGAGACCTGGGGAGACTGGCGGATGAAAGGCACTTCTCGTAGTAACTCACTGGTTACTTGGGGCAAGAATGTGAACTCTTTCTGTTTCAGTTTCCCCATACTTACAGGTTGTGAAGTGACTACTACTACAGTCAAGCTAGTGAACATACCCAGCAAGCCATGTACGAGTAGCTACTCTGAGTTTCCTCTGCTTAGAACCATTTTAAAATATTTATTTCTTGACACAGTAATTGTGCATATTTATGGGACGTGGTGTGACATTTCAATCCATTCATGCAGTACGTGCTGATCAGGTCTGGGTACCTGGCATATCTGTCACCTCAAACATTCATCATTACTTTGTGTTGGTAATGCTCAAGTCCTACTAGCTCTGTTGAAATAATTATTGTGAACCATTGTTATCCTGCCATGCTATAGGACATTGGAAGTTATTTTTCCTACCTAACTGTACCCCTGTATCCATTATCTTCTCTCCAACCCACCCTCACATCCATCATTTCCAGACCTCGGTAACTGCTACTCTATTGTCTGTTTCTATTGTAATTAACTTTTTAGCCTCTCTATATATTTGAGAACATGTACTATTTGTCTTTCCTTTCCTGCCTTATTTCACTTAACTTAATGTCCTCCTGTTCCATTTTGCTGCAAATGACAGAATTCAATTCTTTTTTATGGCTAAATTGTATTCCATTGTGTACACGTACCACATTTTCTGTATCCTAGTTTGGTTCCATTTCTTGGCTTCTATGATCAGTGCTGCAGTTGCTTGCTGCATAACTACTGCAAGTGCAGTTGTTTCCTCAACATACTAATGACTCAGTAGTGGGATTGCTAGATCGTATCGCAGTTCTATTTCTAGTTTTTTGAGGAGCCTCCACATTGTTTTCCATAGTGGTAGTACTAATTCACATTCCCACCAACAGTGTAGGATAATTACTCTTTCTCCAGATCCTCACAAACATTTGTTATTGTTCGGACTTTTTGGTAATAGCTGTTTCTAACTGGGGTGAGAGAAAAAAGTACATTTTTAATACTTGCACAAGGGATTCTGATTCAGGGGTCAACTTGGTCACCTTGAGAATTATCAGCTGGGGGCTGCACCAAGCTGTGGATACCTTACCACACATACTGTGGATATTTCCTTTATAAGCCACGTCCTAGCTGCTGCTTTTAGAACTGCTAAATAAATTATTGCCCGACTTGTAATAATTTCCTGATTTATATAGTATGAGGACGAACTTAGGAGTCAGAATGGCCTGGACATAAATCTTTGTGTTCACATTTACTGATACTCAGGCAAGTTGTTCAGCTTCCCTGGGGCTGTATTTCCTCATCCAGTGAATGGGAACAATATTGCCCACCTCACTGAGAGAGGAGGCTGGTCTCGGTGGAATGTTACTTCCCTTGGAAGTAGGAATTAACTCTAAGAAAACGTCACATACTGCCTTCCAGCACTTGGAGCAGGTACTGTTAAGAAATATTTTCTTAATGCCCAGGCAAATATATTTTTGGCCTTGGTACAAAATCACTTTCAAAGTCAGTGATCAATACCATGCACCCCCTCCTTCATTCCTTTAGAAAATGCTGCGTTGTGTTGTAAATTCAGGTTTTTGAGCGAGATCCCGCAGGTAGATAAGGAAATGCAGGTGAGCCGCCTTGCAGTCTCAGGTCCTGGTACAGAGAGTGCAGATCGGGTGTTTGACCCGAAACTGCATCTGCTCTTAGTCCAGATTTCACAAGAAGAACCTTGTTGCTCAGAATTTAGCCAGCAGTGGATTATTTGGACTGTCTTGTTCAAACTCTTTCCATGTGAAATGAGAGCATAACAGAAGTCTGAGGAAAAACAACAATGAGCTATTATACTTGCATGCACAGTGAGCTCCTTACTGTAAGGTGCTTTTTATTTTTTTTCTGTACTGGGGATTGACCCCAGGTCTTCACATTGAGCGAGATCCCCAGCCCCCACCCATTTTAATGTTTTATTTTGAAGTAGGGTCTGGCTAAGTTTTCCCGGTTGCCCTCCAGCTTGCCATCCTCCTGCCTTAGCCTCCCAGAGTGCCAGGATAGCAGATGTGCTCCACCACACCCGGTTCATAAGTGGCTTTGAAATTGAACCTCGGCAGTATCAGCCTCCATACCTTTGCCCAGTGCCATTTTACCATTTGAGAAAAAAATCATCATTGTTCTTTATGTTGGTTGATTCATTTTAGGTTTTCCGTTCTTGTCCCGTATTATGCTCATGCGGGTTCTTACTTAAGACATTTGTATATGTTACATGGGTTCTGAGAAGCCAAAGCAGAAAAGGAATCTGATAGCAGAAAGGGCCTGTTTGCATTCTCTGGCTGAAGAAGCTGCAAATTCATTGGCTGAAAGCCACAGGCGTCCTCTCACTGCCTTCTCCATTGGCCTTCTGTAAAGGGAGGTACATTCTCTTCCCAGGCCAGGGGGGCCCTGGAAAGCAGCAGAATAATCCACAAAAGTCCCACTGTGTGACTTTAGTCTGAAAAGACCCTAGAAATCACCTTGTCTGACCCCCTTTCCCTAATCAGAAAGCAAACAGGCTCAGAGGGATTCATGTGGTTCCAAGGTTAGTGTTTTCGTGATACATAATGGTTACATTTGCTGTGGGAGTTGATAGATGTGCATAACACATTTTGGTTCTTTTTACTTCCCCTCCTCCCTCCTCTCCTTCCCTCCAACTCTTAGTCTTCTTCCTATTTGCAAAAGATCTAGTTCCCTATTTCCGATTATCTTTTATTTTTCTCTTTAAATTATTTATGCTCTGAGTTTCTCATATGAGAAAAACCACGCCATATTTAAGCTTGTCTGATTTATTTCACTTAGCATTTTTGTCTCAAGGTGCATCCAGCATTATTTAATTCTTGCCTGCAGTGTATCAGGAGCTGGGCACATCATAGGAGTCTCATAGTTGGCTTCCTACAGGCCAAGTTGCCAAATTAGGAGAAGGAAATGCTCTCTAGTGAAGTTGACCGGAAAGTGTCCAACAACATACTAATTAAAAAGTAAATGAATGTCTTCTGCATTTCTTTGGTGCAGGGGCATCTGCTATGTCATAGGAGCTGGGGAGGAAAGAGAGGTCCAAGTGGGAAGAAATGGACCAAAGAAATAGTCCTCCCTCTCAAGGAACTTATAATCTACAGCAAATTCCAGCTAAAACATCCTTGCTCAAGAAAAAGACATTACAAATGCACATTTAAGAATGTTGAAACAAACAAGATTGTGTATTTAATGGCCCAGTTTGAAGTCCTAGAGGACTGGGGAAAGGGCAGAGCACAGCGGGCTCCACAGCTGAACCAGCCCAGTGTGTCCCCAGTGGCCACACTACTGTCCCCAGTGGCCACGCTACTGTCCCCAGTGGCCGCTGCTGTCTTCCTTATCTGTGGATCGGATGCTCAGGGCATGGGGCAGGGCTCATGCTCAGCTCATGCTTATTGAATCAATATGTGACTCATTGATTCCAAATGATAAGGATAGCTATGCACCCCGTGGGGACCCCTTTGCAGGAATGCTCCCACCTAACCTGGATCTTGTGTTTTTTTCCAGTGGCCCACCCTCAGGACCCCCACCATCCATCAGAGAGGCCTGTCATTCACTGCCATAAATGTGGGGAGCCATGCAAAGGAGAAGTGCTTCGGGTCCAGACCAAACACTTCCACATCAAATGTTTCACCTGCAAAGGTACAGTGCCTCCAACGTCCCTGCTTAGTAGCACATCACAGGCAGTGCCTTGCCAGGCCCTGGATGATGGCATGATTGCTTTCACAAGCCCTGAGGAGTCACTTACATCTTGGTTTGCAGTTTGATGAGACTCTTGGGGGGAGACAGGGTCCCTCAAGACTGGTAGTTCCCAGGTCTGTGGGTGCTCACTGAGGTCCCCGATCCTGGGTGGAGTGACTAACTCCATAGAAGGACAATGAAGATCCAGTTTTGTGTTTTGTACTTTCTATTCATTTCCCTCTGAAGTGAAAGATTCCTACTGCAAAGTAACCTTGTTCCAGCATCTGTTCATTAAAGGAGGACTGAAAAACTTGTAAGATTGGATGCTAAGTCATTGTCTTTTCTGAGTGTGTGTGTGTGTGCCTGTGCATGTGTATTGAGAAGTTCCTACTTAAACGAGAACACTTGGAAGGCCTCCAGGCAGAAAAACATCTCCCATCCAAAAAGCTATCAATTTGAAGTTAATTTCCATTAACAAGCTCCTGTTGTGAGTTCACAAAGGGCAGCATCTCGGTATGAAATATGCTGACCTGTTATTCCAGAGCCAGGGCATGGCTGACTTGGGAAAAGGGGAAAAGAAAGTGGTTTGTGTGTTTATTGCAGAAGCAGGTTACTTGAGCTGAGGGCATGTCTGGGTAGCTCAGGATGCAGATAAGTAAAATAAGGAGAGATGGAAGGGAGGGCAAGACCCTGAGCTTGTTTGTAGCTTTACTCTGCACCATATGCATGGTCATCGCCCATCTCTGGAAACTGGGCTTTGTTTTGAGCATCTTAGGCACTGCCCTCCCAAGCTATCCATCCATGGCTGGGGAGGCTCTCAAGTTGATAGACCCCAGGCTACCTACTGACCCTCAAAGATTAAAAAAAAACAAACAGAAGGGGAGCTTTTCCAGAGTCCATGGCTATTTGCTTCAGTGAGTACGGTAACTTTTCAATGAGTAACTTTTCCAGAAAGAAACAGGGTCAGCATCAGAATCTTGGGTGAAAAGGAGAAGGAGAGGGAAGGGGAGGAGCTCACTGCTCATTGTGTGAGGATGGTTAGGGTATTATAACCAGGTGTTTTGCTAAATGAGTAGACAGAGCTGCCCTGGCCGCTGGGGGTGGTGGAATGGGTAGCCGTGTGAGCTGATGGAGATGCTAATTTGTGCCAGTATAGCAACTCCTTTACTATATATGCACCTTACCATATACCTTAAATACATGCAATAAAATGTATTAAAACCAAATGATGTAATATACATGTCATATAAAGGTTATATTTAATCCTCCTGAATTCCTCTCTGAATAAGTATGATAATCAAACCAAGGTTTTCGGGAAGTCTAAGGTCGATCAGAAAACATCAGCGTGACTCCAGGATGGCAAGGCTGCTGCCTCACCACGGGGCTTGAGTCCTGCTGCTGTTAGTCAGCAACTCTGCAACCTGAGCAAGTTTCTTGTGTCTCTGTGGCTCAGTGTCCTTATCCAAAGTACAGAGAGTAGACCAGATGACGTTTAAATCACTCCAGCCCTGAAGTCTGCAGATTCTGTATACAGATAACCAGATGTGTGTGTACTGTAGAACCCAGAGGTACTGGGGTGGGTAGCATGTTTTCTGGTTGCATACAGTATAGCTAACTTGGCATCAGCATTACATTTTGTTTTACTTTTTTCTCATAAATTTTGTGAGACATGGCTCGAGGGGTAGATTTGGTAGGAAATAAATACAGCCCATAAATGACTGTGGTCCTTATATGTATTTGATATTTCTAGTGAAATTACTCAGGTCTTGGAAGTTTCTGTTCAACACATCTAGGTGTTAGAATACATACACATGCATGTCACATGGGGTGGATGCTTTCTTGTTTGGGTTTTTTCTCTTCTAGTTTAAAACTGAGGACCAAATGTAACTTATTTATGATGAAAAGTTGCTCCACACTATACATGCATTCCTGAAAAGTTGAATTTTTGCTCAAGAGCACCTACTATTTATAGGAATAATTTTTTTCTTTTTTTTTTTTTCTTTTTTTGGTACCGGAGATCGAACTCGGGTCCTTGTGCTTGTGCAGCAGGCAGCGAAACCACTGAGCTAAATCCCCAGCCCTAGGAATAATTTTTGATTAACGAAATGTTGCTAAAATGAACAAGTCATCTGTTCTTGTAAATTTGTATTTTCTCTCCCGTAATCTGCCATTATCTACCATCTTGCGTCCCATCTTCCTAGGGTCACCCTTTTCTTTAATACCCAAACAGAACAGTTTTAAGTTCCCTATGGCTTTTACAATAGAAAAGCCATGACTTTCCCAAAAATTCTAGACTAGCATTGCCCAAAGGGAATATGAGGCAAAACTATGTGTGTAATTCCAAATATTTTAATAGCTATATTAAAAATGAGAAGAACAAGTACAATTAATTTTCAGAATGTATCTTATTTAACCCCATATATCTACAACATTATCATTTCAATATGTAATTAGTATAAAATATTGAGGTATTTGACTTTTTTCATACTTAACACATCTTGATTTGAGCTAGTCACATTTCAAGTGCTCATAACCACATAGTGGCTACCATATTGGATAGCACAGTGTCAGTGAGGTTTGCATTCTTGTGGTCTCCTCTCCATTCTTGCTGGTATTAAATTTTTGGTCTTCCCTTGTGAGTGCTAAGCCTTTTTCATTATTTCATCCCACACTGGCCATCGTTCCCTTCCTTCATTTCCCAAAGTACCACTAACACCTGGCATCTGTTTTCAGCAAACTTTGCTGAATATCTGGAGTACTGCAGGGAGAGTATAGCATGGACTAGCATGGAATAGACAACAACTGCTTTAATATTTTCAGATCATCTGCAATGACAGAAATTTCTCACTGGCCAGCCCTCCCCCACATTTGCTTCCTGCCTGCCTGTCTTCCTTCCTTCCCCTTCTTTCCCACCGCACCCCCTTCCTTCATTTTAGTTAAAAGACTCATTTTCAGACAGGCTTACAGAAAAATTGAGCAAAAAATGCAGGCCAGGGCCACTTTTCATACTTATTCTGAACTTATATGCTGCCATTTTGGTTGTGCTTCCTCCTCTATGCAGACTTTTCCCTCCATCCCAATAAGATCAGGACTCTAGAGTTCCTTAGGACCTCTACTTTGTAAGTCAGTTAGGATGGTTTTTCAGAAGAACTTGTAGTCTGCTCTCTGATGAAGGCTGTTTTCCTTCTAATCTGCACAGTGCTGACTGCAGCCCAACCCTCCGACAACAGTTTCCTTTTCTTCCTGTGACATCTGAAGCAGAGTTGTGATGCCTAGCTAGGGAGTGAGCTTGTGTCCTGGGACAAAGGCCTTTGGGTGAGGATCACACACCAAAACAAGCTTGGCTTTGAGTCAAGAGCTGGCAGAGTGCATGGGAGTATCTTCACATGCTGACTGGGAATTCTCCCTGGAATCCTCCTCCACTGCTGTCCTTCACACATACACTGTGTAGACAGAGCCTTATTTCTTGAGTGGGGCAGTGATTGTGTTTTGCAGTTAGAATGAAAGGACTAAAATATGAAGCTTTGTAGCAATAAAAAACAAGGATGAATGCTTTTTGTTTAAAATAGGTCTTGAAAGAAGGAGTAAAGAGGACACTGAACATTTTATTTGAAAGGTAAACACGTAGAAAATGGGAAAATATTCCTGTGGAGGAATTAGAGATTACGTATAGCACATGCTTAAATCAACATTTAGTCTCTACAACTTTCTAGTTAGCCATAGTAGTCAGATAGTTAGTTAGCTGTAATATGATCAGACAGGGTGGGTGAGCAGGAATTTTGTGAACCCATCTCACCTCCTGAAATGTCTGAGATCTTGGGATCTGCTGGTTTGAGAATTATCCTGCCATTTACTAAATGTTAATTGAATGTATACTCCATGCAGGGTATTATATAATTGCAGAAAATAAAAAGAGATAATATACCATGTTTGCATTGGAAGAAATCAGGAGCTATTTGAAGACACATATAAATAAGCAACACTTACGATGTTGAGAGTAGTATGTCCTGGATGGGGAGATGCATAGAACACAGAGTGGAGGCTGGGAGAACCACAGGGGAGATGTAAAGGAACTGCAGGTAGAAATAATGTAAGGTAGCAGTAGTGCGTTAGAAAACAGGAGACAAACGTTAAGAGTCACTTAAAGGTGATAGGATTTGGTGACCAGCTGAATAGGAGGAGTGAAGGATCCAGGATTCCAGCTGGACTGCTTGGGTGGATGAATGGAGTTGCCACCAAGTAAAATACAGGTGCACTCGGTTGGGCAGAGAGATAATGAAGTCACTTTGGTCAAGTCACATGGTACCTCCAGGGTTCAGGGGACTTAGCACTCCAGCAGTACTGATCTGTGCTGGAAGGGTTTGGAAATCTTTGGCATCTGGATTCTGAAGCTACACGGTTGTGTGAAATTTCCTTGGGACAGGGTAAAAGGCAGAAACGGAATACTAAGGAATGTCAGTGTCTGAAGGAAGTAGAGCCATTTATCACATTGGAAAATGTGCCCATCTGGCAATGAGATGAAGAAGGTGGTTTAATTGAAGGGTGGATTCTATAATTAAATGAAAGGGAGATCTGCTATTCTCCTTTTGCTGTTTCTTAAAATAACCCAGAGGGAGTAGAACGTGACTGCAGGGTACTGGGTGGAGGTGTTCTGTCTTCAGTTCGCACCAGTTTTGTTTTTCTTCTAGCCCATTAGCAGCAATCATCGTGCTAACTTCAAGGAGCTGTTTCAGTGCTCTCCATTCATTCTGCAATATTATTTCAGTGATCTGGTAGGTTAATGTATCCCCTTGTCTTCACCTTGGTTGTATTAGGTACCCCGTGAGAATACGAAATGTAAAAACAAATTCAAGGTACTTGGAACTTTTCATTGGGTGTCATGTTGGTGTACCTGCTGGTTTCTTCTCTGCGTGGAATGGCTTCTAAGGAGGGATAAATGAGCCATGTCTGACACTTCTAAGTATTTCTCAAATGTAAATCATAATTCATTTTAATTATATACTGTATTTTTGTTGTGCATTCTTTTGATATTCAGTATAATTGTTGTTTCTCTTGAGCATTTTTCAGGGTACCTCCCTAAATCTATTCTGTTCTTCCAGAAAGTTCTAAGAGCTGGTGTGTCCAACTTATGGCTCCACAAACCCATACATTTTTACCATTGTTATGTGATTTTTAGTGATATTTTTCATGATCCCACCATGTAGTGTTCAAACATAGACTGTGGAGATGACAACAAAATCCTGTGTAGGGGGTGACACAATGGCCCACTAACTCCACCTCCTGTGATCTGCTGCCACCTGTGTTTGTGTGACCTGGAGAGTAAAATGTAGTGATTACTGATATTTCAACTTTTTTTGCTCACGTATTCACCTGTGAAGACAGGTGTTTATTATTAAGCATCCGTGTAAGTTTTCTTATTTAATTATTAAAATTGGGCTTGTGCCATTTTATAAAATAATGTAATAACTTAAAATATGTTTAAAGGGGATTTTTGTTACTCCTATATGTCAACTCTATTATGTACGGCCCAAGACAGTTCCTGTTCACTCAGTGCAGCCAGGGAGGCCAGAAGGTTGGACACCACATTCTAGAGCATTTAGAGGAGACCGATGCAGGAGTGGTGGGCGGAGGGCTCCCGGAGACCAGGATAACTGCTTAGCCAAATTCTCCGCCTTCAGTAAGCCTTTTCTGGACCATCCTATATGAAATATCAACTGTTCCTTTATTGCAGCTCTTCTTTATCGTTTTCCCTAGTACCTATACTTATTTAGCATATCTTATTCATTTGTCTTCACCCTCTTGAAGGCAGAGATTTTCGTTGTTTTATTCACTACTGTTTACCCAGTGCCTACAACAATGTCTGACCTGGCAGGTCCACCATAAGGGAATGAATGAACAACGATTTCTTCAGAACTTGAATATCAGTAAATGTTTCTAATGGCATAGCTAGTCAGAAAGATCTATCAAGTGCTTATTACGACACATGTCGCCAAATGGTCACTACAGTGGTACTATCTTCTGAAGAGTGCAAGTAGAGGCATCTGTCCCTTATTACAGAGCCACCTGTCTGCCTGGCAGAGACAGCAGGTCGGAGTTGTGCTGAAGGCTACTCTCTGGCAGTTCTTGCTCCTGTGTAATCTTTCCTGGTTCAGACCCTTTTCTGTCTCATCTGGCCTCACATGGGCAGACTAGCTATAGGTTATTTTGTGATTCAACTGGAAAACTCATAAAACTGCAGAATAAAGTAGCAGGGGTTTTGTTGTTTTGTTTTGTTTGTTTTTTGAGACAGGGTCTCACTGTGTAGTTCAGGCTGATTTTAAATTCCCTATGTCTCCCAGGCTGGCCTCAAACTTGTGATATCTTTCCCTGGCTTTCTGAGTACTGGGATTACAGGAGTGCGCCACCACACCTGGCCTCCAAACACAACCTTTCTCATACAAGAAAACAGTCTCCCTTCAATCACTTTTTGAATCCAAATTTTCATGAAGCTGACAGTCTTTATAACAAAGAAACATAACTTTTAAGGTCCACAGAAATGGTATTAAAGCTCAAATGTAATTATATTGTGCAGTATTTATTTCTATAGATTTGCTATATATATACACAGAGAAGTAGCACTAGCATTTGACTTAAGGTAGTGGAGTAAATTTGCCTTTTAAAATTTGTTTTATTGTTTTGGCAGCACTGGGGATCAAACCCAGGGCCTCACACATGATAGACAAGTGCTTTAACGCTTGTTATTCCCCCACCAGTGTGTTTGCCTTTTAAAATAATTGTATTTAATAAAAGTGGGATCTTTTCAGAATGAAGGACATAGAGTTGATAGAGTGAAACAGTGGCAAACGATGGAAGTGGTACGTGAGTGAGGCCGAACAAGCCTGGGAACCACTGGTCCTAACACTGTGCTGGTGTTTGTGTCTGAAGCGATGAGACCGTTTGCGTGGTGGTGTTTTAGGAGTCAGTCTGACATCTCAGAACCATGCTGTCTACTGAAGAGTAGGATAACTGCCCTTTTGTAAGTGTCATTAAGTATTATGGTAAGTATTATGTCATCAAGTAAATGTTAAGTATTATGGTGAGGTTGGTCATTAATTAAACTGAATTAATGAGCATTTGGTTATAAATTTAAAAAGTATGGAATATGGGGAGCATGGTAGAATCCCAGATACTCAGGGGACTGAGGCAGCAGGATCACAGGTTTGAGGTCAGCTTGGTCTCAAAGCAAAGTTTAGAAAGGGATGGGAATGTAGCTCTGTGGTTCTATCCTTAATACAACAACAACAAAAATAAAGAATCATGTAAGAGTTTACTCTGCCTTGATCCTTTTTAATCTAAGAAAGCATTTTGATCACATGTAGAGAGGTAGTGTAAACTGAGAGATAAAGGATGAAAGTAGGATTCTTAGTAGGATTCCTTGATGAGGTCAATCAAGACCTTAAAACCTTTTTGTCTACACTAAACCCAGGCCAAAGGACTTGCAGTAGCCTTTTCCGCAGTGGAAATGGCCTTTGGGGCTATCTTCAAGTGTCCTTCTGGAAGGTAAATGCCCTCCTCCTCAGCCCTTCCCCCAGAGTCCCACCACTGACCACAAAAACCAGAAAAGCATATGTACAGTGGGCCCGAGGATAGGCAGCAGCATTCTCACTGTGCCTGTGAGCTTTGAAAACTGAATTTTCACATTACAAGTGGCAGTACCTTCAGTGAGAAGTGGGGAGACCCTCCGTAGAGATGATGTATCAGAAGATACCACCTGTATGGTTTGAAAGCTTCCGGGAGAGACTTATGAAACTCCTTAAAGCAGGGTTTATAAAATATGGTCTAGGAAGCATCTCTGTGAATGACCTAGATTTTGGTTAACAATTCCATTTTCCTGATTTTACCCAGAGTCCCCGATGATCAGCATCCTGCTTGTGGTCTAGCATTTCAACCAGCTCCATAGGTAGGAATTTGCATCCAGGTTGAGAACCACTGCTTTGTTGGGCATGGAGTGTCTAGCCTAAGTTGGCGGTGGAGTGGTAGAGAGAAAATAATAGAAATACATGAAAAGAGAAAAAGAGTGTCTCAGCTGCTCGATCAGAAGCAATGTGGCTCTTTGGGCCTAGGAAATGCCATGGCATTGGGATTTTTTCTTTAGAAGAGTCTCATTAAATATAGAATTTAGGTAGGAGACACTTGAGACACTCAGCTAAGGAGACGTAGAAATGCACGTTCTAAACATATCTGGCTAGTTATGTGGAAATGGGCAACCACATAGGCCCCTGTGACTTTTGTGGAGGGGAAATTGTTGAGGATTGAACCCAGGGCCCTACGCATGCTAGGCAAGTGCTCTGCCACTAGCTTACTATACCTCAGCTCCTCCCCCTGCTTTTTAAAAATTTATTTTGAGACAGGCTTTCATTAAATTCCCTGAACTGGCCTTGAACTTGCCTCAGCCTCCCAAGAAGCAAGAATCACAGGCATGTGGCACCATGCCCAGCTTCTTGTGAATATGACAAAGAAAGCAAGGTCATAGAATTGTACAGTTGCTCATGAACAACCCAGCCCTTGTGAGTGAGGACTGGCCTCAAGGTGCCGTGAGACCAAAGAAAGACAAATCTAGGATTGCACAAAATGCAGTTTAGTAGGGGGATTTAAGAAGCTTGGCTCCAGGCAACAGCAAGACTAGTTGGATCCCTTTAATTTGGGATAGAAAGATCGGTGTTTATATGGTTTAAGACAAAGTGATTTCATCTGAGTCTACCTTCAGCTAGTATCTTAAGAGTCAAGGGGCTGGGGATTTAGCTCAGTGGCACTGTGCCTGCCTTGCAAGCTTAAGGTCTCGAGTTTGACCCCTGGTACAAAAAAAAAACAACAAAAAACTCCAGCATATTCCTGGCACCAGGGTCCAGTTGTAAAGCTCCACACGTGACACTTACAGTTTTGCCTCTTTGTAGTTTGCTAGGAAACTATGCAGGAAATAGTAGGGTTACTGTGGGACAGTCATGGGGATTGCAACTCAGGATGGCTACAGTCTGAATTCATACAATTTACCTTTGCATCCTATGTTCAAGGCTGACAAATCAAATGATTATCAGAGAGGAAAACCCTGGATAATCAAGAGGTGTTATGTAAATTATAAGCAAAAAGCATGTGCTTATTTGACAAATTTTTTGAGTGCTTAAGTACTCAAAAATAAGTTAGGCACGATTCAGTTATAAATTAGATATTTATCTCTGTCTTCATAGAGGTATTAATCAGACATTCAGACAATCATAGAAATATGACTTACAGCTATGATGGGTGAAATAAAAGGGAAAAAATGCAGGTGTAGGAGAGATGTGAGCCTGCGCCAAGGAGGCCTGTGTGTTGGGGCCAGGGCCCAGTGGTCAGGAAGGATCTCCTGCCCAACTCTACTTTTTAAGAAGAGATATTTCAGCTGACTTGCAGAGGATGAAAAAAAATAACCACCTAATTCCTCCTTGTAGTAAAAGTTAACTAAATGGACTTCGTTAATCCAAAGAGCAGATCTCCATTCTTTCTTACTCAAAGTCACTTCACTTTTGCACAAATTAACCTAAGAATGTGGACCTTGATGCCCTTCACACCTTTGCCGTGTGAAATGTTTGGGAGCATCCGCCATCTATCCATTCGCTGAGCTGTGCGATGGGAGGTACATAGGATGCAGTAACTGCCTCCCTAAGAACCCGTGATCTTTTGGGAAGCAAAGTGCTTATGAGTGGAATTAACGCAGGCAAGAGAAGCAGGCAAGTGGTCCAGACACCAGGGGCGTGAGTGAGAGGCCACCTACAGCTCGGTAGTCTAGGGATATTGCCAACGAAGGGGCAAGACATGAACATGAAAGCATGAATATTCTATAAAACTTAATAACCTTCCCAGGAATAGAACGAGGGAGCAGCATGCTCAGTGAGGTCAGGGCTGGGGCTGCTTGGTTCAAGGCCAATGGGTGGTGAGGGCAGAAGTGTGACTAGAGTTGATTCTGGCCTTAATTTGGGCTCAGATTTTCTAGTAGAAATGAATGGAACCATGATGTTTCTATTGTTTAAAAGTTGGCACTTTAAACATTAATTGTAGTAACTTTATTTCTTTTCAACTATAGAACTAGTTTTGTATGTTATTTATAGTCAACATCATTTTAAAGAGACTTCTGAACATGTGTGTCTAAACTTGTTTTAAAAAGCATACATGAACTCTTCTTTTAGGGTATCATTGCAGAAACGCGCATAGAATTATGTTTTAATAGAGGCTGTTGCTATTAGCAAAGTGAGTCTAACCATGTGTTTAAAAGTAAGAAAAATGCTATTTTGGTAGCTTTCTAAGATCTTTTTCTCCTCTTATAGTGTTCAAGTTGTCAAGAAAGCCTATAAATAATCAAAATTATTTAGAAATGTTTCTCTAAACCTATTAGAAAATTCAGACTACAACTTCTAATGTAAACAAGCTAGAATATATTTTCCAAGGGTTAGTCTGTTAGAAACTAGGTTCTATGAAAAGGCTTGAAAAACCTTCCATCTCTGGTAGCACTTTCCATAGGGTTTGGATGGTGTTTACCAGATCAGTATCATTCCACATAGAACACATGCACTTCTAAGGTACAAGGATTTTTATGGAGCAAATGGATGAAAATTGAAAGGTGAGGTGGGGTTAAGGACACAGGGTTTTCTGTGCTTGAGTATAATTGTACTGTAATTGTATTATGTGGTTTTATAAGAACTAACTACATGTCTCACTTCTGAAATGGAACTTTGGAAAGTGGTTAAAACTGTGAACTTGATGTTCTTTTCTTTCCACTGTAATCTATGATTTGACCTAGATAAACATGTCAAGAAAGGGACATCGTGTTGTCCATGTCCACAAGGGGCCTGTGCTAGCTATCCTGAGTAAAAAGGCCTGAATTCTACCCTGAATATTTTCTACCCAAAGATGCAGAACAGCCTCCTTCAGGAGCATCCTCTCGTTTGTAGTCACCTTTGTGGCTATAACTGTAACCTTATCTAAGCTACATCTTTTGGTATACATGAAACAAACTTTGCCCCATGTTTTCCTCCTTAGGTGGAAAAGAGCTGATGATTGATTTCCTTAAAACAATCTACCATTTACGCTGTCTGCCTCGCAAGCGCAAGGACCCAAGTCCGATCCCTGGTACCCCCAAAAAAGAAAAAAAAAATAATAATCTACCATAAGCTTAGAGACCATTATTACTCTGACCACTTTTTGGGGGGAGAGGGGGGTTAATCCCTATTCTATCTACTCTTGTGGTTTTTTCCATTCCTTTAATTATTCCTGTTGGTACTTATGGTCCTGTTCTAGTTTCTTCTCATCGACCTTAAATTCTGACACACTTAACTCATAGCAGTCTTACTGTCTCTCTTGGAGGCCTTCTTGCAATTGCTAAGCTCAACACAGCATAATCTGACCCTGTGCAGGGCATACATGAACAGAAGTTGTCTCTTGAGTTGTTGAGCTGTGGTCAGCCTCAGTTGCTAGAAGTTCAAGAGTCTCATAAGGCTAAAGACATCGCATAAGTAGAGTCACATAACTTTGGCAGTGCACTGTGGTGTCAGTTAGGTACTTTCAGGAGAAGAGACAGGATTGTGGGCTGAGTCAGACCCAATGCCCTTGACCTTATGCTATGCCAAGAGAGCCCAAGCTCCAAACACCAGCTTCACTTAAAGCAGTATGAAATAGGGGAAAGCGGACAATCTTCCATTTCCCCAAGCATTGTGGAAGGTACAAAATAGCACACAAAGTAGTCTTCGCCTCCAGTAAGCTCAAAATGGAAAGGAGATAATTGCACTGCCAATATATGGAATATTGCAAGAGATCAGATTAAGAGCCAGATGTCAGCAGTTGCTCTGGAGCCCAAGGGTGTGCATGGAGGTGTAGGGGTATGAAGAGGCTTTCAGCTTCATCAAGGGGCCCTGTAGGCTGGGGAGCCAGGGGCCTGGCATCAGCAGGGAGTGGAAGTAACTTAGAGGGATACAGAATGGGGGGATCAGTTTGACTGGAGTAAAGTGCTGGGAAGAGTCAGGTGAACATTTGGCAGAGCAGAGCAGGGAAGCTACTAGATAAAAGTGTCGTTCTTAGACTAATTTGAAGGAGCTTTTTAGGAGGTCTCTAAGACCCCCCATGCAAACTGCATCCTGTGGTGAGATATCTGTGTCTTTACCTGTTTTCTGTAGGGTCAGTTTATAGACAAATATAACCATCTCTGGAGCGTCTTCCTTGGTGTTTGGGAGTTCATAAAAGGTATAGGTACACCAGTTCCTTCTGGAGACTGAAAGGGGAAAAGGATAAGAGAATAGAGACCTCAGTTAAATTTGCCTGTGGGTCCAAAACCCAAAGTAGGCCTGTGGCTTACTTTGAGATCTGACTCCTGGGGGTAAGCAAGTTTGGTCCTGTGACCAGGACCATCATTTCTACCTTGTGCATATTTTCAGCCCTGGTTCCTGAAAATAAAGTTTGGTGGAAAACTTCAAGGAGCCATTATTCTGGATGATATCTTTGTTTCTTGAGCCGTCTATAATTAATGTTTGCACATGAAGTTTCATAACAAGTGCTAAAAAACATATTTTCAAAGATTTTATTAATAAATGGAGGTTTGAAATGGTTTCCTTTCAGCCTAGGCTCTTATTACTGTAATTCAAACTGAATTAACTACAGCCTCCCAAATCTCTTGCTTTGGCATCTCATTTTACCATCTGGTTGAGCTTATAACTATCTTCTTACCCAGAAATGATCATTGATTTTGATGTGTGTTTAAAATTTATTGTGAAAAGCTATTAAAATATGTTTTTGAGTTTTGGTATTTGCTTCCAGGATAATGCATTAGCAAAAGTTATTTCTGGAGAGAAACTGCCCCCTCACATTATTGTTGATGAGTCTGTGTTCCAGCTATTTTGGGCTGCAGGCTATAGTGGATTGCCTTCCAAGCTACATTGTGTGGTTGTTTCAAACACACTGCTCTGAGTTTCAGAACAAAAATTGTTTGACTCAGACCCCCCACTGAAATGGAATTTTGGTAGTTGAGAAGATGCTATAGAAGTCTATCTTTATAATCTTTATGAAGAAAGAATTTAATTATTAGAGTATACCTTGGATGAAATAATTTTTTAGAAATTGATTGGAGTAGAAGATAGAAGAAGGTAAAAAGGTAGCATTTACAGTGCTAATCCAGTGGTGAAGTGTTTGGGAGTTCTGGTCTACCCAATGTGAGTCTCTTGCACATGGCATCCTGGGAGGGGGCAAGGATGTGCTGCTCCAGGCAGGGTAGAACAAGGTTTTGATCTCACAGAGGGTAAAGTAGCACTTCTGGAGCACATGGTCCTTATCCCCAGAAATGAAAGGAGGTAACCCAGGTCTCAGGGCCTAATTTCACGGGTCAAATTCAGAATAGCTCCTTATACCCTCTGATGGAGTCATCACTGGCAGAATGGCAGACAGCCAGCACCTGTCCTAGAAAAGAGAAAAAACGACCCCACCAAACACTGCTTGTTTCCCAGTAAAATTCTTGGGTTGCCCAGAACAAAATTGAAACGTTAATCATGTTATATTCCATCCCCACCCTCTCTTACTGCCAGGAATTGATCAAAACCCAGTGAGAGGACCAGGAATGTAGCTCAGTGGCACCACGCCTGCCTTGCAAGTGCAAGGTCCTGAGTTCAACCCCCCAGTACCAAAAGCCCAGTGAGAGCAGCGGCCACAGCAGAGAGGTGTGCAGTCCCCTGCTGTAGCATTTTCCCCAGACTCACCTTGGGGCAGGGTTTTAAGTATGACTCATTCTACTAAGTGTTGAGCAGTGTGAACTGGTGACAGACAGATGGAATTTCACTGAGATGAGTTTATTGGAACATATAACTGCTGCTTTTAGAAAGTTGAAGGAATAGTTGCTACTGTAGCCCTATTCATGCCACTGAAACACTATTCTGTTTTCACCCCTATCTAACTTTGTTCCCCTCCTGTTCCATGATATTTTTACAACTCAGGCATCTCTTGTTAATTTTTTAAAAGACTTTTTTAAATGTGCCTGTTACTGGGCTGGGGATTTAGCTCAGTGGTTTCACCGCCTGCTGTGCAAGCACAAGGACCCAAGTTCGATTCCCGGTACCCACCCCCCAAAATGTGTCTGTTATTAATTTTGCAACTTTCATATAAAAATTTTGGGGTGTAAATATTCCCACTTAATGTAGTAGTTAATTATGTTCAGTAGTTTGTAGAGAATGAATTCAAGAACTTAAGATTAAAAACAACAACAACAACAACACAGGGCTGTTTGTAGCCAGGCTTCATGGATGGCAAAGCAGACCAGGATTCAGAGCAGGATTGGGCCTTTAGTGGGCAATGTTCTAGTGACTGAACATGGAGAAGAAAGGAACTCATTCCTTCTCTTATCCCTATGTTTAAATGAAAGAAATCTATACTTTTGCCTGGGCTTATGTTAACTTTCAACTAGAGCAAAGACAAATGGAGCCCCTAAAGTAAAAAATCTAAATATCTCATACTAAAATTTGACCTTACTAATTGAGATTGTGTAATTATATAGATGTGAAATTTTTGCTTTCTGCCATCAGTTATAAGTATTTGCTAAGCTGTTAATATAAAATGGGCAAAATCTTTTTAAAAATTTGTTTAATGTTCATCTTTACATATTTTTGATTAAAAAGAGTAACACCTTTGTCAGTATACTTTTTAAAAAGTTAAATCTCTGACTCTCATACAAATGCTGAATGAAGATGTGTCAAAGATTTATTCAATTCGTTAGTGACAGAACCAGCAGGGTGGTAAAGCTGCCTTGAAGACGAACTAAAGGAATGGGTCATACAGTCATTCAAGAAAGAGTGTGGGGTTGAGATTGCTGGATAGATAAAACACTAGTGCTGCAACCGGATTATAACACCGGGAAGAAATCAACTGCATCTCTTCTGGATGCAGTTAACATTAACTTGCAGAGTCTGGGGCCTTTAATCAGCAGTAAAGGGCTGGTCAAACACCCTCTCTGTTCCCCCTGGATAATGAAATAATCCTGCTAAGCTGTTGAAGAAATGCTCCAGAATGACTTTGAAAAAACATACTTTCCTCCTTTGATCTTGTTACTGAGTTTTGGATTATTTTTCTGAACATCTTACTGTTAAATAAGGTGAGTGTCTGTTGATAGGAGGTACCTAGAGCAATCAAAATCATAGACAGAAGATAGAATGGAGAATTGCTAGGAGCTAGATGAATTAATCCACTGAGCAGTCCCCTTGAAAATAATTAGGTTGGTAAATTTTTTATATGTTATCACGACTGAAAAGAAAATTAAGAATGAGCTGACACATAGGTTTATGAAAAATTAGTAATTCATCATCCTCCTGAAAGAACTTAATAACCCTCTGTGTGAACTCACTTTTCCTTGTTTATAAAGATGTAAGTAGAGTTTTCTAAAAATAGGATTCTTAGAATTCTTTACTGTCTGACATTTGTTCTTTTCACTTAATGATACATCACAGCCTGCATGCTGGTTTTGTCTGTTGATCTTATCCAGTCTTTTGAATGCCGGCTTCACCGACTACATATATCATAATTTATTCAGCTCTTACTCCATGGATGGAAATTCAGTTTGTTCGCAGACTTCTGGTGGGGTTTTTTTCAATTTTGTTTTTTGTTGTTGTTGTTTTGCCATTACAAACATGATTAAAACAAAATCGTTTCAATGCTGGAGAGTGATGCTGAAGGCCAGGATCTCGGGTGACAGCCATAAAACAGCAGAGAGGGGAATGGCTCTGAGAATCATTTCGTTGGGGAACCAGATTGGATTTAGTAGCCAGTTGAAAATGTTGGTGTCAGAGTGGAGAAGTGGCTGCTGCTACTAATTTATTGAGAGAGAACAGAAAAACAACAGAGGCTTTGAAGGGAGGGTAGCAGGCTGAGCGGTTAGATCCTCTTTGGAAAATGCTCAGTTTGAGGTCAGTGTCTGTCTATAAAATCACAGACAGAGATCACTGATTTGAGAATCCACTGCCCAGAGCCTTATTGAAGCTATGAGAGTGGCTGAGATCTGGCTCTGAGGGAAAGAGGTGGCATCTGCAGGAGTTACCTGCATTTAGAGCCCTGAGACTGAGCCCCTTTTGCTGGAATACAAAAGAAGAAAGAGCCTGAAATTACGTCCCGGCCACTCCAGGCCTAGGAAATGTAATAATACGAAGTGTACCCTAGGTGTCGGCTACCTGGGCTTTCTCTCCACTGCCTGTTGAGGACTCCTGCCTCTTAAACACTGGTTTCCCTGTTGTCTAAACCACCAGAAATAATGGTACAGTTTGGTAAACCAGCTTGGGCCACCACTGCTTTGAATTTAGGGGAAAGGCAAATCAGATCTCAGTGGGGCACAGTTTGGCATCTCAGCAGTATTACAGAGTCATTTTTAAACCTACGCTAGGTTCATAAAAACTAGGATTTAATAAGGAGAGGAGATGTCAATTGCACAAAGCCGTGTGAGCCAGAGAATGTTGCTAGAGACGCCCCGAGGAAGCAGTAGACACAGAGAATTTCTAAGACATTCAGTTTTTGCTTTAAACCTCTCATTGCTGAGCTCTACTAGCATAAGGATTATCCTCTTGCCACCAGATATTTCTGTAAAGGGTCTGTGAATTTTTATATCAAGCTTGGGTGTTGGAGGCAAGGGTAAACGGAGTGACTAGTGATCCAGACGCATTCTTTTGTCACTTCTCAGGGTTTTGAGAAATACCTATGTTTCTATGAGTAACTGAGTCATCAGAATGGCTGGTGTCACAGAGGTGTGAAATCAGTGGGAACCTGCCAAGCTTAAGGCAGAATTCAGTTTTAAAAACTGTGTGTGCTGCATTAGATTAGATAATTATGGTTGGAAGTTCCTGAAGAAAAGAATCCAAGAGAGTAAAGATGACAACTCTTACCCATAAAGTACCTTATCACTTGGAAAAAAAAAAAATAACATATGTACCTAGAAAAATACTGAAGGAAACTAATGCATTCTGTGGCTGCCCACCCCCCAGGACTGTTTCCTGTTGCTGAAAGAATCGAGGTGAGACTGATGCTAGTCCCTCCTCGGGCTCCCCACACGACCCACTTGGTAAGGAAGAAGCAGGTGTGAGAACCGTAAGGGCAGGAGGAGATGCTGGCAGGTGACAGGAGGCAGCAGGTGGCAACAGGCTGTTTTCCAGAGAATAGGATCACAGTAGTATTTATAGGGTGGTCAGTTTCAGGCCTGATGGACTCCCGCCATAATCTCGAGTTAGTTCATTATAAATTGGAAAGAAGAACGTCATATCTGCGGAGTGTTAATCTGAACAAAGACCAATGAGTCCAAGTGGAAAGCTCATTTGTGGCTGCTTTGTCACCTTGAATATCTTTAGTAGCTTGCAGTTCACAGAGTGCTGAGGCAAGGGGAGTCCTTCCATCAGAATCCTGCTGTGCTCAGCACTAGTTCATCACATGCATCAGTGAGTCATGGGAACTGATCAGAGGAACCCTGGAAGTGTCACAGAGCCTTCAGAGAGAAATTCTGTGATTGAACTCTCTGTCTCCCCACCCCAACTGAATGTTTTTCCTACACCGCTGCAGGAATAAACAAGAACATTACTGGATTCTTTGCCCCAGGCCTTTAATTTTAGAAGAGTCACCTAACCTTGGGAATAGGGAAGTTCAGGTTGGAGGTTCCCCGGCTTCCTCTGTCATTTCTCTGTCATTTGGCAGTGGAAAATCTTAGCTATCACAGGGTCCCTGTAGGCTTTATTTGTGGACAAGTTGTCCTGACCTTTTTGGGTCTTGTCTGGACACACAGAGCAGGCCCAAGACCTGCCTTTTTGTGCCATCTCCCACTGCCATAACTGCACGATGTGGAAAGAGATACCAAAATCCAGACACAACAAAGCATCCTCTTTTGCATGTACTGAGGTTGTAAATGAGTCTTATCTTAGACATGACCCTTTTCCTTCCTCTTTTGCCTATCCCTTTTTCCTGTATGTATAATTTATAAATAATTAGCATATCTTATTTACTGTACAAAGAGAAAAATTGCTGTGTGTTTTTCCTAGCTATGGAAA
The DNA here is from genome assembly GCF_000247695.1 of Heterocephalus glaber. The sequence continues at coordinate 32,042,852 of NW_004624737.1, forward strand.
AATATTTCTAGAGGGTGAAAAAATAGCTTTTGGAAATTTCAGCTACTGCTTTTGGAATAGTGGGAATTTGTTACTCAACTCAGTAACAATCTTGGCCCAAACCAAGCAGCTGTGTGGGCAGACAGTGGGCACCTTTCCTAATGGGTCTTCCATGGACACCTTTGCTCACATCTGAGCCAGCCTGAACTCAGCATACCTTTCCATAAGACAGAAGCCATTGAGACCCAGCCAGGGGATTTTACTAGTATGAGATATTGCATAGCTCCCAAGGGGAGGGAGGAGAGAGAGAAAGCGGAGCCCAACAATAAATAGCTCTTTGTACCAGTCCCCACCCCTAGCCCCAAACCATTGAGATCATAGTGAGCAGCCCATATTCAGTGGAAGGCAGCTGCTGCCCAGTAGCTTGGCAGATAATGACCAGATGTAAACTTGTCTTTCCGCAGTGTGTGGCTGTGACCTGGCCCAGGGGGGCTTCTTCATAAAGAACGGAGAATACCTCTGCACCCTGGACTACCAGCGGATGTACGGGACACGCTGCCATGGCTGTGGGGAGTTCGTGGAGGGCGAGGTGGTGACTGCCCTGGGCAAGACGTACCACCCCAACTGCTTTGCTTGTACGATCTGCAAGTAAGTGACCGTCTTCCCCAAGCCTATAGCTTCCTTCAACAGGGAAACACTGGCTTCAGCAGTGAAAACTTGGTCTCGAGTAGTACTTATTCTTAAAATATCCCTTTTCTGTTTTGCCCCTTCCTGCTGAATTTTCAGTCCTAGCCCAAATGTAGGTTAGTTAGGAAACTGTATACATGATGTCCTGTACGGAGGGACATGACTGACCCTAAGGGACTTAAAACCAAGTCTGCAGGCAGCTCAGGGCCTCAGAACATTTTGAGTAATGAAGTCATTGGTGGAGGATTGGACACCTGCTTGAAAGACAAAGCTTATTTGGAAGTGTAAGTGCTTATGTATGTGGCATGTGGATTGAAAATCATCTCTTTTTTCTGTATCATAGGAGTTGGCAAATGGTGGCCCACAGATCAAAGTAGGCCCAATCCTTGTTTCTGTGATAAAGTTTTACTGGCATGCAGCATCCCCGTTTGTTTGAATGCTATCGAGGGCTGCTATGGGAGCGCTATAGTGGCAGAGTTGAGAAGTGGTGATGGGGTCCTTATCATTCACGAAGCCTGAGAAGATATTTGTAATTTGGTCTTTTAGGGGAAAATTTGCCAAACCCTGCTATTTAGGAGTCTGTCATCTGCCAAGGTTGAATCTTAGCTGCATAAATGAGCTTGATTAAAATGATCAGTCTAAGAGAAGAAAACTATGTGAAGTGTAAGTGGGAAACTGTGGTATTGTGTCTGGGTGCTACACATTATAAGACTGAGATGGACTTGATGCCTCTAACTGGAGATTGGCCCACAAGGATCAGCTCCGTAGCTGGTCAGTTTCAGTCACAGTCTCGTGCCCTGTGCGCTGGGGCTCCATCCTCCTATGCCTGAGTGCAGAACTACCCTTCAGAAGGAGATGTTTTGTTTTGCAGTGTTTCGTGTTTCTAAGCCAGATAGATGCAAATGCTGGAAGGGTAGATTTAATTTTGGACAGTTAGTAGTAACATTGATAGATAAGTCAGAAGTCAGATGCAATATTCTTAATAAAATTACTTTTTTTATTAGTACATGTTTGCAGTACATAATGTCTAAATTCCTGTGTGCAGCCGGTGCATGTACATAACACATCTTCATTCTTTTATTCATTCCCCCTTCCTTCCCTTCCTCCACTCTCCTTTTATGTCTTGATCCCCTACTCCTTTGTGAAAGATCTTATCTTCCTACTTCCTATTATCTACCTTTTATTTTGCTCTTATTTATACTGTGGGTTTCTCTTATAAGAGAAACTATGCAATATTTAAGCTTTTCTGTCTGATTTATTTCACTTAACATTATGGACTCAAAGTGCACCCATTTTCTTACAAATGACTCAAGCTTATCTTTCTTTGTGACAGAGTAGTACTCTGTTGTTTTTAATAAGGATTAGCTCATTTCTGAATCACTGTTTTTAAAATCATAATTTAAAAATTCGAGACTCACAAGCAGAATATTTTTCTTGTTTAGTCAAAGTAAAGATCCACCCTAGCTTCTCCCTTTTCAGGGTGTGACATGTAGCTGCCTTGAAGACCCAAATCTGGCCCCACTTCCTGGGCTGAGTTGAAGCTTTTGTGAATGAGCTTTTCCAAGCCAGAAGCCTCTGCTGTTAAAAAAAAAAAAAAAAGGAGGAGGGGGTGCTATGGACTAAGTAGGAGTGATCCCCAAGTCCGGCTGCTCGCTGGAACCTCCTGGGTCTGGTGAGCTTGCAGTCCCTTTAAAAATATCCAAAGCCCATCCCAATCTGCTAGTTTCTGGAGGGTTCCCAACTATGATGTTGTGCAGCCCAGTTAGAAGACCCTGGTCCAGGTAGACTCTGAGAGCCATCTGTTCCCGAGCCCAAGAGATTGTTGTTTTAAAGTCAGAGTAACGATGGGCAAATGTAGTAACTAGAGCCTACCTCTGGACGTTTGAGCCAGCAGAGGTGCTCAGGATTGCTACAGATTGAGTATCAGTTATTTGAAATGCTTGAGAGCAGAAGTGTCTTAGATTTCATATTTTTCCAGGTTTGGGGGATATTTGCATATACACAATGAGGTATCCTGGGGAGAGGACCCAAGTCTAAATACGAAATTAATTTTCTCATATACAGTATATCTTATAGACTGAAGGTAATGTTATATAGTATTTTTAGTGCACCTGCATTTTGCCTGTGACCCATCACATGAGGTCAGGTGTGGAATTTTCCACAAGAGCAGTACATTAGCATTCAAAACATTTCAGAATTTGGAGTATTTTGGATGTTTGGATAAAGATTGCTCAGCCTGTACTACACAGTGGCAGCTACTGCTTCCAAATGATGATAACTGGATCTGAATTGGGGCCTTCTTTATGGTTTACTAATTGCATTCACATAGAATTTAATTTAGCCCTCTTAGCAATTCTGTGAAGTCAGTCTGGAATTAATAACCCTATTCATGAGAGTCTCAGAGTATAAGACTCATGCAGGTTAACCTTGGAAGGCTGAGATTTGAACTCAGGTTTTCTGACTCTAAATTCAGTTTTTGTATCACAAAATTCATGCATAGAGAAAGCAGACCTGTGTGGGCAGAGGACATAAGGCAGAAGGGAAAATCTGAGAAGTGTCATTATAAAGCAACAAAACTCCAGGTTCAGAAGGCCCGGCCCCATGTTGAGCACTGGACTCTGGCCTATGCCATGGGGGGCTTCGTGTAGGATTCGGGTCTAAGCATGGATCAGAAGCAGGTCCTGAATTCAGGTGAGGTAAGCAAGGCAGCTGGGATGCAGCGTGTAAGGGGGTGCTCATTGTCATGTCATGCAGGTGCCAGTCCGCTCTGCAGAGTGAGTGCAGGTATGAGTGGTACCCACATGCCCCACTGGCCTCACCCAGGCCTTGGGCTGGTCAGGGGCAAAACAGCCCGTGCTTGCTGTGAAGGGCTCTAAACTCTCACACCCTCCTTACAGAATGGCTCAGAGGGTTGCTGAGGTTTAACTAATGATCATGAAAATGACTGGACCACTGCCATCACCAGAAAGTGGTTGACGTTGATTATTAAAGACAGGGCAGGTTCTGAGTTGGAAAACGCCATCTGTACCTGCTTGGGGCTTAGTCTCTTTACTGCTCTGTCCAGGAAAATCACTTACCCTCTCTGAGTCTTACCTAGAACACCACTTCTCCTTAGAACTTCTAATATTTGGAGGTACAGTGGTACCTCCATTCATGAACTTAATTCTTTCTGTGATTCTGGTCCCAAACTGAATTGAACAAGAACCGAATCAGATAATTCAGTGATGTCTGACTTGTGCATTTCACATTTCCTAACTGACTGCATCAGACACTTGAAAACTCACGTTGATGAAGATTAATGGCAAAGGGGCCAGTTGCAGGTCAGTGGGCATGGAAACTGCCACATCTGTTAATGAATGACTTTGGTTTCTGTTTTGTTTTTTTGTTTTGTTTTGTTTTTTGGTACTGGGGATCGAACTCGGGACCTTGCGCTTGCATGGCAGGCACTGGAACCACTGAGCTAAATCCCCAGCTCATGACTGGTTTCTAAAGGCTGTCTGCCTGGTGACCTGAGAGGAGAACCTGTTAACATACATGCAGGCTGTAATATTTTTGTAAAATGTGCTGCTGTTGATAAATTTCCAGGGTCACAAGAAATTACCTTTCTGAAAAGAAGCTGCTACTAATTCTTAAGCAGATGTTTTTATCGCCTGTGCCATTCTTTTGAGCCTGTAAGGGACGTGTTCTCCAACTCTGTGCCGCATTCACATGACCAGAAAGGACAAAGTCTAGCTTGGAACAGTTATCGCAGGACTCTGGGCATGGTCCCAGGGAGCTGGAAAGGCTCATGCCTGGCCAGTAACCAGTGGGGCGCGGCCCTAAGCTTCAGTCGGAATTCATGGAATTTAAAACGTTTCTTTATGAAGATTTTCCATTTGGAAATGTACTGTTCTGCCTGCCCTGATAGGTGACTTGTTGGGACATCCCTGCACTAGTAAGTGGATGTAAATCATTCCATTTTACTGTCAGGTTGCTATAGAACCAGTGCATTCTTTTTCTTATAATGAGGCATGTTTGTTTGTCTGGACCAGAGCCAGCTGGGCATGGCTGCATTTCAGACATCTTAGTGGGTGCTCCTCCAAGAAATAAATTTGCACCAGAGGGCAGCAAGCAGGAGTAAAGAGAAGGAGTGAAACTGCTGGAATAACCTGGAGGGGGTGTCTTTCTGTCTCAGGCGCCCATTTCCACCCGGAGACCGAGTCACGTTCAATGGAAGAGACTGCCTCTGTCAGCTCTGTGCCCAGCCGATGTCTTCCAGCCCTAAAGAAGCCACCTGCTCCAGCAGTAAGTGCCCTATGATGCACCGACATGAGTGCTTTTGTAGTTCACAGGTAGCTCCCTCTGGGAGATCTCTGCCTTTTTGAGAAACCCTGTTAGCTAGAACCAAGATGGGTCCTATCTAGGGCGTGTTCCTTTGCAAAATGTGATGGCTGGTAAATCCCATGCAAGGAGAACCCATTGTGTCACAGAGACAGAGTTGGATATCATACTGTCCATCTTGACAGGGACAGAAAAATAACTGTAAGACTTTACATTAGAAATGACCTTCTGTAGTCATGGAGGTTGAGATATAAGAATGCTTGGTGAGCATGTGATTGGTAGTTTTCTGTGTTAAAATAGCTGTCTCTGCTTCCCCAAGGTGCAAGGTCGGTGATTTCTGCTAAGGCTTCAATAAATGCTTTGTTTAAATAATTCACCTGGAGGGAGTCTGGCATTTATTCACTTAACAATTTGCCGAGTACCTACAGTGTGTATTGTTTTTAGAAGTGGAGACAGACCCATGAGCAAATAAACCTCTTCCACCCTCAAGAAGCTTGCTTTCTAGTGAGAGCACACGGACAGATGCACACACAGAAATATCTAGTATGTGAAGAAAATTAAAGCAGGAGAAGGACCACATTTATGTGAGGCAATCGGAGGTCTCTGTCGGATGGTGACTCCTAAGGAGAGATTTGAAAACGTGGGGGCGATTTAGGCATACGTCAAGGATTTGCTGTCATTTAGGCCTTGGTGTCATGGGAACTGTGGGGACCCGAAGAGAACCAAGTCTCCTCCCCTCTCACCCCAAATCGTGGCCAGTTGCACTCTCCTTCTAATAAAGACATTGGAAATAACATCTTTTTTTTTTCTTTTTGGTACTGGGGATCAAACTCGGGTCCTTACACTTGCGCAGCAGGGGGCAAAACCACTGAGCTACATCCCCAGCCCCGGAAATAACATCTTGTAGATCATTTGCTAAGTTTTATAAGTCAGTGTATTCTGAACTCTGGGCACTAGGTTGGGAAGTTTGGCTTCATCTCTTTCCTTTAGGAGTTGGACCCAAGGTTGACCTTGGTTTCCGTGGAGTTTGCTTGTCCTTGGGAGCCCAGGAATAAATCCCTTTAGGTTCCGTGAGGCTTAATATATAAGAATGAGGTAACCCATTTCTGTTCCAGGAGAATTCTGCGCAATTGTAACAATGATTCCAAATCTTCCCATTAAAGTAGAACCCTTATACTTGTTAAAAATAAGAATGTTATGACCAAAGTATTTGCATAGAAAGTGGATTTGGATTTATATGACCTACTGATAAGTGACAGCAGCCTGAGTAGGACAACCACTGTGATCCTCGGCCCCTAGTCCTTTATAGTGTTTATCACCCCTCAAGCACAAGAGAAACAATTAGCCCCAGGTTGCTGGAAGGTGACTTGGGATAAGAATAGTCATCCCATTGTTTGGGAGGGCTCACTGTGAAAAAGTACATTGGCAAAATATTTGGAAGATTCTTCAGTCTAGTTAAGAAAAATAGGGTTTCCTGAGCCCTAGGATAAGATGACAACTGTGGCAGAGGCTCATGTCCATAAGACCTATAATAGGAATGACAGTGTCCCCAAATAGTTTGAAGGCCCTTAGTCCAGCTATCTGTGTTGCTAGGTGGACAGTGAGGCCCATGACTGTACTCAGGGTCATGTTATCCAATGATGACATAGACTCAGGTGCAGGTCTTTTGATCCCTGGCTTTTTGCTACTTTGTTTCATCTCCTCGTTGTTTGGCGTAGGAAACAGAAGCAAGTCATCTTAAAGGCTTCAAGAGCTCTCTGGCCACACAGTTGGGGAACTGTGTTTCCTTGTCATACCGCCACCAAAATGATTGTTCTAATAGTTATTTAAAATTTTTTAAGCCAACCACAGTAGTGCATGCCTGTAATCCCAGCACTTGGGAAGCAGAGATAGGAGGATTACCACAATTTCCAGGCCATGGTGGGCTACATAGTGAGCTCAAGGCCAGCCTGAACTGCATAGTGAGACCTTGTCCAAAAAACTAAAAAAAAAAAAATTGGCCTCATCTATATTTTCTATGTTTATACAACATACATATACACATAAAAAATGAACACTGTAAGTGAAAAATTTAATCAAATTTAAGTCCATTGCATTTTAATAAATTTAACAATTACTGCTTATGTGCAAGTTGTTAGGCCAAATCATATTTTCTCTTTGCTTCCAATAGATGAGAGCTCATTTCTATGCAACTGATTTGGTCAGAACATTTTATTTTTAAGAAGTGTTTATCTATTTAGACAAGTTTTCAAAGCCATTTATAGGGTGTGTGGGTGTCTATGAAAAAGGGCGCATATGCAAAATACCCAAACTAGACAGGGACACAAATACTAGAGCAATAGGAATTTTCAGCAAGGTGCTGAAATTTCATTGGAACATAATTAGAAAACATTTGGTTGTTATTTGTAGTTCTCCAAGAATTGCCCAATACTTCAAAACTACCCTGGTATGTCTTCAGTTCTGGTTGTTTGTTTTGTTTTTGTTTTTAACTTTCTCAGCTTGGCAAGAGGCTTCCTAAATAGAAGCAGAAAATGACCTTTTTTATGAGTGTATGTGAAATTTCTCCTTAATAATGTTCACAGAGTCCTAGAAATATATCCGAGTCCAAAGTCCTATTTTCCCTTTAAAATACTTTCTTCAGAAATGAGTTTGCTCTTCTGAACCATAACTTTATCTCATATTCTGTGGCTAGTTTCTGAATGAGAGGTCACTGAATAGGAGGTGAAGACCACATGAAAGGGAGAGAAGCAGGGGCGAAACGAGTGGAAACAGAAGCTAAGTCCAGGATATGATGAAAGTACGCACAAAATACTTTCCTTTTGAGCTGACCAAATGAAGGTGTAGTGTTCTGCTTCCCCTGCTCGGTGGCTACTGTGTCTGCATTGCCCTAATGCAGGAGACCTCTGCTCCACACCTCCTCCTTCCCTACCAAAGTTTTTCTGATCTGTACCTCTATTTTCTTCATGAACGTGCACATGGTACTCAATGTTGTACCAGGCTCTCTTCACGTTAGTAACTGGTTTACCTTGGGCATATTTTAAATTCCCATAACAACCCTGTAGGTTGGTATTAAGACTGTTCCCTTTTCAGATGAAGAAACATAGAGATGAAGTAATTTGCTCAGGGTCACACAGGCCCACACACAGGGGCTCCAGAGGCCGTGGCCCTCTCCCGACATAGTTATTTTACCACGTGTGCTGCACCTTGCAGCAGTGACCTGTCTTGTCTGCAGATGACCTGAGAGTCCTTATTCAAGACCGTGCTTCTGGTATATGCCACCGTTGCCTCCCTGTTATATCAGAGTTTGTTGAATGGAAACCCTCAGCAAGTTATTCCTAGAAGCACTACTTCAATAAAAGATCACTGCCCCCAAATTAGTTAAAATGATTGTTGCATCCAGTCCAATGCAGTTTCAGTTCAGTGAGTGATCAACATAACCTCAAATGGAGATCGTAGCAGGCCGTGCCTCCTAGAGTTATAACGAACATTAGCTTATGCTTTACGAGCTGATTCACGCTTTTTAAAAATATCATAGACAAGACATCATTCTCTTCCGTTGTTCTCGGTACAAGTCTCCAAAGTGTAATTCCACCCCATTCTTCATGTATTTACCAGGACCTGAGGGACTGGATTCCCATGGGCTATGGAGTGGTGCGGGGGGGGGGGGGGGGGGTGTGCGCACGCGCGCAACCTCGTGCGTAGGGACTTGGGTTCAGATTGTGGTTTTCTCCACAGCTCCCGTCTATTTCGGGCACCTGAGCAGGAGTGGGCTGCTGTCTACCGTCATCCTTCCCATTTCAAAGGGTGTCTGACTAGTGTCTGATTGCGTGTGGGTTCAGCACATTGGCATGATGCGCACCCCCACACACATACCCAAACCTGTCTCTCTCTCCCTCCTCTATGCAGACCTCTATATATAGCATCGTCATTATTTTCACTCCCATTGGAACTCCCACAGGTATCAGGGCAAATGCTGTAGTGGGACTGAATTTAAATCATTCCAGATAAAGAGTCATGTGCATATTTTCAAAGGGGAGGAAGACATTTTCAATTATTTTACTTTTCTGTTTGGTGCCATAGCTTTTCATTGTCGCAAGATCATTTTCATTTATCTCCATGTTCTCTCTCAAAACATCATTTGCAAGTTGAGTGGGAATTGTCTGCCGAGGCACCTAACGGTGGAATGGTAAAGCTCATACCTGGGCCAGATCCTGGCTCTTCCACTTCCTGTCACTGTCTACCTCTCCGTCTTCCGTTGTCTCATCTGTTAAATAAGATAGTAGTAATAAGTACCTACCTTGTAGGATTGGATTACATGAGTAAATATATCAAAGTGCTGGTTACTTATAATTTCTAACGATACTGTCACTATTCAGGCATTGATTTCTGGGTTTTTGTGGAGGACAGCCCCCATTTCTTGTGGAACTTCCATTTTCATCTGCTGTTCATGACAGCTACATTTGTCCACTCATCTGATATTTTCTACCAGTATAAAAACCAAGAAAGGCCAGAACACAGCCCCACATATAGCCCATAGTTTATTGCAGTTTGACCCATGGCAATGTATTTTATGGCTGGATCCCAAAAAATGTCTGCCCCGCCTGCATTAGACGCATTCTTGCTGTAGGGCAAAATAGCAGAGGGGCTTGGCAGGGCCTGCTGAAGAATGTGGGTTCTCAGAGGTTACTGGCTGGTTCTCATCCCTGCTCTTCCACTTTCAGGGTGTGTGGCCTGGAGAACCCAGTCTGTCTACATCCCCATTTCCTTGCCTATAAAATGGGAAACAGTGATCATTTCTTTGTCATTGAGTTGTTGTGGAGAGCAGTGTAAGTGAAGTGCTTCAAAGATCCAGACCGTGAGCACATAGAAGTTTGAGCCATAACTCTTTAAAGCAGTTGTGGGACTAGAACCAGATATATTCAGAATCAGAAAGGAAAGACAGACATGGACACAGCATAGTGGATAAGAACATTGGTTATATTTCACAGTGCCTGAATTTGGACACTGTCCTACCTCTCTCTCCCCAGCCCCATAGCTTCGGGCAGGTGATCTGATGTCTCAGAACCTCTGCGTCTTCGTCTGCAGCCTGGAAAATAGCTGCTTCACAGCACTGTTTCTGAGGAGCGAACAAGGTGCTGCTCAGAAGAGCAGCCTGAGGAGAAAGGGGGCTTCCAGACACAGTGCAGGAGACCCCAGTTAGAACAAAGGCTTTAGTGTTCTGAGAAGTGAACTTGGCTTCTTCATTCTGGACCCTGAGACGTAAACTTGAAAGGACAGAGTGACAGGGCCAAGTCTAGGGAGGCCTGAGGAGTTTGGCAGGTGTAGCTCCTGAGAATGGTTTTTAATCCAGAGCATGACCAGATTAAAAGAAAAAAACACTCTAGAAAGATGAAGGTGGTGATGGGGATAGTGGAGTGCAAAATCCGTGGTCTGAGATCAGGTCCCAGGAGACACTGGTGTGCGTGGTCCCAAGAAATGTTTGTGAGAAGTGATGGTTAGGGCGAATGAAAGGACTATGTTAAAGAAAGATGTAAGAGTCTGTCCATCCAACAGACAGCGCTACCTACTGAATTCCAGGCACTGCTCTACACACAGATAGATTCTTTAGGATACAGTTAACATGTTACATTATTTTGATACATTTATCACAACTGAGAGATACAATGAAGAAACCATAGATGAGCCAGGTTTAGTGGGGCAGCCCTGTAATTCCAAAGCTCTGAGAAGCTGAGTCAGGAGGGTCAGGAGTTTGAGTCCAGCTTTGGCAGTATAGCAGGACCATCTCAAAATAAAAAAGGGCTGGGACTATAGCTCAGTGTGAAGGCCTCAGGTTCAATCCCCTAATACAAGAAAAGGAAGAGAGGGAGGGAGGGAGGGAGGGAGGGAGGGAGGGGAAGAGGAAGAAAGGAAGAAAGAGAAAGAGAGACACACCAACCAACCATGGGTGTATAAACTGACATGTAATACTGCACCTTGATTTTGTGTGTGTGCCCACCTCCACGCCCAAGATAATGAACTCACTGAATGCAAGGATCCTGTTATCCTTCTTGTGCTAGGATCAGCACATAAAATCCTAGATAAATATGCTGGACATGAACCCAGAACTTTCTCTGTCTTGAAATTAATCCTCTTCTGGTTTTCTAAATATTTTTTTTGCTTAAATTCTTCTATTGGTACATTGTAGGCATACAGTACATTTACATTTATCACTAGGTGCTTGTACCTGGACATGATGTATCTTGGTTCTTATTTTTTCCCCATTCCCTGTCCTCCCTTCACCCCTCCACCCTTCCCTATTTACATAGATTTTGTTTCCATTTTTT